>JAUMJM010000006.1:5735000-6935000 GCA_033558235.1 Neomorphus geoffroyi | reverse complement strand
GCCCAGGAGCTGAATGCCCTGTCACATCATATACAGAAGAGTGACGCAGAGCTTGTCGTGTTCATATATATGTTCCCTATGAGCATAACAGCTCAGCATTCTGAAAGTGATCACACCCACAATACCTAAGCTGGTAAACCCTACCTTTGGGGGAAGCATGTCTATACTGCTTCTGGAGCCAAACCGCTTTAGCTGCAGTCCAGTCTGCATCTCTGTACCATGCTACTCACTGCTTTAGTTTCTGAAAGGAAGGCAGGCAGGGCCAGGTTGCAGCAGATACAGCACTGTCAGGTTAAGGACCCTTTACAAATATTTCATTTAAATGAACATTTTATTCAAGTGCAAAAGCATGAAAATAAAACTCAGTTTAATTCTTCATTCTCTATTAGTTTCTTTTGTATTTCTCTCTGGCTGAGCACAAAACCAGGTTTTTCAGTTTGAGAGCCGTTTATGATAAAGTTAATTTCTCTCCTCAGTCTCATGTAATGGTACAAGGTTAGCATGCCCAGGTTGCAGAATGTTTATTGTACTGGGACTTCACACTCTCCAATGAAAGTAATGTTATAAATCATGGAAATGTCTTTTATTCTCAGGATTTGTGTCTGATGGTGCTTTTTCTTTCCCTCTACAAGGAACTCGCTGCGTTCTCCATCAAAGGGTGCAGGCTTGCTTCCATAACTGATGTCTCCTTAGGATGTTCCCAGGGGATTTTGTAAAAGCAAGACAAAATTTACACAAGCCTTATGCCCTCTCATCTCCCTTTCTTCCAACCTTCGACCTCCACCAAAAATCCAAAGCCATATAAACACTGGGCTTGCTTTTGCTATACTTAGAGATGCACAATTATCACATACCTCAGTGAGAATTTTGACCAAGGAAGGACTGCAGAACCTATCTAGCATTTACATAAACTGAACAGTATTTTTGCCTCCAGTTACCGATAGAGCATTGGAATACTACAAAGAATTGGTATTCTCTATAACATACTGCATCATCTGAATTGGGTGCCTTGGACATGACCCAAGATTATAATTGTTATTATTGTAGTGCTTGTATACTGTGGGTGTATCACATTACTCCAGAAAAACATTAATATCACATTAGCAGTAACCACCAGGGGCTAGCGATTCTTTACATACTGCACTGTTTTACAGTATGGGCTCATATTCTGTCCCCATTGGGTGTTCTGGTCTTTAAATATTTCAACGCTTCAAACAAATTTTTGTCAATGAAGCACTACATGCAACATTTATTTTTCTAGCTCTACGTGGCTAGTATAGAACAACAGCTTTTAAACTTCAAACATAAGACAAGCAGGATTACAGTGTCCCTCATTTTGAAGAAGAAAGAACCTTAAGTTTACACTTCATCCAAAGGTGGTCTTGTGAAAAGAAATCACATATGACCAGACTGAGGTCGATGGGTCTAGGCGGAGAGATGACACTTAATACATTCTTCCCTGTGCGTGCTATCATAAGGCCATCCCATCCCAGGATGGGCTTATAAATTCTAAATTCCTTCTTTACTCCAACATGTAGAGGAAATACTGTGCAGCCTCTAACCCTAGTATAGCTCTTTTGGCTGGCATTTAGTGCATGAGAGTGTCTCAGTTGATCTGCAGCCTGAGAAGAACCTCTCATCCCCAGTAACACTAACAGAGACAATCCAGACCAATGGAGTTTGAGGTGAGTCTTGCTGCAAATGGTGTAATATAAACATGAACAAAACACTAACCCTAACAGAAAACCCCTGAATTGCATGCCTATGTACCCTGCCATTGCCTTTAGCCATTGAAGGTGCATCAGTTTACCAGCCCCACATTTAGTAAGAAAGGCTGTCCAAAGAATCCCTTGTTAAACTACTGTTAAAAAAAGTGGTATAATTCGTGCTGTCCTTAGAGCATGTTTCCAAATGAGGCTGCATGTCAATCACTTTGTTATTACCATACAGTCTTTTCCATAGAGTTAACACCCCCAGCCCCAAAATATAACATACAGCAAAATGTGTTTTGCTCTGTTTACCTGTGACAGTGGGTGCATGTCATATACAAGTACCTTGAAGTGAAGCAACTGCTTAGTATCTATTTCTGTTCTATGACGAAACTCCTCTACTTTCAAAGGGAATCCTCCTCTTCCTATATCTGTATCAATTCACTATCTGTTGGCACTACTTAACTTACTTGCCTGTGCCAGCAAATACAGTTTGACAACAAGCCCAAGGCTTATTTGGCAAATCCCAAATGGCCTAGATAGTTTCATTGTGGGTCACATTACTACTCAACCAAATGAAACCAAGAAGGGAGAGCCAAACCTCAAGCTTTATGGGCCCATTTAAGCACTCATCCTGTGGGCATCCCAAATCATCTCAAAGGCCAAGCAGGCAGTCCAAGATGAGACAGGCAGCAAGGAACCAGCACTCTCCCATACTGCCCGCATGATGGACAGCACAGCTCTGCCAGATGAGGAGAAGAAGCAGAATGTCCTTGTCTCCTGAATGAAACAGTGGTTAGAAAAGGCTCAGGGCCCCACATTAGAACTGAATCATACAGCATGTGTATGTTATAGCATCACATTTACAGCAAAGCTGGCCTGGGTCCAGCAAAAACTAGAAAGCACATTACAGAAGAAATGGACTTCTAAACCTGAGTCACTTCCCTAAGCTTCTCCTAATATTTATGAGCTGTGCATTACTTTCTACCAAGCTTAATCTAAAAACTTGTATTGATTACAGGCCTCAGTATTTGCAGAGCATTTGGAAATGGGAGTGCTGTCATTTCACCTGTGCTGTATAGCACCACAATCTGTTATGACACCTTCTTAATAATGGAGCGAGGCAGAAACAGCTTCTGCTGCATAATCCCCCTCATCTCCAAACCTCAACTGCTTTATTGCATCGAGGTTTTGGCACCAAAAGCTAAAAGAGGAAATTGGGTTTTCATGAAGAAAATAATCAACAAACTCAAGGCAGGTTTGATAAAAGCTTTAGACAACTGGCAATAGAAAATTAGAGAAGTAGCCCAAATATGATGAAATGTAACATTTCGTTTTTTAAATAAGAGGGCAACATTCAGTGTAAGAATGGGGAGCATTTTGTCAGGAATGCAGTGCTTAATCCCTTCCCTTCCACAGGAAAGTTACAGAGAGAAACAACCTATTAAAATAGCCTCACAATTTTATGTGAAAATACAGCCTTATCAAAGACTATTTCTCCAATAATAGAATAATTGAATAATCTGAGTTCTTAGCTGCTTATCATGAGAGTCAATTGTCTTTGCCTTATCAGAACTGACTGTATTTTTAATTAAGTCATCTTGTCTTCAAAAGGAGCTTGGATCCTGCATATTCTCCATCACACTGGAAGTTCTTAATCCCTTAGGTAACCCCACTTAAGTCAATGGAAGCATTAAAAATGGCAGAACTTGGGCTCATAGCTTTAAAAAAATGCAAACGCCCCGGTTTAAACACATACATAGATGCTTGCATGGCCTCGGCTTACTGAGGGAGCACCGTTTTGCTAAGTCCCTAAGTGAAAGAATCTGCTAACATTCCCACATACAGTTGTGAGAACCAAGGCATTTCCCACTCCAGTTTTCCAAGAGAAAGACGTAGTCACAGCGCACTAGGGAACAAAAAAAAAATGCCTCCCCCAGCTCCCCAGAATGGCAAAGTCTCTCCTCACTTAGGACAAACCTTCCCTTCCAACTCGTACTCAAGGCTCTCACCGATCACTCAGCACCAGGCTTTCCCTTCTTGTATCTTCTTCTTTGGGGCACGGATCTGGCCCCGCACCGGGCACGGATCTGGCCATAAAGCAAGCACGGATCTCGCCCTTCACCGAGCTGGATCTTCCCCCTCACCGGGCATGAATCCCCCAGCACCGGGCACGCATCTGGCCCCGTACCGGGCTGCCCCCGAGCCCCGCACCGGGCATGGATCCCCCAGCACTAGCGCGGACCTGGCCCCGCACCGGGCACGGATTTGGCCCCAAAGCAGGCACAGATCTTCTCCTGCGCCTGGCACGGATCCCGCCCCGCACCGGGATGGACCTTCCCGAGCACGGATCCCCCAGCACCGGGCATAGATCCCGCAGCACTAGACTCGGCTCTGGTCCTGCACCAGGCACGGATGCCCCAGCACCGGGCTCGCCCTGCACCGGGCACAGCCCGGCCGGTCTCCCCGCGGCGCCGCCGCACCTGCAGCCCGAGCCCCGTCGCCCCAGCCGGGGTCTCTCGGCAGGACTCGGGCGGCGCAGCCCGAGCACCTGGATGCAGCTCCTGGGCGCAGCGGGGCTCCGCGCCCCGGGGTCGCCCCGGCGAGGCGGCGGCGGGCTGCTTCGCCCCGGTACGAGCTCGCCCCCAGCCCCGCGGTGTCCCCTCACCGTTAGACCTCCGCACGATGTTCTCCAGAAAGGTGTTCTGTGGCGCCACCAGCCCTCGTCTCCCCCCGGCCATAGTCGCTCTGCGGGAGCGCGGCGAGGAGGCTCCGCTCAGCACTCCACCGCCCGCCCCGCGCGCCTCGTGCCCCCACAGGGATCCGCACGGCTGTGCGGCATCAGCCCGCCCGCAGCCCCGCCCCACAGCGCCCCCTGCCGGCGGCCGCCGCAACGCAGCGCCCCGCCGCAACGCCGCGGCTGCAGCGCCACCGCCTGGGCGGTGCGTGTGGTGCTGCTCAACATCTTCAGTTACTGAGTCCAGTCCTGGAATCCCCAGCATATGGAGGATATGGAGCGGTTGGAACGGGTCCACAGGAGACCACAAAGATGCTCAGAGGGCTGGAGCCCCTCTGCTATGGGGACAGGCTGGGAGAGTTGGGGTTGTTCAGCCTGGAGAGGAGAAGGCTCCGGGGAGACCTCATAGCGGCCTCCCAGTACCTGAAAGGGCTTCAGGAAAGCTGGGGAGGGGCTTCTTACAAGGGCAAGGAGTGATAGGATGAAGGGGGATGGCTTTAAATTGGAAGGGGGAAGATTTAGATTGGACATTAGGAAAAAATTCTTCACACTGAGGGTGGGGAGGCCCTGGCACAGGTTGCCCAGGGAAGCTGTGGCTGCCCCCTCCCTGGAAGTGTTCAAGGCCAGGTTGGATGGGGCCCTGGGCAGCCTGGCCTGGTGGGAGGTGTCCCTGCCCATGGCAGGGGGTGGAACTGGATGAGCTTTAAGTTCCCTTTCAACCCAACCACTTTATGATTCTATATGATTGCTGAGGCCACACTGCCTGTCCCCAGAGCTCAGAGCCTCTGAGGAGCCAGCTCCCGAACGGCAGCAGAACCCAAGAAGGCTCTGCCCACGATGGGATAGATGGCGCTTCCCAGCCCTAGTCACCTGCCCAGCAACGGGGCTCAACCAGTGCACCTCAGGGGCTGAGAAACTCAAAGCCCTTTAAAACCATGAAGAAAATGGATGGTGGCATCTCACCAGGAAGTACCCTCACCTCTTGGGAGATCATAGAATCACCTGGTTGGAAAAGATCTCTCAGATCATCAAGTCCAACCACACCTGTTCCCTTACTAAACCATATCCCTAAGAAACTCATCTGCCCATCTTTTAAATACCTCTAGGGATAGCAACTCCACCACCTTCCTGGGCAGCTGTGCCAATCCTTGACCACCCTTTCAGTGAAGAAGTTCTTCCTAATGTCCAGTCTAAACCTCCCCTGATGCAACTTGTGGACATTTTCTCTCGTCCTATCACTTGTCACCTGTGAGAAGATACCAGCACCCACCCCACCACAACCTCCTTTTAGGCAGTTGTAGACAGTGATGAGGTCTCCCCTCAGCCTCCTTTTCTACAGGATAAACATCCCCAATTCCCTCAGCTGTTCCTCGTAGGGCTGATTCTCCAGCCCCCTCACCAGGCTCATTGCCCTTCCCTGCACACGCTCCAGCCCCTCAATGTCCTTCTTGTAGTGAGGGGCCCAAAACTGAATGCAGCACTTGAGGTGCGGCCTCACCAGCACTGAGCACAGGGGCACAATCACCTCCCTGCTTCTGCTGGCCATGCTGTGTCTGATACAGGCCGAGAGGGCCAATGGCACCTGGGCTACTGCTGGCTCATGTTCAGCCACTGCCAACCAACACCCCCAGGGCCTTCTCTGCCAAGCAGCTCTCCAGCCACTCTTCCCCAAGCCTATAATGCTGCACGGGGTTGTTGTGTCCCAAGTGCAGGACTCGGCACTTGGCCTTGTTGACCCTCATCCCGTTGGTTGCAGCCCATCGATCCAGCCTGTCCAGATGCTTCTGCAGAGCCTCCCTTCCTTCAAGCAGATTGACACTTGCACTCAGCTTGGTGTCATCCACAAACTTGCTGAGGGTGCACTCAATCCCTTCATCACAATTGTTGATAAAGATATAGAACAGGACTGTACCCAGCACTGAACCCTGGGGAACATCACTCGTGATTGGTTTCCAACTGGATTTAACTCCATTCATGCCACCCTTTGGGCCCGGCCATCCAGCCAGTTCTTTACCCAGCAAATGGCAAGCCAATGGCAGCCAGTTTCTTCAGCAGAATGCTGTGAGAAACAGTGTCAAAGTCTTCACCGTCAAACAACAGAGGCTCTTCTCCTGGCTAAGAATATCAATGCCATCCCACCACGACTGCCGCTTGGAATTGTGTGGTCAAACTGACCAAAAGCTCAGTGGAAGCAGTGATACAAAGCCTTTAAACACACCCTTTGGCAGGTCATAAACTCCTTGAAATATTTAATGTACAATGATTTTTCATTCAGGGGTTAAACGACTTTGTTCTTTCCCGCTTACCATTCCTTTTTTCTTTCCATTTATCAGTAAAGGGAAAATACTCAGATCTCTACCATCCAACAGGTGGAGTTTCTCACAGGCAGGGGCATTTACTCACTGTAATGCCTTGGTAAATGCAGCACCTTCAAGCTCTGCATCTCAGGGCTTATTAAGACATAAGTGTGTTTCCACATGATCACTTGTCTGGGGAAAAGCTATTGCTCACAAAGTGAGCAAATAAAACATGGCAAAGATGACTGCCCATGTCACTCAGGGTTTTTAAGTACTAGCACTGCTCCCACAGAATTTTGGCACTGCCCAGCTAGCTGTCTCCTGGGCAACGCGTGGGCCAGAGCCAGGAACGGCAGCCAACTCCATGGCAGCCTGGCACACGATCCAATTCAGCTACACAGCGTGGCCCATGGTTGTGGCCAAATGCTGACTGCACAAACACGCTGCTGCAAGAGTCCAACCTTCCTGCCACTGACCTGCTGCCTCCCACAGCGTCTTTAAGTGACCAGACACACACTACGTGTTTTGGAGAGTTAAAGGGTGGAGGCAGGTGACAACTTGGGGCCTACAGGGAAGCTGGGAAGTGGCTATTTATCAGGGAGTGCAGGGATATAACAAGAGGGTTTTATACTGAAAGAGGGGATATTTATATTAGATATTGAGAAGTTTTTTACTGAGAGGGCACTGGAACAGATTGCCCAGAGAAATGGTGGATACACCATCCCTGGAGTTATTCAAGGCCAGAGGAAGAGGCTTTGAGCAACCTGACTAGTGGAAGGCATCCCTGTCCATGGCATGGGGTTGGTACTGGATGATCTTTAAAGTCCCTTCCAACCCAAACCATGCTATAAACTTCATTGCAGCAGGAGATACAGATCAAGTCCCAGAGGCAGCCTAGCGCTGGCAGCCCCTCTCACAGCCAGGGACCTGGGTGACTCCTAAAACCCTGGAATGGGCCAGCCCTGCTGCCAGGCATATAAAGGAGTTTTTAAACTGGCCATGAAGAGTATACCGGCCATCCCTGGATTTGCTGTCAAAGAGAGACAGGTTAGGAAAGAAAAATCTAAGTGCCTGCAGTTGCACAAAGGCTACTAATTCTCCCTAAAACACTGGATTTCTAAAAAATCCCATGGAAGCAATTATTTGCATCTTTACACATCTAAATCTATCCAAACAACTGCAGACCCCAGGTTATTTAATTCCTGCCAGCTTCAGGAACACAGGCTAAACCTGAAGAGATTTTAAACTCTCAGGCGCTTTCCCCTGAAAAATTTAACTGCAAGTTTTGACAAAGAATTTAACAACAGCTAAAAACCAAGGTGAGGCTTTGAAAAACTGGAAACTGGAAGACTGTCTTGTTATTCCTCTAAGCCAGTGTGCCAGAGGGCAGGATAAGTGCATGCTATCTTAGCTTCTGTGGGGCTCTGCAGGAATATCTATGACTTGGAGACATCTGGCAGCTGGCATACATTACAGAAACTTTGAGGCCTTTACAGGAAAAAAAGATTTTAATCTGAATCAGCAATTACACAGAAGTGAGTGCAAAGGGACACAGAGCAAGGAAGAAAAGTGATTTTTTTTCTGGAACTCCATAAAGCATGGGCTGGCTGCAGTTTGTGTTGCCTTGTGTGATCCAGTCCCTGATTATCTGACTCTGATTATTTAAGTGTTGAGAGCATCATGCTTAATCCTATGCATTCCATATCAAAGGTACCATTTTAGCTAGGTTGGGGTTTATATCTACCTTGTAACACTGCAAACAAATAAAATACTACAGCAAATGGAAGATTTCTCCTTTATCTTCGACCACCTTTAGACTTTCTCCCCATCGCAAAATATGTGTCCTGCCGTGGAACAAGTTCTTTCACCACTACCGCAGACTGAAACTGTGTTAGTGTTCTGCTGTGATTACTTTGAATTCTATACTCATTTTCTTGCCATTATTGTTAAGTTTTGCAAATAATACAAATCTGGAAGCAAAGCCCCACTTCAAGCAGTGCATGTACACTGTCCAACTTCATTATTATATGGTTCTCTCTCCAGCTATTATTTTTTGGAAAGATGAAGTCTGGGATTACTTAATTTGCTTGTTTGCCGAAGCCTATTGGACAGAACTTAACACCTAACATTTCCACTTAAGGCTAATATTAAAGGTCATTGTTAGCAATAGAGGACATTCAGCTCTATTTTATTATTCTGTTCTTCCACCCTGATGTTTTTCCCTGGAAAAGTCCCTAGGTCAGGACTTGTAGTACCCCAGGAAGTGGGCATCCCTTGGCAGCAAAGCCTTAAGCTACTGTTCCACAGTCACTTTGAGCAGCTGGTGCTGCAAAAAAGGACAGATTTGCCTTCATCTAAGCTGGCCGTATTTGTCACCCCACTTGAATTGAAAACCAGCCTGAAAAGAAAGCCAGCACTGGTGGTGAATGAGGAAAGGCAGCTGAGGCACCTCCCTTTTTGGCAGCAGCCTGTATTTATGCCAACCCATTAACTAAAGTGATCATAACTTCCAGTGCTGATACACACAAACATCTTGAAAACTCGATCATCAATAAAAAGATTAGTTCCAGGCACTAATTTGTGGAATGTCACTAACCCCCACAGCACCTATGAAATAAAAACACTGGAAGAGGACAGAGTTCCCTTCTTTCATCTCGTCATGACGTTCATTTCTGAGAGGTATCACTGTAACTCCCCTTTAAAAATTCCCATTAGTCAGCGATACAGTGTCTCTAGGTAATCTGTTCCAATCTCATATGAAAGGTGTTCCTAAAATACTGCTAAGTCATTTGGTCTTCAAAGGTAGGAAAATCTCTTTCTTCTGCGGACACAAAAGTTGCCAATGCTTTTGCAAGTTTTATAATGCATGAAAGGTTGCTATAATGCTCCTCCGCCTGCTCTCCCAGCCTTTCCCTCTGAACAAACCCAGTTCTCCAAAGTTGCACAAGACTTCTGCTGTTAGGCTCTACCAGTTCTTTGGGACTTATTTCATTTTTGCAGCATCATATTAGTAAAGAAACACAGTAGTCAGAGAAACAAGTCTCAATCTCAAAATTTAATTTATATTGAAAAGCACTGGATTTTTTCAAGGCCTTTTTGACTCCTACCCTGTTTGGTATACTACCTTTTGTTCTTTGTTGAAAAAGTAAACTGTGAAAAAACAGAATTACAACACCACAAAGTTATAACAAACTACTAACTGCCCTGAAAATAAAAGAAATGTGAAATCTTTAAATTGAGTTCCATTTTGTATAAGACCATACTTTTTTTCGTAAACTGTCGAAATAAATACATTAATTGATAGGATAACAAATTACAGAAGGTAATGCATAAGTTACTCTGCCATACAGACACTAAACAAAAAAAGGAAATTCTGAATTCAAACCGAGATGGTAAAACAATGATCATTTTATTTGTATTTTTTTTTACATTAAAATCAATTAAGCAGTTATTATTCTACAAATTCTTACCCCCAACTAAGGCCCCCAAATAAGTACGCACATATTTGTCAAAAAATAAATATGGATACTTTTCCAGTTTTGGAATTACTGAATTTTCACCAGACTTTTTTTCGGTAACAAATATGGAAAAGTAACTAAAAAATCCTATGTTCTGAGTGAAAGAAAAAAAATCTCAAAATAAAACTGATGACAGTATAGTCTTTTATTAATACATCTAACATTTGGGCTGTGGGCTAACAAGGAAGATCTGTTCCTTCTTAGAACAGCTCAAAAGGGTATAGAAAAATTTTCCACATTTGAACAGCATGTCCATCTCCATTTATTTCAACAGGAAGTGGCATGCTGTTCTTCCAGATTTAGGGGTAGAAAAAAACCCCATAAAATCAACACAAAAAAGTTCCCCACCTATCTGATTAGGATGCCAGCTACTATCCCCATTCTCCTCATTGCAGATGTGTCTGCTCAATCTCATCCTGCCCCGCCCATGGTTTCTCACAGTCCTGGAGCAGAGACAGGGACCCACTCAAGTATTATTACTCAGAGAAGGAAAAGAAATTAACCACAGTTTCTAGGTCTGATAGGTTCTGATAACATTTTTATTATGTACCTCAGTTGGCACTGTTTTTCCTGTGTCAATATAAAACAAGGCAAAATGAAGCAACTTGGGTGCAGCTTGCTTGAATTCTAACAGAATGCAGAAGTAACAGTAATAAATGTTTTTATTTGCATGTCCTGTCCACAATAAGCCTAAGAACCATAGTTTGAGTGGTAGTTTTTTGTTAAGTAGCAAGGAGCACTAAAGGCTTTGTTACTTTGTTGTTACTAACTGCATTTTTACCTCTCAGTTGTGGTCCAGTAGTTCCAATTTAACTTTTAATCCGACTTTTTCATAATGTGTTGTACAAAGAGAAAAACAAAACCTAGCTATTTTAGGCCCAGATTCAGAAAAATAACTCCTAGTTAGGAATATGCTTGTGCTAGGTATTCTATCTCTCTTTTTTTTTTTTTAACTACTTCAGCCCGAAAACATCCTCTTTTAGCCACTGCCCTTGATCTAAGCCACATGATTAGCTTTCCGAACAAATCTTGGATTCTACTATACAGCAGCTTCCAAGAATGTAGTAATATGGAGAAGAATTCCTAAATAATATGGAGTCAGAGTGCCCAAATTATAATATATAGCAAAACAGTCTTAAAAACTTCATTGCTCATTCTCTAGACAGAAGCATCCTACCTGTGGGGCTGAATGAGCCTCTCCAAGAAACACTTCAAAAAGCACCTAGTATAAAAACATAGCCAACATAGTGAATAAGTTTCTTGCACTGGGTTTGTGTTTCATAGCTTTTGCCTTACATGTTCTCAGAATTCCTGTTTTGGAGTTCTATGGTTTATAAAGTTGATCTCTTACCTCACAACTTTACTGACCGTACCTGCTGCTTGTACAATTGCAATTGTAGAAGGTTTGTTAACAAGGGATAAATCAATCTCCCCCTCCAAAAAGCCCCCTAAAACAAGGAAGAAAAAAAAGCAAAGCAAACTCTTCTCATTTCATTTCAAAGTTTTACTGAACCTAACATTTCATTACGTATTTCCCACTTACTGATCTTCCTGTCAACAGGCTGGATTACCTGCAATATTTGATTTTTATGTAGACAGAACTTTGCTGCATTCTTCAACACTGGTGGCCCAACAACTCAGGAGCACAAACCTGGAAAGAAAGAAAAACAATGCAAACACTTTGTAAATAGCTTAGTATCACCATTCTTTGAATTTAAAATTTAAATATAGTGATTACAAATTTTCTCATTCTAACTAACCTTATTATTATCTTTTGCAGTTGCACTGAGAAAAACTCCTGATTTTCTACATTTGATCATATCTGAATAGAATTTTTCCCAGGGCCTTTATCAGCACTGTACTTGTATCTAGTCACATGACCCTAAACTTGAATGGGCTGTTGATTGTTGTGAACACCTGGATACCTGCTGTGGGCTTTTTATGCTTTTTTCTAATTTTAGTTATTTTTTTTTACAGCATACTCAGCTCAGGCACTGCCAGGTACAATGTTCATAAGGAACGCACATTTTACAGATGTTCAGTCATGAATATAGATACACTATGAAATTAAGTGTTTATTCAAATAGAACAGAATTCCTTTTCGTGCTTATATCGACTACTATGAAGTAAAAACCGCTAGTAGTTAATTGATATGAAAGCTTCTATGTAAAGTCAGACAGTACAGCGAAATATCAGGACATTCTTTAAAAATGATGCACTGTGATATCTGAACCCATCTCCAGCTACTTAAGCAAAATACAGGGTATGGCACAAAGGAAGATGAAGTTTGAGAATGAGTGGATGGGCTGGGACACAGGCTCGTTAGAAATGAACGTTTATACATGTAACATTAGTAGAAGCATCATCTATTACAGATGTTTTTGGTGGTTCTACAGTGTCTGTAGGGAGTGGATCTCTAGCAGTGGGCTCAGAGTGCAACCCTGAAACCTGGATCATGTTTTTTCAGAACACTAGATGTCTAACACAGATGCAAATCATAGCAGGATCCCAGACCATAATGTGTTTCAAGTTTTAATAAGGTAGACCCTTAAACCAAGGATAAAAGCCACCCTCTGTAAAAGGGACTGAACTGAGATGAAAGATAGCAAACAATATGTGAGCCAAGTACAAACCTTACCTCCAGCATAAGAGTATTTAATAGATGGGTTGAACATGAATTTGAAGAGGGTATTTTTCTAAAACCTATTGTGGAAACCAGCATTTTCACCCTAAAGTTATACAAGCAAAAGTTCTTGTTTTTCCACTCGGTTTAACACACAGTCTGGCAGAAATATTGTGAACTGCTGAATCTTTCCAAGGAGAATTTTCCTAGTGTAGACTGATCCTGTATGTATTCATCCATACTCTCAAATGCATCACTGTGGATTTCAGTTTTATATTTATGCAGTTTTATCTGCGTCAGACCAGAGAAAATAGAATTATCATTCCTGAAATCGTTATGTAATACAACTTCAAGAGCCAGACACAGCCATATCCATTTGTATGTTTGTTTGTTTTTTAACAGAATAGACTTAAGAGAACCATTTTTATTCCTAGAAAAATCAAGTGAAATGGTATTATAATAACAATTTCCACGTATGAAAATAAATCTTACACATTTCAGAAAAATTAATTAACTTATTTTTATTGCTTGCAACTCCATCTGATAGATACTCTCAAAATGGAGCCTCTTGCTGATCTTCCCAAACTGCATACCTGAACTGTGGATCATTACATCAGCCAAACAAGAGTTACAGCAGGAAAAGACATGACAATTGAATAGCAGTAATGTTTTGGTATTGACACAGTCCAGCCACACTGACCTCCAAAATACAGCATAGCTCCATAACACAGGGATTTCTAAGAAACAGTATATAATTTTCTATAGAAACCATAAGATAGAAAACAGAAATACAAACTCTTGTAATGCTTCAGGAACCCTCCTTTGGTTACACACAGTCAGTGTTATTTTCCACCTTACACACCCCCATTCCCCACCTTTATCCACAAGAAGCCAGGTGGGATAAGCTACAGAGAATGAAACTGGGCTGGAGGTGCCAGTATGCTGTAGCATAAAACGTTATGGCAGTTCAAGGCCCAAGACAAACTGGCAAAACAACAAACAAGCAAAACAACCTGTCACTACCAATTACTACATCGCACTTTATACTTTTTTTCCACAAAGATACATCACCTTCCTCAAGTGAGGTTCTTGAAAATACCAAAGGTAGAAGTGTTAAGAACCTCAAGATCACTCCTACAACAACACTCGGTCTTAAATGGATAGGCAGTACAGGGTTACAGTAATTTTACCCAGTTTGTTCACATCAACTTACTATTGATGCTTCCCTTATTCTCCCTCATTTTTCCTAATGTGGGTTACATACACTGACTGGATCCTCATTAAACACTAAGCTGTTTGGAGCAAGATTCTCTGTTTTTCAGGATTAGGCACACAACACGGTAACATTCCAGAGCGTAATTTTTTATTCAGGTATGAGTTAGAAGACATTTCTCTCAAGGAAGTGAGTGTTTGGTATTATTAACTGTAAACCGTATGTCCCTTTTGTAATATTACTTCACAGAAGGAAAAGGAAGAGAAAAAATATGAGGGAGCATAAACATCATTAACTCACAGCAAATGGTCACCTCTTCAAGTGCAACAGCAATGGACAACCTGACAAGAACAAATAAAGCAGAAGTTTGGCACATATTTCACTAAGTGCATCAAATCAAAGCACTTGTTCTGCTTTGCATTTAAAAAACAAGAGAAACAAAACCAAACCAAACTAACAAAGATCCCCACCAAAAATCCAGATGCCATGCATTTCTTATGGAAGTCCAACAGCTTTAAGTAGCAATTAGGCGAGACCTGCTTTTCACTGAACAGTCCTATGAAAAGTAGTTTAGGCAACTGTATGCGAAAGCAAGACAGGACAAAGTAAAACACACCAGCTCACCAAAACAATTACAATGTTTGATTTGTTTTTTCTGTGGGAAACAATTGGTTCTAAACCAAATTACTTGTAAATAGAGGCTGCCTTTTCATATATTCATATACAGACTGAGAATCTTCACTGATAATATCGAATGCCAGTGTTCTGATTCACACACATACTACCAGCTGCTACCAAAATTTATTTGAACAGGGTATGGAAAAATAAAAGTAAGTAAATGATGGCTGTAAACTGACTTTCTGTAATGTCCCAAGTTGCCTATATAACATAAGGTTAAGCAAGCTAAACTTAGGCTTTTCCCCACAGTGCGTCATGATAATCAACTGGACACAGAACCTTCTTTACTTTCTGTAAATGGTACAGCTTACGTGATATTTAGGTTAACTGTAAAGAAATGAAATAATGAGACTGAAAGGGCTGATCAGGAACACCTGTCAATCCTGTCAAGAAAATGAGGATATTTGGAAAATTTTTCATCTTTTTTTTAAAAGGAAAAAAAACCCCTGTCACACAGTGTCAGTGCAACTCACTGTTATAGAAAGTCACTGAAGCAAGAATCTATAAATATATACAGGTGGAACAGATACTTTCATAACGTATCTAGAGAAACTGAAACCACAGGGTTTGGGGTTTTTTTTCAAATGATACCAAGCTTTACAACTCAGAGGTTCAACAAATCTTTAGAAGACCAAGAATAGGCTTCTTGCCAAGGGGGAATGGAGATTATGGCATCTGCCCCAAAATGAGTTCCTTTGTAGACTTTGCTGTTTGTAACTGCCAGGATCAAAGCACTGAACAAGACAGATGTTACTACAAACCCATTTTGCTAGTTTTCAGATAAGCCTTCCTACAGTGCAACAAATCATTTCAAAATACTATTTTTAACAGAGTGCCAAGTCCTAACATTGCCAGGTTTATTCAACACATCAACCACCAATACCCTACAACACAGAAGTCACAAATTTTGTGAAGGTATGAAGAGTACAATTTGATCAGCTGGTAGCAGTATTTAAATATAGAAAAGTATTTATAACTGCTGAAGTCCTTAAGACTTGTCAAAGAAACTGCAACATGATTTTCCCCATTTCCCAGAAATAAGTTACTGACTGTCCTTATAGGGGCTGTCTATGATGCTAACTAAATTGCAAAGGAACCCCATCCAGGTTTGGAGAGCAGAGAGCTCTTGAAGCCTGCAGCTGGAAGACAGCACTATAAAACCAAAGCAAACAAAGAAAAAAAATCTCAACTCTTAATTGGGGAATATTAACAGCAGCAAGTCAGTTATTAAATGTTTATTGTTGCACTTCACTGACCAGTTATAGAACAATTTTTACTGATTTCTGTCTTAATTAAACATTAATACTAAAATTCAGAAATAGCAATAGACACCCCACTTGAGACAGACAGCCTAATTTTCCAGTTTTAGAAAACCCATGGCTTCCATCATCTTCCAGTGGTTCCACTAAGAAAATGAAGCCTTTGGAAAATTCGAGAATGTTGCACAGAACAGAGCAACCACCATCATTCTGAAAGAACTAATAAATCTCACACTGTCCACTCTAAGCCCCCCACTTACCACCCAGCAGGTCGAGTTGTGTTTAATATGAAAGAAACATAGTACTTGACAGATGACACCTATATGTTTTCCAGCAGAGGAGCGAACACACTTCCAAGCAGTGTAATATATCTGAAACTACCTTGATTCCACGCACGCTTCTCTTAATGTGTTTATGAAGACAAAGAGCCTACTTTACTTTATGGAACATTCATACCAAAAGAAATTATAAATCTTCACATTAAAGCCCAAGTTTCCAGGCTGGATATTGCCGAAAAGGCTCATGGTCATCCTGTTCTCTCTGTGTTTCACACAGCACATGCTATGCATTTGTAATTTTTCTGAAAAAGAAACACAAATTAGTTCCCTGTTTCTAAAAAAAACCACAGATTTTAAACAGTGTGAAGTGACATTCCCAAGCCGGGGAATTATTAAAATGCTCTTTCCAAAAAAACAGAATGTATAAAATTGTCACCATAAGACAAAAAGGCCAAGCATGTGATCTGTAGTACTTTTCATGAGCTAGAAATTTCATAGGCAACATGGACATAAACATACAAGAAAGACATTGAGGTGCTAAGGCACGTCCAAAGAAAGGCAACGCAGCTGGTGAAGGGTCTAGAGAACAAGTCCTGTGAGGAGCAGCTGAGGGAACTGAGGGTCGTTTAGTCTGGAGAAAAAGAGGCTGAGGGGAGACCTTAACACTCCCTACAACTACTTGAAAGGAGGTTTTATTGAGGCGAGTGTTGGTCTCCTCTCCCAAGTAACAAGTGTTAGGACTAGAGGAAACTGCCTCAAGTTGCACCAGGGGAGGTTTAGACTGGATATCAGGGAAAATTTCTTCACCAAAAGGGTTGTAAAGCTTTGGAAGAGACTGCCCAGGGAAGTGGTTGAATCACCTTCCCAGGAGGCATTTAAAAGATGTGTAGATGTGGTGCTTAGGGACATACTTTAGTGGTGGACTTGGCAGTGCTAGGTTAAGGGTTAAACTTAAAGGTTTTTTACAACCTAAATGATTCTATAGTAATATAGGTATATGAACCTATCTAGTGTTTTAAGAAATTACTTTGTTTTGCATAAGCAGTCTTTGCTTTCCCACAGTTCACCATTTAACAGTTAATATTATATTATTCCTCACTGCAAAGTCATAATAATGAATCCCAGGAGTCCACACTCCAAGAATCTGATTTTAAGCACTGAATGCCAAGAACTTGCTTTAACAAAGATGATTGCAAGAGGCCTCAAACCCATGTGGAGCAACCTCAGAAGCCACATTGATTTGAAGCTAAGCTAGTTCATGAACAGTGAAAGCTGTTTGCGTTTGAGCTTCTATTTCTACTAAAGCTTTTTACTAACTCTGTTAAAAGGCAGAAGCAACTGCTTCACATTCCTTGTTTGCAATCTCTCCTTTCCTTAATTACATTCCTCTCTGTTGCAATCCACTTTGCAGTGCAGTAATCCCCTCCTTCTGCCCAAAGACAACATTTCCTCTGGAAGCTATGACTCTGGGAAGTAAGTTTTAAGAAAAACGTACAACCTCCAAGAATGAAAAACTGGCAGGGTCATAAAAGGTATCTTTAGACTGGCCTGAGTCATAGCTTCTGAATGCATTGGTTACATTGCTGTCCTCTATGGCTTATGTTTAGAAAGAAAAATTAAGAGTAAGGATATATGTGGTACTGTTAGTCTAAGCTAACTTCTTATATGTAGTTTCTACAACTAATGCAGGACCAATCTGACAGTCGAGTTTAGCATACAACACTTAATCCAGAAGCACTCGGTACTGTATGTGACAGAGGAACTAAATAGAGGAGGAAAAAAAAAGGGAAGGGGAAGGGGAAGGGAAAAAAAGAAAAGAGGAAGACTTCCCTGCAAGAGAAGGCATATTCTGAGGAAAGCCAACTTCAAGATTGCACGGGAGAAAAAAAATCACTAAATGTATTTGCTAATATTTAAGTGCTTGACTTAGTGAACCTACGCTCTTTCAATGTAACCTCTGAAATGCAGTTTTAACAGTAGCCATGAGAACAACAGAAATAAAAAGTGGCAAGGTCTTAAGACAATTCTCCTCCCGGCCATTCTGACAGGGAATTTTCCTTCCTTCCAGGCTATTAGGTTCACAACACTTGTAACAACTTAGCATTCCTGAAAGCTGTAATAGCTTATTCAAATTTTCAGTGGCCTTATTTGTTAAAAGAAAAGCTGACATATGCAGTCATAATGCTGCACATATGCCCAAACCTCACACTCTTAGAAAATCAGGCTTAAAAGCCTCAAATACTCAGTTTTAGGAGAACTAAAAGAACAAAGCCCTATTTCCTGCAAGTTTTCTTACTGATTTTGTATCTAAGAAGGACAAATGTTGGTTGAAGATCTTCCTGTGGTTCTGGTATTTGTGAATGCTACCTCTTATATGAAGCCTTTTGTGTACATTAAAATGTGAGATCCCTTACAGGTTTCTTTCCTCAATTTTGAGGCACTTTCAGGTAGTCAATCATCTTTGCTTCTACCTTCTCCTTACAAGACTTTCTTTCCTACTCTTGGAAAGTGAGAACAACAAGCATACAGGAATACAAGCCTGTTTTCTCTCATTTTTGATGGTCAGATGGCAAAAGCTTATCACAAAACCAGTTCTTCAAAGACCACAATACACCCACAGCAGGAAAAATCTTGACAATATTTTCCCACCATATTCTAGGAAGCACATGTAAATCAGAGTTTTTTCAAAAGTATAGAATTTGAACAAATCAGCCTGATTTCAAGTCAAGTATCAAATAATAGCACCCTGCAAACACGGCTAACTACATCATGTAACTACTGTAAAGCACTAGGGACGCTTTGCAGTCACAAGTAGGGACACAAGTAGTCATCTTTCCTCAATCTCACTGCAAGAAAGCAGTTGTAACATTATAGCTAGCACTCTTCAATCAGTCAGTCAACCAATATTGGGCAAACAGCTGCCAGAACAAAGTTTGGGAAGAACAGCTGAGACGTGACAAAGTATAATGGACTGTGCCAGGCAGTCTTAGCTAGAATATGAGACTTGACTACGATACATAACGATAACTTTAACAGCTGAGATCAGACTTTTTCTCCCCACATCAGGAGCTCAGACTGCCAAGTTATCACAGAATCATTAAAAATACCTTTAACATCTATTCATATAGCCACAATGACATTAAATGTATTTGCATAGACACAAACCAGGCTAACACACCTCCAGATTAAGCAACAAGACTTTATTGTAACTCAGCCTTATCTGGCATAGAAACACAGAATGGGTTGGGTTGGAAGGGACCTCAAAGCCCATCCACTTCCAATCCACCAGAACCGGCTGCTCAAGGCCACATCTAACCTGGCCTTCAATACTTCCAGGGAGCGGACACCCACAGCTTTCCTGGGCGACCTGTAAAACCTGGCTATTTTGATATGAAATGGATGGTGACACCTGAGCACTTGGTAACATACCAGTATAACCTCAAATAATTATTTTGCACGGAAAAAGCAGCACACACGCCTCACGGCACCTGGAATCACCTGCAGTACTGCCGGTCCCTGGTGTCGCCTTCCCTGTGCCCTTAATCCCCTCATCCTGACTTGACCCTGGTTTGAAACGCTCCCAGGAGCCGTGGAAGAGGCCGCTCACTGCGCCGGGCATCGACTTCCAGAGCCGGGCCCGAAGAGCGGCAGCAGTGACAAGAGGCGACGAGCCTGGGGCCGGCCCCGGGCCGCCTCGCCAGCCGGGGCGAGGAGCGAGGGGCGGGGAGCGAGGGTCGCGGCGGGGCTAGGGCGGCGAGCAGAGCCAAACCCGTCCGGGCGGAGCGGAACCGAACCGAACCGGCCTGGCCCAGCCCGGCCTGAGGCTCGGTACCAGTGCTTTCCCCCCCCCCAGCCAGCCCCGCACCCGTGCCCCCTGCTCTCCCTCACAGCCTCTTCGCTGCCGCAGAGCCGCTGGTCATAGCGCTCCTCGCCGCCGGAATCCCTGCGCCGCCGGGGGAAATAGTCCCGGTCCTCCCCTCTCGCCTCTCCCCTCCGTATGCCGGGGGAGCCCCGCGGCGCGAGCGAGGCCTCGACATCGGCGCGGTGGCAGCCGCACACTTTCTGCCGCGCCTTGGGCGCTCCGCCGGCATTCCCGCCCCCTCGGCTAGATCCGGCCGGGCCGGCGCGGAGGGATTCCCGGGGGCCGCGCGGCGCCGGGGGAGGGGGAGGAGGTGCCGGCGCCGCGGCGGCCCGAGGGGGGGGCGGGGAGGGGGCAACATGGCGGCTCTGTATTAACTTCCCCCCCTCGGCAGCCCGCGCTGCTGCCGCTCGCCTCCTCTCCCTCCCTGCGCCCTCCTCTCCCCCTCAAGCCCTGATATGCCGGGCATGATGGAGAAGGGAGCGGAGCTCCTGGGGGGCAAGAGCCGGGCAGCCCCCAACGGCACCAAGAGCAGCAGCCCCTCCAATGGGCACTACTCGGAGCCGGAGAGCGGCGGCGCTGACAGTGGCGACGAGCACGGTGCGAGCCTGGGGTCGGCCCCGGGCCGCCCCGCCAGCGGGGAGGAGGGGAGCGAGGGTGGTGGAGGCGACGGGGGTGGGAGGGGGGCGAGCGAAGCCGAAGCGGCCCGAGCGGAGCCGACTCCGAGCTGAGTGGACCCGAACCGGCCCCAGCCTGAGCCGAGCGCAGCCGAACCTAGCCCGACTAGACCGGAGTGGAGCCGCCTCCCCCGCCACCTCCGCGCCTCTGCGCTGCGTCGGGCTGGGCCGCGCCGCGCCGCGCGTGGGGGAGGCGGAGTGGGGGGGCGGGTGTTGGGGGAGGGGGATGCCGGGAGCGCGCGGCGCGGCCCCGCGGCTGCCGGGCGGCCCCGCGGTGCTTAACGATGGGGAGTGTCTCCCGGGAGCCGCCGCCGTCCCCATTGTTCCGCTGAAATAAACTCCCCCCTCTCTCTCTCCGGCGGTTGTCGGGGCTTAATCCACGGCGGCGGCGGCGGCGGGCGGGGTGGCGGGGGGAGGTGGCTTATTGCGCGGCGGGGGCTCCCGGGCGGCGCGACCGCCAGCCCGCGGCAGCCTGGGACGGGGACACCCGAGCCGCTAATTTCTGCTTCCCTCCCCTGCTTTTGCCTTGCAGATGTAGGAATGAGGGTCGGAGCGGAATACCAGGCGCGCATTCCTGACTTCGAGCCCGGTAAAACTGCTTTTTAAATTATTTTTTTATTATTTATTTTTTTATTATTTTTTAAAAAAATTTTTAAGGCTGTAACCTGACATCTTCCCGAGGCGGGAGGGGTGGGCTCGGGGCCGGGGTGGATTCGGGGCCGGGATGCTCTCGGTGCTCGCTCTCGATGGTTGGACTCGATGATCTCAAAGGTCTTTTTCACCAGGCGATTCCATGATTCTCTCCCGGTGGCGGCGACGGGGTTGGATTTATGCTCCTTGTGAGCCTTTGTGTGGGCGATCCCGGTGGCAGGGGCAGCATCTGCTCTCTGTGCGCCCGAGGAGGGGGGGGGGGGAGATGGGGGGAATTTTCCCTTCGTTGTCAGCCGTATTATGTAGATCCGATGAAGCAGAAAAAAAATTGGATGCTTCCCCCACCCTTAATACCTAAGGAGACGATTTAAAACCCTTCGGCGAGGGGTGATGGATGCTCTCGGTGATGCCCCCACTGGTGCTGCGTGCCGGGTGGAAGATGTTCTTGGTGGGAAACTCCTGCCTCCGGTTTTGTGTGCTGGAGTAGCCTCGCTAGCCCCGCTCTTCCAGGCGGAGCTGCTCTCCTCCGCCTTGCTTACCCCCCCAGCCCCGCCCCGGGGAACACTGGGTACGCTCGCCTAGCCTGGTACTCGGTTTTAGCAAGTCGATTGCTAGGATGCTCTCTTGCCTGGCTCCACCGAGCAGCGAGACCGTAGGAGCGTTTATCAGTTCTGCTGGAGCGGTCAGATGAAGCCTATCTACTTTCCTGTTCTCCAAACAGGCTCCATTGGTGTCAGATGATTTCCTACCGGAAGAGGATTGGGCCAGAGCTTCTCACATAGTGCCTCCTAAAGCTGGAGCGAGCCCCTCTTGGTGGGCGCAGGTTCCCACAGGCCAAAGAAAAGGCCGAGGGAAAGAAAGGGGGAGGGTGGGATTAAATGGATGCATGATCTTGGCATAAGGGAATGCCTTTCCCCTAGGAAGGAGCGCGTATTCTAGGTCTCTTTGTTAATCAGACTAACCGTTTACACCCTTTATTTTTACATTGCCCACATAAAAATAAATAAAAATGATCATTTATAACGTGCAGCCTGAGCTTGTTTTTCCTACAGGCCACTTAAGTTAGAAAAACACATAGTGTTTGTTTTTCTTTTGATTAAAAGAACTCTTCACCCCTTATAGGACAACTGAGGTTCTGTGGTTTCAATTTTGTAAACTATACATGCAATGGCACCATTGTGTTTAACTGCAGAACTAATTTCATGCTCTCTTATAACCAGACTTGTGAGAGCTCCTAAGCGTTTCTGGGGGTTGGAATTCAATTAATGCTCCTTTCCCCAAGAATTGGGGAAATAATATATACTCCTTTACTTTTAATGATGGAAATCTTTAATAAACCTTCTGTTAGACACATAATGTGTAATATTGTTCTTCTCAGTGTGTGCAGTTTGATTATTAGGGCAAGAAGATAGTAACTTTTTTTGGAATACCTAAATAATACAAAAATATTGTTCAAAGAAAGGTCCATAAAGTGTAAAAGTGCAATACATACTTACCATATTACCAGATTGGTTATCTAAGGAGATCTCAGCCAGATCTCATGCTTTTTTTTTTTTTTTTTTTGATGGATCTTGAGGCATCATTTATTAGTGATAGATGTAATACTGAGCCAAAAGCTGTGCTCTTACCATAGTTACACTTAGATTACTTTTTTTGGTAGCAAATTATGTCACACATGCTCCATCATATTTCTAGGCTTGTATATGTGGGCATAGGCACTATCTGTAACTGACTAACTTCAGTGCTCTTCTTGAAATTGTTTTAATGCCTTTTTGAGGATTTACCAGATAGGTTAGAATGTGTATTTGTTTACAGTGCTTTGAGTGCTGTTTTGTTAACCCTCTTAGAGCAAATAGGTGCGATAAAGGAATCAATGGCAGATGAAACTAGATAGAAGTCTAAGATACAAAGTCAGCCCTCTGGTACACACACAGAATGCTAAAATTAGTAGAATAAATACCAGTCCTTTAGTCTCACTTAGCCTGGGCTTAAAAATATTGGTAAATAGTACATTGAGGAACAAAACATCCATGATTAAAGTTCTGATGGTAGTAAACACTTTTTTTAACCTTAGTTCCTACATAAAATAAGAAATTGTTTAAAGAAAAAGTGAACGAAGCATTTGTTGGAAGAAGTGGATTTTGGTTGGAAGCAAGAATTAGGAGAATTGAATTTGAACATACTTTCTTACCCCTTTCTCACCATCCCCTTTTTACAAGCAAGCATTCAGATAGAACTGTAAGGTGAATAGCATTTTTAATTGTCACGAGATACTACTGCGATGAGATAGATGTTCTCACTAAAAAAAATGGTTTTAATAAAATAAAAATCCTGTATCTCCTTACTTAATTTACTGAGTTAAGAAACCATCTCCTACACTCTTGATTTTTGTCTCCTCCTCCTTTGTTTTCCTACAGTACTTAATTCTTGAGATTAAATTCTTGAGATTAAATTTTTTCTGCTTGTACTCTCTGACCCACCTATAGACATGGCAACATGTTACAAAGCTGATAGCCTTATGTTGTGGGCTGTTGATATTCTCCCAGAAAAAGTATTGGAGAATGCCATCCGTGGAGATGCATCATACTGTTGTATCATCCACATGTGAGATGACTGCTAGAGCAGTTTTACTCTACTCAAATTTGAACTTGCCAAAGGCTTTAGTATCAGTTTTGCTTACTTCATGCTGACATACTTATTTCCCATTTACCCTCTTCACAGGGTGGGTGAAAGCATCAAGAAGAATGTTTCATACCATCTAAGGTCACTTATGAATTCCATTTCTGTGTACGTCCTTATAACTTTTCTTCCTTTAGTCTTCCTGTACAAAAGCAGGCTTTCTTAAATTATTAGATGGTGTGGAGGAGTATGTAAAATTTTCTCTTAATTCCATGCCGTCTGTCCTCACATTCCCTGATTTTTTGTTTATTTTATTTACTTATTTTTTTTTTAAGTTTTCCTATCCTTTGTTGTAGAAGTTTAGTTCTTCCTCATGATAAGTTTCTGTAGTTCTGTTCCTACTCGCAAAGCTTAAACTTAAGCAGACGATGGTAGTACGTATGCTGGAAAACAGTATAATTTCAAATTGCCATGTGGTCCCAGAATACCCTTGATAAGTCTTGTGTGTTTCCAGACTTTCATTTCATTCTGAGTACTTAGTTGTGTGCAGAACAGCATCTTCCACATGTACTTAGCGTCTAATGCTAAGCTGAAATTTAGAAAGTGGCAGTTTGCTGCTGCAGTTTCTCTATGCCTGTGGGTCGTTTTCAGTCCCTTTGTATAAGTGCCTTTCAGTCCCTTTTTTCAGGAGTGCAGCAGCTGATTAACGGAAACTTTTTCCTAAGTGGCTCGAATGTAGAGTTTGGTCAGGGGAAAGCTTGTTATATTTGAGATGTATCTCATGGTCTTCCTCTTCCTTGTGGCTTACAACTCTGCTCTTCTAACATTCTTTGGTTAACATGTCGCCTGGTATTTCCAGCCACTGTCTGCAAGAAGAATGGATCTTGCAGATAAAGATCATGCTGCTCTTGAGATACAGCACAGGCTTTGAGGGGGACAAGTCCTGCTTGCTTGAACAGTTCAGACACAAAGGACAAAAAGGTGTCCTCAAAGGCAGATCGTGGTCCTGTATATGGAGATGGAGGGATCCCTCTGCTATAGCTGTAGACATCTTGTGTTGAGGACAGGATGCCTTCCTTTGAGCACTGACCTACCTGTATGCATCCCATCCTTAGTCCTTGGTTTCCTTTTGGCAATGTAAAGATGTCACCTGAAAGGAAACAGCTAACTGATCCCTGCTGGAGAAACAGCAGTGCTTCATAAAGGGGTGTTCTGGTGGGAGCTGCTTGTTAGGGTGGCACCTCGGTAGGGGAGTGTCACCGCATATGTGATCTCCTGCAGGCACAAATGATAGGACTCTGAAACTTTTTTTTTTCACTTTAGTACTTGAATATTCATAGAATCACTTAGAAAAGACCTTTGAGATCATCAAGGCCAACCATACAAGTAGTAGTCACTAAGTAGCCACAAACTCTGCGAAGATACTTTTGGCATTGTGTCTACAACATACATTCAATAGCTGATAATATCCACGATATCCACTTGTCTGCAGCTGTCTGGTATTCTTTTGGAAGGAAAAACTGAGTGTGTACTTGTGTTAAGTTTAGATGTTTCTTGTTCACAACCTGAAAATCTGATGCATTCTCGAGTGGTCCTGTTCTCATCCTCTTAAAAGAGTGGAGTACAGGGTAGCGCGGTCATTGACTTGTGGTAAAAACTGAGTGGACAAGCGAAAAGTTGTGCCTGTAATATGTTTGCATTACTCTTCATGAAATATGGTTTTCCTAATGACTAAAAATGGCATGCTTTTTTGTTCTAAAGTAGAATGTTACATTGAGGAATTTGTTCTTATATACCAAAACCTTTACAGAGTTTAGTACTCTGGTGCTTTAATGTATGTACATTTTTAACTTGCTACAGAGTTTATGGTGCTTTTAGGTTATCTGTTTTGCACATCTCATTGTGGAAGACACATGAGTTCTTTGAGTTTTTCTAATTAACTGGTCTTCAAATCCACAATCATAATGGATCTAAAGATTACAAAGGTGATATCAAATACAACACACCGCCAAACGAAAGACAGAAAACCAACAAAACATAGCAAAACGTAATTAGAAAGCACCAAGTTGTTCCCTTTTCCAAAGCATTGATTTGTTTTGATTTGTTTCCTTCAAGAACATATAGAATCTAAATATAGTAAGCGGAAGCTTAAAGTGGAGTGAAATGTTATTTGTTTCACTGAATAAAAACACCCTGTCCTCAAAGAAGGATGCAAGGGAAGTAAGTTCCTCTGAGGCTGATTCCTCAAGGAATTCATACTGACATGAGTGTAAGGGCTCCAATTGTTGAGCAATGGCTTAGCGAGGTAAACTGTTGTAAACAGATTGTAAGAGGCTTTCTGTAGTAGCATAGACTTGTCGAATATTCATGAGAAGTAAGTATTTGTTAATACTTTTTGAGTATTGGGGAGTTTCCTTTTCTCTTATAGAGAGTTTTAAAAAATAAGACTCTTACAGTTTAGTGCTTTATACAAAGTTGCATAAGTGTTGCAAATATTGCTCTGTCCTGATGGTTTGGGTAGCTTGAACTGCTTCCCTTGCTACCGTGTGGTGGAGGTGAAGCACCAACAAAAATAACCCACCCTCACACCACCTCCCCAACAAAACAATCAACCGAAAAAAGATGACTTTTACACCTAGCTACTTTCTACAGCTACACAATTGGTTGGCTATGAATATCAAATTTACATGGCTTGAAAATCAAAACTAGATAGAGAGATGATTAACAGAACTGTTTCTGGCATAGTTAACATAGTTCCTTGTTGAAATTAGGGTATTCTACTCCCTGTCTCATAGGGTTTTTTTATTTTAAGGGAGCCTAAATTAACACGATAGATCCTGATAACTGCTATGATAGTGATAAATGTTAGGAGTACTGATAGACAATCATAGCTTCTGGAGGATGGTTCCAACACAAGTATCTCTCAATTTTGCATTCATGCCAAATTTAGCAATGTGTGTTAGTTCTTCTCTGACCAAGATCCTGTCTAATATCCAGCTATGATTGAACCTCAGGAGAGTGGTGTTCAAATTTAGCCATTTGATGTCTTAAGGAAATAATGTGGAATTCATGATTTTTTTTTTTTCATTCCCTTTATTAGTTGGGCTAGGCTTCTTGATATGACTTGACTTTCACTTACAGTTCCTTGAGCAGTTGTTCTCTAGATCATATTTATAAATACTAAGACTTACTTATTTTCTTACAGGTGCCACAAAATATACCGATAAAGATAATGGAGGGATGCTTGTATGGTCTCCGTATCATAATATTCCAGATGCCAAGTGTAAGTCCTTCCCTGCTTAGGAATTTGAATGCTGAAGTATACCTAAAAAATGTTTCTGGTGTGCCTGTTTTCTCTTCATTTTACATATAGTGAAACTGCAAATAGGTAAATTAAACAGAAGTCTCCTCTCATTTTTTTAAATTTAGAGAGCTTAAGGGAGAAGAAAGATCACTTTTTCTTATTTTCTAGTGAAGTTTGTGTTTCGAATCACGCTGCCTGCATTGTATCATCGTTAATGTCTGTGAAACTTTTAGTTATTAATAAAAGAGTAAAACATCTAAACATGAGGAACTTGCTGTTCTAGATTTCAAGGAGAAGGAGTTGTAGTGAATAAACTATAGAATCATAGAATTATTAGGGTTTGGGAAGACCTCTTAAGATCATCAAATCCAGCCGTCAGCCCAACGCCACCATACCTACTAAACCATGTCCCGAAGCACCACATTCTTTGAACATCCCCAGGGATGGTGACTCCACCACTTCCCTGGGCAGCCTGTTGCAATGCCTCACCACTCTTTAAGTAAAGAAATTTTTCCAAATATCCAGTCTAAACCTTCTCTGGTGCAACTTGAGGCCATTTCCTGTTGTCCTGGCACTTCACAGTGTCACAGTATCACAGTATCATAAGGTTGGAAAAGACCTTTGAGATCATCGAGTCCAACCTATGACCCAACACCTACACCTACACCTACTCCTACTTGTCAACTACACCATGTCACTAAGTGCCTCATCCAAATTCTCTTTGAACACCTCCAGGGATGGTGACTCGACCACCTCCCTAGGCAGCGCATTCCAATGAACAATTACCCTCTCAGTGCAGAATTTCTTCCTAATGTCAATCCTAAACCTCCCCTGGCGAAGCTTGAGACCATGTCCTCTCGTTCTGTCACTGGTCGCCTGAGAGAAGAGTCCAACTTGTTACTTGGGAGAAGAGACCAGCACCCACCTCGCTACAACCTCCTTTTAAGTAGTTGTAGAGAGTAATAAAGTCACCCCTCAGCCTCCTTTTCTCTGGGTTAAATTCAGAAAATTATTCAGAAAAGATGTGTTGAAGCCCAGTTCTAAAGGAATGCTCAGGGAAAGACAGAGCATTTTCTGCCTTCAAAAGTGACCTGAAATACAGGATTCATCTGACTAAATGTGATCAATTACCTGTTTAATCTAGATTAACCTGCCTCTTGTGCTAGAATTTCTGATATAGGGGCGTAAACTTTGAGGGTGCAGTTGTGAGAACCTAGTCCTCAGGACAAGTTCTACCTATTACAGTACTTAGAGGTTTCTGTCCCTCAACATTTGACAGAACATCACTCCTACTATTGCAGAACAGTTAAAAATAGAATACCATACAACTGTGATTATTAAATGCTTTCTTCATTCCTTTAAAGTACAATTAACTCTACTGCAACAGTTCATGGGAAGGACTTCTCTGGTCCATTTGAATAATGAGGATATAACCATTTCCTCTTCTCAATCATGCTTCTTTTCAACTACATTTAGTTGCTACTTAATTGTGAACTGTAGAAGGTAAATGGGAAAAGTTTGTTTCCTTAGAAGTAAAAAATACCTGTTGAAGATCAAAAGCAGTGGGACTTAATTGCAAAATGATGGAGGGCACTTAACTGAAAGCTGACTCTGGTGTGGCCAAAGATGATTTAAAAAATGTTAATGGTGGATTTGATGACTTAATTATTGAATTTTCATATTCTCTATTGAAAGCTGGCTTCATACCATGGTTAAAATTAGTGTTGGTCAAGGAAAACTGTATTACTATTGAGGATATGCATAGTCATTGATCTAGGATCTCTTTTCATTAATTTTTAATGTGTTTGGGAATACAAACATTAGAAGTAGTTCTATTTAAAACTAACCCATGTGTCTGCACACCCCCTCCCATTGTGTCTATGTTCTTAGTGGTGGATTCCAAGAAGACATAGCCTTTCCATAACCAGCTAGTCTCTGATTTAAATAAATAGATGATGGAGCCCCGTGGCTTTGTTGTAGTAAAAATGTGAAAGAAATCTTCTTTTTCACTGAGAATTAGCTTGTGTAAAAAGTTTATAAAATTAAATATTGCATTAAAAACAGCGGGGTTTTTTAGTATTAATAAAGATATGAATATATTTAAAGTTTTGTGGGACTTGAGCCTATGCAGTATATAAAAGCACGGGAAGACTGTTTTCCGATGTTAGATTCTAATTCTGTTCACCTTACAGCAGAACTAGAAGTACTAAAGAATAATTCTGACATTGCTTTGTTACAGTGGATGAATATATAGCAATAGCAAAGGAAAAACATGGATACAATGTGGAACAGGTAAGTGCTATGAAATGAGATTGCTCATTTAAAGGATTTCTTATATAAAAGTATAACACCAGTCTTTTTTTCCCTTGGTTACCATTAATTAACGCTGTTTCTCTTCAGGCACGGCAGCAAACACTGCAGTTAAATGGACCTGCACACAGTTGTGGTCTGGATTCTCTGCAAAAGATTGAGCTCTTTGTTTTCATGACATGCTCAGCTTGTAATGTGCACTTTTGAAAGGTTCGGTATGTTTCTTGATACACTGGGCATGTCATGCAATTGTGTGTGTATATTTAGCTAGAGAATTTCTTAGGAAAGCAGCTTAAAAATGTGATGTTTAATATTAGAATTAAAATATGGTACAGTTTTGAACCTTAAATTACCACAGGAAGAGCACTGGAAAGGTTTCTTGCATATTAAAAAAAAAAAGAGGCAAACCAACTTTGAGTGTTTTTTCAGAGCCAGGAAATAGGAATCGAGTTGTAGGTTTGAGAGTAACCTTTAGTCACCATCCTAAAAAATAAACAGCATAAAACTTTGCTGGTCTGCACTTAGTTCTGTTGCAGTTTTCTTCATAAATTATGAATTTGTGTGAAAGTGAGATTACCTATTGCAAAAAAAGTTGGTGTACAAGTGGAAACAAGTTGTATGGTCAAGTTTTGGAGAATGAAAGCTCATAGTAGGAAGACTTGCTAGTCAACTATCTGAAAAAGAGGCTGCCAATGCTACAATGTCTAGAATACCTGCAGTTTGGTGATGGTTGTTTATGGCTTGGATTTTTTAGGGAAGAGAAGGAACTGAGGAATCTCAAGTCTACAAAAAAGAATAATTTTCAAAACAACTTCTGGTACAAAAGATTTGTAGACTGTTCGGAATGAAATAGATATTATCCTTGCAGGAAGTGCTTGCCCCTTGCCATTTTAACAAGAGGTTTACTATGTCCAGATTATTGGAAGGTGTGAAATTGGAGGTTTGGAGAGCTGATGAACAACTGGTGATCGTGTCTGCGCTATATGTTTGAAACTGAATGGATTACATCTTCCACTTCCCATACCAGGCTTGGCATCAAATCTGTCATTGATTCTTTGGCAGAAAGTCTAATCAGTGCAAAATTCTTTAAGACTATCAAGAAATGAAATTATGTAGGAAAATGTATTTAAATTTCAGTTCTTATTAGGTGCATATGACATGAAAGTGACCATCTGTGGATTGCAGAGTTGTAGAAACACCACTCTTACTTTGAACTTTCAGAGTTGCAGTTTGGATCATCCTCTGACTGCTGAGAAGTATTTTTGTTTTCTGGTTTTTGAGTGGGCCTGAAGACCTATAAGGAACTGTGTAGGAGATACATGCTTGTAAAGAAAGAAAGGAAGTAGGACAGATTTGAGCTTATCAGCGTAGTTGATGCTGCTTCAGAATTAATGCTGCCATGCGAACCTCTAATTGTCTAGCTTTCATAGGTCTAATAAAGTACAGATGTGCCCACTCTTCTTATTGTCTCCAAAGAGAATTCTATAACCTATAGTACACAGCCAATAAAATTGTAAATGCATTTTGAGAGGGGGTTCTGATAGTGAAGTTTTATTTTAAGTAAATAAACAGCATTTTCTTATTTAACTTGTGTCAACATTTTAGAAAGTTGACTAAATGCAAAAAGGGACTATTTCTTTTCAAAGGCTCTCGGCATGTTGTTCTGGCATAAACACAATATTGAGAAGTCCCTTGCGGATCTCCCTAACTTCACTCCTTTCCCTGATGAATGGACAGTTGAAGATAAAGTCCTATTTGAGCAAGCATTTAGCTTCCATGGAAAGAGTTTTCACAGGATCCAGCAAATGGTAAAGTAATATTTTTATGAGAAGCATTAAACAGTTCAGATGCACTTAGAACAAGGGCTTCCGTTGGGCTGAAATTTCATGTTGATTTGTGTGTAAAAGCTTGAGGAACAACCTTGAATATAAAATTCAAGTTAATCTCATCGTGTCTCTTGGACCTATAGCTTTTTTCACTCTAATAAAAAATGCTTCCCCCCCCCTCGGGTTTTTAAAAATGTATATGAAATACATCCCTCTCTTCCATCTCATCCATGCATTTAAGATACTTGGATAAAGGTGATCATAAATAGAGCAGAATTATAGCCTTGGGTGGAATTTTAATTTTTAAAAGTATTAATATGTTAATGAATTCTTCTAGCTTCCAGACAAAACTATTGCAAGCCTTGTAAAATATTACTATTCTTGGAAAAAAACTCGCTCTAGGACAAGTTTGATGGATCGGCAGGCACGAAAACTAGCTAATAGAAATAATCAAGGTGACAGGTAAGTTTTATATTCTTAAGTAGCTAACCAGAGACTGAAGACTTTCTAGGCAGAGATGTTAGAGTAATTTCCAGTCAACGTGGTTTCAGCATGAATCACGTTTTAAAGTTTGTGTATCTGCTGTGACGTTTCTGTTTTTAGCTAGGGGTTTGGTACCTGTGCTTTAAAACCTGTATCGTTCCACTCAGTGTGAGTTGTAATAACACACTTGAGTGCTTTAATGGATAACTGTAAAAACAAGGTTTAAAAAACTTGAAGTCTGGGGGTGTGGTTTAGAAATAATGCTTTGTTTGAGAAGTCTAACCCTGCATTACTGTGTGAGGAGGCGAGTGTTTCGGTAGGTGGGTGGGGTTTCTGGGCATAGGGTTTTTTGTCCATTGGCTTTTCTTTTTAACTAGAATGGAATTAAAACTGAAAGATCAACCACTGTAAAGAGCTGTGGCAATTAGAGTGCCCAAGTACTGTTTTGTAACAAAACTTTATATAAATATAAATCTTATTTTAGGAGACTTAGAACTGTTGTCAGTGAGAGAATTAGAGTTCAAAATAGTTTAACATTGTCTTGGATAGAAGGCAGTGATATTTCCTGTAGTTACTGTGAAATTAGAATTATATTGTACTTAGTGTATTTGAGTATTAAATTGTGCATCTGTAAAAGTGATCTAATATGTTGAATGTATAAGTAGCATAGTCATGGAAGAATGATTTTGCATCTACAGAAAGTTGCCTAGCAAAGGGGTCTATTTAATTATATGTTATTGAAAAGAACTCCTGAAACTCAAAGTTCATATGCTTACTTAGTGACCCTAGCTGAAAAATGACAGAAGAAAATGAATTTGCTTATAATTCAGTATTTTGGGTTTCTTTTTGTAATAACTAGAAATTTTTATTGTTTGGGGGGGTTTTTTGCATTCATTTGTTCAGTAATTTATATTGTATGAATGACCGGGTTTGACTCGGCTAAACTAACTGTTATGTTTTCAACCTTTTCTCTTAAAAATGGCTCTTATTTTATTTTAAGTCAGGATATACTGACTTAATTCAGCAGATTTCATTCCTCCTGGTAGCTAGATCTTGAACATTTCGGTGAAAAAGTGCTTTCCCATCTTATACTTTTGCTCCCCACGGAGTTCAGCAAAGGTTTATTCATACACCTGGCGCAGTGGTTTGAGAATTGATCTATCAAAACTAACATGACAAATAAAAGGTTATTTCTAGCCTTGGTATAGTTGACAGTGTAAGTGTTCATGCTGGTACAATTGGTTGAGTTGAAGAAAGGTGACATTAAAATTTTTTGGTAGCAGTACCAGCACTGCTTAAAGTAACTTTGAAACTGCAGTTTACAATTGCTTGTTTATCATTATAATTATTAGAACTTAATAAAGGAAACATACTTGCATTAGCTCTCATTTGAAAACTACAAATAACCTTGAGATGCCATATACTTGAAGTAGAAATTTTAGAGTAGATAATTGTCTTAAACCAGATACATATTTATATTTGAGATTAAAAAGTAGATAAAATAACCAACTTCTTATCATCTGTCCTCAGTGATGATGACGTAGAAGAAGCTCATCCAATGGATGGAAATGATAGTGATTATGATCCCAAAAAAGAAGCCAAAAAGGAGGTAACAGATATCTTAACGGTGAATGACAGTTTGTTTGTTTTCCATGAATGTGTTACTGTGAGGAATGACTTGTACTAAAGAGGTTTAGCTTGCAGCCTGCTGAATTCACAGGGATTTTAGGTGATCAAGGTCTTGACATATTCTGATTGAAACAGAATTTATTGTATATTTTTGCCATTCTGTGGACATAAGTGCATCCCTCATTACCTTCACTTCCTGAAAGACCTTCCGGTTTTTAGAGAGATGTATGCTATTGCTACCTGGTAAAACAACATTCCCCCTACCTGTTTTGTTGATATGTTTACAGTTTTACTGAGTGTGAATTATTGGAACTACTTATTTTCTTTTCATTTTAAAACTAAATTACATTTTTCCAAGAACAACTTTTTGTGTTCTTTCAAAGCCACAGTCAGTTTATATGTTTCAGCTAATATGTGGCTTTGTTGAGATGCTTTCTACTAATAAACGTAGAGAAAAACATTTTTGTCTCTGCTATGAGCACTTACTGTTAGTTTTACAGATGAGTGCTGTGTTTGGAGTACGTTCAGGTGTTTTTTGGGGGTTCTTTTGTCAAACTGTACAAGACTAGAAAAACACAGTTGAGCGTGTAAAGAGAATCAGAGTCATTTAGGTTGGAAAAGACCTTTAAGATCAAGTCCAACCATAAACCTAACATTGCCAAGTCTACCACTAAACCATGTCCCTAAGCACCACATCTACACGGGCGGTGACTCAGCCACTTCTCTGGGCAACCTGTCCCAGTGGTTGACAACCCTTTCAGTGAAGTAGTATTTCCTAATATCCAGTCTAAAACCTCCCCTGGCGCAACTTGAGACTATTTCCTCTTGTCCTATCACTTGTTACTTGGGAGAAGAGGCCAACACCCACCATGCTACAAGATTGTTTCTTCAATCAACTTAATGCATTTGTGGTTTTCCTAAAATAGCAGAGTTCGTGCTTTTTGAGAATAAGAGGGAGAGGTAGTGTAAAACTTCAGCATTCCCATGAATTGGTATCTGGGATTACTAATGAAATTTTGTGGTTTCACCAAAAATTGTGCTAATTAAGAGACTGATAGATTCACAGTATCATAAGGTTGGAAAAGACCTCTGAGATCATCGAGTCCAACCTCAGTTTTGCAGTGACCTTCAGTGTATCGCTTTATCTAACTGCCTTAGGAAAAAAACCATGACAATTACAATTACCCTTTTCTGTAAAAGACTTTGAGACGTTAATTTTTTTAACGTGCCAGGATATGTTTCTTAGAACTTGAAATGGCACAAGGTCTAAAAATGAATGTTTTTACTTTTTATTCTGCACTTGTAAATGTTCTTACAAGCTGTTGGTTTGAGTTGCTGCCTAAGACACTTCTAATAAGGGCTATATTGTCCACTTTACTTTCCTTATTTAATGTTTGAATCACTACATGCAGTCCAGAATGGAAGTAGTGTCTTCATAGACTTCAAGGAACAGGTCAAATAGGTTTGCAGTTTCTGATATGCTAGTGGGATCTACACAGGATAATTTTGTGATCTAATATTTCTGGTAGGATTTGCATGCTTTCATTTCCTAAGCAAAATATAAACTGAATAGGCTGCTTGAACACACAGAGCAACAGAAACTTTGTTTCCAGAAAGAGTAAAAATAAGCTAAACGCTCTAGCTTGGCAAGACAAAAGCTTGAGAGAATATATTTAACTTTAAGTCCAGATTTTTGAACACACAGGAACTGCAATTTCATACAGAAAGAGCAATGCAACCCCACCCCAAAAAATAATATAAGTGGACCAGAAATAAACTTAACTTTGGGATTTTTAGATGTCAAAGATGTAAGGTTCTATGTCAACTTTCCAAGGTAAAGCAAATATCTTTGTGCTTTTAAGTGCTTAAATCTTAAGTGCTTTTAAGATTGCCTTTATGAAGTCTGTGTACTAGATTAAGATGTTACATTAACTGGGAAAAGAATGTGACAGAAGGTCAAGCATAGTAGAGCAAAATACTGTTTGCTGATGTGTAGTAATGCTCCAGAACAGAGCAGTAATGGCTGCTGCAATTTGTTTTATCTTCACTATGATCAGATGACCACCTCCTATTAACCTGCATAGATGCCAGCAGGGAGGAGCAGTAGGGAGCTCCTTGAAGCAGCAAAAAGCCTGAGTCCCATCTCTGTTCTGTATTTAATGTTGCTTTGAATTGGAAGATCCTTGCAGGGAAAGTAACCTACTGGTTCCTTTATGGGAGTCACGTACACACACAGAGTAGCTGTTGTGCAGCAATGCCCATTGAAGACGAAGCTGAGATTTTTAGGTGTCCAAACATACCAAAACAGCAGTTACAAAGATTGCATCTCCTCTTTGCTATCCTTTTCCGCTTCAAAAAAGCAAACAACAAAGGCATAAGTTTGCTAAATTGCATGGATTTTTATAATGACTGCAAAAGTAAAACCATCCTCTCCCTTCCAAATCTCTAATCCCCTCCCAAAGCAAACAGTCCCATCACTTTCTGAGTTAGAGTGCTTGCAGCAGGAAAAAGTGGCATCTTGCATTCTTGCCCCCTATGGTTGACTTTCACTTATTCTTCTTCCCCAATCTTCGCCTGAACTCTTCATATCTGACCAGAAATAAATGTGTAAATTGACTGATTACTTGGTTTAAACATGTAAAATATACAGATGTTTTTTACTGCTTAAATAAGAGGTTCTCAACTTTTGCCCTCATTCACAGTGTTCCGACTGGGATTTCTGTACCATTTATTGTGTTTTCACACATGTTAAAAAAGAAAAAAGGGTTTGAAAACTGACCTTTCTAAGACTAATGTAGACTTATCCAGCAAATGACTGGTATGCTCTATCAGCTCATCTGCAAGAGTTGTTTTGGAACTACACGGCAGAGAGGATGTTAACTTAGGTTTTCTTTGTCATAAATATGACATTACAGTGCTATGTGATGCTTTAATAAAGTTGTATACAAGATTCTGTTATTCTTTAATGATTTATTTCTTGTAAATTAAAGGGCAATAATGAGCAGCCTGTTCAGACCAGCAAAATAGGTCTGGGTAGAAGAGAGTATCAGAGCTTGCAGCATCGCCACCATTCTCAGCGTTCCAAATGCCGTCCACCAAAAGGCATGTACCTGACCCAGGAAGATGTGATAGCTGTTTCCTGTAGCCCCAATGCAGCCAACACAATTCTTAGACAGCTGGATATGGAACTAATCTCGTTAAAGCGACAGGTATCATGGGTTATTGGTCTTGTTTTGTTTTCATCTCAGATTGTTCTGATTGTAATGATTTTGAAGATTATCTGTGAAGATTCTGAAACTTCTTTAATGTGAGTCTTCCTAATTTTGTTCCACAGTTATCACCAGAAATGCTGGACACTAGCTGACTAGCTATTCTTTGGGTTTGGGTTTTATGTTATCTGCTCCTGTGGATAACATGAAACATGCTGACTTCCTCTTTAAAAAAAAGGTGGGGGGAAGGATGAGGGGTATGGCATGAAAATACTGTTACAGCTTTTGGACAGGAGAAAACTGAAGTCACATTTTATTTGATTTTTTTTTTTACTTTTGTTAGAAGTATTTGTATGACAAGTGAGAATAAGATCTATGAAGCAGAGGAAGCTGCATTTGTTATGCTTACTTAAAATTGAAGCTGGTTTTCAGATGTCCTTCCACACATACCATGAAAGTATAGCTGGCGGAGCAAAAATCATTATTTCTCTGTTTGACTTGATGAGCTTTCTAATTCTTATTAAATTTAGAAAAGCTTTGTAGTCTTCACCTTTAAGAGGACAATTGCCTGCGTCCTTTGCATGAAGAAGTTAACTTCTTGCACTTAAATTTGAAACACAGAATCTATTCAGCTTCTAAGGGTACAGCAGTATATGCATGCTTGCTTTCTAGGAGTCATGGGGCTACAAAGTCAAGGCTTATCTCCTGGAATTTTTGCCTCCTTATAGGCTGCTAAGAGCTGCCATGTTGCAGAATCCTGGAGTGGAAAAAGAGTTCCATGGGGTTTTTGCTCCCTTGTATTCTTTTACAGGAGAAATATGCTTCTTTCTGTCACAGCAGGACTCTGGGGCTAAATAGCATAGGTGGGTTTCACTCAGGCTAAGTGTAGGTGAGTTACAGCCTTGAGGTTGTGTTTCTCTCTTTTTCTTGCAGTGATCTCAGAGATGCAGCCTTTGGAATCTCCCACTGAGTTGTCTGTGTCCATACTTAAGAACACTTGTAATAGCTGTGCACCATAGTATGCAAAACTATTTTCTTACCTGTGTTACCTTATGTGCATCGCTGTCAGGTTTAAATAGTTAATAGATGTGTATGTGTATATATATATATATATATGTACAATTTGGAAGCTTTCTCCTTTTCATAGACTAAGATATTTCGATATTTTAAATCACTTAAGAATCACCCTTAAGGGAAATCACAATGATCTGAGGTCAATAGAAAGCAGTCTGTCAAAAGAAGCTAACTGGAAACAACTCATAAATTTTTTTATAGTGCTTTTTGGAGAAGGAAGAAGTTAATGCATATAGCACATCTCACTTAGATTTCTAAGAACCAAGTTTTGTGTCTAGAATATTCTGCCTTCTTCAAAAGTGTATGCATCTATATCAAAACTTGCTTGTTATGTCCTGCTTTCAGTATTCCTGCAAACAAACTGTTCTTCTGAAAGACTGGCTTAAATATTTTTCTTTCCGTAGTAAACTGTGCTGTATTTTTTTTTTTTTTGAAACAGTTAAAAGTAGTGAAGCCTTAAACCATAATATTTCTCTTTCTAACTTAGGAGGTACACTTGTGGCAATCCTAGTGAAGATATATGTGTAAAGTGACCAACTTTCTTTGTGGAGCTGATTAACTTTGTTGTTTTTGACCAAGGTTCAAAATGCTAAGCAAGTAAACAGTGCACTTAAACAGAAAATGGAAGGCGGGATTGAAGAATTCAAACCTCCTGAGGTAAATCAGAATAAATATTAGAAATTGTGGCCTTGCAGTTGCATTAGTGGGAAGCTACAGAAATGTATTTTGCTGCTGCATAGTGTTTGCATTTCAGCAGCAGCTTAAACAGGATTCATTCAATTACATGCAGGGGTGAGTCTGGCTCCTTTACAGGAAATAAGTGGTAGGCTTTTTATGGCAACTGGCTGAAAAGGAAAAACTGAAATGTCATGTCTGTTCATGACAGTAGGGAGCTGAAATTGAACCCCGATATATGGATCTTTTTCTGATTAAAAGCAGATATGTGGATTGCTAGCAGTAAATTCTATGTTCTGTGTGAAAACATGGCTATATATACATTTGGGTATCTGAAGTGAATAATTTATTACTACTGAAGTTCTCTTTTTGCTTGTTTGAAAGGCTTGGATATAAAACATAATGTGAATGCAAAACACTCCAGACACCAAGTCCTAATAGTTTAGATAAATGTAACTATAAATTCAGATTCTGTCTGCATAAGCATCATTAGCTTGTGCATAAGTTATGATATAGCTGATATTAGGAACTGCAATAACAGAGGAAAAAAATATTGGTGTGGTTGTAAGCTCAAATCCTTAAATGCTACTACTACTTCAAGAAAGCAATCTTGAACTACAAATTTATGGCTTATAGGCAAGAGATTTTTACCTATGTCACAATGTATTGCAAGTGAAACACATTCTGATGCTCAGATGTTTTGCAGCTGTTGAAACATTTTTATGATCTTTGTGCCGTTTTTCTAATTTTAATAGTCTAATCAGAAAATCAATGCCCGTTGGACCACAGAAGAGCAGCTTCTTGCAGTACAAGGTATGTTAATAGTAGAAGCGACTTGAAATCTGATGGAAAGGATTTGAAGAGGTACTCAGACTTTTGTTTGTATTTCCCTCTAATGAAAAGCTAAGCTTTATCTGGTCTTACAGGAAAGTCACTGGGAAACCAGCAAAACTAGTGAAAATATTTAGGGCATTCATTCAAGCAACATGACATCCGTTACCCATATTAAATCATAGAATCATAGAATGGTTTGGGTTGGAAGGAACCTTAAAGATAATCTAGTTCCAAGCTGGGTTTAACAACTGTAGTAGTACCAAAAGTCCCTTAAATCATCTTCTAAATCACCTTACATGGATTTCTCTAAAGTGGAAGACTGAAGTAATAGTTGAAGTAATAAAATTTGAAGCAAACGCTGATTAAGACATCTCTCCCTATTATTAAAGTAGGAAAAAGCAGAAGTAAAACTGCTGAACAGTTACAGTTCTCTATAAGGGAGTAAAAGAGCAGATGTCTACCCAGTGGAGACCTTTTAAGAGTCTGAAGCTGGATATGGATACCTGACAAACATTTGAAGAAAAAACATTTGCTAGTAGGCTATTGATACAGCTAATTTGCAGTTATTTTGTTTATATGAAGGAGAACTGACTCTTTTCTTGCTTTAACATGCACTGCCTACTTAAGGAACATACAGGGGAAATACTTGGGGAGGCTAATGCTGTCCTGAAGACACTGATTTCTATGGATCATCTTTTTTAAGATCATATAATCAGCTCAGCTGTACACTTCTGCTTTATTTCTCTGTATTCTTCGCCTTTAAAACAAAAGACTGAATTTTATTATACAGCCTTCGGCTGGATCAGGATATCACTGTAAAGTTGCCAGGTGTGCCATTCCTGGTAGTTACTAGCCAGATGACTGAAACTAAAGTTAAATTTATTTTGATGTGCGAATGGAAACGCTGACGAGCATGGTGTATCTGAAGTCATGCCTCTCAGCTTACATGTCTCAGACTGGGATTTGCGTGTCCAAACCATTTTCTGTCCTAAGTTCAATCCTCTCAGTCTTGCTAACATGCTCACTTTTTTATTTTATTCCCAAATGCGACTGAAGGAGATGCCTGTCTTTGATATGGTAGTCTAGTAAGTAGAATGCTTGCTGGAGAAGTGGGGAAAATCCAGGTTTATTGTGCTTGCCTTAGCATGAAAGGATTCAAACCATCTTGCATTTTTGTAGTTTAATTATTGGAACTTTCACTAAGCATCGGTTTGGGAAGTGACAAGAATGTATTTAGCTTTTGTTAAGCTTTGAAACTGTGTGACCAACAAGGTAAATAATAAAACTGGAGCATGGGCAAAAGAGAGTGAGAGTTGGTGGTGACTCCTTGCAGAAGAGTTCTAGTCTTGTGGTCTCTTCTCCAAGGACTGTTTAATGATTTATAAAGGTAGTCAGCCTCATTACTTAAGGGCGGGGTGTGAAATCAGGCCTATTGGAAGAAAACTCTTTTCATTTAATTTAAATGTGCTTCTTGTATTGCTTCCTTTTTTAGTTCCATTCCTGTATAAAATGGAGATGGGAGAAAGCCCTAACGCCAGGAACAAAATATTCTTATTATCCCTCCCTTACCTACTGCCCAGTAGTAGAATCTCCCTCCTGAAATGAGAGCGCTTGAAGGAGTCATGCTGTCTTTTGCCCTGACTCTGTTTTTAGAAGAAAGTAGCCATGGTTGCTGTACTATATGCTACCACAATCCGTGTTAGGTTTCAACTTCGAAGTTGTCTCGAGCATGGGGGCATTAAGTTTGTACATTTAAAATAGATTTATTTCATCAAATGTATTGATACATTTTGGCATGCGCTTTTAATAATTTTATAGAAATCATAAGCATTAAGCAGGTAGGTGGCACTTCTATGAGTTGTTCACTTGAATTCAAACATTAAATCCAACCATGGCAATCAAAAATAATCTGTAGTAACTTAATTTTGGTACTGTTTTTCCTAAACATGAAAAAACTCTTGTCATCCATGGGCTAATTTCAAGAGACGGGCAGAAGCTCAAGAGCAGATAATGAAAAAAACATACCTTAAAACAGAGCTGAGTGTGAGTGAGCTGTTCAGCTCTGTCTGAATAGTTATTGAATGAATGGGCCAGTTCATCACTTGGGGTATTCTTAAGTTACAAACTTTATTTATTTATAGAAATGTATGAGCACAATCATCTTTTCAAACAAAGATCTCAGCCATATCAAAATCACAATTGCAAAAATGTTTTAAGACTTCTTCAATAGAACGAAATTTGTATTGATACGGAGTGCATGACTTTCATGGCATTGCAGGGGAAAATGGTTGGAACAACCAGGATCTAACTCTGCGTAAGGTAGCTGCCAGGGGCAATGTAATCCCATCACAGCGAAGGTCTTGTAACCCAGAGGTTGCCATTAACTGGTTCTGCCTCGTTGTGGTGTTGTGTTATATTGCTTTGGACCGAGGCTAATGTGTGGGGCCTCTCGGTGTTTGCTGTGCCACAAACTCAAACAGTTAGCCAGCATCAAAGTTGGATTGATGAGTTTCTCCGAATTAGACATTCAAGGTGAAACATTGTAAGAGCGAGCATGCACACTTTCAAGTGCACCTTTGCAAAGAGCTTGAACAATTGCCCCAATCAGGGCTACTTTCAAATGAGCTGGGAGAAAGACATTCATGCGTGTGAAGTCAAGTTAAGCAGTCATCTTTTTTGAGCTTCACTTTCAGCAAGCTAATAAAATTATTCTTATTGAATAATAAATTAAACACTTTAGAAATAATTTGGGTGGTATTTAATTTGTATAAGCATGTGTAAGTAATGTGCACCAGTTTCAAAGGGGTGATGGGCTGGCATTACAGATATGCCATCACCTTGTGCATAAAACTGTTATAAACCTGTATTGATCTTCCTCTATTTTTAATGCAGCTTGAAAGGATTTTGCTACATCATTGTATAGAAGTCGTTGTGATGCTAGATAGCACTCTGAAAAGAATCCATAACGAGTAGTGCTACGAGTAGCTAAGGAAATTCGGGGTTTTTGGAAGTTTCTTATAGTTGGGCTCCCGGAGAAGGCGAGAAACACTGCTTTCAAGCTGCTTGCTTGGAAATAGGCTTTAACACGTTATTTTTGACAACTTTAGATCAAGTTAGTGAAGAGGCTTAGTAGTTTTGCAGATTAAAGGGAAAGATGAAGTTATAGACAGCATAGTAACAGAAAAGGCTGAAATCACTGGAAGTCTGAATTAGATTTCAAACAAAAAGGTGCTTTGTTCTGCTGGGCACTTTGTTCACTTGATTAATTATACAGGATGTTAGATGTGTTGCAGTGGATGTTTAATGATCATTATAAATTAGTAAGGGTGGTAATGATAGAGTGATCAAAGGGAGGGAGTGTTCTGTGTGTACAGGCAGCTTTTAAGGAGTATAACTGATCGCTTGTACAGCTGATAGAGTGCAAAGCCAAATCCTTGTCTTTGCTTTGCCTAGATACATGCCCTCCCACATGGCTCTGGTAGGTCCCTTCACTTTCTTTCCAAGGTTCTTGCAGTTCTTTTGTATGCCCCAGAAAAGATCTTAAATAATGTAGCTGGGCTCTTGACAGTTGAAACAGCTACAGAAATTGTTACTATCCTGGAGCTGAACTTTCCTCTTAAATTGCAGTGAGCATACATTACCACATCAGAAGTGCCTATTAACGAAGAAAGCAGAAAAGAGCAGAACAAGCTGAAGGTCATACTCTTCACAATTAAGTTGAAAAGGAACATAGCTTTCAGATCTGAAACAACTCTCACTTTCTGAATCCTTTGCTTCACTTTCTGAAGTGAGGCATGAAATCAGGCATACATTTCTTTTCCTGTAATGAGACAGAGTGGCTGTCCTCTAAGCACTGTAATATGTTCCGAATGAGTTCAGTTATCAGGAGCTTCACAGAAGAAGTCAAATTGTGATTTACTCATGCATAGCTGAGAGCAAAAAATGAGTCTTCTGTTTATTCGGTCTGGAATAAAATCCTGTCATTTCTTTTAATCTCTAAACTTTTGGATACTTGTGATTAAAAGTATAATTCTGCAGCTAAAAGTTGTGTTCTAGGATGCTGGAGAGTTTGAGGATTTTTATTCTTAAGCAGGAGAGAGGAGGAACTAGACACATAACCTAATGCTTACTGGTTTACTCTCAGTAGTAATTAGGGTATAATTCCAATTTTAGATTAAAAACTATGGAATGTCTTACTCAAGGGGTTTTTTGAGTTATATGCAAATGTAGTTTTAGAACTTTCAAAAGCACATATTGGGATTTTCTTGTGAAGGATTTTCTTGTGAAGTGAGTTTGAACAAAAGTAACCTGCTGATGTCAATATGAAAATGAATGAAAAGAACAATGCAGAGATCTTCTGTCATGCTGCTTCATGCTGGAGGATTTGACCCTGAAGGTTTATGCTAGGCTGTCTTACAAACAGACACCAATAGCTTCTATTTATTTACATTCCCCAAGATGCTTGTCCCAAACCCCCAGATTCTTCTACCCAGCTCAAATGTAGAATTAAAGTCTTCAAAAGACTTTGTCAGGTGAATGCCTGCCAGTTGTTTTTTGTACCCTCAGTAGAACATGTCACAAGTGCGGGAATGAGTAGTACATTGTAATTTATGGAACTATGCCCCTCTGTTTTGCCCTGTGCTTGGTCCAGTAGCTACTGCCCTCTAGCACAGGTTGGGGGCAAAGAAACATCTGTGTGCAGCTGGCATGGAGGGGACCTGAAGAAGCTGTCAGTATTTGTCACTTGACATTTCTAGTGTTATACCCTGTTTACAGCTGTACACACACACTTGGTTATCCTCCCTCTCCCATCTTGAACTTGTCTTGGACTTCTGCCCTTACTGCAAGCACATTGAAGGATTTACTTAATTTGTCAGCAGCCAGATGTCTGTGGTTTTAGGTTGGGAGACTTGGTGAATAAGCCAGGATCTTTAAGAAGAGTGGGTAATGACCTTTTATTAAAGTTCTTGATTTGTATGTTGATAGCTGTGCAATTAAAAATTATTTTGTTTTAATGGAAATTGAGGCCTTCTCCTAATTTAGAAGTCCTCCTAATTAGCAAGTCCTTGGCTTGCAGGTCCCATAGGTTCTCTCTATAAATACATCAAACGTAGCTGTGTCTGACTGATTCTTCACAGCTATGTTATTTACTTTGCCTTCCAGGTGTCCGAAAATATGGTAAAGATTTTCAAGCTATTGCAGATGTAATTGGCAACAAGACTGTTGGCCAAGTGAAGAACTTCTTTGTAAACTACAGGCGTCGGTTTAACTTAGAGGAGGTATTGCAGGAATGGGAAGCGGAACAAGGAACCCTGGCTTCTAATGGTGATGCTTCTGCTTTAGGGGAGGACACAAAAAATACTTCTAATGTGCCATCAGGAAAGAGCACTGATGAAGAAGATGAGGTGTGTTTTGTGTACCAGAAATAAGTAAGCATGGGTTGAGGAACAGCATTTTATTTAGTGATATAATGTAAGGTTAACTGGTGTGGAGTGGCAACCGCATTCTAAAGAATGATGATGAGCTTGCATAGAACTTCAGCCAATGTCGTTAACCAGCTGGGAGCAGGACTGCACCTTTCATAGTGACAATCACGTTACTGTTTTATTGTTAAAATACAGTTCTCTAGAAGAAGACTCTTGCTTCATAAATATTTTTAGTTCTGCTGTCTATAATGTTTTGGTTGGTCATTTCTTTTCAGTAACTTCTCAGTTCTTTGATTTTATTTTTTAAATGCTGTTTCCTGTGTAGTGGACAGTGGCAGCCCAACTGCATCGTGTTCTGGCTGGGATGGCTGTTCACGTGGTCTTATCTTTGTCCTTTGTGCAGGCACAAAGCACCCCGGCCACTCAGTGTTTAGGCCCTTCACCTCCAGCACAGGCATCTGCTCCAGCACCTACCGCTCCCATGGCAACTTTAAATCAGCCACCCCCGTTACTTCGTCCAGCGCTTCCTGCTGCTCCTGCTCTCCATCGTCAGCCTCCACCACTTCAACAGCAGGCACGATTTATTCAGCCAAGGCCGACTCTAAATCAACCTCCCCCACCACTCATCCGCCCAGCTAATTCCATGCCTCCTCGTCTAAACCCGAGGCCAGCGTTAACCACAGTTAGCGGCCAGCAGCCACCCTCACTTATTGGAATTCAGACAGAATCTCAGTCCACTCTGCACTGAAGAAATAAAGCAGAATTATGCTAACTCCTACATCTGAAAAATTGTATCAGTGTACTTTTTTTTTTTCCAAATAATGAAGGGGAGACAGGAGCAAGCCTTCACAGGTATCAGACCAGTTTTACAGAGGAGCAAGAAACGGAACCACGTGAATGACCACCTGTATAAAAATATTTTTATGTCAAAGACTTGTACAGCAGAACAATGCCTACAACACAGCACTCCTCTATATGAATAACTGTTGAAGGAAGCTAACTTCTTAAATGAATAAATGTTCAACACACCAAGATTTTGTTTAACTGATTTTTACTCTATTTATTTTATTACAGTTCTTTGTAGTCAAGCATCTAACTACAGGAAAGTAGTCTGGCAAATCTAGGAATAGATAATATTGTAGGAGACTTAAATGTAGCGTTGGATTTTCTTGTGTGTGTGAATTATTTTTTTTACTTTTAGTGCAAAAAAAAAATAATGGCCTTAGGTTCAGAATTTTTGGCCCTGTTTAGATAACAGTAGAAGCATTTCACACACTTGTAAAATATAAGTGTTTCTTCTCTTCATGTTGTTTCTCTGAACAATTTTTTCTTGTTTAAAAAGGTACTGTCTTATTAAATACTCCTCTGAAAGAGTATTCTGAAGACTCAATGAGCTGTTGCACCAAACTTACTAAATCTCACACGTGTTCTACTCGTAGAAATTAACTGAAAACAGGAGTCCAGTTTCCTGCTCGAGTATCTCTTTTGGGCTGGGGTGGAGAGAGAGGCAGCAACTTCCTTCACCCAGGGGAATAACAGGAGAGGAGCCATACAGCAAGAACCCTTAATTTAATTTGCTATTCCAATAACTCTTCTAACTTAAGGACAGTAGAATTTCATTCCTCTGAAAATGGCTCTCTGCAGTTCCACGTATATTAGATCATGGGTATCTTGCCTGAGAATTCACGAGGCAAGTATAGAGACTGGTGGTGGTAGTAGAATATTGTAGCAGTAGAGTTTCCCACTGCCAGCCCAGTCTTACTGTTAAATGATTATCTCCGAATGCTGCTACTTCTTGTGGAGTTGATTAGCTGGGTTGAGGCTGTTATGGGGTTGTTTTGTTTGCTTTGTTTTGTTGACCAAGTAAAATCTGTATTTGGATACAAATTATTGCTTCCAAATTTTAGGAGACTGAATGGTTTTCTTTCCACTATGTTCTTGTCTGAAACCTTGATTTATGCCCAGCAGTATTTTGGGGGTGGAGTTTTTTCAGTTGGGTTGTTTGTTTGTTTGTTTTTAAAAGTAGATGCCTCTACCCACCAAGTAAACCAGGCTGCAAATTTGAGTAGCACTGTTTGAAACTGTGTGATCTGAATCAAGCTATTGAAAAATACTGCATTCTTGACTATGTAATAATGTTCATGTTGACTGCCATGCTATTTAGAAAATTAGTTTTGCTTATAGCTGAAAAGGTGTTTTAAAATCCTTCAAAATCTATTCTGTTATTAACTAGATTTGCCCTTGACTAAAATGAGACTTTATTTGAAAATGGAATGTGCTCTCCCTAGGCTTCTTCACAGATAAATTGGACGGTCTGATGATCAGTTTAGCAGCTGGATAAAGTATTTTTTTATGTGCAAAGAGAAGTTCTTATAGCATCAGATCCTATTTCATTTGTAAATCTAGTATTAAAGTTCAATAGTTGTGGCCTGACTTGCAATTAAGGTGTTGACCTTTATGGCTTAGTTCTTAATTTGAAAATATTTTCAGATCAAACTTGAGAGATTTTTTTTTCTTTCCAAACAGCTTTCTCTGGTGTGCTGAAGTCTTGTACAAAAGGTCATTCTTACAATTTTTCTTTTGCATCAGAGTAGATGCTTAGCCACTACCTGAGCATCAGGTGACCTCTTGTTTAAGAAAAGCAGCATTGTAAAACAAGCACTGAGGAATCTGTGATCACCGGAACTTGTGTTCTTGCCATCGTAAGTGTCCCCTCACCAGCTACACACAAATCTGGCTGTTCTCCAGTCTTTAAAACTGATATGAAGCCAATATGGTACATTTTGACATCCTAACTATCTCAGTTTAATTGTTAACAGTGATAAAACACATCTTCAGGATTTCTTTTTTTTTCTTTTTTTTTTTTTTAGCATTGAGTCTCCCGGGTGTGTGTATTGTACCTTTGCTGATTTTTGTCTCGTCTCTTGTCGATAGACTTCAGTATGCAGAATGTTGGATGTTGCAGTACAGTTGGCCATCACCAACTGCTATAAAACTGTTCAGTACATTGTAATTCCGTTGAATCTTGTTTAAATAGTCTATAACTGGGCAAAGGTGCTGTATTTGGAGGGGGGAGGGAGGGTCAGAGATAGGTAGTATTTCTTAATTTACATACACTGTAGCACACAGTAGGGAACTCCTAGCATTTGTAGTACTAAATAAGTATGTACATAGCAAAATGTCTTTATTGTGTGCTTTGCAGAATATGTGCATACAGTTTGCACGTCCTGTTTTGGGGGTAGGATTTGTTTTAAGCAGTGTTTGCCTGGAGAGTGATATGCTTGCTGCTTAATCAAAGGATTAAAGTTTCAAAGAAATCTGTGTCTTCTATTTTTATGTACCTTGTAATAGTCTAATATGTTAGGGCCCTTATACTGTGATTCTCTTCTAAATTCATTTATATTTTTTTAAGAATTAGAAATAAAATTATACAATGGTGTTGATTTCAGTGGGGAATTTCTTTTGCCGTATCTGGTCTCCTGTTTTGTAATGTAGTCATGAACTCTTGACTTCGAGGTTGGCTTAATTTTGTCACTTTAAAAAATGTAAAATGTTTGCACACTAAAGGTTGACAAGAGAACATTGTTCATCCTTCATTGTTCAAAGCTAATGTAACTCTACAGCTTTTTGTACAGTTTATTTTAGTTAATAAAGCAAAATGGTACTAAAAATGACAGATTTTACAAATGCAAGGCATAATCTGAACAAGATGTCTTCTAGGAACAGCACTTGCAAAATATGGATGTACAAGAACTTATCAAATTTAATTGTTGCACTTTAAAGCAGAATGGGTATGAAGTTAAGCAGGTATTTCTGCATTAATAAAACAATCACTAAACATTGCACATCATAGTAAAGCAGTTTAATTTGTCTTGCAGTTGATCATGAGAAAAAGGAGTTATAGTTATCTCTGCCCTTAGGCTTTTGCTCATCTTTCTGCTGTTGGGATTTTTCTTAAATTATACAGTGTTTATTCTGGAAATTGGACAGTTCATAGAAAACAGAACACAAACCAGTAGCTTATATATGTGAGATTTTGTGTATGAAGAGAGCAGAATTGCAGAATTTAGGGTGAAGGCTGCCAGAACTATATTGTGCCTCTTGCTAGCAAAAGAAATTAATAGACTGAAGTTACAGCTAATGTGAGGCAGAAATGCGGTTGTTGGGCAAAAGCAAAGCCAGGGAAAAGACAAACATCTTGAAATTGTTTACTTAGAGGTGCATTTTCAAAACACAAAGGAAGCTGGAGAGGAGTTAGTAGCTGTCATGGCTCCAGTGGAAAATGGTGCACTGTAAATTGCACTGAATGCAACTTGGTAGATTTAATAAGGGTGGTGAACCTCCAGCTTTTCCTAAGGTTGAAATAGCTAAACCTCAGAGCCTGTCTTTCTCCGAGCGAGTTAAAAGCAGGTGCTGTTGCAAGAGGCATCTGCTTTAAGATCACAGGAAGTTGTAGGTGAGTTATAAAAGGCAAACATAAAATCTTTCAAACCACTTAGACTGTTACTGATGAATTAGGCAACAAAAAAAATCTATAGTCAAATAGAGAGGAGAGAAAATAGGCAACAGTATCTGGACTATTTAATAAACAAGTGGCCCGTTTTTTATAACATCTTTAAAGTTGGTATTAAATTACAGCTTTTGAGAAAAAAAATAACTAATTTTCACCACCAGTGAAGGCTGCTACTTGGGAGTTGCCTCAATTATTCTTTAATCTTAGAGCTCTTTTTCAGTGCAGTTTTGTACACTGAAATTGTAATAGCAGCAAAATAAATCCTCATTGCTGTTAGTGACTTGGAAGTTTTCCCTTGGACTGGCACAAAAGGAAGCACTGAGATTCAGGGATTGTGATCTCTACTGCTGCCTCAAATATGTGACTTAGTCTTAATGCAAACCAGGCCCCTCGTTGTGCTCACTGAGTCTAAAGAGTTGGGATTTTAAAATTAACGCACCCTGATATTTGATGATCCTTTTGACAGGTCTTTGTCACCACAAAGTTCCATTCTAAGGAATTGCAAAGTCCTGCAGTTGGAGGATCATGAGTGCAGAAAACGTCCGTCTTGGGAAAGTGATCCCATATCCAAAGAAACTATTGATTTATATCTATAAATATGTACTTACAGAAACATAATACCTATTGTTCTTACAGGTGTTCCTGTGAACTTCCCAGACAAGCAGTACCCAGAATAATCAGGTTAATCCTAAAAGCTAAGAAAAAAAATAGTCCTTAATTTTTGCAGGAAGGGAGTATTTTAAGAGGTCTCTGTTGTAGTAGTGGTCTCTACACCTTCGCTGAACTCCCAGAATCGATGCAGTGTGGCCTGACACCCTTGGGAGTAGCAAGGCTGAGACATTTTAGCAAAACAAGAATGATTCTGAAACCATTTTATTACTACTATTTTTACTGTTCATCTTAAGACAATCCCAATAATACAGCCCAGTTGTTTCAGCCTTAGTCCTTTTGTGCCTGTGCTGGTGTGGTATTTTCCTTAGAGACCGTTTTTCCTAGAAGTAGCTTAATGTGAATGACAGAACAAAGCAGAGCAGCAGGAGATGGGGAGCGAGCGGTGAAACAATTGCATCAGTGCTGCCGGCCTGAGGATGGCTCTGCTCTCTGCATGTGTAAAAAACCCTTCCGTGTGTCCGGAGTAATTAGCAAATAATACTGGCATGTGGTCCTTACTAACATCTATGTTCCTGGTGTGTTTAGCATGGGGTTTGTTTTGCTATTTCAGTACTGTAGATGTAAATAATAGAGAAGAGTAACCATGTATTCTAGGCAGGCAGAGATGTGAGATGGTGCATCACCCAAAGGAGGAGAGGATAAAGCCTGCTGATCCTTACCAACACTTTGCCATGGGCACTCATTAGCCCATCATGGAAAGCAAACTTCATAGCCTGTCGATCTTCTACCCCAGCTCTATCAACACCCCTGGAGCATTCAGGAGTCTGCAGAGCCCCATGGTGAGCCCGGAGCCAGTGGCAGAGAAGCAGGGGCTGCTGGGAGCCTCCTCACCTGCATGGGCCCGGGGTGAATGCCCTAGATGGAATAGAACTATAGAATGGTTGGGTTGGAAGTGATCTCAAAGCCCATCCAGTTCCACCCCCCTGCCATGGGCAGGGACACCTCCCACCAGCCCAGGTTGCTTAGGGCCCCATCCAACCTGGCCTTGAACACTTCCAGGGAGGGGGCACCCACAGCTTCCCTGGGCAACCTGTGCCAGGGCCTCCCCACCCTCAGCGTGAAGAATTTCTTCCTAATGTCCAATCTAAAGCTTCCCCCTTCCAGTTTAAAGCCGTTCCATTTAATCCTGTCACTCCTTGCCCTTGTAAGAAGCCCCTCCCCAGCTTTCCTGCAGCCCCTTCAGGTACTGGAAGGCCGCTATGAGGTCTCCCCAGAGCCTTCTCCTCTCCAGGCTGAACAACCCCAACTCTCTCAGCCTGTCCTCACAGCAGAGGGGCTCCAGCCCTCTGAGCATCTCCATGGCCTCCTCTGGGCCTCTTCCAACCGCTCCATATCCTCCCTGTGCTGGGGATTCCAGGACTGCACACAGCACTCCAGGTGGGGTCTCACGAGGCGGAGCAGAGGCGCAGAAACCCCTCCCTCGCTCTGTTGCTCCTGACGCGGCCCGGCACGCGGTTGGCCTTGGGCCGGTGGCGGGCTCGGGAACACCAGCGGCGCTGCGGGCGGGGTCTCCCCGCCCGGGGGTTGCCATGAAACCGAAAGCGGCTCCCGCCCGCCCTCAGCAGCGGCAGCAGCGACCGCCGGGGGCGGTGGCACCAGCGCTTTCTCGCCGCGCCCCCCTCCGCCCCACCGGGGGCCGCGCAGCCGGGGGCGGCCCCGCGCGGAGGGCGGTGAGCGGCGAGCGCAGGTGCGGAGGAGCGCGGGCGCGGAGGAGCGCGGGCGGGAGGCTCCGCGCGGGGCCGAGACGGGAGGGTGCGGAGGTGGAGGGCGGGGTTGGGGCTACGCGGGGGCGGAACCAGCGCCGGGGTTGCACGGGGGCAGGAGAGGGGGTTACAGCGGGGCCGGGGCTGGGGTAGCGCAGGGCTGCGCGGAGATGGAGCGGGGGTCACGGCGGGGCTGCGGGGGGGGGGGAGGGGGGGCGGGACCGGGGCCGGGGCTGCGGGGGGGGGTGGGGCGGTGCCGGTGCCGGGGCTGCGCGGGGCGGGGGTCTTGGCGGGGGCGGTGGAAGCAGGGCGAGGGCTGCGCGGGGGGGGAGAGGCTGCGCGGGGGCTGCGGGAGCGATACCGGAGCTGCGCGGAGCTGGAGCGGAGACCACGGCGGGGCTGCGCGGAGCTGGAGCGGGGGTCGGGCGGGGGCTGTGCGGGAGGGGTCCGTGGCGGGACCGGGACCAAGACAGCACAGCTCCGGGTCTTGCTTCCAGCAGCCTGGGTGGCGGGCGACAGCATCCCTGGAGGCTTTGGTGCTGCCCCCGCCGTGTAGAGGGGATCCCTGGGGATCCCTGCGCGACGCTTTCCAGGGATGCCCGTGAGGAAAACCTGGACTTGGTGCCCCTGGGAATTATCATAGAGTCAGAGAACGACCTGAGTTGGAGGGGACCCACAAGGATCACCGAGTCCATCTCCTGTCCCTGCACAGGGCACCCCCAACACTCACACCATGTGGCTGAGGGCATTGTCCAAATGCTTCTGGAATATTGGCAGGCTTGGCGCCGTGACTGCTTCCCTGGGAGCTGTTCCAGTGCTCCACCACTCTCTGGGTGAAGAACCTTCTCCTAATGTCCAACCTAACCCTCCCCTGGCATCTTCCTGCCAGTCCCTCGGGTTCTGTCATGGTCACCAGAGAGAAGAGATCAGCGCCTGCTCCTCCTCCTCCCCTTGAGAGAAAGCAGTGAACGGCTGTGAGGTCCCCCCTCAGTCTCTTCTCCAGGAATGAACAGGCCAACTGTGGAGGAGCCCCTCTCCCATGGCTCCCTCTGATCTGCAGATCCCAGTGACTGCCAAGTGCACCTGGGCCTCTCTCGCCTTGCTTTCATAGAATTGTGGAGTGGGTTGGGTTGGGAGGGACCTTAAAGACCATCCAGTTTCACCCCCTGCCATGGGCAGGGACACCTCCCACCAGCCCAGGCTGCTCAGGGCCCCATCCAACCTGGTCTAGAACACTCCCAGGGAGGGGGCATCCACAGCTTCCCTGGGCTACCTGTGCCAGGGCCTCACCACTGTTATTGCGAAAAATTTCTTCCTAATGTCCAATCTAAATCTTCCTCCTTCCAGATTAAAGCCATTAAACTTTCCCCTGCCGATAAGCCATCTGCAGCAGATGCTCCAGTACCGGGATGCTGTAGGGAAATGCAGGTCCAAGGCTGCTGGAGTGGGAGTATTGGAGGCTGGGAAGGAAACAAAGAAGTAGGGGCTGCTTGGCTGAGCGCCTTTGCGGCAGCTCTGATCCTTTAAATCACATGGAAGCTTAACAAGTATCCCCCTGGTGTTGATTGCATTCTGACAGGGGGAGGGAATTACCCCTCCGTGGGTGTGCAGGGAGATCCAGGCAGTCATAGAATCACAGAATGGTTTGGGTTGGAAGGGACCTCAAAGCCCATCCAGTTCCATCCCCCTGGCATGGGCAGGGACATCTCCCACCAGATCAGGCTGCTCGAGACCCCATCGTCTCTGATATTCCCTGATTAACAGTTCTCTGAGGCAGCAGGCTTGGACAAAGGCTTTCAAAGCTCTTAAGATTTAGAAGGGGAAAAAATGGACAGCTTCTGTTGTTGCGATTTTTGAATTGCTCACCCTATTGTTAACTTGGCTGCGCCTTCCCGGTGGCAGCCAAGAACAACTTTCCTCGTAACTTCCGCTTTGTAAATATGGGATGGCTGAAAGGAATGCAACACAGGCTAAAAATAGATGAGTTTATTCAGGTCAGGCATGTCTCCAGACTGGCAGCAGTAACACCATCGTGTTTTTAAACCATCTCAACTGATTCTACCCAGAGCACGCAGGTTTAACAATGAATGTAAAACTGAGGTGCTCTGGGATACTCCTGTGTGGGAGTGCCAGCCTGGATAGTATTGCACTTCATCTTGTTTCATCTGAGGACTGCATTGCGTTGTTGCTTTTGGTCTTGGTGCAAGCCGCAGTGGTCATGTGTTACACTTGGCCTAAACCCACCCAGAGCAACTTCCTTTGCTGTTAGCCTTGATTATCTTTTTAATTTCTGTCATATGGAGAAGTATTTGCCGAGGGTGAGGACCCCAGTGTTCTGGGACCTCCACGAGCAGAGAGGAAAACCACATTCCTTGACTGGAAGGGGCTTTATAGTTTGAGTGGGAGGGACATGCCTGTCTGCAAGAGCAATAGGAGGTAGTGCAACCCTCTAGACCACTGTGATAGTCAGAAGCCATTTGTTCCCAGCCACTTGGCAAAGGAGATTTTATGGAATAGGTTTGAAGTAGAATTGCCAGATAACATCCCTCAAAAAAATCTGCCCTCCCAATATACACTTGCTCAAATACATAACAAGGAGGCAGTATCATAATTTGGACAGTGACTAAAGCAGCCTTTTTAAGCTGTTGAAGGTGATGCAGGTGAAGGGAGAACTAGAACTTTGAAAGTCAAGAGGTTTTAGTGCAGTGGGGAAATGCAGTGGTGGTCAGAGAGGTGGTGTGGTTATACCTGTGGCTTAGAAAAATGATCCCTGTGGCAGCACTCTGGGTGGATAAGTAAATAAAAATTGCATTTAAAGAGAAATGCGTGTTTGGAAAACTAGAGGGTGACGATGATGGACAAGAGTTTTATTTGTGTAAGTAGACAAGAAATAGTGTATAATATAGAAAGATGGAGCAGGAGAAGTTGGTGAAACATTGTGAAGATCTAACATTGTGAAGCCTGGGAGAGAGATGAAGGTTATGGACCCAAGTGGGATACAGGCCAGCTGTGTCGGGTTTAGATGTTGAAGGGCTCTGCAGAAGAAGACTTGTTGGGGAAGGCTCGGGGCAGTGGGCTAGTTCCAAGCTGGTAGTCATCCACAGCCGGAATACTGCAGGAGAGAAGATGCAGGAAAAGGGTCTGTGGCGATAGGGCAGGTCTGCGAGTAGCTGGCAGGAAACTTTGGGTGTAAGCTGGTAAAAGATAGGATTCCGAGTAACATGAGGAAGAAAGAAAAAGAAGCTTGTGGCACTCATAGAAAGCGCAGAGGGCACTGAAGGAGTAATTGCAGAGTTTAGAGAGGATAAGGAATGACATCCAGGACGGGAAAAGGTGTTGGAGACTTTGGAAAATTTCAAATGAGTGCAAAGAGCAGGAACCAGGCAGCTCTTTATTTCACTCCACAGACTTCCAAATCAGTTTCACTAGGACAGAAGCACAGTTTTTCATAGCCATCAAAGCACGGAGATGTGGTCCAGGTCAGGAGCTCTTTGTTCTGTGCCATGTATGGTTTGGGTCACTTCACCAAATCTTCAGTGGGTAGCTACAGGCTTGCAGCATGCTTGATCTCCAGGGCTTTGTTTCCCCCCTTTAAGCTAGCTTTTAGCTTTCTGACTTCTTTAATTCTTTGTCTGACCCTTTGATTTTACATAAATAGAGTTATTTATCATCAATAAATAGCTGACTGTGGAGAGCTGTTCCTCTCTCTGGCCCGTCAGGGAGTCTGTACGAGTTGTGACATTTCTTGAGCTCCTAGTTTTCTTGAGACAGTTGGAGGTGGCTGCAGTGATATAAGTAGTTTCTTCCATCTCATGGCCATGCCATCCTCAGTAGTGGTTAGCAGCCTGCCTGGAGTGGCATGCCAACCCAAGGGTGCTGCTGCAGGACCCTGGCCAGCCGGCTGGGACACCTTATGGCCAGCGCACCCTTGGGTCTGGCCCTGAGTTGTGGTGAGGATTTCAGAACCTCTTTCTTTTGCTTTCTGGTCCTTCTCTGTCCAAGTTTTTTGGTGAATGAGTGTGAAGAATTAATATTCACAATTTTAGTCGTCAGTCCCTTATCTGTACCAGTTTGGTTTGCAATGTGCAATTGTTCCACTCACTTCCCTCAGCCCAGGAAAGAAGCAAACCACTTTACCCTGGTGTGTGGCTGGGCTTGGAAAGGTGAGAAAACTTGAATCACGCCTATTGTTAATAAAAATGTTGCAAAAATTTCCATAGTCTCCCCAGCCTGATCTTGCAACAAATAAATGAGTGTGTGAGAAACTGTCTGCACCCTAAACCACAGTGGTTGTGACATGGGACTGCCCAGGGTGCTTTATAATTAAACATGTTTTTCTCTGGGGGGTGGGCTGATAAAGCAAGTTTTTGTATCTAATAGGCTGACATTTGTATACAGGGGTTCTCCAAGGGTAAGCGTGTTGCTGTGTGCTTACTGTGCAGAAGATAATATCAAAATGTATTTTTTATTTTATTTTTTATTTTTATTACACATAGCCACGTAGTGATTAACCAAACCTCAATGAGAGGAACAATCTGCAGAGCAGTTTTTCCTGAAGTAGTCGCTGTGAGACACACAATGGTTAGATCTGTGCCAAGCCATATGATTTTCAGTCTCATCTGCCATATCCATGCGCTTGAAACTGGAACGTGGCCCTTACTAACTGTGAAATAAACAAAAGTCAAGGCCATAATTTTTTTAATATTGCCTTAGAGAAAGCAGGTACAAACAGTTCACTTATTCAATAAAAGACTGGGCACTATCTATAAAAAAAAAATTTGTCCCATTTGGCTGTCTCACTGTCATTGACATTAAATCTTGTGTTGTGGCAGTTTTTTACTGAGGAATCACAAATGTGGATCTCGGTGATGCCAGAGTTGTATCTTCAGGTCACTGAAACCAGTTATGTTGTTCACTGCTGGGTGCAATAAAGTTAAAACTTGTGCCAACAGCAAGAGTGGGGTTGGATGCTGCCCATGGCATGTTTAGAATCCTTCTGACATGACATCTCACCTGATAGCAAAAGGGTCAGTTCTGACTTTCACCCCTCATGGCAGGTCCCTGTGCCTTGCTCCCAGAACTAATCCATGTGCAGTGGTGGGGCTTGCTGTGCCACAGCACAGCTTTCAACTGCAGATCACATTCAGAGAAGGGGACCACATGAAAGCACCACTTCTAATTCATAACTCTGAACCTCCAGCCTGTCCTGTTTGATCTCATGGGAAGAACTTCTTAAGACCGCATCCTTTCCTCTGTTTTATTTAGGAAAAGAAAATTATGACAATCTTCGCTGTCATTGCTTTCCCAAGAGCAGGCTCATGGGGTCCCTAATAGCATTTGAGTTTTGACATTAGCAGTTACCGTTTTGTCAAGTGCATGTGTGTGTTAGGGCAAAATCCACTCAACCCATGAATTCCTGAGGTCACAGTGGGGGGAATCCTTTACCCCTGCAACAAGGGAACACGTCAGGAGAATAGAGGGTAACCAGACTTGACAAAAGTTTTCATCCTAGTACAGAGTCATAGAATGGTTTGGGTTGAAAGCCACTAAGTTCATCCAGTTCCAACCCCCCTGCCATGGGCAGGGACACCTTGCATTAGGCCAGGTTGCTCAAAGCCTCTTCCAGCCTGGCCTTGGACGCCTCCAGGGATGGGACATCCACGACTTCTCTGGGCAACCTGTGCCAGGGCCTCACCACCTTCACAATAAAAAATTTCTTCCTAATATCTAATCTGAATCTCCCCTCTTTCAGCTTAAAACCATTCCCCCTCATCCTATCACTGCACTGCCTGATAAAGAGCCCCTCCCCAGCTTTCCTGTAGCCCCCTTTAAGTACTGGAAGGCTGCTATAAGGTCTCCCTGCAGCCTTCTCTTCTCTAGGCTAACAATAATTTGGATGAATAACCATTGAGTTGATTCATAGGTTTCTGTGTATGTGCTGATTAAGTTCTTCATTAAGACTAAGTCAAAGTGTTAAAAAAGTCAAAGGGCATGGAAACTAAAACCAAGACTCTTTTATGCCTTGAGTGGTGTAAGTAGCATTCATGGCCAAACCAGCTGAATGGTCAAAGCAACAGAAGTCCTGGACAGCGTGTCCCCTTAGGGCTGGGAAGGAGACGTAAACTTAAAAGCCCTAAAGACCTAGTTCTGCAAAATGTGTAATGTCCAGAGAAAGGCGACAGGGCTGGTGAGGGGGCTGGAGAACAACTCTCATGAGGAGCGGCTGAGGGAACTCAGATTGTTTAGCCTAGAGAAGAGGAGGCTGAGGGGAGATCTCATCACTGTCTACAACTGCCTGAAAGGAGGTTGTGGAGAGGTGGGTGCTGGTCTCTTCTCGCAAGTGACAAGTGATAAGACAAGAGGAAAGTTATGCCAGGGGAGGTTTAGACTGGACATTAAGAAAAATTTCTTCACCGAAAGGGTGGTCAGGCACTGGCACAGCTGCCCAGGGAGGTGGTGGAGTCGCCATCCCTGGAGGGCTTTAAAAGACAGGTAGATGAATGTCTTAGGGATATGGTTTAGTAAGGGGACAGGTACGGTTGGATTCGATGATCTGAGAGGTCTTTTCCAACCAGATGATTCTGTAATTCTATGATTTGTTAGAAAAAGTGAGGACTTCAGTTTGGCTCCAACACACAGAAAGAAAAAAAATTAAATCGCATTAGTTGTCTTGCTCTCCATCCCTGATTGCTACCTCTTTTCAGTTACTTCTGTTTCTTTATGTTGTTCTTGTATCTTTCTTCCATTATTCTGTTTCTCAAATGCTGTTGCTGTCTGCCTTTTCACTCACCTTCATCCCCTTGAGCCTGCTTGAAACTTGGTCAAGCTTTCAGCACTGCAGTTGGTGCTGGAGGAGATCGAGGACTGCCCAGGAACAATAACATTGGCCTATTGCTCTCTACTCATCTGCAGAGTGAAATTGTTTAAAATTAAGATCCTGCTCCTACTCAACTTCTCCATTTGGGGTTTTCCCCAAAGCTTCCCAGAAGCAGTTTGTGCTTCCTGGAGCTGTGCTCACAGAGAGCTACACTTTCTGCAGCGCTGCCTCCTCCTGATGAAACCAATTGGATCCATCCTTTCCTCCAGAGCTGCCAGGTTCAAGGAAAGCTTGCATATGAGCTGTTTTGCTGTTCAGATGGCAACCTGTGCAGAGGTTGTGTACAGTCAACAGCTTGACTAGGACGTACCTCGAGGACAAGAGTTCATGGCAAAGACGAAATTATATCTTCTGGTTTAAAAAGCTTGATTGTAGAAGGCTGTGTCTAGAAATACAACTTGGATCAATTTAATTGATCTCATAAAGAAGCAGCATGCCTTCAAATCGATGCCTTTCCCTTTGCCAAAGACTTCAGCAATGACTTGTTTATTCCAGAGCTTCAAGGAAGGTTCAGGGAAACATGTAGTAGGTCGAGATGCCTCCTGGGAGGGAAGATGGAAATTGAAATAGGTTAGAAATGCTCTGGCAGCAAACTCAGTTAAAGGGAATGTGCTAAAGAGGGTATGTGTTGTGTTTACTACAAGACAGAATATAAGATTTCTTTGGAAAACTAGTATTTTCAATAACAGGAGATTTAAAAATTATTGCTCTTATAGAAGATAAGATACCTTACTTCAGGAGATGGGGGAAAAAAAGAGACTAGAAAGCCAGGGGAGGGGGCAGAGGAGAATAAGGAAAGAGTAGGGTCAGAGATGGAGCATGCGGCACTGCCATGAGGGCAGCACATTTTGGTCTGTGGAAGGAAGCTGACACAGAGTCGGTGGAGATGAAGACTGCCAGGAATCCTGTGTGCACAGTTAAATTCAGGCTACAAAATCATTAGGGTTTATGGCCACTTCAATTATTCCAAACCCAAAAATAAACATTTATTTTCTTAAAATGGATTTTATCTCAGTTGGAGAGTTCTGGTTTAAATGTGAAATGCCTGTCAGCCTGTAGTGCAAGCTGATGTAGTCACTCTGTGACTGAGCTTGTGCCATTTCCTCCGTGAGCCGTCCCTTTGCTTCCTACAACACGCAGGTCCACCAGGGCTTGCCAGAACTACTGTGGAGGGATTCACAGGGCCGGACCTGGGTTTTCCTTACATCCTTATGTGTTTCTGCTGCCCATGTGTTTTTCCTTTGGTCACATCACTTATCACTTTTGTGAAAGGTGAAAACTCTGCATTTTGGACAAAAACTGGGGGAAAAAGTTCTTGGTAGCCTTTTGTTGCTCCAGCTGGTAAAATCTGCAGTCTCTACATCAACACAGTAAGATAAAATACTTTTCAATGGCTTGCTTCTTGTCCTGGCACTTTTGAAACATTTTCAGACATCATCTTTTCAAAGCTACGCTGGGGGATTTCCACCCACTGACTGTTTTAAAATGTTCATACTGTTGTTTCAACCACAAAGCTTACGCTGGCGCACACTCTCTCTTGCTCTCTCTCTCATTTTCTCCCCATTGAGGACCAGCTACAGTTTTCAGGTATGGCTTTACCAAAACTTGTCTTGTTAATGCTGGCAAGAGACTAAAGTTGCCAGATTTATTTCTTATCTCTGAAAGGCTCTTTATGTTTGAGCTGTGGCACGTGGGGGTGTGAGCAGCGTGGGGCTGCGCTGGGGGAAGGCTGCAGACCCCAAAACCCCGGAACCGAGTTCACCTCTTGAATCGGCGAAGAGGTGCTGGGGTCCCTTAGGGGTGAGTGGTGATGCTGTCTTACCAAAATTCCTGTTCGTGCTCAGGAAGGTGGCAACATATCCAGGTATTGATACAGAAGTGAGGTGAACATTTATTTTTTTTTCAGCTTTGAATGAGATTATTTTAAGAAAAAAATCTATATTACTTTAATAATATTGTTGATTAGATGTAGAGAGATTTCTTGAATACAAAATTAATTAATGAATGATTAAGAGATTCAGGGAAAACAGCAGATGTAGCAAATAACCAAGTTGTCCATAAAATCCAACCTACTTCAGCAACAGACATACTTTGTTAGTTGCAAGAGTGTATTTTTTTGTGTGTCTGTGTGTTGTAATCTATGTCTTAAAAAAAATGAAGTCTAGTCTTATGGGGATTTATTGTGATGCTTGACTGTAACTGTATGCAAAGGAAGCCCTATCGTCTTACTCTGCTTAGTGAAAATTTGCCTATGGAGATTAGCAAATCAGTGCGTGCTTAGTAAGGTTTTACTGTGCTTTGAGAATAAGGTAATACTGGAATTTGAATTGGATAATATTGTCCATATAGAAAAGAAAACAAATTTGTTCCGCTGCCCTCTACAGCAACTTTCTCCACTCGGGTACAAATCTAATAGAAAATTATTGCTTTTATATATATTTTCCCCTGGGTACAAACTGATCACTGTGCTGTGGTTTTTAAGCAATTGGGACAACAGCAGCACAGCTCCTGAGGCTGAGTTGCTGCCAGGTGAATCAGGAGCAAGCCCTGGGTATCAGTGGTGGGTCTGTGTTGGTGCAGTAGGTGATTCTTTTGCCCCAAGGCCTCTGGGCTGGGGAGCCACAAATGATGCAGCCAGGGTCCTTCTGCCCCGTGGGGATTCTGCAAGTGTGTTTTGTTGTTCTCAGTCAAAATATTTTAACCCTTCCTGGTTTAGAAGGGAAAAGGATGATACCACAGTGATGCCAGGTGTCATCATCTGCTGTTTTCACATGACTCATGTAATCTATTATATCTCAAATATGTTTTTTTTAAAGTGTATAGGTATTTAAAGTCATTATTTATCAGACGTTGTTACCTGTTTTGCTTGTATTTTAAGAGTTAAGGCATATATTTCTTGTCCGCAAAAGGCAGTGCTTTTGTGAAAGACCTTATTTTAGTAGTACATCATATAACTTTGTTATTTTAATTAAAGATACTATAGGCAGCTAATCTACTTGATTTATAAGGCAGCTTGGAGAGGGTCATTTTAACACAAGATATGTTTCTCTGCATCATATTTCTGCCTGTCAGCTCCCCATGAAGTGAATTGATCTTAGACCTCTAAAGTACGTTGAATTTGATGAAACTTTCCCCATTGTGACTAAGACAGGCTTCTAGTCCTGGCATGCCATGAAAGGTAGATAATCTTCAGAGAGAGGGACAGGACATCTTTTAAGACTTGTCCTTACCAAATCCCTTAGGGCAAAGGAATGGAGCTGAAGGAGAACTAAGATTAGAGGAATATATGCATATAGCTTTTTTCCATGCCCTGTCACATGTATTTCACGGAAACATGCTATGTAAGGAAACAGTTACAGTGCTTTTTACTGACCAATCCCCCAGTTCTGGAGGGGAGCCAAGTGTTACCCTCCCCTCACATGATGAACTTGACAGAAGCCATGCTCTCAGCCCCTGTTTGCTGGGCAGCAGGACCAAGGATCCTGTCTTCTTGTCCATGCGTGGCAACCAAATCTGTGATAACAATTCACATATTTGTCAATCTAAAAGACGTGGTGTCATTCAGTGCCTGTGGCTCAGGTTTGCCATCCTGGAGGTTGTGGTGTTGTAGCCCGGTGTAGTGGCCATTGCACTGGTCACTGCTTGTTAGTGGGGGCGGCTTAGCTTTGTGAGAGAAAACAGGAGAAACATATTCACTTTAAAAAGAACAGCCACATAATATGAATGTTTTTCTTTGTGTCCAGTAAGTATGGTTTTGTGGCTAAAAAACGTTACCCTGTCCACAAGTGTTCAATGTGATATTGGTGTTGGACACCACTTTTCTCCATTCTGACTGCTGGTGGTTTAGTAGACGGCAGCACTGCTGCAGGGGAACTGTTTGGACGTGGCTTTAGAAATGTTAATTTAATGGCTGTATTATAGTAAACCCATGCTGGTTTTTCCTTCTTATTAACATGTTCTGCTCATCACTTACTCAGTTTCTAAACAGTAAGATAGATGTGTGGAGCATTTTAATAGAAAACATTCAGGCTCAGTTTTGTGTGGTGGTACTTAGAACAGGATAGCCCATATTTAAGGAAGTTTATTTTTGTTATGAAAATTTTATCCCTTGGGTTACTTCCAGTGAGGTTATGGCATCTGCAGACAACACAGTTATAGAAAGAGTTGTTCCAAAAGCACTTTGCATGTGCTGTTGGTGGTGCAGGCAGGGCCGGGATGCTCAAACAACAGGAGGGTACAGCTCGGAGTTTGTACTGCACTGCCATTGAGCTCCCACTCTTTGGTAGCTGTTTACAGGGCTCAGGCTTAGCTTCTAGTAATTCAAACAACTTTTCTGTGTGCAGTCAGAATTAATTCTATTTATTTCAGTATATGGAAATCCTTTTTTTTTATGGGCAGATTTTCAGTGTCCATAGATTGCAGGTTTTTGTGTATGTGCTGTTGCAGTGGAGTTGCAATGAAAATCCATTTGCTACGTGTGTTGTGCATCTGCCATAAGAACATCATTATGTAGCCACAGTCTGCCATGCTCTAATGTTTTAAAATATCAAGACAGTTCACGTGTGCCAAAAAATCGTAGTGCATGCAAAGAAAGGATGCCTTCCCATTGCTCTTAGCTGTTAACAGGCAGAAGTGAAAGCATACCTCATCTCCTGTGTGGGCCAGGCATTAGCGTAAGCAGGAAATTGATTCAGTTAACCATTGGCGTTCTTTCACTGTCACAAAAAAGCACTTTTTCCCGTGACAGTTTCTCTTTGGTTTCTATTCAGAGAGCACAGGCACAGGCACTGGCAGCCAGAAGTGGAAGGAGAGTTTCTGTAATCACCCTGAGTCACCAGTGGGCACTGGGACAGGAATTATGTGCTGCTTGTGATGGTTTGGATCACATCCCACTGAGTGCTGTTGGCATAAGGCTGCCGTTTCTCAGCTCCCCTAAGCCTGTCTCCCCAGCTGATTCACACAAGCACATCTCCAGCTTGGGTGAAGCATTGCCATCCACAGGCCTTCTCCTGGGGCAGCTGTTTCTTCCAGCAAAACAGCTGCAAACCCCACAGCAAACCCCCTGCAAGGCTGGCAGTGGTGGCAAATGTCCTCAGTCTGCTGGGTACCCAGAGGTTTCCGCTCTGCCCCCTAAGCAGGCAGGCTAACCTGTCACCTGAAGTGCCCTCAGCTGTGCAACACACTCCTGAGCAAGGCTGAGGGGGAGGAGGCGCTTTCATGGAGATGCTAAGAGTCATCTTTTTTTAGGAACGGTATCTGGTTTGGGAATACAAATACAGGCTGGGCGGAGAATGCATTGAGAGTAGCCCTGAAGAGAAGGACTTAGGCACGTTGGTGGATGAGAAGCTCAACATGAGCCAATAATGTGTGCTTGCAGCCCAGAAAACCAACTGATTCCTGGGCTGCATCAAAAGACATGAGAGCAGCATGTCAACAGAGATGATTCTGCCCCTCTCCTCTGCCCTTGAGAGACCTCCACCTGGAGTACTGCGTTCGGTTCTAGAGTCCTCAGTGCAGGAAGGACATGCAGCTGTTAGAGTGAGTCCAGAGGAGACTACGAAGATGATCCGAGGGCTGGAGCACCTGCCCTATGAGCACAGGCTGAGAGAGTTGGGCTTGTTCAGCCTAGAGAAGAGAAGGCTCCATGAGAGACCTCATAGCAGCCTTCCAGTATCTGAAGGGGCTACAGGAAAGCTTGGGGGGGGCTCTTTATCAGGGAGCACAGTGATAGGATGAGGGGGAATGGTTTTAAGCTGAAAGAGGGGAGATTTCAATTAGATATCGGGAAGAAATTTTTTACTGTTAGGGCGGTGAGGCACTGGCACAGGCTGCCCAGAGAAGTCATAGAAGCTTCATCTCTGGAAGTATTCAAGGCCAGGTTGGATGGGGCCTGGAGCAGCCTGGTCTGGTGGGAGGTGTCCCTACCTATGGCGGGGGGCTGGAACGGGATGATTTTTAAGCGCCTTTCCAACCCAAACAATTATATGATTCATTCTGTGATTCTGTATTGATGCATCTTGAAAGTTTTTGAGGAGATAAAGGCATTCATTTCAGCAGTAGAGTTGGAAGGGTTTGTACCACAGCTGAATGCTCTCTGCAGAAAGAAATGGGAACAGATGTGGGCTATCTAACGAGTGGCGAGAGCTCTGAAGGCTTTTCTGAATGGGATTTTGTGCTGGCAGCTCTGTTTCTTCTTAATGCATGCCATAACCTTGTTGCCTAAAATGTTTGTAACATTGTTCGCCCTTCTTGGAAGCAGTTCAGGAGTTAAGGAACAGCCTTAAAGGCAAAAATGGCTAAAACCCAGACTAGTTTTTATACATTTTTTTACACACTGCTGCATTAACTTTCTAAACCATACCATCAGATAAGTCCTGGAGTCTAACAGAACTCGGGAAATCAGATGCCATGTAAATGGGAGAGAGCACTAATAAAAGAGAGGAAGGGAATTTGTTTTGGGGTTCTCACTAACCAATGACAGAGTAAGTTTTTGGGAAATTCTTCCTGTAGGTAGTCTGTGCTGTTAATGGTGGCAGCTCGCCTTTGAAGGAGAAGGCATGCTCTGCTGCTGGTTGTCTGCTGCCAAGGCAGCCCAGGCACAAGGCTGCTTATCCCTCGGGACATCTCTGGTTGGTGTGAGGAAAATAAAATTGCTCCTTATTAAGCATCAGGAAACTAGGAACCCATTTTCAGAGGAAAAAAGGTCAGCTCTTTAAAAATGAAAGGAGGGACATGACAATCATCTCTGCTTTGAAGCAGAAGCCTGTTCATTTGGAGGGACCAAGCAGGGTCATTTGCAAGCTGCAATTGGAATAATAAGTCTTTATGCATGGAATGTGATTAGGGCTTGTATTCCTGTGAGTTACTGACGTTAGATGATCAGTTGTGCTGGAGTATGTCTGACTTTCAGCCTGGGTGGAGGACAGGGGGGTTCTTGCAAGCTGGGCAGGTAAATACAATATACAACCATAAACAGGACCACACAGATGTTTGTTGTGAAATACACTTTTGCTGGTTAAGTGCTTTGGCTTGATTTTGAATCGGATCCTTTACCTGTTGGCAGGATTTCCTTGCCCAGCATGGGATTTTAAAGTAGCAAGGGAAAGTTGTCACTTTCTGAAGGCCAGGAGATCTGTGGCAGTGCTTGAGCTCTGCATAGCACAGTACTAATCACTGCTTTCATAGGCCAGGAATCCACTGCAGCAGGGAGGTAGGGCAATATATCAGTACTCAGCACACTATTTAATGCCAGCTGTACGGTTATTACAGGTAATGTGTTGGCCCTACTTCCCTACGAAAGCAGCAGTTATCCTAGGTGACCTTACAGGAGCTGAGTCAGAGCTCTCAGAGGGCTGCTGATGCCAGTGACTTGAGTGACTGACAGGCAGGTAATGCACACAGAGGTGAAACAGTGTCCCACAGCACAGCTATGAAATCAAGCACTTCCCCCATGAAACAATCTGAGAACTCAGGTGCGTAGTGCTTTTGTACACATCCTGTAAGGAAAAAATATCTTCTGAATGCAAAGCCACAAGAAATGATAACCAGAGCAGCTCTGGGTCTTGTGTTACTTGCAAAAAAGTACTGCAAGACTGAGGGACCTGTGATAAACCTCAAGGTTTGTGACTGACAGGTCTGCAAATAAATGTTTCTCTTTTTTCCTATTAGAAAATTCACATTGCATTCTGTGCTGTGTTATGAGCTTTGGTAGGTTGAGAGAAAAACTTGTCACACTTCTGATTGCAATCTTGCTTTCTTTCTTTTTACATTACTTCTCTCAGGCAGGATTAATATAGACAAGAACTTGCAAATAATTAAATAAAACTGAAAAAACAGGATGAGTGTACTGCTATGAATGAGTGATCAACTAGGAAAAGAAAGATGTCAAGTTAAGAGGCTTTGACTCCTTTACCACCTGAACTGAAATTAAAATCCCTTTGCTGTGTTTTTTTAGTATGCTCCTTGCTGTGCACCACAAAGCTGACTCCTGCTTGAACCAGTACAACGAACTCATGAAGTCATGTGATTGGGCTCTGCGTTAAGTGTAGACTTCCCTGGTGGACATTAGGGCCAAGACTTGGCCTCTGCCGTCCACAACCATATCTGTGACTCTTGTAATTTTTTTGAGAGTAAGAGCTGCTGTGAGAAAATTAACATAAATCATAAAAATCTTTATTCTGGGGAATAATTTCCAGATTGTGACACTCTTTTTCAAAAGAAATGTGCTTTGATGCTTGTCATGTAACCATCGTTTTTGAGCGTTTTGTTGTTCTTCCATAGTTGGCATCGCATTTCCCTCTGAAATCTGTCGCACCCTGCTGCAAATGAAAACCCTCCCACAGGCAACAGCCTGCCGCAAGGGGTAGGTTAGGCGGCGTGAGTCTCGGGGAATATTTGAAGGGATTCTCCCTGTGTCTGGTTCCCAGTGGAGCTCCCATGGCCTGTGATGAACCCACTGGTCTCATGGGCATCTTCACGCGCCAGAACTCTGCCAGTGCCATCTCTCTGGACTTTGAGCCTGACGCCGACTACAAGTTTGTTGAAACCTTAGAAGATCGGTACAAGTGCACCTACTGCCACCTTGTCCTTCGCAATCCCCACCAGACGGGTTGTGGGCACCGGTTTTGCCAGCAGTGCATTCTTTCTTTGAGGTCAGTGCAAACTACTTCTCTGTTTGCAAGCTCTCTGTCCCTATCTTTCTAAAGAAAACTCAACACCTTCTATAAATCAACAGTGAGTGCTATAATAATGGTACCGATCTCTTAAAACACTGAAGGAGTCAACGGAAAGACTGTTGAACTCAAAGACTGTGGGCTCAGTGTTGTAGAGTTGTCTTTAAAGACCTTCCTCAGTGCTAGCAGGAGGAATAGTTTGGTAACAGCAGGGAAGTCAGTGTAAATAAATTGTTGATATTAGCTTAAGCACTACTGCATGAGATGCTGTTTTGGTCTGTCTGTCTAGCATTGTGCTGTCTGGATGAATTTGTAGCATTGATATCTCATGGTGCTGGCGCTGCTGGTTGGATTAAGCTGTTTTCTCTTGCTTCAGTAGAGTTTCTCTGATTTTAGTGGCGTTATAAAACTGTTTTTAGCATTACCCAATGCTACAGTCAGATCACAAGGCTGCTGGCATCCATCTGCTTGGGATTTATCTGCAGGTACAAATGAGTTTACCCTGCAGAGCTGTCTGGAAGTACCTTACGTACTGTTTGGCGTACCTGAGGACAGGATTTGGCCTCGGAAGGCTGCAGAGGAGCCTCATTATGTGGATGGATGTTGCTATTCACCTTTTATGAATTTTAGATGCTTCATGTTTGCCGCTTTTTCTCTCTGGGGTGCCTCCCTTTAGCACTGCCTCAATAAATGTTTTATTGTCCTTTATCATAGGATTTCTGGAAGCCTTTTAAGACAAGAGCCGTTAGATCTTCCTTTACTAGCATAGCAAGGAGTTCACTGCCTGCACTAGGCAAAGGCTGGGTTTAATGCACGCGATGGGATTTTTTCAGATGTGACATTTGTAAGCAGCAGATGGCCAGAGAGTGACAAAGTCCCCTTAATCAAAAACCATCTTATTAACACTCAGGACAAACTCTGCTTTCTGTTACATATTCACTGTCACAGCTTAATACCCTCTTACAGCTGTGGGCAAAATTTGTCTGTGTAGTTGCCAGATGAAAGTGTTTTCAAAGCACTTCTTTGTTTTTTATGGTATCTAGTACTGACTTCTGCCAGAGTCAGATTCTAGCATAGCCCAGTTTCATCAAACAAATGAAATTTTCTTTGGTTTAATATGACCCTTCTTTTGATCTAGAGAGTTGAATGCAGTACCCACCTGTCCTGTTGACAAAGAAACAATAAAAATGCATGAGGTAAGTGGCTGTAGTTTTGCTTCAGCAGTCAACATCTGCATGGAAAAGGCAAGACAGCTGAAAGTAAGGTGGCTCTTAGTCAGTTAGTAGTCAGGTGTGGAGTACTTTTTGTCTCTGAAATGATGCTGAAAGAAACAGTGTATTCAGTGGTGCTGTCCCAGAAAGGAAGCATGGATGTATAACTAAAGCTTTATTTTGTACCGTATGTTCTGAACATATTTCATGTTATTTCCAGTGAAGTGTTGGAGCATTCACAAAGTTATAAATTTTCCCTAGCCGTCAGATGTCTTTTTTAGTAGAGAGTTTATTGACTTGCCCTTTTAATGCCCCATCTTGCTGGGGGAACTTGTATATTTGTTTGTCTCTGTTTTCATTTCGTTATCATTTCCTTTCATGGTTCTCATTTTGCAAGCTACTGTGTTTTTGGTAAAGGATTCATTAATCCTTATTTACATGACAAAGCTTGAAAGTGTCCTACTGACTTGGTCCTGTCAGAGTGACTTTCCACGTGATTTTTGTTTTTCACTGTCTCCTACTTTGTGCTAAGTTTGATAGCAGTAGTGCAATAGTGAGCAGCTTTATAGTGCTCGTTATAGGAAGCTCTCTAAATAAGACTGAAAGTTTGTTCTGGGGGCTTGATTAGCTTCTGCATACACAACTGGGAACAGCGCTGTTTCTCAGAGTCTGTAGAAGGGATATCTCAGCATCGCCTCCATCCCAAAGGCAAGCTGCATGCTTCAACATCGGAGCTGGATGCACAGAGACGGTCTGGCCTTTGGGGCCCGTTAGCTCCAGCTGCTTCTTTTTAGATCAGGCAGACTCTGGCAGTGGTTTTGTAGCTTCTGAGCTACTAATCCTGCTCGCTGTCGGATGGATCAGCATCTGTGGAATAACTATAAGAGGAAAAAAACCCTATGCTTATTAGAAAATCCATATATGTTTTCATTTATATTTTTAGTATACATTTTCATTATGAATTATCAAAAACCATACTCACAAGATTTGTCATGATGCTTTGCTTTTTTTATATTCTTTATAACATCCTTTGTGACTGCGTATGAAAGCTGGTTTGCTTCCTTTACAGGTATTCAAAGACAACTGCTGTAAGAGAGAAGTTCTCAATTTGCATGTGTTCTGCAAAAACATTCCTGACTGCAATTCAAAAATCATTCTGGGACGATATCAGGTTAGTTTGCTTGATCAAATTTTGAAGCCTTTGATTTTCATGTGAACTCTGTTTATTTAGCATAAGCTAAATTCCAGTGATTGTCTTCTTCAGAGTTATTGTACTACTGCAGTTTAAGTACAAAGATTATGACTGAGCCATACACTTTTAGATAACAAATGTAAAGCTCAGAATATTATGGCTATTTCAGCTTGTTCCAGCTTTGTCTTAGGTTATTTATTTCATAAGAACTGTTTGCTTTATGTAGCTTTAGTATATGCAGTGTCCACACATACAGACAGGTGACACATGATAGTTGATTTAAGAAAACTTGCGAAGACATACTGGCCATTTGGCCCTTTTTTGATGTATCAGTTGAAGGAAAAGTGGAAGTTGTACAAAGGACTCACCAATGTCTATGTTCACTTTAATTTTGAGGTTGAAAAAGAAAAAAGGTTATGGAGGAAAGAGTGTGTGGAGTTTTGTTTGTTATCAAACTGCTGTATGTTTCTGTGAGCCTGTTGGGCAACAGGAGATGTGATGAAATACTTTATGGTCTAATTTGCTGTTGCAGGAGCATCTTCAACAGTGTTTGTTCGAAAGTGTGCAATGCACTAATGATGGATGTTGTGATCAAATTCTTCGGAAAGACTTGAAAGAGCATTTGAGCCACCACTGTAAATTTCGAGAAGAAATGTGCCAGTACTGCAATGAATATGTGGTGTTAATTAACATAAAGGTAAGATTATACAGCATTCCCTGGGAATCCACAGCACATGTTTCCTCTTAATGTTGCTGAATGAAAAGTTTCCAACTTTGCAATGGGGCTTAGCAACTTATGAAACAAAATTTGGCTGAGTAGCTGAAGGAGAAAGTAAAATATATGCACTTTAAATAATACTGATTACTGCTGCTCTGCTATGAACAAAAGTGTGATATGGGGCTTGCGCATGTATGTTTGGGATTACTTTTTTCCTGCCAGAATTAATAGCTTCCTCTATGTATACTACTTTACAAAAACGCAAACTATTGTCTTGTTTTTTTCTTTTCCAGAATCATGAGGAAAATGACTGTCCCAACTATCCTGTGCCTTGTCTTCAGAACTGTTCACAAATAATTCTGAAAAAGGAGGTACTAATTTTGGTTCAGCAGATCACACACGATTATGAAAACAGAAAGTTACATTGCAGACCACATTGACCTACGTCAATAAAACTTCATTGCTCTAACTATTTTCTTCATGTGGTCCTAAAAGGGATATATGTCCCGTCTTACAAGTGTGGTGTTCATTCATTGCAAACCATTGACATTGTGTAGTATGGAAAAATATCGGGCTTCCTTATTGAGTCTGAATACTCATTTTCCTGTTTACATGGTCGGTGCTGTCATGACACCGGCCTTACTCGCCCTTTATGCAGACATTCAGATTTTATCAGTGTGGCAAGTTCCTTAATATTTATTTCCTTACAAGTTTCTTTGTTAATACATGCAGATTGAAAAGCATCATGCTGTGTGTCCTGAGGCAGAAGTGGACTGCCCGTATAAGCAGTACGGCTGTCTTGTGAAGGTACTGTTTTATAGATCTTGTTTGTACTAGGACTGGAATTTGTCTCCAACCCAATTGGAGTAATTAATCAAAATAACCAATCATTGTTCTTTCACAACCGTTTCTAGTATTGACTAAGATGCTGTACTAGGGAACAACTTTCCCTCAATTTCAAAGCACAGAAGAGACATTTTAAATGCTTGCATCTATGAATTTTTTACCAACAGCTTCAAAAATCTGCAAATCTTATTATTTTATTCTTTCACTTCCCACTCTGCCTTAATAAGGTGAAAAGAGGGAAGCTTGCTGAACATGAAAATAGCGCCCTGAGGGAACATATGCTGCAGATTTTAGACAAGAACTCCCAGCTGGAAGAACAGGTAAGTCATATTTAAAAAGCAGTGCTTGGCTGGTTGGAGTACTTGGAGGACGATACTAGATTCTGCATTTGCTGCCTGGTTTTGCTCAACTGCATTTTTAAAGACTGTTTTTATTGTCTTTGCACACCTCAGAAGTCAGAATAAGCTCTTCTAGTGAAGTCAGTTAATTAGGTGGAAGCCTCTGTGTGCTCAGACATGTATATTCTCTACCAAGCATGCTGGCAGGCTCATTGCCATTGTTCACCTCATTTGCTTTTGGTCTCTGCTTACAGTGGATATGAGATTTGGATACAGAGCATTTTAAATTTCAGTAGCCAGTAAAATTGCTCTGAAAAGGAGGCTTTAGATGCCCAAGTCACCCCCTCTGTAGAGGCAGCGTGCAGCAGTGCAGAGCCTGCAAGCATCTCTCCACTCACGATCCTTACTGTGGCTCCCAGTAGGTGACACTGGGTGTATGCCCAATCCTGCTAAGGTGAATGCATCCAGACTGGTGGTTGGCTTACTCTTCTGCTTGTTTATGCTAAAAATAAGTGCCCCAAAATGCTACAACTTGGGTTTGGAATTAGTACTACTTACTGAGTCATCTCTTTTACTGGTTAGACCCTAGTTTAGGGAAGGAAAAAGTATATACATACAAACAGAAACACACATGTACATTAAGTATGCATTATTCCCTTTTAGAGCTGAATGCATCATCATGATGGGGATGAATCTCTTTGCACCTGTTGCCACATGGATCCGTTACAGAGTGTGACTACTTTATGTTCAGTACTTGCCTGTGCTTATCCATATATTTTGAATTAAGTATATCTAAATAAGAGGCTTTGCATTGTAAACTTTTCCACTTTCTCCTATGTTGTCACATATGTTTTGTTTGTTCTGTATTTTGTTGTGCCATAGTGGTTTTACTCTGTTTTATTCCATATGTAGATATCTGACCTGTATAAAAGCCTGGAATGTAAAGAGATTAAAATCCAGCAGCTAGCAGAGGCCATTAAAAAGTGTGAGAAAGAATTCAGACAGTTTACACAACTCTTTGGTAAAAACAGCAACTTGATGGTAAGCACACAGGTGAGATTAATTTTATTTTTTTTTTGCCAGTTGTTTTCCTGCATCCTGAAACGTGTTTATCCAATAAGAGTTGTCATTAATAGCAGGACGATCACAAACATCCCAGACATTCACAAGCCCTTCTCATTTTTTCACTATACAGTATTGTCTTTTCATTATAACAGATAAAGAAATTTGGATATCTGATCCGGACAAAAAACACTGGGTAAATTCTCATGGCCAGATCCCCATCGCAAATATGCAGGTGTAAATTTGAATAATCAGTTGAACAAAGTGATGCAGTGCAACTGGATCTGAGCAAGGGGTGGCTTCTCAGTAACTAAATGCCAAATGAATTGTTAAGGAGCATTTGGATACGGTCCTAAGCCAGAAGAGTCCTTTGAATGCACCATATATTTGATATTGTTGACACACTAAAGGCTTCTTTATGTTATTTCAAATGAAATGGCTGATTTTATGACTGTGTCTTGTCTCTGCTTCCACTTTTTTCCAATGGCATGAACCGTGAAGGCTCTGGCCAGCCACCTGGATAAATCTGCACGCCTGGAATCTCAAGTGAAGCAGCTAATACAGATGGCAAACCAGCAACAAAGCAAATTAGACTTGCGACCCCTGTTTGATACAATTGAAAATGTAAAACAGAAGATTGCCCTGATGGAGACATATGATCAGCGCTTGGGTGTGTTGGAACTTTCAGTTCTTTTCTGCATGAGTGTGGGGGTTTTGCTGATTTACTGCTGGCTTAGTAGAGGCTCTGGTGCTACAGTCAGTCAATTGCAGCTCTTCATCACAAAGGGCTTTCTGCTTGCTTTCTAAAACCAAGCTGTGGTGGTGTGTGCTGCATCCTCCCACTTTCCCCTGCTCCACAATGAATTCCTATGATGCTGCAGGGCCAGAGAGCTGGCCTTGATCAGGCTGGTGCACTGTGATGGAGGCAGTGGTTCTGTCCATAGTCAGGCATGAAATCTGGTTTGTCGTTACCAGTTTTTCTTATTCAGCTGCAAGCTGCAATTACAATAAGAAAAAGTCAACAGGCGTAGTAATACTAATTAACAGCCCATACTAAGGCTTGAGTAGTTCAATATTGTCACCTCCAGTCTGGTTGCTCTTTCTATCCAGTGCTCTGACAGTTTTATTTTACCAAATGTTTCTCTCTCTTTTCTTCTTCCCTACTCCCTCCCCCTCCAAGTTGTTTTGGAAGGTCAGTCCAACAAACACGACCTCCAGATAAATATTCACAAAGCACAGCTCAATAAAAATGAAGAACGATTTAAGCTCTTGGAAGGCACGTGCTACAATGGGAAATTAATCTGGAAAATCACAGACTACAAGATGAAGAAAAAAGAAGCAGTGGAAGGACGTGTCCTCTCCATATTCAGCCAGCCCTTTTACACAAGCCGCTGCGGGTACAGGTTATGTGCGAGAGCCTACCTGAACGGGGATGGCTCAGGAAAGGGAACACACGTCTCTCTCTACTTTGTGGTGATGAGAGGGGAATTTGACTCACTGCTACTGTGGCCCTTCAAGCAAAAAGTTACACTTATGCTTTTGGACCAAAGTGGGAAAAAAAATCACATCGTGGAAGTCTTCAGAGCTGACCCCAATAGCAGCAGTTTCAAAAGGCCAGATGGAGAAATGAATATTGCCTCTGGATGTCCGCGCTTTGTGCCGCACACGGTTCTGGAGAACACAAAGAACACCTACATCAGAGACGACACTCTGTTTTTGAAAGTGGTTGTGGATTTAACTGATCTGGAGGAATTGTGAAAAGCATTGCCTGATCGATGTCACTGTTTTTACCGTTGAGAAATGCTTTCTTGGTGACTACCAGCCATGCAATAGTGTATTGCCACCAAGTAAGCCACTGATAATGTTTCAAGGCTTTTGGACTGTGTAACAGACAATGAATTGCCAAAGCATCAGCCTTCCCTTTATTAACCTTTTTTTCAAGACTGCATTTTTAAGCCAGCTATAAGTCCAGTGTGATGTGAACATGCATTCGATCCAGACTTGGCTTAGTCCAGGCTGGAGGAATGCTTGGCTCCCATCACCAGACTGGCATTTGGAGATGGAACCCCTCCAGTAATCCCCCTAGAGCCCAAGCAGGCCTGTGGGCTCCCGTCTCTCACAGAACTGAAGCCATGCCTGAATGTGCAAGTGTATTTCACCTGTCTGAAAGGGAAATGTTTCAACATTAGCATATTTGAATCAGTGCATCTTGATCTCTCCATTTCCTGGATTTGTGAGGCAGAGGGAATGGCTTCAGTTGGGCAGGGAAAACATTTATCTGGGATCTTGCATCCTTTTTTTGTTTGTTTTAATTGTTTTTTTCAGAAAGCCCAGAGGAAGATGCCAATGCCTCTTAATTTTCTAGCCTGATATTTCAGCTGTATAGAGTACCCCCAGGTCACAATATCTTTGTAATGTCCTTTCCTTTCCTGCCTAGTGCCTTGGGACTGTTTTCCATTGGTGATAAACATCCACAGTCCCCATCTGAAACCAAAAGAGGCTGCAGGCACTTCTCACCTCTCAGGACATGGCCAGAAGCTCTTGGCTGCACTGTTGGAAGAAGGAGGGTAAAACTCCTATACTTTTGCTCACACATCTGCACAAAAGAGATTCTTTCTGGCTTACCAGCTCTACAGAAGGCAGGAAGAGCTATGGATATCTGCTTGGGAAAAAGCCCGCCTGATATACACTGTTCCACTCCGCCAGAAATGTGGATGTTAGGGAAAGGAGTGGGAAATAGTTCAGGGAGTGAGGTTGCTGTAAGAACCCAGTTCTCCCAGTTAGTGCAGCTCTAGTGTTTGATAAAGGATGAGACAGCCACTGGGTAACAACTGCTGACTATGAACTACGTCTGAAGATCTCAATTTTTATTCCAGATTCCTTCCATACTGCAAAGGAATGTGTGCATTGTGCAGGGTTTATCGGAAACTCAACAAAACCATCACAATCAGGCACTGAGGAACAAGTGACAAAGAATACACGTGCGTTTTTAAAGACTTTTGGGTGCCTGTAAGAGGGATGTAATTTTGCACAGTCGGTCATTTTGTTATTACAAGTGACAGAATTTTGTGCCTCTCATCTCTCACAGATGAAGTAGTGAGCCACCACAGCATTATCCACTGCTCCTGCACTCCACTAGCAGAGCAAACCTGGAACTTGTCATAAGGCAGCAAGAAACCAAGCTGGGTTTAGAGTAAGAGTAAACTAGGCAGGATGAGAAACAAAATGGGGAACAAATTGCAAGGTATAAGGTAGAAAATTCAAGAGGGCAAATGTGGTAAAATCAAAAATGCCCTTTCTGTGCGGGATGTTGATATCAACTGAAACAATATGATTTGGAAATTGATGTTAAGATGAAGGCAAAATACCATATTTTGTATCTGCAATCTCATTGCTAGGCATTTACTTTCCCACACAGTTTCAAGGACATTAATCAGACACAAGTATTTTCAAATTCAGAGGCGGGAGGGAAGAGACCTTAGTTATCTCTACCTTACGGTGAGTTAGCACATCCAAAATCTTCGATTTGATCTAGATGACCTTTTTGTTGTACAATGTCAGAATGTACTGAGACACTCACTGTAGGGGCTTTCCGTGTTCCTAGGGACAGATGGTGAGGGCCAGATTTTATTGTTTTGTATGGCCACAACTGACTTTAAAAGTAATTTTGGGTGTACAACAGAAAGAATTAGGCCTCATGTTCCTAACACTTCATTACAGAAAGAGCAAGCTTGTTTTGAAAATGGTGTGGCATTCTAGGACATCAATCCTGAGCCTCACACTTCGACTTCATATCAATTATTACTTCAATATTTGTCATGTGGCACAACTTGCATAGTAGCCACTAATAACTGATGGAATTGTACCACTCATGTTTCCTGGGACTTTCCAGTACATTGAGTGTAAAATACAGAAAGTGAGAAAGGACTTGGAGAATCAAGGGAGGCAAGAGGGAAAGGGTGCAGTCTATATCCAGGCATGTGCCCAAACCCCACCACCTCCACCACCCCAAGTGTAAAATGGGGATAATAATACTTACAGAATGTTAGGACTACTTAAGTGTTTGTGGAGAATTTTGAGCATGAAAAGAGTTAAGTATTATTAAAACTCCATTTCTAATTGTTATAGTAGAGGATGGCATAGTGACATGGGTAAATGTTTAGTGTGTTCCTGGACAGATTTTGAAAGCATGTTTGGTTTTAGCCAGTCTGTACTGAAATCTCTCCTGTACCTACCAGTTAGGTTTATGCTTTTGCCACGAATATTCCTTTCAAAATCTTGAAGCACAAATGATTCATCCTAGGTGATGGAAACATCCCTTTTGAAATACTGCCTGTTTTATAAGCGATTAGTTGAGAAAACTATTTTTTTTAAAGACGACCTTATTTAAATCAGTCCTTTTTATTACAACAGTTGAGTCTTTTATGTTAAAATTTTCAGTGACTTTTACTACTTGCAAACAGGATTTTAAATTTAATCCCATGCCTAATAAAGAAAAAATGTTGCATAGCATGAATTGTCAGGAAGAATTTTGATGTTGCATGAAAAACACCAAAAAACTTTTCAATAATATTGTACTGGGTAAGTAACCAAAAGAGTGTAGGGTATTTCTACATCAGCATACAGTATGTTTTTAACATATTTATTGACAGTTTGTAGTTGTTTGAATATATCTTGCTATGTTACAGGCATTTTTCTAGCCAAATGCCATCACTGTATATGTAAAATGCAGGAAGAATAAATAATTTTACTGTCCTTCTGGAGTGAGTGTGGCATGTATTCCTTTTGGCAGGATTTAAGCAGTATTTTTAGAAGGATGTGGAGTACTGGATATTTGTTTACAATCCAAAACCAGAATAAATAGGAATAAATGCGCATCACAGATCTTTTGGTTTATACTTCAATTTTGTACACATACCAGTTCGGTAAATTCTAAGCTGAGCTATATCAGATGAAGATCCGTGAGGACTGAGGATCCATCAGAATCAAAACAGGACATTATTTCTGTTTGGAACAGGTTTAGGTTCAGCTGAGGCTGGATTTGTTTCAGTTCAGACCGGTGACAGGAATTGTTTCAGTATCCCACAATTACTTCATGCATAGCATTTTAAAAGTGGGAATGGAGAACTTGGTGGGGTTACACCTAAAATGTTGGAAATGACCTGGGGAAAAAATGTTAGTATCTGACTCCTGTTCCTCTGTGAGAGCTCAAATACCCACTGAGTGCCGTGGGGTGTCCCAGCTCCAAAAATACAGCACGTAGCATGGAGGTGACAGACAGCCTTGGCACTGTGCTGCTGTGGGCAGCCTTCACTCTGCCAGAGGGAGAGGGCAGGACTCACACTCTCTTAATTGGTTTACAGCCAGCTCTGCTTGACTTACATCTGTGTGTATGGAGACAAAGACATGCAGAAAAGCTGTGTCCACACACTGGTGCACAGCAACAAACTGGTGGGGGAAGCGTGGGCTGGGCATTCTCCATTGCAGGAACTGGACAAAGCTGACCCAGAGATGTTCCTTGAGAGCTGTGGGAAGACCATTATGCCAGTTAGGGCTAATTGGAGAGCTGAAGAGCAAAGGCAGTGGCCCTTGCTGGCCAGGCCGGGTGGAACATGTGGTGGGAACGTGGAAAGCACAAACAAATCTTGTATGGCATAGGCTCCTGTAGCAGGAGCGGTTAATTTTCCGAATGGGTACATGGAATAAATACCTTCAGTTGCAGGTGAGGTTCAGCAAAGGCTTCAGAACACCATTCCAGCTCAGGTAGTTCATGGATTACGTAATCATAGAATAGTTTGGGGTTGGAAGGGACCTAAAAGCCCACCCAGTTCCAACTCCCCTGCCATGGGCAGGGACACCTCCCACCAGCCCAGGCTGCCCAGGGCCCCATCCAACCTGGCCTTGAACACTTCCAGGGAGGGGGCATCCATAGCTTCTCTGGGCACCCTGTGCCAGGGCCTCACCACCCTCAGCGTGAAGAATTTCTTCCTAAAGTCTAATCTAAATCTTTTCCCTTCCAATTTAAAGCCATTCCCTCTTGTCCGATAACTCCTTGCCCTTGTAAAAAGCCCCTCCCCAGCTTTCCTGTAGCCCCTTCAGGTACTGGAAGGCTGCTATGAGGTCTCCCCAGAGCCTTCTCTTCTCCAGGCTGAACAACCCCAACTCTCCCAGCCTGTCCTCACAGCAGAGGGGCTCCAGCCCTCTGAGCATCTTTGTGGCCTCTGGGCCTGTTCCAGCAGTTCCACATTCTCCCTGTGCTGGGGATTCCAGAACTGCACACAACACTCCAGGTGGGGCCTCCTGAGAGTGGAGGGGCAGAATCCCCTCCCTCGCCCTGTTGGCCACATTTCTATTGATGCAGCCCAGGATGTGTCTGGCCTTCTGGGCTGGGAGCACACATTGCCAACTCATGTCAAGCTTGTCATGAACCAGCACCCCAAGTCCTTGTCGGCAGGGCTGCTCTCCATCACATCGTCCCCCAGCCTGTGTTGACACTGGGGCTGCCCTGACCCAAGTGCAGGACCTCGCACTTGGCTTCGTTGAACCTCACGAGGTTCATACAATCAAAATACTGCACATTTTGCAATTGCAGCTCTTTCTTGTGTCAGTACGGGAGGCGCTCCAGGGCACATAACTGTGACTCCCAATGCCCAGCCGCGGCAGCACCCGGGACCCCCGCAGCAGCGCGCGTTGCAGCCCCGCCCGCTCAGGCAGGAAGCACGCGGCACTTCCGGGTCGCAGCGGGGCCTGGGGAGGCGGCTGGAGCGGTGGCGGCGGCGGCCCTGGCACGGGGTGAGTGCGGGCCGGGGCCGCGCTTCTCATAGGGGATGGCCCGTACGCGCCTGTGTCCTGGCTCGGCTCGGCTCGGCTCGGCTCGGCCGGCGGGGCGGGAAGCGCAGCAGTGAGCGGGTGGGTGGAGCGGAGGGAACGGCAGGAAGATGCCAGGGGAGGGTTAGGTTGGATATTAGGGAAAGGCTCTTCACCCAGAGGGTGGTGGAGCACTGGAACAGCTTCCAGGGAAGCAGTCACGGCGCCAAGCCTGACAATATTCCAGAAGCATTTGGACAATGCCCTCAGCCACATGGTGTGAGTGTTGGGGGTGCCCTGTGCAGGGACAGGAGATGGACTCGGTGATCCTTGTGGGTCCCCTCCAGCTCAGGTCGTTCTCTGATTCTGTGAGTGAGTGCCGGCACAGAGCAAGTTGTTTTCCCTCAGAAGTGCCCGGGGGCTCCAGCCTCGGGGTCCAGAATCCACTGGCTACCTGCAGTGAGGTTTGTGGAAAAAATCCCCTTGCCTCCTGGCTCATGGCAGGAAGGTGACAGGAAAAGAGGGGTTTCACCTCTGATTCTTGGTGTGAAAGGATGAGACCCTAAGCTTGTGTTTTAGCTTTGTAGGAGCTTTGGTGGGAGTGGTAGTGGGGCTACCGTTCAGAGTGCTCGTTGGTTCCCTCCATCTGTGCACTCCTCTCTTCTTTTTCTTCCCAAAGTCTTTTGGAGGTGATGTTATAGAATGCGGTTTTGACTCACTAGATATGGATAACAGGAAGGATGATAAAAGCAGGATGCTGTGTACAACTTCACAAGAAGAGCTGAAAGTCCAAGGTAGGCATTGCCAACCTGTCCTGGTGCTGTGGCACCCTGTGTTTGATGCATTATGTCTGTTACCACGTTCGACCCAAATGTTGAGCATTGTCACCTCCTAACGATGACAGACCACAGTGCACTGGAAGAGGGGAAAAAAACCCACCAACTCCTCAAAATGGAGGTTCATTGTGCTTAAGTTGTAGACAAGGGTCATTTTTGTAGAGCATAGTTACTAGCATGCTTGTCACTGTTGCCTTGTGTTATCTTAAGGAAAAGAAAAAAGGAAACGCAAACGCAGTAGAAGCAGATCATCATCCATTTCATCCACATCGTCTTCTAGCACTACATCTACCTCTTCCTCCTCATCACGGTCATCATCAAGGTCATCTTCTTCAAGTAGCAGAGGTAAGCTACTTCCACGTATACACATGATGTTTACTAGTTTTGACAGCACTCCTGGAAACATTTAAAGCTTATTTTAAATGTGGCTGAAGCACCACACATTGGTAGTGTTGAATACCAGTACCACATGTTCAGAGTGTTTCAGCCCTTTCCTGTCACTGTGTTAAGGTACCTCCTTGCACACAGTATGTAATGTTCTTGTGTTAGTGTAAATAACTTAAAAATAGAAACTGCAGTGCAAAGAAGTGTTAATTTTTAACAATATGCTGTATCTATTTAAAACTCTGTATTCAGTATACTTTCAAAACACAGATTTTTTTCTGCTTCATCTGTCTGTGTAGACCAGAGTTAGGGTTTTTTATTTAGTCTTAGTTTGACCTTAACATTTCAGGCGTTTAACTTTGAGGACTCACGTTTATTGATACCAGCGACCAAGTTCAATGGGAAAACATATGCAAGCATTGCAGGATTAAGACTTTCGATACTAAGCTGCTGCTTACGTGGGGGACTTGGAGTAAATACTGTTGGGGATTAAGTGCAGATTTTTTTCTAGAAGTATAACTTGTGACATTGGGGGGGTTGTGTATTGCTGATTATATCAGGACTGTATTGTTTTCATATTCTCTTTCAAAATATTTCATATCACTGTAGATAAAGTGACTAAATTACCATTTTTTAATAAAATGTGTCAGGCTAAATACGGAAGTGTATTTTATCCTTTTTTTTACTATGGGAAGAACTCTAATATGGAATAGAATTCTGATGAAAAGTCTGATATCAGGGTCGGCTGAAAGTTCAGCAGCAGGTACAGGACTTCGTATTTTTGACTGTCTTTTCCACAGTTTAACAGAGATGTAGTTCTGCTTCTCTTGAAACAGATTTACATCTATATAGGAATATTATTTGTTCTCATGCTTCAGAGGCCTGTTTTAATGTATCTGATGTAAATAAATTCTGAAAACATTCAAATGTATGAATCTGTATATTCTATGGGGGAGGGTCTTTCTTTCTTCTTGAATGAATTTTATCCAGTGTGATACACATTTAAACTTCTAAAAAGAATTAAGATGTCATGTCAGACACGGACTGTGTGAACATGCTTGGCATGCTCTGGTTCGTCTTTTAGAGTGATGTCAAGAAACATGTATCTGAGGAAAAAATTCATTCTGAATTAGGCTCAAGTTGTGACTCTGCATGCTCAGAGTTTTGCTAAAAATTACAGCTAAAAATTCCCTAAGCTTTCCCATTCCCAGAGGAGAGGATCTGGCAAAAATCTCCTAGAAGTGTGTTTAAACAACTCTATTTACTTTCATCTCAACAAGAAAAGATTGAGGTAATTGAGCTAAGACAGATAGGTGTGGGTAGTTGCCGCTGTGAAGAGGGAGGAAAAAATTTTTCTGTGGCTCTCAGAGCAAAGAGTAATGACCTTAAATTGCAACAGGAGGGATTTGAGTTAGATCTAGTGAAAATACAGCCTAGCAACAGAACAGTGGAACAGCTTGGGTAAAGCAGTTAAAGGCCTTGAGTGGTGAAGGTTGCCCCAGCCTCATGTCAGGTCTAGTAGGAGTGGAGTTAATGTTCCTCCTTGGGACAGCAAAATGGTAATTTCTTTCGGCATCTTTTTATCCATGTTTCTTTGTTCTTATTTAGTGACTGCAGCTGTAACTCTGGCTGTCATACACCAGGCAGTGGCTGGGAAAACTGAGAGGAAAGTGGGGGAAATTGTGTCCTGTTCTCTTTGTGTGCCTCAACTGCCTTCTCCAGCCTTGCTAGTAACATATGGAAAATGAGGCTAACTTCAATGCAGAAAGGTCACACTTAGCTGTGGGAAAAGAGATGTTGGGGTGTAGAAATAGGGAATGCAACTTGTTCGGTGAAGTACGGAGGGGGGTTCTCCTCGGAGAGGAGACAAGTAGGCAAAGCAGTGCTAGAACTAGAGAGGCACGGCAGCCAAGTATCGAAACATTGAGCTTGGGAGGAGGCCGGATGATGATAGATTACAACTCGGAAAGAGTGAACAGGAGGAAAAGATGACCTGGCTTAACCTAAGAAGTCAACAGTTCCATGCACAAGTCTAGAGAAGTTCTTCTAGGGTTTGTGGTCATGAGAACTGTGGTAAGGATGGTGGGAGATAAAAACTGAGTCTGAAAGAATATAGATAAAGGAATAAAACTGTGCAAGTGTCTGTTCTTCATAGGGTACTGATTTTCAGAGTCCAGAAGAAAGCCCACTGTTGTTTAATGTACCCCTTTCTTGACTCTGGCAAACAGTTGTAAAAGCCCTCTGGCCAGGTTTACCATCCCCTTGTGGTCCAGCCTGTTACTACCAAGACGCTGAACATGGTGATAAAATTACCATTTTGATTGTTTCTTCTGACATTCTTGTGCTGCATTTGTCATTAGGAGGCCAAAAGAAGATTGCTTGGGCAGCCTTACCTTCAGCTTTTCTAACTTTTGAGTCTGGTTGTGCTTGTCAAGAAACTGCAGAGCTGATAGCTTGAGGGCAGTCTGTTGGAAGACAAGTAAGCTCATTCACAATCTCTCTAGACCTATAGTCAAAGCTGGTGCTTCAAAATGTACTTCCTTGCATACCGGGCACAGTGTAATATTTAAAAACTATGATTGGCTAATAGAACTTGTCAGTCTCTGCTTCATAAAAGTTACTAAAAAGGGTGAAGTTGGAAGGTGAGTTGAGTGAGTATATAGGAAAAGTTTTTCATTTGCCTTGAACAGCGACAGTATTTTCTGTGGTTTGTCAGCCCCAACTGTACTTTCTGTTGCGTTCTTTGTGAGTCAGGATCCATGGCTATAAATGAAATATTTTCAATCTGTTGAGCACAGCTGCAGAAAGAAGAGGGAAATGTTGTCTCTTAGTATAATATTTTGGTATATAAGTAATAACTGAGTAAATCAGTTATTTTCGGTTTCCATGTTAGACCAGTAAGTGGCAGTAAGTTAGTGTGTTGCTTTTCTCAGGGTTAGTTTCAACCATTGTTAGTGAATATAGCTGAATTAAAGCATTTTCTTTTTAGGTTTTGCGTTTCCACGTGTCTTATCTGTAAAACCAAGTGCCTTTTTCAGAATGCTAAACTTAGAGTGCTTTGTTTTGTTTTAGATTCTCCTAAGTCTAAATCAAAGAAAAAGAAAAAAGAAAAACACAACAAAAAGGTAAACATTTATTAAGAGAAATAAGTACTTAACAAGCAGAAAATAGTTCTTCATATTTCGCTGACCTTCAGTGTCATGTAGGATATAGTGCTGTGGCTACATAAATCTGAATCATGCTTTTAAGGTTACAGCAAGTGAGCTGGCAGGTTGGCATACACGTGACTGTATACTAAAGGAGAAATAATTTAAAGGCTCCTTTTGCCGGTTGTTGCTGGTCCAGATAGAATTTAGAGTGGTCTCTGAAGAAGAGAGTGGGGAGGATCTTGATAACTTTGTAGACTTTCTGTTAGAAAAAAGTCAATGAGAGTTGTAGATTCTTGCTGTTGTAATTTTTCATTTTATTAGAACTATCTGGTCATTAATTTCCTTATTTTGGGATTACATTGAAAGAAACAGAATCAGAGATTAGACCATTTCTGTTTCTTAACATCTCAAGGGTTGCTAACCCTGCTGCATTACTTCCTGTGCACTTCAGATAGTACTTATTCAGCAGTGGGAAGGGCAAGTAGTAGTGACTGTCTTAACTAGCCAGGGTGTTAAGAGCTACTTGTGAGTTTCCCTTTTTGCCCTTGTGAATCTGTAAGCATAAGAGTACATCTTACACTTGTAGAAAAGGAAAAAAGAGAACAAAATGAAGAAAAAGAAAGAAAAGAAGAAAAAGAGAGAGAAAACGGGACCTGTCCAGCTTTCCAAGGTATGCTTGTGTGAGTTTGAAGTTCCATTGTATTTCTCATCTAAACACTTACACATTTTTATGATAGGATAGATTATAACACAACCAGTTTCGTCATCAGCAAATAGAAATCCATCTCTATTGCTTTGGACAGTTAGGAAGTATATAAGATTATTGTCTGTAATTTTATTTAAGATTTGTAACATTACAAATAAAGCAAAGCTTATGTCCTTCTAATATGTGATCTCACTTTAGTTCTTTAAAAACAAAAAGAAGAATGAAAACTACAGCATGATAACAGGAAAGAAAATTAAGATGAAAATAAAGAAGACTAAGCAGGATAAAGAGGTAAGAGTTAAAATAGTCTGCATATCCCTAAGGGAAAATACTGTAGCTTTTTAATATTTTTCCAGTAGTATTCTTTTGTAGAAGAGTAGATCTTACAGTTAGGAGTTGTAAATTGATTGTAGCTTTTAATATGGCTAGATGCCATCTGAGAAATTTTAATTCATTCTTTTGGCAAGTTTTGTGTTATGAGTGGACATGGACTACTCAGGCATGGGTAGATAAACCAAGGAATGCTTGTGCAGGTTCTTAGGATCTCAGTCTGTAATGTTTAAATGATTCGTGGCTTGCTTTGTTGATTTAATTTGTGCTGGTTTTAATTGTCCTCTTCTTCTAGTCTCTTGTGATCAGTTATTGTAATTGCTGTTTTAGTGTGTTTTGCTAATGCATGTGAGATTAGCCAATATTTAGAGAGGGAGTAAAAAAGAACGATAGTATCCTTAGGACCACGTGCTTATGCATTCTCTCAGAGTAGTCAAATGGTTTTGCTCAGATGCCTAGGGAAATAGAGATCGTGAATAGCATTTTGTGCTATTGCTATGGGTGTTTGGACTCAGCACTTAAATAATCTGTTTCCATACCTTAGAGTAGTTTGCAGAGGGCTTCTGGCACGAGTCAGTATGTTTTAAAAGTGTTACTTTGGTGAGTTATCTAGTTTGGTGGATTCTGATTCAGCCATAACAGTTCATTCCATAGTTACCAAAGCAAACCTGAGCGTTGCAAGTTAAACTTGATCAAAAATATATCATCTCCTTTCTGTGGCGCTGAAGTTTGTGTTAAATTATGCTGAATGCTTGCTAGCCTTATCCCAGTAACCTGTGTGTTACAATAATAAGTGTCAAATATTTTTGGTGTCGGTCCTTTTTTTTTGATTGGTGTCCATGGTCATGAACATGCTGAATGGAACAGCTTCCATTCGTCACAATATTTTAAGGCTCAGTGATTATTTTATAAATTGTGATTTTTAAAACACTGTAAACAGGTGTTTTAACTGTTTGGACTGTCTCTTATGGAAAGAAAGAACCTAAATTCATGGTTCCCTTTCTGTTATGCTGCAAGCTGCTGCTTGTCCATAGAAAACAATACTGCTTTCCAGAGCAAAGACTTGCTGTGTGTACAGTGAAAGTTGCCTTAGACTCCAGAGAATTGCATTGTTCTGCCTGCAGGTTCCCTCCTGAGCAGGCTGTGAGCGACATAACAACCCAGTGGAGCCTCCAAGGGGAGCCACTTAGAAAATGTATCATGAAATAGTGACAATGACAGCTTGTCTCCTCTAGCATCTCTCCTGAGTATCAATTGCCTTGCACTCTCTCGAGGCGTTCACAGCTAACTCGTAGCTAGTCATATCCAGCTGTGTGACTGTGGTAGCGTTTGTTGTGCAGCGTGCTGAGGTGTGAAAGCCCCACAGAAAGCAGGGTTATGCAGCCTGGGTCCACCACGTACAAGTCTGTTGAACTGCTGCCTCTGCTTTTCTGCTCTACAGAGAGATCGGAACCGTGCAGAACTCCTTGAATTTCTGAACTCTGCCTTATAATGGGGAGAGTGTTGACCAAGGACTTGTACGTATACCAAGCCAACGATCATCAGGCCTAGCAAAACACTAAAGGGAAACTCAGGGAAAAGGATGACGAGTTTGACAAGACCAGACTATCCTGCTGTGAAGACAAATGGGATGTCCCTTTTTAATGGCAAAACAAAGAGTAACTGATAACTTATTCATGAAGATCCATGTCCTCCTTTTGAGATCCTAAAGTAATAGCCAGGCTGTGGTGTTTTAGAAGAAGAGCCTAAGAGTGTGTTGTTGCCAATGATACGAAATGACACACTGAACTCCAATAATGTAATTTCTATCCTAACTGCATGCAGAATGCACTCTTAATTTCAAATGTCTTAGTGTTTCTAGTAGTTTAAACAAAGCAGAGTATTTGTAAATGTCTATTTGAAAGATGAGGCGTTTCTATATGAGTATTTTTTTCCAGTAGTGGTTTTACTTGTCCTAAAGCGCAAGTTGACCTTTGTAAATAGAACATGCTTTTACATAAATGATTTTTTGACAGTCCATTAACTAATATATTATTTTCTTTCAGAGTTTGAGATATGATCTTTCTCTGGACAGTTTATTTCTTTTACTAGAAGGTGTGACAGTAAAATACTCTAGAGCTGAGTGATTCCTATCCCAGAATAGGAGCAAGAAACATCCCTGGTTTTGTTTGTTTATCTGGCTCAGCTTTTGAAAAGAAGCTCACAATAGATAGTTTACCCTCCACTGCTGGAATTACTGCTCCTAGACCTAAAAACTATGGAGTTGTGACCTGCCTTTCTGGTCCCATGAGCTTTGTATCAACTCTTCCTCTGTCTGAAGTGCCCCAAGGCACATACCACGTATCTTAACCTAATGGAAAGAGAAAGCCATGATGCAGAGGCAGACAGTGACCCTCCAGGTGTGTTGACAGTCCACTGTGAGATAAGACAGATCTGGATGTACAGTTGACCCTAGCGTTAACTTGAGGGTGTGTGTGTCTGTAGTTTGCTCATTGCTTACTTGCTTCCTTCCAGAGCCTTGACTTTTGATTACTCAGCAAGCTCCTGTGTACATAACCGTGATGTGGAAATTCCACTTGAATCCCTTGTTCTTGAGAACCATAACTCAGGAATGCTCAAAAAAAGGAGTCAAAGGTAGCTGACTGACAAGACTGTTGGGTGTACAGTGGTCAGAGTGTGGGGAGTTCATTAAAGAGCAAACACATGGAAAACTTTGTGTCTGCTGTGGTGTTCCAAGTAAATCTGAAGATTTCTACCATCACTCAAGGGATAATTTTGAAACTGTTTTGACATGTGAAACGTTCTGAAAATGGAAAATCCTGTATTTTCCCTACGTTGGTTTGGGGTTTTTTTTGTGAAACATTTTGCAGTTGTTGCAGAGATGTAACTCTTTAGAGACTAAAGCACTCATCCAGAAGAGCTTACATCCTTATGAACATAAAACCTGAAAACATATAGGTAAGAACAGGAGTTTCCTTGACTTTGAACTTGGTGACGGAAGCTCTTCTTTTTTGGAAGCACTGTTCTAAATTGTCAGTAGGGTTAAAAACTAACAGAAACAAACCCCTCATCCTTTGTTCCACGGTGATCATGCTTTGATTTACGCTACTTGGGTATCTTCTAGCTAGAGACACCAAAGCATCTTGCCTTTTTATCTCTGGACTTCTCTTAACAAGGTTAATCCCAAACACGCTCTTAGACAATAATATCCTTGCCATTCCCTAGGTTATATTTTATGTGAAGATAGTGTAATTTCCTGAAAATTTGAAGAGGAAGAAAAAAATTTAAAATTTGGAAGATAGAAAGCAATAGGAATGGGAAAGTTGGAGATTTCACTTGTAAAGATCTACATTGGTTGGGAGGTTCAGACTTGAAATAATCTGCTTTTTCCTGCCTTATTTAAGATTGCTCAAGATCTTAAAAACTTCTTCAGTGTTCCATGCTAGTGTGGAAAAGGCAAAGGACCTTTAGTAATGTGATGTGGCCTGTTCCTTTGCCAGTCGCCAACTCTGACTGTACAAAAATGAGTTGGAGCACTTTTTCTTTAAAAAAAAAACCAAACAACTTTTTTTTTTCCTGTTTCAGGACAGAGGAATTTTTCCAGTTTTGACATGCTGGATTTTCTTTGGTGTTGCTTTGAAATATTTCTGTGCCAACGCTTACTTCTAAACCATCACTTCTGCTGCTTAAATTCTGTGGCAGTGATTTAGTTTTATTCTCTCCTGCCCAGTCAACTATGAGTGCTGTCCAAACCTTCTCAGCAGTTGCTGCTTTTAGAAGACTCCTTTCCTGCCCATCTCCATACATATTCTTGCATTTCTAAAGAAGTCTGAGTTCATGTTCAGGGCTGGAGCCCCTCTTGCTGTGAGGACTGGCTAAGAGAATTGTTGTTGTTCAGCCTGGAGAGGAGAAGGCTCTGGGGAGACCTCATAGCAGCCTTCCAGTACCTGAAGGGGCTACAGGAAAGCTGGGGAGGGGCTTCTTAAAGGGCAAGGAGTGATACGACGAGGGGGAATGGCTTTAAATTGGGAGGGAGAAAGTTTAGATTAGACTTTAGGAAGAAATTCTTCACGCTGAGGGCGATGAGGACCTGGCACAGGGTGCCTAGGGAAGCTGTGGGTGCCCCCTCCCTGGAAGTGTTCAAGGCCAGGTTGGATGGGCCCTGAGCAGCCTGGGCTGGTGGGAGGTGTCCCTGCTCATGGCAGGGGGTGGAACTGGATGGGCTTTTAGGTCCCTTCCAACCCAAACCATTCTATGATTCTGTGTTGCATCCTTCCCTCCTCCAGCTTTCCCCACAAGTACTGACTGAGATCACGTGTATCTGCTTGGACTGTGTGTCTTTGAGACTGCTGTTCGGACCTGGCCGATTCCAGTCTCCCTAGTGAGCACAGGCCCATACAGGAAGGGGCTGCAGAAGCTGGACAAATTTACATTCTTGCTAAAATGCTGAATAATAGAAGTCTTTCAGATGTGAATCCAGCTTCTTTGTGTGTTTGTGACAGTCTTCCCTATCACGCTCAGTTTGTGCAGAACTCAACTGATTTTTATTTTTTTTTTAAACAACAGAAGTTCCAGAAACAGAAGTCACTGGGGCAGGAAGGAGGGGAAGGATATATTCTCTGAGCTGCCGCTGCTGTGCCCATCCTCCTTGGCACCATTCCTTCCAAGTATTTGTATCTGATTTACAGGAAGCTCCGCCACAAGTGGCAGAACTGATGACCTGGGATTTGTGCCTCTTGAAGCCCTTGCTACCACCCTAGTCCTACTTCCCGCTTGTGTGCTGTGGTTAGGCAGGCAGGAATGTAAATGGCTGGTGGGTTTTCATTGGTGGAGGATATTCATTTGGATCTCCTGGATCTAGTGAGTAATTGTCCTGAAGCAGGAAAGCAACCAGGTATTTCTGAAGATCTCTCCACAATTGTTACAACGGATAGCAGTCTCAAAAGCTACAGGAAGGGGCTGAGCAGGGCTTGCAATTTTGGTACCTGTTCAATATTTAGTATGGTTAAACTTAGGCAAGTTCTGCTGCTATTAAGTATTTGGATGTTTCATACTGCAGGAATACATGAGCTTCTTGGTCATCCATTGCAGCAGGGAAAACCGAGTGAGCTCTATATGCAGGGGGAAAGCAGAGGTGAGAGACTGAAGTAACTTGGCCCAGTGAGGTGCGAGAGGAGCCCTTGGCCACTGGATGGAGCTCTGATGTGCTTTGTTGTAGCGTTAAGCATGCTCCTCCTGCTCTTTGCTGTGCATGTTTAAAAACAAGTTTCCAGAGTTCCTGTTCAACTCTCAAGTCTGGGAGCTCCATTCTTATTTGGACGCTCCATGAAATGACTGGATTTTATGTAGTAGTGGGTCCTCCTGAAGGATATGAGGTCCTAGGCACATCTGAAAATCCTCTAGTCTGCTACTTGGTTATATTTGAAGCTATAGAGTGATAAGCTTTTGAGGAGCTGATGCTTAAAATTATTTGCAAACACACAGCCTTCTGTTTCCCTCTCTGGACAAAATGAATCATCAAAATTACTGTCCAGTGCACAGATCCTGATTTATTTGGCTATTGGCAACAGGTGTTTTTTTCCCAGCTGTTCAATTTTGGTCTTAAATTGTGATTCACAAGGAGTGTGAAACATCTAATATTTTCTGAGGGAAGAGCAGGATGTGGAGCTGAGCGCTGTAAGGAAGCATATTTTGAACCTTTTTGAACAGTGTGAAAACAAACATCGTTCATATCCAGTTTGATAAGTGTATGATGATCACAGAGTCACAATGTTTAAGATGACAACTGTTCTGATAGCAGTGTGCTGGCCACTGGTGCTGTTGCCCGATAAGGTGCTGAACACAACACAGCTGACATCAGCTATGTTCATTTTGCTCTCCATTCATCAGTTTTTCTCTGGGTGACAGTAGTGCAAGAGAAAAGTAGCACCAGGATGGGGGTTTTGTGCTTGTCAGGAGAGGCCTGGTTAGAAAGTTGCTGTCTGTCTCCTGGTCAGTCAGTGCTGGGAAGTCTACCAGCAGGTGACATTGCTGTCCAGCTGGGCTGATCTGGAAATTTAATTATTTTTCCTACCTTTGGACATTGGTTTTGCACTTTCTTGTTCTGGAACCCTGTAATTAGCCTGCAAAGACCTAATTATGTGTTGTTCATGGGGAACATTTTTTACTGCTGTTCTATGAATTTTATGCAGGCTTTGTTTATTTCTTGCTCTTGGCTGTGTTGTGGACAGACAATAGTCTCTCCTGCTGGTGCTTGTGTGCTGAGGGAAGAAGGAAGCCTTTAACTTCTAAGTAGTTGAATGCAACAGCAACAAGTCACTTAGAGCCAGTAAGCCAGGAAGGGCCAGGTGTTCTTGCACCATCCCTACCTGGGGCTGCTGAGTTCTTCAGAAACTGCACCCTGCTCTTTGCCATCTCTTAAATAATTTCAGACCTCCAGTGCCATCATATAGCAAAAAATACACCTGAGGAGCATTTCACTGTCTCTACTTTGTACCACATCTGGTTATTTAAATAGTCTTCAGAGTAAATCAGGTGCAATCTGTCACATTAGGCAAACTGACACTGCAAGCAGCTTACTTAGTTGGAAAAGGTACTGCACATGGACAGTGACCTGGCAGAGGCCTCTGAGAATATGACGTTTTGATGACTATACAGGTGTAATAGTAATTACATCCTGAGAGCAGATGTTCTGATGTAGAAAACACACACGCTCTTTCCCACACTTCTGTAGTATCTGCTGCTTAGTCAGGTTAGATTTATTTGGTAGAGGCAAAATGTCATTGTGACTAAAATATGGAGGTGAGATGCTATCTGGTTATCTAGCCAAGACCCTTGGAATTTATAATTTTATGAAGCGTACAGTATACACAGATGACCATAAATCACCGTGTAATTTGCTGTGCTTCTTGTAGCCCTTTTTCTTGCCTTTCTGTCATCTTTATTGAGATCTCATCCTGCAGAGATTGTCCCTTAGTTTGACAATGTCTTTGTGCAACAACTGCACAGAAAATACATGGCAGTCATTGCGAGACCTGGGCCCAAGACCAGCAGAATATCTTCTGATGTAAGCCAGCTTGGAACGTGGTTTGTCTGATCATACAAAGGGAACAAGGGGTTCCTTGTGCTGACAGCCCACAGCATGCATGGCAGTACCAGGGAGAGGCAGGGGCTGAGATTACGATGTCTCTGTCTGGCACGGGTGGGTGGAACTGAAGGTGGCTTAACAGCCTTTCCTCTATAGCAGGGCACCACCAGAAAAGCTTTGAGACTCCTGCGGTCCAGTGCTTCTCAGAGTGCTTTTGGGGCAAAAATACAATGTGATGTGCTTTATGAGGGAGCTGTGAGAACACAGGAGAATGGCCAGCCATCCATAGCTTTCCTCCTGAGAGAGGCCTGTGGTGATGTTCTGGGGAAACAGTGTAAGCAACAACATGGAGAGATTTGCTTATCCACAGCTTCTGGCAAGGAATGGCTTAAGCCCCGTGCTGTAGGCTGCATCCTGACAGCTATGGTTTGCTAATCCTCTGATCTCACGTAGTCCCCTTTGGAACCAGTCATCTGTCTGATCTCCAGAAGGTGCTGAGCAATGCAGTCTGCACTTTGGTAGTACTGTGTGTGGGGAAAAAGTTACTTCCTTTTGTTTGACATATGCATGCTTTGCACGTACAGTTGCTTACGAGAGAGAGCCCTGAACTGGCCATCTGGGGCCATCTGCTGATATTAAGGTGTCTGAGTACCTAAGATCAGGTACAGAATCAATAGGAGTGATTCAAAAGTATCTGGAGACAAAACATCCGTGTTGTCGCTTACATCTTCTCATTTTGTGGTAATACTGGTTAATGTAAGACGTGCTTGGAAGCACATTGATGAAGACTTCAAGGTTGTATCTGTAAAACACTTAGCTTCAGAGAATTTCAGACCATTGCTGTTGTTTAATCCTCGTTATTTATCACCTTAAATCTTGGCATCTGTTTATAGAGGTAGCAAGAAGGTAAGTGTTTGTGTTGTAGCCTGGAGAGAGAGGTTGGGGGTTTTTATCAAGTGCCTTTACGATTCTTGCCTTCCTCCTTTGATACATACACAGTGCAGTAGGGCAGAGGAACAGCCCTTGTGTCTGGCTAGATGTGGACAGATTATATTTCAGGAGATCTTTAAAGACAACATGTACAAACAAAAGTTTTCTATTTCACAGCTTTGCTTTAATTCTCAGAGGTTCCATGATGAAATGTATAAACAGTGCAATCTAAGCAGACAGGTATTTCCTGCAAAGCTTACTCCTGTTCCCCATGGCGTGATAGCTGTCTGAACTGTATGCTGATATGGGTGAGGAACCTCGCGTCCTGCACACCTTTGTCAGCTGCCACAGCCTGTGGGCCAGGCTTGTCTCAAGAAGCTGTAGAAGCAGTGCTGCATTGTTTTTCTGGTGAGTAGTGTTAGCCCCATGAAACTGAGCAGTGCTGCTGAGTTGCTACAGACATGTTGCCATTACTTGTAAGTCTAGGGCTGCTTTTCCTAGGTGTAACAGTGTCCTTTAGGCAGCATAATGCCATCAGCAGTGGGGCCACAGCAATGCTCTGGGCTGATTCCAAAATCCTCGCTCAGTTTGAGAAAGTAATTGAGGATTTAAACCGATTCTTGTTCATTTCACTTGTTAGTTAATGATGATGTGCTGCTGTTTCACTTCTTAAAGAATTAAAGCACAGGATTAGCTCTCAGGAGGGGCTAAGAACAGATCAGAGTCTCTCATGAGGGCTCTCATGTGGGGTTGTTTTCTACGCTAGCAAGTAGCGCAGACCAGAAGAACCAGAGCCTTAGAGTCAGACAGTTGTCGGTGAGAACCTGATGTTCACACCACACAAGCTTCATGAGGGCTTACTTCAGACCAGTGTTAGTCCAACCTTGTGGTTTGTGAGCCAGCTGCAATGGATTATTTGGGTTAACTTCATCAGAAAGCAATCTAGTTTGCCCACTACCCAGTGCTGTGGATCACAGTGAAATAGGTGGGGAGAAACAAGAGTTGGGTGCCCCTGATTTTAAGTAAAATGTTAATTTAGCCACACAAAATGTGGAATTAGGACAAGGCAAACATGGGTGGGTAATTGTTGCTGCATTCTGTGACCAAAGGATCATTTGTGTTTCAGTCTACAGCATTGCTAAGAAAAATGAGCACCAGAAGCCCAGTGCAGCAGTCATGCATGCTAACTGCCTCCCCAGCTTTGTTTCAGTGCCTGCTGGTGCATACACGATGCAGAAGGTCATGGTCCATCTCCAAGCAGCTGGCTACAGGCAAACATGGTACTACTTCTATACCTTTAAGACAGGTGTGTCAAATTCACAGCCCATGGGCCAAATCCAGCCCTCCACTTTGTTTTATCTAGCCCAGCACCTTCTTTCTACCTGGCAGCAGTGCTGAGCTCCTTCCCCCTATGCTTCTGCCAGCGCGTTTTTCATGTGTGCAGCGTGTGATGCACGTTACGCTGCAAGAGAACAGCGGGAGCCGTGACTTTGACACCTCTGCTTTAAGAGTACTAGGTAGCATGTAGTAAGAGTAGAAATCTCATCGCTTGGTATCTGAATATCCCTTTATCGTCAGATGATACTGTGAGCCCAGTGTAACTTGCAGAAGAGGTACGGGGAGAATGGTACTGTTTAGAAAGTTTGGATTATGTTTTATTGTGGAAATAGAAATGATAGGTAAGTTGAGGCACAACAGCTGTCACAGGCACTGCCTCAGCCTGGCCTCCATAACATGCATGGCTTTGACCAAAGGTCAGGTTTGCTGGCCTTTGCTGGCTGTTAAACAAGAATGGTATTTGGTAGCTGGAGGTTGTTAATGAACGGCATGGTATGATCACAGGCTGGTGTGATAGTGTGAATACCATTCAGATGATGTCCTTGGCTCTGTACATAGGGGCAGGGAAGCTCCTGCTTCTCCTGAAGAAAGAGTGAGTGCATTACAGACACTGCACTGTAATAAAGAGCTTTATGTCAGTGTGTCAGAATGTCCCATCTCTCCCACCAGTCCATCAAATATTGCATCAATACAGTCAATACTGGAGGTGTCAAAATAGAACATGAGTGCAAATAAAATCACTACAGAGCCATAGCACAAAATTCATGAATTCATCTCGGCCTTTGGTACAATACAGTGACTTCCAAATACATTAAAAAAATGGTTAACTTTTTTCTAAATGGGAGTTTTTCTGCACATGATAGTGAGTCCTTACTGGAGATCCCACATATTCTAGAGAGCTAAGGCTAAGCTAAGTACGTCAGGCCTTTGTTTTTACTTCATAAACACCGTCACGTCACTTCACAAGGACATACAGCCGGAATACACCAAGCTGATTGTCAGAAGGCTTTAAACTCTCCCTTACTGACCTAGAGTTCGAATAGCCCATCTCAAACTGGATGCTGTAATTGGAAGCCCTGAGTTTTTGATTAAAAGTGAGCTTCTGCTTTCTGTCCTTATGAGGGTTGGTGACAGCAGTGTTTACCAAGGTACTAGAAACTACAGCCTGGTGCTAGTAAGAAAGCCTTGTGTTCAGCCTTAGATAGTCCAGAGGGTAGAGAAGAGCCCGAATCCCACAGTCTCAGAGCGCTCTTTAAGGGCTGATCTTGATCTTTGTTTTATGCTGCCCTCCCCCATCTCTGCAAGAAACTACACATTTCTACTCTAGGATAGTTTTCATGTACTGGAATTCTTCCCAGAGTTGGCACAGCTTCAGAGGGTTTTAACTTGGCTGTAGTACCCACATGCTGCTGCAAAGGCCTCCAGGGAAGAGAGTCAGAAATGGGCATAAGAACAACAAAGTTAGAGCATCCTCTAGGAGGCTGTACCACTGGGTTGGTTCCCCAAAAGCCATACAGGGAAATCCCTCTCTTCCTTCCTCATCTTCTGTTGGTCACCACAAAGCATCCTTGCCCTTGGCTTCGCATGATTTTCACAGCATGCCATTCTTTTTCCTTAGTGACAGCTCTCCCAGCAGATGCTGAGCTGGGGTCCCAGTAGCTTTTCCTCAACAGCCTTTTCCTGTGTCTTCAAGATCTCAGCAGGACCATGCTGGCCTACAAGCTACCTGATTTGCATTAAAGATTCTTTTGTAATAGTATCGACTCACTGGCCAGCAGCCTGTGATACTGGAAAGCTTTCTTGTGGTCACTCATGAGAGAAGACTGAGAGAACAAACCTTCATCTACCAGAGTTCTTTAGTCACTCATAGCAACAGCTTGCTAAAATTATCTCAGCTATTCCAGTTGTACAAAGAGCCACGTAGGTGCCTGCTGAGTCCCTCACCCTTCTTTGTACAGGGACAAAAAAGCCATAAATATTATTTTCAAGCCTACTGGATGTGGGGTGGAACACATAAGCCACACTGAGGACCAAGAGCAGTGTTTGACACAGCACTGGTGTATCCAGCTGTACATCTACGCACATCTCTATCTAATCTGCAGGTGCAAGGTTCAGGGGGTTCTACCTGCACAGAAATTACCCAAGAAACCTGAGCATGCGTAAACGGGTTGCTGTGGAATAATTTTCGTCATTCATCTCAAAAAAGTTTGGGTCTGTTTCTTCTCAGTATGGATTGCTAATTGTCAGCAAAAAGCTGATCAAAAGCAGTGCTGAAGTTACCTGTGAAGTTTCTTGTCTGAGGAAGGTTATTAGCTGAAAGAGGAAGTTCTGTTCCAAATCGGATACTAGCTTTAATTCACAGGCCTGTTCCTGCAAGCCTTACTCATGTTAAGTGGCTGTCTTGCTTTCAGCAAGATTGGTCCAGCCAGCAGCTCTCACTAGCTTGGGCCGAATGCTTTTACAGATAACTACATCCAGGCTGGGGGGAAAGGAGAAGACAGACATCACAAAACTAATTCATTTTCCACAAGAAAGTAGTAATAAAAATGAGATACTAAGTGAGCCTTGCCCTTAAGGTTACTGAAGAGCTACTAAATTAAAGGAAAGGCTAGCATGTTTGCTAATAAATTGTGTCACACACTGCAGGCATCAGCAGCAGTTACTATGGACACAGCTTGCAAGAGACAGACAGGCAGGAGGAGAGAGCTGAAATAAACAGTAGACCTAAAAAAGGGTTAACTGGGATTTTGAAAGAGTGCTGTCTAAAAACCTTGTTCAGTATAGAGTCAGTAGTCCTTGGCATTCCGAAATTCTGGCATGCTCCAAATCCTCCTGGTGGGCTGGGTGCCCCTTTCCACATCCTCAGAAATGGTCTTGATGTCACTCATGAATGGGGAAATCCTGGACCGGGATTTAAATGTTGTTAAGGAGAGGCTGGTTTTGTTCTTTGTGTTCCATTGCCTGGCAAGCTTCTTGGCTTCTTCTTCCTCTTTGATCTTCTCAGCAGCTTCCTGCAGGACAGAGCGGAAAAGCCGGGATACTTCCTGCACTTCTGGTTCGTATTCAGTGATGAGTTGCCGGAATCTGAAAGTACAGTCAAGGCACAGCTTTGATTAAAACCATCAAATTAGGGACTGCTGCCAAGTCACTGTGCTAGGCTTGGAACTTAAAATCTCCTGCAAAATGGGACTCCCTGGACCGAGGAGAACAACAACAGGGAGGGGCCGTGAAGATCTGCTCAAGGTCTCTAAAGTCACAAGCAAGCTGGAGAATGTAAGGAAGCAATGAATCACCATTTCTCATAAGTGCAACAAATAATAGGGAGCACCAAACAAAGCTAGAAGGTGGCAAGTACGAAACAGAAGGAAGTGCTCTTTTCACACACCACCTATTAAATCAGAACTCAGTGCTGTCAATAGCTTAAGAAACAAAATTATTAGATGAGTTTGTGGAAAATGTCCTCAGCACTGCTGATTAAACGTGATTGTCCAAATGCAAATCCTTGTTCAAGTAGTCCCTAAACTGCTGCTTACCAGAAGCTAAGGCTAAACCAAGGAAAGTCCAACTAGACTTCCTCTATTCCCAGTTCTCTTTCCCCATAGCATTACTCACTAGACAAACAAAAGTCCTGTTAAACTCCTCGTTGTTGTATGTTTGATGGCATCTCAATATTTAAATTTCAGTGAAGTGGTATTTCATCTTCTTATGGATTGCTGTAAGATAGTGGACTGGCTCAGCTGATAACACCTTTATTGGCAGCATGATGCTGTATCTAATTAGACAACTGTGAATTACTCCAGTGCCTTCTCAGCAAAGAGCTCAAAATGGTGGGGTTTTTTTACATTTATTAAGCTAGCTTAATACCCAAGAAGTAAAGAGTTACCACTGTTTATTTTGCAGGTGAGAAAGAAGAGATGCAGAGCAGGATAGTTTTCTTGAAGTCACTAGCTGGGCCAAGAAGACAACATACCATTCCTGACACCTTTTTTGGGTGATTTGGTCCCCAGCCTGGAAAGTGTGGGATCCACTCACAAGGCTCACATACTGGTCATAGCATAGAGATATTCTAGGTGCTATGTAATAGTATGCATTTATGACAGATGGTGATATGGCTACTCTTCTAATATTCATTTCTTAACATAAAAATCATATCTGCAAGCAGACACAGAGCTAAACTAGTACTGCACTAATATCCAAGTATTTATACTTAAGGGAAGATAAAAGTGTGTAAGATCTATAAGGACTTTGGTATTTTTCTCCACCAGAACTGAACAAGGATGGAAAACAGAAGGATTGCATTTAAGCTGATAGAATAAGATCCTGCCTCTTGTTTTTTTGATGAGCCTGAGGAATGTAATGAGTTTGGTGCACTTTGGAATTGCACTGCTTAGTGGTGTACCAAAGGGTAGCCAAGATAATAAGGACAGAAAGAAAACCAGAGATAAACCAAGAAGACTTTTTGTACATTGATGCCTTTTGACTCTTACTGTGGAGGCCTGGCATTGGACATAACATCTTAACATCGTGCTGTAACCCAGATAGTTCAGTGTGCTTCCCTCACAGCAAGTATTGGCAGCTATGTGTGCAGCCATGGAGACACCAGCACTGCGTGCTGAGGGAGCTCGGTATCAGCAGAAGCACCAGTCCTTTTCAGGGTCAAGCTAGGGGAGTTTGACACAAAAACTAGCAAAGATACCATTTCATTTGCTTTGGATTAATTACTAATCTCCATCCTCCACCCCTCCAAAAAAAACCCCTTTAAACATTGAACAGTTGGGTGCAAAAAACACTGTAGTTCACACTGGTACGTTAAGTACTTACACAGTGATGTTAACTGAATTGTGCAGAGTCTGTAAGGGCAAGAGATGAGGTCTTGCTGAGGGTTAGCACATAATAGTGGTAACAGAGCTTTGCTATACGTTACCAACATCCTTTCTGCCTTCTAAGGAGGGCTTCAGTTGCGTTATGAAACCCCAAAAATACGGTTTTCACATTAAATAGACTTTTCCCTTTATGCTGGTCAGAAGGATAGACAGTTGAGTCCATCAAAACCCAGGTCTTCACAACATTTTTATTATTATTCTACCAGGCAAAGCACCTTTAAAGGACTTTTATTGCAGAGGTGAACTGAATGAGTCATTCTGTTATTTTAAAGAGAGATGCTGTGATATTATATGTATCTGCCAATACATCCTCTTCTTTTGTGTTGAGAGATGTGCACCCCAAAGGCCTCATCACTGCCTCCAGTTTTAGAGGCTGTGTATCACACTACTGGGTTATGGCTCCACAGAAGGTGTCAGGCTGTTACTGGACCAGTGATGGGCTCTGGGAACAAGAAGGAAAACACAACAGCAAATTTACCCCCTGAGCACAGAGCTGTAATGTTAATGCCCTGTGTTGCTAAACACTCCCAATCAATCTAGCTGAAATAGTTTCCTAAAATCAGTGTAACTTTACAACTTCAGTTATCTGCCTGTTTGCACTTGGGCAGCAAGAATTGTTTTGTGATCTCTGCTTTTGCTGTCAAGAGCTACCTCTGACTTTTCAGGCCCAACACAGAAACCACTTCATATGGGTTTGAGCAGCAGTAAGAAACAGAGAAAGCAATCCGCCATCCTGTCTGCCAGTCACCCAAAGAAAAGCCACACTCTTTCAGGTGGAGAAAGCAAAAGGAGCCCTTTCCTCTCTCCCAATAGGAGGATGTAACTTTGTCCCTTTATTCGTGCCCAATAACTTCAATACCACCATGCTTGCGTGAGGGACAGCTCATGTGTGAAGTCCAAATGCCACAAATATTTTTCAGCAGAAAGGATGGACAGATTATCAGGGGCTGTGGTCTAGCCAAACCAGTATGGGTATCAGAAAAGAGATGATGTTTGCTGCAGCCAGACACGCGTAACTGAAGCTGTCTTCCCCGGTTATCAGTGCCAGTTGATGTGCTGGATGACCCAGGAGTCTGCTCTATGCACAAAACAAGCAACACATAAAAAACAGTAAAACCACTGGAATCAAGGAATATGGGCTTGTATATGGGGAAACAAGCTTCTCACAAAGTTGCTTAGTGGAATTAAGCACACAAAATTATACAATGCTCCCTTGTTTTCCAGCACACTTTTGCATGGAATAGTTTCAAACTAGGCACCTACACAACCATATCTAGAAATCCCTTAACAGGGTTTCCATACTGATCAGAGGAGTATACCTATCTACCTTACTTGTGAAACACGTTATGATGCTACTGGTAGCTAACCTGTAATATATTATGCAAGTCATGCAGTCTGAGACGTGACTGTCAACAAAACTCACCTTGAGCCAGCACAGAAGGCCAGCGAGCATGTATATGCGCACGTAGGGGTGAGCACATTCCCCAGTCCAGGCTGTGTTTTAATCAGAGTTCAAACAAATTTTGTTCTTTGAGACCCTTCTGTCCCCTTAAACGGCCATTAGATGTAAAGAATCTGGCCATGCTTGGCTCGTACTTGCACTGCTTTTTTTAAAGCACTGTCACCTGCCTATGTTATTCTGTAGGTGCTCAGTTCAGTAGGTTTCCTAAGTACAGTCTGAACCTTTAAAGACCTGTTAAATCCAGTGCAATTCTGTGGCCTTAAACAATATGCTTATAGTTCAGCGTATTCCCAAGTACCTGCCGGAACTGGGAGCTTTAAGTAGATTTAGTAATTCAAAGAAATTACTTGGGGTGCTTAGTGCTAATAATTAGCTGCTGACTCCTGAATCTATATTTTGAGCAAGAATTCTGGTTATACTGTAAAGCTATGAACAGCTTTGTTAGAGAAGGCTACTTGACTCCCAAAGGACTATGGCATTCACACTAACTGCAACATGTGTGTCACGTCACCTCAGACTTCAGCTCATAACTGTAAAGAAATCCATTTCTGATTTTAGTCATTTGTCTTACATTCTAGGAAGTCCACTACAGAAACACAGTCCTTAAAAAATTACAGGCCTTAGCCTGTGCTATTAACAACAGTTCAGATCACCAAAATGCAGGTTTACATTTCGATATTGTTTGTTTCTCTCTGAGCAGAGAAGGACAGAAACCCACTGTTCCACTTTTGCTGAAACTGAAATAAATGAAATAAGACCATAACCAGCTCTCATTAGAGTTAAAGCTATAAATAAAAATGGCAAAAATCCAGCATTTTCTACTAGTAAGCTACTAATCTAATCATTCAGTTTAACCGTGATGATTAGGTACTAATGGTCTCACCAAAATCACTGTCACTTCCTTCAAATGGCTCCAGGATTTAATTTTAAATATAGTCAGCAATCTCCAACCCAGTAACCTAAAGCTGTTCCACCTGAATGCTTTATTTGCATGAGGTGAATCAGAGTCTCCAGGTATCTGATGGTATTTGCAGTGTACTTGATTCCTTCCAGAATTTCAAGAGAGACTCAAAGAAAAGTTTCTATTGACCCGAAATACACAACAGGCAAACTGGATCTGTAAAAAACCCCTCCCATTTAATAAGTGCTCCTTTCCGGCCTCCTCCACATCTAAAGAAACAAGTTTATAGAGATTGCTTCTCGGTAGATGTGACTGTAGCCACAAAAAAAGACAATTTGGATAATCATTTAGACCTCTTGAGAATAAAGTGACGTCTCTGCCAGCTCATATAAAAATGTTTTGTTCTGGCCTTGACTCTGCGCTCAGAATCTCACAAAGAAGGAGACCTTGCATGACACAAACAAAATCAACTCTGCAGTCCTACAAGATGCGTGCTATTTGTGTTGTTAAAGTATTACATGCTTGTCGAGTACATCAAAAAGAACTCCAGCTCTTCAGTTGGCTAAGATGGAAAAAGTATCAAGATTAATATTTCAGACAGAACCAAGGGCTTCGGTAAGGTACTTGTTCTGCATTTGAATTTCCAAGTGCAAGATCGTAGACTTTTTTTTGGTGGAAGATTTTTCTAAAAGTTGCTACATAATAGGAAGTCACAGAGTATTCAAGAGGAAACATCAGCAGTGCAATGATCCTGTGTGTAAAGGACTTCACCGGAAGTGTGAAGATTTCAGTTGAATTCTTATTATACTAATTTTGTGCAATTTTGGGGAAGTTTCCACATTATCTCTCTTTCTGAGAGAATAATTGATCCAATTTTGGCTGTCTTTTAGTTAGATTGCATTCTCCTTATTTTTCCTGTGCATTTTCAGCTCCTAAACATAGCAAGCCCCATTCTTTTTCATTGTTTCCAAGTCAAGCAATGAGGATGTCTAAACCACAGGGCTCTCAGTTACAAGGTAGAACAGAAGAGGGGTCAACTTTTCACATTTCCGACATAAGAAGAAAGGATTATCCAATAAAAGTAGTAGACATTAGTTTGAGACAAGCAAAATACAGTTTTCTACAGCAGAGTTGTAGTTCAGATGTGGAACTCTGCCATGGGGTACCACAAATGCTAGAAGTTTACATGAGTTCAAAAATGAAAAGCAAAACCCCGCAACTTTAACAAACTGCTGAAAGAAAAAGCCACATAGGGCAATGACAGACAGAAGGACAACTTCTGGCCCCCAAAGCCTCCAAGTTAGAAGGCACGGGAAGCTGGAGTCCATATATAATATATAGTAATTGTGCTGTTGTGTTTGCTTGCTTTTTTCCTTTCTCTTTTCCTTACACTGATCTACTGGCCACAATTTCACATACAGATTGCACACCAGATCAGACAGATCATTTGTCCCAATCCAGTTCTGCCATTTGTGGCTACAACATTCCCTTCTCAGTCACGGAACTGAACCAACAAAGGTTATGCAAGCCTCATTCTCTTAATGCAGCACTGCTAACCATGCAAAGTCCATAGTATGGAACAAACAAAACCACAACACTTCTTGAATCGTGCTCCAATACAATTTATGATCGCCTATAATAGCAATTTATAAGAGGATTTTTAAGAGGATGGTTTTATCCTTTTTCAGTTATGTCCACATTGAACCCACCAGTGCTCCTGAGTATGTTTTATCTACTGTATGCTAAATCCTGAACAACCACTACAAGCTGCACTGCAAACATGCATCTTGCATCATCTATCTCAGTTAAAAAAAAAAAAAATAAAAGCAGAGCAGCAACAAGCTGTGTATGGCTCAGCTTAATACTCTCTTTCTGAAGGAGATGATGAATCTTGGGGCCTCCCAACTCCAGCAACTGAAGGCTGCTCTCATGGAAATAACCTGTTTGCCATACAGGACTTGCTCAGGGGCCCTGGGGACAGTGAAAATAACTCTTAACCCCAAGGGGTTTGTAGTAGCTTGTTTACAGTATAGCTTGGAGTTACACAAATACAAGGCAGGTGCTGTTTCCAGCAAACTTTCACTGGAGGGAATTTGGCCACTAAATGATCCCAAATCAGTAATTTTGCCACCGTGGCAACCTTTGCAAGAGCCAAAGCCTTGTGTCAGCTTGTTTCCAAGGTTCAGCCCTGGCGAAGATGTGGGCTGGACAGGTAGTTTTGCATCCTTTCCAGTTCATCCCCACTGTAAGACAGAGGACCAGCTATTTCCAGCCCTCTTAGGGTTATAGTTAAGGAGCTGTAGATTCATTTGTACAAAGGGAAACAGCTGCCAGCATATGCAGTGAGGGACTGCAGGATGCTGCGTATTTGGCCTGCCAGGACTGTCTTCTTTCTTATCCCAACGGAAGAACATGTTGGAACAGGGGAAATGGATTGGAAAGACCCATTTCACAACTTTGCTTTGGCTAAAGTGGATTTCAGAGTCACTACTCCTCACTTGCACTGTGCTAAGAGAGAGGGTTTGATGTAGAACAGCACCTCCTAAAAGGAGAAGAGCCACATCCCTCCCTTCCAGTTTGGAAGCTACAGCAGGCTCATATCTATTTCTGAAGGCCTTCTTACAGAAGGTTACTCAGCTGGTAAGCAGCAATCCTATGTCTACCACTTGAAAGGCTCAACAGCGTGTTCAAGAGGCTGAGTCTACATCTGCACTGCGGAAGGCAGAAGCACCAGCTAGCTATTCAAGCCAACTGCATGCCCCACCTGCATTCTGCTGCATGTCAAGGCTGTGGGGGAGGGCAGGGGAGGGAGAAGCATCCCTCCTTTCTCTAGGAATACCTGGCTCACAAGCTGAAAAACACAATAGGACCTTTGGGCTACTCTGTACGATGGTGACAAGGGCATCAGTAGACCTGCTGCACTGCTTAAATCGAGGACGGTGTTCCGGATGAACACCAAAGCAGGTTGTTCAGAGACTGTGCGATCTCCACCCTTGGAAATTCTCCACAACCGATTCAGGACAAGGCCCTGAGCAGCCTGATACAACTCATTAGCCCTACTCTGAGTAGCAGGTTGAAGCACATACCTCCAGGGGGCTCTTTAAACCTCATTTATTCTAAGATTCTAACGTCTGAAGCAAAAGCCATCACAATACTGGAACGGTAACTGTTCCTCAGGCAAGATAAAGCTTCTCTGGCTGCTCCGGAGCTTAAGGTACTCAATCCAGTCTCAAGAGGGAAATGGCATTTAGTAATAAGTTTTTGAAGAAAACAATACCATGTTAAACTAACTTAAAACATTAGATTGCCCTCCTTCCACAAAGACACTATCCCAACATGACCTATGATACAGGATGCTAAGTTTTTCTTCCATGGATCCTAACAACTCTCATTCCTTCCTCACATATCATAGAGGGGGGAAAGCAAAGGTCTGTATCATCACATCTTTTACTGTACCTGATTATGACAGGCCCACAGTAGGAAGGATGTATTTTGGAACACATATCCTCCAGCTGCAGCCGTTCTCCCGGGCTGATATCATAACTCTGCTTTGGATAGCTGACCAGCCAGCCGTAGTCCACCCCAGTCTTGATCTTGCGATACTCATTCTCCCGCTCTCGCTGCTGCTTCTCTGCCTGCTTGGTTTGCCAGCTCAGCTCCATCATTAGCGTCTCAACCACCATTTCTGTGGGGCTCCTCTGGGAAATGCGGTTTGGGGGCTCATTCCACCTGAACCAGGATGCCAGTGACATAGTGCTCTGTGTGTCTTCATTAGGAGTGGGTTGAGGGTAGGGAGGGAGAGAAAAAGAACAGTGCCATCATCAACACACCTCAGCTTAAAAAATACCCCTGCACACATCCCTCAAATTTGTTGTTGCTGGATTAGCCACTTAGAACTAATTGGCGCTGAGCACCTTGAGAAGTCTCACCCATAGCAGCTAACTTGTGCGGAGGGTGAGATTAAGTGTGAAGAGGCACCTTTTCCCTCAAACTTCCAGTCACAATGTTATTAAACTGACAGTCATGGGTTTTGCATCTGAAGTCAAGTTATAAGGATACCTTTCTCCCTCCAGGTTAGTCTGGGGAAGCATTCTCCTGTCCACACGGGAGAGCTGAGGCTAATGCTCGCCTGTCTGAACCCTCACGGGAGGACATGACCTTGCAGCACCCTACATGCAAAAACTCGACACGTGGAGTCAGGCTATTCCAGGGAGCCACGTGCTAGCCAGCAGGGATCCTCAGGGGTAGGGCAGGATAGGTTGCCTGGGTAGGTGTCCTGTTGCTGTAACATAAGAGGTAGAACTCACCTGTAGTTAGGTAGCACTGGCAGGAGCAACGGTTGCATTAACTACAAGGCCAGGCAAAGCTTTAATCGTTATTTGGCAAAAGTGTTGTTGCATGCAGAGGAGAGGCTACACCATCTGGTGAGGAGCTACCCAACACTCAGAAGGCAGAACAAACTGCACCAATCAGCTCAGTGAAAGATGGAATTAACTCCTCGCCTGTCCAATCCTTTCATGTAATCACTTCAAGAAGACAATACATGGAACAAAGTTATTAACTATTGTATTTGTATTTGAACACAATGGAATCCAAAGCAAGCACCAGGGACCTAAACAGGAGAAAAACAGCATCTGTTTCTTCACGCAGCACAGTTACGTGCCTGGTTGCTCCTTTCCATTAGCCCCGAGGGAGAAAGGGGCAGCACAAATAATGGTTGCAGCTGGGATTACCAAAAGGCTACTCCTGGCAGCAGCCCAATTAGGACATGGCGTCAGAAGTTAACGCCAGGGCAATGGATTAAAGAGCTTGATTCTGCAGGGCCTGAGCAAATCCTCACTACTGAGAGACACACATACGTGAAGACAGACATAAAAGGGAGAAAAATATGCTTTTAATTTAAGCTGCCATATTGGGGCTCTAGAGCCTTTAGTGACGATGCAAATCACCTGAAGCTCATAAGTACTCAGTAGTCCCGCTAAAGCTGGCAGCCAGGAGCTTCCAGACTTCCAGGAAGGGCAATGGTCAATAGGATTTGCCTTCAGTGCCTGGAAAACCATCAGTGTCTGCAGGTGAGAAAGGTGCTTCAGTTCCTTTCATACCTGCATCATGTACCGTAGTGTAGCCTTGTTCTCTTTCAAAAACATTCATATTGTGTAAACATGTCACACCATTAAAAGAAAATGCTCCAAAACCCTGGATAGTCTGTATAGTATCTCAGGTTTGAAATGATTTCAAGGTCTAATGCTTAGGCTTCTCTGGAGTCAGGAAGTTTGCCAAACAGCATCAAAGGACTAGTTTCCCTAGTCCAGTATTCTGCCTCTACCAGCAAGCAAGACCTGTTTCTTCAGAAGGAGGAGAAAAAGAGGCTGAGAACTTCCACAGGACACAGATCTAGCTACCCAAGCATGTAAGGCCACAGGTACTCTTCTGAGCCTGTATAAGCATTAACACGTTTGTATTTTACAGTGTTTATGCATGAGGGATCACTGTAGTGACTGTTTTCTTCCTGGAGTATCAACTATGATTATCCTTATGATAGCAGCCGTTGTCAGCAGCTGCTAGAGGTAATCCTGCTCCTATCTCATTTCTGTGCTCTGGAAGAGGAGGAGCAGAACTTTTCATTTGTTTTCATGGCCAGGGTGGCTCCAGCTAACAGCTCTCAAATCACCACGCAGTCCTCTGGCTGTCTGGCACCTATTTACTTGCCCAAGTCTCGGGAATGAACTCAGGCTGGAACTGGTGTGCTGGCAGCTTCAACTCCATAATCCCACCATTCTAACATAATCCCCACCTGGAGTGTTGTGTCCAGTTCTGGAATTCACAACATAGGAAGGATGTGGAATTGTTGGAATGGGTCCAGAGGAGGCTACAAAGATACTCAGAGGGCTGGCACTCCTCTGCTGTGAGGACAGGCTGAGAGAGATGGGGTTGTTCAGCCTGGAGAAGAGAAGGCTCCGGGGAGACCTCTTAGTGGCCTCCCAGTACCTGAAGGGGCTACAGGAAAGCTGGGGAGGGGCTTTTTACAAGGGCAAGGACAAGGGGGAATGGCTTTAAATTGGAAGGGAAAAGATTTAGATTAGACTGTAGGAAGAAATTCTTAACGCTGAGAGTGGTGAGGCCCTGGCACAGGGTGCCCAGGGAAGCTGTGGGTGCCCCCTCCCTGGAAGTGTTGAAGGCCAGGTTGGATGGGGCCCTGGGCAGCCTGGGCTTGTGGGAGGTCTGTATCCTACGGCAGACTCCTGGAGAAGCTGTCAGTCCGTGGCTTGGATGGGAACACTCTGCACTGGGTTAGGAACTGGTTGGATGGCCGAGCCCAAAGGGTGGTAGCGAATGGTGTCCCATCCAGCTGGCGGCCAGTCACTAGTGGTGTTCCCCAGGGATCCGTGTTGGGCCCGGTCCTGTTTAATATCTTCATTGATGATCTGGATGAGGGGATCGAGTCCTTCATCAGCAAGTTCGCAGATGACACCAAGCTGGGAGGAAGTGTCAATCTGCTAGAAGGTAGGAGGGCCCTACAGAGGGACCTTGACAGGCTGGAGAGATGGGCTGACTTCAACAGCATGAGGTTTAACAAGTCCAAGTGCCGGGTTCTACACTTTGGACACAACAGCCCCATGCAGAGCTACAGGCTGGGGACAGAGTGGCTGGAGAGCAGTCAGGTGGAAAGGGACTTGGGAGTGCTGGTGGACAGGAAACTCAACATGAGCCAGCAGTGTGCCCAAGTGTCCAATGGTATCTTGGCCTGCATCAGGAGTAGTGTGGCCAGCAGGACTAGAGAGGTCATCATCCCCTTATACTTGGCACTGGTCCGGCTGCACCTCGAGTGCTGTGTCCAGTTCTGGGTCCTCAGTTTGAGAAAGATGTTGAGATGTTGGAGTGCATCCAGAGGAGGGCAACGAGGATGGGGAAGGGGCTGGAGCACAAGCCCTGTGAGGAGCGACTGAAGGAACTGGGGTTGTTTAGCCTGGAGAAGAGGAGGCTCAGGGGAGACCTTATTGCTCTCTACAACTACCTAAAGGGAGGTTGAAGTGAGGCAGGAGTTGGTCTCTTGTCTCAGGCAACCGGTGACAGAACGAGGGGACACAGTCTCAAGCTTCGCCGGGGGAGGTTTAGACTTGATATTAGGAAAAAACTCATGACTGAAAGGGTGATTGGCCATTGGAATGCGCTGCTCGGGGAGGTGGTGGATTCACCGCCCCTGGAGGTGTTTCAAGGGAGATTGGATGAGGCACTTAGTGCCATGGTTTAGATGATGAGTAGGTGTAGGTGTTGGGTCATAGGCTGGACTCAATGATCTCAGAGGTCTTTTCCAGCCTTGTAATACTGTGATCCTCTGTTACTGTGATACTGTGAGGTGTCCCTGCCCATGGCAGGGGAGTTGGAAATGGATGGGCTTTAAGACCCCTACCAACCCAAACCATTCTATGATTCTATGTACCTGTATCTTGCTACATGGTGGCCTGCACTCACAGTCATGAGTTATGACTTTTTCCTCCATCTTATCACCCTTGATGTATTGCATAGGTGAGCCTGGCTAACAGAAAAGTGAGCACCAGGACACACCACAAGCTGTTACAAACAATTTAAAAGTCTCCTGGTTTTTTTCAGCTTATGTGATGACAGCAAGTTTTCAGAAGATTTTACAGGTACCTAATTAGGGCATGATTGTTATTATCTCCATTTGCACCTTCATCTGATGAAGGTGAACATGTTCTTCTTTATTTTATGAGCAAAGGGTTAGCTTACTCTGGCTATGACCTAGTCATACATTGTTTTAACTCTGCTGACTTCAGTGGCATTAGGGGTAAATCAGCATAAAGCAGTGTAACTGTAAAGCTGAGGAATGACCTTCCAAGCAGTCCCGGCTCACCAGCTGTTTCACTACAAGCAGAGCAAGAGTGGAATTTAGCGATCAGAACTGGGAAAGAGAGCAAGGAGACCTGGGCTCTAATTTGACCTCCTCTGGCTTTCACGTGGTCCTTTCACGTTTTTTTCTCACAGGTCTCCCTTGAGGCGTCTGGTTCTGCATGAGAGGGCCATTTTACCTAGCACTGGTATTGCAGAGAACAATCAGCTAGAAAAGTATTTTGAATACCTTGTCTGAGCAAAGCCTTCTGCACCTGAGCCTTCCCTGTCCCCAGGTTTTCATACAGCACTGGTAACAGGCACGTTTGCTTCTAGTTATGGGAGCGTGGGTACCACTGCCTCTAAACAGCTTCCACTTGTCTCCCATATGTTACTTGGAAAATGTTACTTCCACATGACAGGAGTATAAAGCAAGGAGAGCACCTCACCTGCATTTGAAATGGCCTGTTCTCAAATGAAGGAAAACCCCACGCAAGCATTTTGTGCACACCGGCAGTTTGTGCTGGCTGCTCCTAAGGGCGTCTTGCTTGTATGAGATTGTTTCCTTCTCCATCTCTCATCCATCACCTCCTCCTTTTGAGCGCTGGAAACTGGCCATCTCTATTTAGCAGGCTTGACAAGCCACCACTCTTCCTACTACTGGTCTTTGCAGCCTGCAGAAGACACTGTGGGCTCCATTAATCGGAGCTGCTGTTTTTAATTTAAAGCTTGCATGCAGGCTAATCATTAAATGACTCAAAATGGCTTTCCTCTTAGGAAAGGCTCAAAGGACGATCAGCAGGATATGGGCAACTGAAGGAAGGCAAAAGTTTCAGCCTGAACTTCCTTGTTTGGGGAAAATACAAACTTACACTTTGCAAGCATTCATGTTAAAATTATTAAAAGAGAGAGATACTGTCCCATCTGAATTCAGATCTTTATGTTTGTTGTACAATTAGTCCATTTTCTGATTTCTTGGAAGAGGCTATCCTGGGAGCTGATGTAATCCAACTAGTATTATTCAAGCACAATTTCAGAGTCATTTATGTAAGTTCCACTCCAGAAACAGATCTGAATTTCAAGACTTTTGCCTCCTTGATCCTAGACCTTTGTCTAGAAGACAAACCTCACACTGTTGACTGCAAGCCTGACCTAGTACTTCACCAAGTTTTAAGCATACATTTACCTTAGCTATATTTATTCTGGAATACCTCACTTTCTCTCTCTCGTGCAGTCTCTGAAGGGTTTCTTCAATTTTTAGTGAGTGTTAGGAAGTCCCTCTGAGACTTTTTCATGTAAAAGATTCCTGAAGCTTTTTGCCTCTCCCCAAATCTCATTTTTGTTCTCCACATTGTCAGCAATTCTTGTATTTTTCTCCTCATATACTTCACAGCTTTCTCCATTCTCTCCTCGTGGTATATTAGTTATAATTTCACCTTATCTCCCACTTCCTTACTTTGTCCCCTATTTCCCCATGTGATTTTTGTCTTCTTGCTTGAGAGAATGCACAAAAGATTCATCCAAAGTTTCAAAGTCCACATGCCTCATTTATTTTTTCACCTTCCTAAACCAGGATTTCAGCATTTCCTTTTACTAATGAAGGGAACGTGCTCTTTGGCCAACTGGAAGCTGTTCATATAACCCAACAGACACCAGCCTGCTTCAGGCTTTTGCAGGCTAAGATCACCACTTGCTAAGACTTGTTGAAACAGAGCTGCTTCCTGGTAAACTGGGAGTCAGTCAGCAGGACCTGTTTGCCTTGCAGAAGATAACTTCTGAGAATAAAGAAATGCTCTTCCCATCGATCCTTTTCCTGGTTCCCAGTTCCAGTGCCCTCCAGGACAGGAAGGAGTAGGCAAAGGGTAGGAAATGTGCATTGGGGAGGCAGAGAAAGAATACAGCTGGATTCTCTATAAAGGTATATTCTCATTTTGACAAGTTTCCTATGGTTTGCATTTGCCTTCACAGTCTGTCAGTCCAGGATTCTTACCGACAATCCTTAGTGGCTCCCAGGAGCCCTGGGGGTGTGGTAGTTATGTCAGAAAAGAAGGAGAAAAGTTTTAAGCAGTCGGATGAGTAGGAGCCTAATCCAAACTCCAGTGATGTCACTGGAAATGTTGTCACTCAGCTGGCAATAAGAGTCCCAGGAAATGCAGAGCATAACGACAGACTGGACTGAGGAGCTGGGAAATACCCTACCTCTCTTCTTGGGAGTGGTAGTTCCTTAGTAAAGGCCAGAGAGCCTTCACTAAGAATTTGTTCATGCACGATGCCTACTCAACCTTTTTCCATACATGCCAGATCGGAGGGAAACAAGGACATTTATTTCTAAAAGAGGTGGGACAAGCTCCATCCCCAAATCGTGCTCGTGGTCATACTCTTTACAAGACGTGTAGTCACAGGGAAAACAGAAGATGTGAAACTGCAGAGCGTATTAAAACTTCTTTTTCATTTGCTTCTTTAGTCAAGTTTGGATTACATTAGGCAGAGAAGTCCAGTGTCCCTCAAATACCAAAGGGTATCTAAATATCTCTCTGGATTGAAACTCATAGGTAGATTAAAGCTGGTTTGGCTACACCCATCTCTTTCTGATGCAACATTTAACCAGCTTCTCAGGCAGAATTTGTGATGATGGCTACGCTTCTAGCTATACCTGCATGAAGTTGCCTAAGCAGGGACAGCAGCATAAGTGAACCCCAAATTCTGTTTCTCCTGTGATAAATATATTATAATTTTGTTCCAAGCAAAGAATCTTAGCAAGTTATAATTAAGAAGCTGCTGTCAACACCTTCTCAATTTTATTTATATAGTCCACCATAGCTTGGTAAAATAATCCCTGTTCTTTGTTCTCCACTGCTTCTCTGCAGAGTTGCTTACCATTATCCCCTCCATACAGAGACTTTTACCTTTCCGGTGCCCAAAGAACCCTACTTCCCATCTGTCTGGAATCTTGCTTCTTGTTTAGTGACAGGGAAGGCTATGGTGTTTACAGCTACTTGCTGTGCTGTGCCATTGTAATCTCAGAGGAAATTATGATTACCTTAGCTTCTATCTCCCAAATTTGCTACAAGACGTTTAACGCTGAAAGAGGAGTAGATAGAGCTTTTCAATCAAGAAACTTAAAAGCAATGCAAATATCATTGTATTAATACAGCAGCATTCTTCATTCTGACCTGCAGAATAAAGAGAAAGAGCTCCTGGGGACAGATAGGGGTCTGCCCATGGAGCACAGCAGAGGACCTGTGTTTTGCTGTATAAGCATGCCAGTTCTCCTGTTGTGACGGTCACAAGCTATTTCTAGATTAAAAAAAAAAATAAAAAATTCACAGTAGTTAATATATTCCAGGGACATGATCCTGTTACAAGCAGCAAGGAGTTTTGAATGACAGAAGTATAGGGGATCAAGCCAACACTTTAAATGAAACATTATTTGTTGTCAGGTCTTCCTGCTGCAGGTGTTTAAGGACAGCAGAAAGAGCCTCGCATCGATGTTTAAGAGTGAGCTAATTATGACAGGGCACTGTGGCATCCAGCAGGCTCTTGCATGCCAGGTAATGCCTGTCTGCCCCTAGCAGGGCAGCGCTCACGGTCTGACCAGCCTGATGCAGGCTGACAGCTCCTGCTGCTGCCTGAGTCTGCTTCTGAATGATAAGTGCTCTCAAAAATGTAAGAAGCATGCTGCTGTTTGGCATACAATCTAATTTCTGTATTAATTTTTCTCCAGCAGGCTTTGCATTCTCAGCATTATAGACATGGGCTGGCTCTTTGTCTGGTGTCATTGCCACAGAGAGTTACAAGTCACTTAAGCCATTTCTGAATGTGCACGACTGTAAAAATCACCCCTAGCTACCATAACAAAAAGACAGTCAGAGCATATCACTGCTGCAAGTCAGAGCTGCAAGAGAAAAGAGAAAAAAAAGAGGTACCATTTCTACCAAAGTGGCTGCCTGAAAATACCACAACAGTTATGGTACACACGGGTATGTCACTTTTTGTACAGCAAGTAGCCCTCAAAAGATTTTCTGTAATGAAACCCTTTAAAATTGAGAACACACAAAGAATACTGCTCCCACTTCCCCAACATTTGTGTAGTTTGTAATATATTCTTAGAGCTTCAGTCTTTCAGAAAACATTTTTACATCTGCACTTTGATTGCAAGAGGGGTAAAGAAACAAGAATTCAGCATGAACTGGGCTGGAGGCTCAGGTATGAATGAGAAAGGCATTTTTCAATCACTAGTCAGAACCTGAAGAGGAAAGGTGGCTGATCTTACTGGTACAGCTTCATGATTTTCAATAGAGCTGCACTCATCTAAACCAGATTTGCCTCACTGAAATAAATAAAAGGCCTGTGTTGATTAACTCCAGATGAAAATCCAGTCTACAGATCTTAAATTAAAAATGAAGGAAGGGCCCAATAGCATAGAGCTCTTGTAATGGCTGGGACTCTCTACAGAAGATAATCTTTGTGTTATCTGCAGAAGAAAAAGGGTGGGTGTTACTCAAATCTGCTTATGAAGCAGAGTAGCATTTTACAGTTTGTCTACTTATCAGAGCGAATGAGTTCCATCTGCTGAGAAACAGGACTATTTTCATGACAAATTCCCACTCATGCTTTAAACAATGTTTTGTAATAGCAACCATAAAAACACTCCATCATATACAACTTATGCTGGACTGTTACCTAAACCTAGCGAAGGCAGGAAATTAAAACACACTGATTTGCTCTGTTTGCCTAACTTGTTATTAAAACTCCTTTATTTTGCTCAGATGCAGTTATCTTGCTCTGTTGGCTTCAGTTCTGTATCTTACATTGATCTCTGCAGACCACAAAGTCAGGTTTGCAGTCAGGACAGAGGGACCTAAAGTATTCTTCAGCATTTATTCAGCCATGTGAATGAGAGTTCAGAAGGTAAGACAGACAAAACAGCTTTCCTGTTGTTAAAACTATTCAAACCACAAAAAAGCATTGCTGCAATAAAGCAGCAATAGAATCTGATGGAAGGCTCCAACACAAAAGGCTTTAAAAAGTAAAACTCAGAGAGATCCCAGCTCATCTTTCTCTATTCTGCCGTTGTAAATACACAATATTATTAAAGGGGCGGTAGTGTCTCAAACCGGATTTTCTAATACTGTCATTCACAACACATACTTACATCTATAGAATTACATAAAGTAACAGCTTGAAACTCAGATCCAAAAAGTGTATTTCACCTGTTGTCAGGTCTACTGAAGATTTTTTTTTTTAATTCATATGTTGTTGCGTAGGCTAAGTCCTGTGAAAATGGGTGGGTGAGATGTGCATTCTTCATCCAGATTGAGCACTGATTCTGCTGTGAAAGCAGAAGTAACTCATTGTATCATAGGGTGAGAATGCTTTTTTACTGACGGCTGTACATTTCTATTCAGTGCAGAACCTCGGTTGTAATATCGGTAAGAACGAATATTTATTGGAGATGCCTAAAATCTCACTCTGTCTCAATTCACTGCAGAACTATTGATCTGTGTGAGAGTTTTCCCTATGTTGGAAAATACTAGGACCAGAGTTAAAGTTTGGTCCTTTTAACAGGAGTTACTTAAAACACACATTGTTTTCAAATTAGCATCCAAAAGAAAAATGCTGAATTCAGAGTTCAAAAACTTAAGCCTCTTTATAGAGATCATATATATCACAGGGAGCAACTGGTAGATCTCTGGGAAAGCTTCTGCTTTTCTTCTTGCAGCAGCTGAGCTCTATGACCCACCTACAGCCCATGCACAGAGACCTAAGCAGCGAAGAGCACTGTTGTGAGACAGATTTTAATCAGTCTGTTAGCGTTAGGAGGTGTGCAGCGTAGTCTGTACTCAGTGACACTGCCGCAGCTCCCAAGCTGTCTGACTGACTGTAGCGGTACCATGCTGGGGTTACTACACGCTGGACTTACGCGCTGAGGACACTTAGGGGATGTCAATCTGAGAGACCTTAAACAAGAGGGGTGTAAGCGTACGGCAGCACAGACCACGCTTTCGTCCTTGGCTGCCTGTCCTTTAGTTAACTGGTCACCCAGTGCCAGTCCCTGCAGTGCCATGTCCCGGCCTTGGAGAGCTATCAGGGTCCCTCTTCCCTGCCCACGCGCCCCAGCTCACCTGCTGCTCCTGCGCACAGACGGCCCCAGAGTGAGCGAAGAGGGGACCAGGGAGAGGACGGGGCTCAAGTCAAGCCCTCTGAGCTGGCATCGCACGCTTAAACCCGCGCTGGGCTGTGGATTAGCCCTGCTGACGAGGGATAACAGCTGGGCTTACAGCCCTGCTTTGGAGCTGCCAGGGCTCGGTCCTGCATCCCTGCCAGACAAAGATGCCCGTCAGAAAGCCGGCCCCTCTTGCTTTAGACAGCCTGCGGGACCTGCTTAAACACAGAATCCTAGAATGGTCAGAAGGGGCCTTAAAGATCATCCAGTTCCAACCCCTCTGCCATGGGCAGGGACACCTCCCACCAGACCAGACTGCATCCCTCCAAAACCTGGGAACTTTGTTGCAGGGGGGAACTCAAAAAAGCCGATACTTTGAAGGAATGAGCGCAATTCGCCGAATCTGGACTTTCTGAAGCTGTCGGAGCACGGGTCGATGTTTGATCCCCGCATCCCCGCGCATCCCGGCTCCGCGCATCCCTGTGCATCCCCGCGCATTCCGGGTCCGCCCAGCCCCACACGGCGCATCCCGGGGCAGCGATAAACTGGGAAACCCTGGGAAACACAATGAAACACTGGGAAAGCCCAACCCCGCGCTCTCAGAAGGGTTGAAACACAGCAGTCCCTGCCGCTTGGCATCACCTCTATCCCGCGGCCACAGCACCGCGCCCGCCCCGGCAGCGTCGCCTCCTCCTTACCGGGGGCTCCCGTCCCGTCCCGTCCCCGTTCTCGGTCCCGTCCCGCCGGGGCAGCACCGCCTCCTCGCCGCCCCCTGCGCCCAAGTTGAAGCGGAGCCGCCGCTGCCGCCTCTCCGGGCGCCGCCGGCCCCCGTTGCCATAGCGACTGCGCCAAACCCATCTGTCCTACCCGGGGACATAAAATCATGAAATCGTTAAGGTAAGAAAAGACTTCTAAGAGCAAGTCCAACTGATAGCGAAAATGCCGGCAAACAAACTCTCTTAAGACTCGTTTCGGAGTTTCAGAAAGCAGCATCCTTTATCTCAGCGCTGGGTGCGTGAGGGAACGATTTCCATCAGTCGTGTGTAACGAGATAAGAGCTGGGACAGAATATATTTCCCACTGACATCCACGCGTATAAATTCTCCCAATATCTCATGCACATTCTACTACTTTCCAAGGACTAATTTTAATGTTATTACAAACCTCAGAACAGCCAAGTCCCCGCTAATTAGAGCTTTGGAGCCAGCTCTGTCTGATCGTGCGTTGTAGATAAGGAAAGCAGCATTGTCTGGGAACAGCATTATTAAAAAAACAAACTGTCAGAAGAACAGTCTGTGTCTGCCTGGCTTTCGAAAAATACTGATACTTAGATGATACTTACACTGAAGTGAGTTAGAAAACCAATTCTACAGAAAACCAACTCTACTTAAATCTAAATATTCCACTCTCTGCTACAGCAACCACTTTTTGTATCAGAACCATGAACGCAACACCCCTGTGCCTACTAAACCATGCCCTGAAGCACCACATCTATAAATATTTTGAAGACCTCCAGGGATGAAGACTCCACCACTTCCCTGGGCAGCCAATGCTTGACCACTCTTTCAGTAAAGAAAATTTTCCTAATATTCAGTTTCTGGGAATCTCCTCAACTTTGGCTTTTTTTTTTCCAAATATTTTCTGTGCCATGCAACTTCAGTTCCTAAATCTTGGCTCATAAAGGTGTGGATGAATGCTTGTCTGGTTTACTTTGCTTCCTGTATGTGGGTGTGTTGTGGGGTTGTTCTCATTTGTTTCATTTGTGTGGGGTCTTTCTTAAGGCTGGTATCAAAGTGTGTGCCTGATATGTCGTCTTACTGAAACCTAGGTACAGCAGGCCATTTCCTCTCATCCTATCACTTGTTATGTGGGAGAAGAGACCAGCACCTGCCTCACTACAACGTACTTTCAGGTAGCTGTAGAGAGCAATAAGGTCTCCCCTCAGCCTCCTCTTCTCTAGACTAAAAAAACCCCAGTTCTCTCAGCCATGACTTACCTCTATAGATAAAATTTGCACTGATAAGTCACGGCACACTAAATGGATCTATTTAATTTATTTATCATCAGGGCCTTCAGGAGCAGCTACAGCTGTCCCAGGGGCTTCAGTCACAGAAGTGACTTTCAGTAATTAAAGGGGGCTTATAAGGAAAATGGGGAAAACCTTTTTAACAGGGTCTGTAGCAATAGGACAAGGGGCAATAGTTTTAAACTAAAAGAGGAGATGTTTAGACTAGATGTTAGGAAGAAATTTTTTACTCTGAGGGTGGTGAAACACTGGCACAGGTTGCCCAGAGAGGTGGTAGATGCCCCATCCCTGGGAATGTTCAAGGTCAGGTTAGATGGAACTCTAAGCAACCCAATCCAGTTGAAGATGTCCCTGCAGTAAGCAGAGGTTGGAACTAGATGACCTTCATGGCCCCTTCCAACCCAAACCATTCTATGATTCTCTAAGTCACACAGGTTTCAGGAGAGGCAGTATCAGAGGGGTGCGCTTTATCTAGGGAAATAAGCACATCATAAGACAGTGTTCAGGCACTGGGAGATGCATGGGATGTGTGGATTTTGGAAATCTTGAGAAATAATTGCATTTAGTAAGAGGCCAGTGAGACAAAAAGGAGTGAAACGCGGCCTGGGAGATGGGGCGATTACAGGGGAGCATGGGCGGTGAGGGAGCAGGACCTTGCACCTCATATGGGATGGGGCCACACTGGTGGGCCCAGCCAGGTGCAGTGGGAGTGACTTCTGTCGGCTCCTCACCCTGCCTCTGCCCCCACCACAGAAATGCATGGAGACACCTCAGTATCACTGGCCAAATCCCCATCAAATTCAAGGGGAGTCGAGCTGCACCAGAGAGTTGCAGCTCAAAGCCTTAGTTAAGGAAGACACATGGTCCGGTGACACCACTCAAGCACTCATGGAACCTGAACAGATGTGTGTCAAGTCTACCAAGTCCCCACTGAAAAGCTTTCATGAATTAGGGCCCATGTTCTGATGCCTTGATGTTTCTGCAGTAGTTGCCCAGCCAGAGGACGGTGGCATTTCAGACCATGTGTGTCTGCACAGCAGATGCATAAATCAAAGCAAGGGAAGGGGAAACCTACATTTCAAACCAGATCAGCTAAGCAATTGCAGGTTAAAAGATGCCCGGTGCAGTCTAAATTAAAATGTATGAGGAAGGGGTTTTTTTAATGTCTAGTTTATTATTAGATCAAATAACACAACCAGACTAACAAAGAGATTAGAAGCATTTTCTGCTCTAATTATTTGTGAAGGATTATTTCTCTGTCCTGAGCTTCAGCTCCAGCCCAGCAAACTCCAGCCCTGTTTGCATAGGTTTATAACATTATGGATATGTTCTACTCAAAATGGAATCATTGAGTTTTAATTAAAAGTCACCTTACACGACTAAAGATCTTTATATTTTCATCCATTACAATTTATTTCAAAAGTCACCAATTTGATTAGTGCAAAATAAGCCCCTTATCAAAAACAACTGACTGCCAAGTAAATGAGTTGTTTATGTTCAATGCACTGAATTCCAGGGAAATTTCTGCCGTGAATTAGAGACACTGATGAGTGGGGAATATCTTCAGGAGCATTTCTTTGCAGATATATTAGTTTCAAAATGGAAAAATCGTTCATCTCTCCTATACCTTATTTAGCAGTTGAAATCAAGGATTCTTTTACCATTGTACTGATATGACTTACCTGATCAGTTAACACTCAAATCATCAGTTTCTTAGTAACAGCACTCTGGCAACATAGATGGAGTGAAGCTTTATTCAACGGGACATTTTCCAGAAGACACCATGCCAATCAAATTTCACCATATTGTAATTTGTAGTGCTGACCATTTGGGACTGCTCTTTTTTGTGCTTTATCCGATGCTGCCTGACTCACCTGAGCACATCACTAACACCGCAGCTGCAGCGCCTGTGATGTTACCTGCAGATCCTTCGTGTTCCAGCCTCAAAGTCACAGACCTCTGACACTGGCTCTGGAGGTGGACTTCTTCAATCAGTAGCAATCATGCTGCTGCTGTCTCCTGCAAGGGTCCAATCACAAGCAAATAATCTCACTGACAAAAATCAAATATAATGCAGCAGGGTTACATTTGGCCTGCTGTTTTTTTGGCTAAGTTGGTGGAGTGTGTGAATGAATATAATGGGGCTCACAGAGGGAATGTTGCCTTTTTCCCAGGCTTAAAACCTTGCTTAGAAAAGTGCCACTCTCAGAGCTATTTGTCATATTTCTGTAGTGCTTGTTTTCCCTCAGCAAAGCAGTTTTTCATTCACTGGGAAGATCTTCCTGCTGTTTACTTCAAATCCAGTCAGCCCACCCACACAGAAGTGCACTGTGAGCAAAAAAGATAAAGTTCATTCAGTCTGCAGCACCGTCCCCAGCCTTTCCGTAGCTGAGGCTCATTTGAGAAAAACTGCCAACGTTACCATGTCTTTTCTAGCTGATACCTTTCCCTCCTCCTCACTGTGGGGCTACCCTTTTCTCCTTTCACACACAATGGCTGGGTCATGGGCAGTGCCCAGAAAGGCTTAAATAATTGGATTTATACCTCAGCCACTGCGGGGTGTGACCTAACCCAAAAGGTACACCATCAGGGACCACTGGTCCAGAAAGTTAAAAAAACCAACTCAGAAAACAGTATCCTTGGTCAGTAAAAGAGGTAGATGCTTGGATGTTGTGTTCCAGGGCGCAGCTGGATGAGGAACACAGTATAACAGGTCGTTCTCAGGAAAACCACTTAGATGGGACTATTGCAGAGAGGGTTGTACTTCATCAAGGACTTTTATCCTGGATAAACATACAATAATACTATTGTAAGGATTGCTCTTGTTGAAGTGAACACCCATTCTCCTGTCACCTTGTACAAGCTCCTAAGTGAAAAGCCTGCTCCAGTATTTGAGTAGGCTCTGATGGGTTTTTTTGTTCTCCTTCCCTCTTCACTTATGATAGTTACTATGATTTACTAAAACTATAGATCCTGAAGGCATAGAAAATAGAGCTGTGGGGTGCTACAGTGCCAGGAGTGGAAAAAGGTCCCTTAAAATTAATATGAACTGGTGTAAAGGAAGACATTTCAGGAACAAAAATTAGGCAGAAGGAGTGACTTTAGATAAAAGGCTCGTATCATGGCCAAATATTTATTGTGGATGAGTCCCCAGGCTAAACACTTCTAAGGATTCCAGGAAAGTGATAGAAAGTATTTACTTCACTGTAAGGAGGTAGAATGAGTTGCCTACTAGGAGCACTACACCTCTATCTTTGATGGCACTGCGAAGTCAAAACCTATGAGTGTTTCTTCGTTGCTGCCTGCATTCCCCGCTCAGTGCAGTCAAATCGAACTGTTTCTTCCTTCTAATACACTGTAATCAGTGCGGAGAGGCTGGGTGAACACTGATCCTTGTGTACTTCGAGCATCAAAACCACTTACGGTTGAGGAGGTTGTCCAGTGCACAATAACCAAGCCACGGCATAGCCCCTTCTCTCTGAAACATCCTGGGAACTGGGGATTCAGAGCATGCAGTAGCTGGCAGAACCACTGATGGTTTTATTTCTGTTTATCAGAGGTAAGCAGCACCCAAAAACCTGATATGCAGTTTTAAAAACTTGTTGCTTCCTTCTTGCCTTTCTTTTCTCCATTACAAAGAGTCGTAACAGAAGTGTAGCGGTCTGTTTAATTGCTTATTATCTTAACCGAGCAACTTAACTGAGCAAATATTAGGTCCGTGTTTTTAGTGCTCTGAGTGAAAATGATGAAGTGTCATGAAACATTCAGCCAAAAACCAGATGTGGAAAGGCAAGCTGAGCAGCAAAAATTACAACACAGATGGTCATGATAAATTAATCGAAGACACTAGGCTGCAGGGGGGGGATATGCAAAAAAAGTTGCCATGGAGCCTAAAAGTAGACAGATGTCAAAAATATCTGTGATTATGCGCTTAATTGCACTCTCTATGATTGCTTGATTCCTAATATACGCTATTAACAAACAGTAATCTCCAAAGGACATTATCAAGGTTGTTGTCTTTTAAAATGACCACATCTCAAAAGTTGACACAGACCATAACGTCACCTTTACAGGTGACATTTTTTAAGCATTGATTTTCAATATATGATGAAAATTCCCCTAGTACTAGAGACATATATGCTTTCACACCACTTTTTATGGGGGTTTGCCTGTCTTACCCAAATATATGTTATTTTCTCTTACATTTTTTAATGCAAATCTAACTGACAGCAATTGACAGATTTTCATTAGTCCCTGCGGGCTTTGAATTGTTTGTTCTCTTTCATCCAAAAGTGAATTTTGAATTATTCAAAATTTAGTACAGCAGGGATTTTGCCATTAGATTCAACAAAACCAAGACTTTGTCCATGCTTGGAGTTTGTTCCAGAGTCTACCAAAATCAACAGAGGATCCGAAGAGAATTTAAAAAAAAAGAAAGGATAGCAGGGTGGAAGATGATTATGTTGTAGTTTCTTTTAATATACATACAGGGAATCTAACTGTTGCTCCATACAGTGTATAACCTGAAACTTTATGGGATGTGTTTTGTGAGAAATACTAGCCTTTTTAGATACATCCCCTTCAGGAGACATCAGTAGGAAGAAGGAAGACAAGGATAACTATGGAACTGCTTTGGGCATTTGAGACTGGAGGACACAACAGCAGGAAGATCCTCTGGAGGCAAGAACTGAAAACTCAAGCAAGTCCCAGTGAGATCACACTGTTTGTGTAGTACCTTCCAAAGAAAGTTGTGCCAACTCTTCCCACTCCAAGGCAGACAGACCTCTGGAGGATGTCCATATCCTCAGTAGATCTAACAGATGCTTCTTTTAAACACTTAAGAAAAGATGCAGGGTGCAAAATCTCCCTGCCACTACACCCTAAGCCCCAAAAGCATACCTCCCACAGTTAGGGAAGTAAGATCACCCCTTCCCCGTTGCCAACAACGACTTATGAATAAAGGTTTCTGAAACAGTGGTGTTGCAGAGGGGAGCACCCTGTGGGCAGCTGGATTAAGGCCAGCCTGGGATATCACTTACATCCACAGATATCCATTCTTTCCTGGGTCACCCACACAGTGTGTGGAAGCACAAAGTAGGTTCCAACCCAACATTTTGGGTGCCCCTTGCACTGCTCCACCAACCTGCTGAACCCTCAAACACTGGTCATAAGCACCAAATGCCTTTTGGAGCAGCTGGAAACAAAAGCTGACATACTGCAACCCTCACACCGGCTTGGCCCTGGAGAGATCTTTTCCTTCAGGAAGGCTGCTTCCCATTTTTCCCATACTTTTTCCACTTGAGCCTGCAGACGGAGGAGTCTGCTGCTGCAGCAGCTGCAAGAGCCACCCCGGCTCAGGCAGGCTGGGAAAACTGTGGGAGAGTCAGAACTGACCCATTCCTGTACACCAGGTTTTGAGCAGGAGCAGTGAGTGTGTACCCCTGCTGCATCCTGAGTGTGTATTTAAAGCCTGGAGAGCTAGAGTATTGCAGGGGCAAGGGGAGAATTTAGTCACTGCTTGTGGGTCAGGAACAAGCCCTTTAAGTAGGATTGCAAGGTGAGGGTGGGGAACTGGGGGACTCCAGTATGAGTTTGGTTTTTCAGATCATGTCAAGCTTGTTCTCTTTAAAATGTGAATTCTTAAGGTGAGTCTTAAGATAAATGCCTTGAACTTAATTCTTTTAGTTCAACGCCCATTTTCCATAAGATATGTAGCATTACCCGCCCACAGACCTGTATTTCTTTCAGCGTGGGATGTCAACATTTGAAACTCTAATCCCACAAATGCTGAGATTTAGTCTAAATATAGAGCCTGTGATTTTTTTTGATTTTTTTTTTTTTTTAAATTTCATTTAAATTCAACCTAAGACTTGCTCTTTCCTTATGGCCAGCCTCAGCCCAACCTATTCATCCATTACCCACTGTTACACTGAGGCTATCAGCAACCGAAGACAGTGCATGCCCCAGGGTGGCTTCACTGGGGAAGGTGTTAAATGCAGTGATTTAGCAATAGCACGTTTTCAGTCTCTTAAGCAGACAGTGATCTGTGGAAGCAGATGCATCTAACAAATTGTATTCACAACACATAGGGAGTCAGTTCAATCAGTCCTGAGCCTCTGCACCCGCCAGAGAGTTGTAGTATCTCTCTGTGGCACAGTTGTGCACACCGCTAGGAGATAAAACTCCGTACCTGCGGCATGAGGCAGCAATGGAACATGCACAGGCTGTTGGGCTGCAGCTATCAAGATATATTTGAAATAACTCAGGCTCAGCCTAGATGAGATCTTCTAATTTGATGCTTATCTGCCACCCAACCATTCTGTATGACAGAAATCCTTTTGAGCCTGCTAGTTAAGTATGCTGCATCATAACTCAAAATACTAATTACTTGACAAGCTAGTGCTCATTTTCTTATCATTGCAGCCAAAGGTTTTCTGTGTTGATTCTAAATGGTTAAGCAAGCTGTGTACTAGGAAGAGTAATCTGCTGTAATACGCTGTGGTCTGATGCACACTCCTAGATTGGAGTGTTACTTAAGCTTTAATCCCCAAGAAATCAGTGATTACCCACAGGAGACAAATGGAGGGCTGTTTACAGTATAGTTGCTAGACAACAGTGCACCATTTAAAGTATATTTGTCCAAAGATTAACTGCATTTCAGAGGCTAATAATTTTCCAACAACCTGTTTATGAAAAACAAAGTTTAAAAGAATCTACATTTTCAAAAAAGACAAGAGTTATCCCAATTATTATTCGTCATTTGCAGTGACACAGGGAAAGAGTGAGTGTGGAGCAGAATGCAGAGGAACAGGCTCCTAAGTCTTAGTCTGCAGACAAGAAATGAAAAAGCAGCACAGTGGGGACTACGCACAGGTCCCTGTCACCCCTCTGCACACGCAAGGTATGCATTTCCCCAGCATTTATATAGTAGTGCCAGGCAGCTGCTTTGAAGTCTTTTGTTCACCAGCTCCCTCCGAGACCAGAACCAAAAATAGCAAAAAAATGACACAAAATGTACCATTAAATCCATCTCATTTCCCCCCTTTTCCTCTCCAGTGAGCTGAAACTATCTTTGTTCCTTATGGAAAAGGGGGGTATGTAAATGTGCTGAGCAGGGTTGCATTTATCAAAATCTATTTGGATCTGTGCTCAAATACAAACTGCATTGTTAGTGTCTAACTGAACTGGTTTTTCCTTTTTAACTGTGATGCTGTCCCATTTAGTTTCAACTCTTCTTATAGTTTTTTGTTGTCTCTTTGACCACATTTTCTGTTCCTTCTTCCCAATACAGAAAAGGAAGGAATATAGAGAGACAGGGGAGGGGGTCTGGGGTGTTGCAGGAGTAGAGGGACAAAAAAACCCAACAGAGGCTTAGAAAAGAAAGATTTTCCTGATTTGACCTTCAGGTCCTGTTTTCATTTTTTTTAAGAAGCAAAAGTCCAGATTATATAGTCTTTACAATATATGGCCTCTGTGTTGCTTGGCAACTTTGTGAAATAATCTTGGGTTTTAGCAGAGAGAGGGCTGTTCACAGCGTACATGAATGTTTCAAAATCCAATCCTCTTAAACTATTTTCTCAAAGCCTGGGTCAGTGCTCTTTTGCCTCTTCTTAATATATAGCAACAAGACTGATGTTTTCCCTTTTCTTTTTGCAAGGTCCATGTAGGACCTTGCAGGCACATGGTGGCCTAAATGGCCTCTTATGACCTCTTTCTACATTTCTTTCTACATTTCTTTCTACATTGAGAAAATCAGCAAGTTTGAACAATTATCCTACAATAAATAAAAATCCTGTTCCTCTAGGCCTTATTCTGGCTGCCCACTGACAATGGGGTCCTCTTTGTGTGGTGAAAGTGTCTTCCCTCTAATAAGGATTTAAGGATAAGGCCCACTTTGCTGCCAAACTTAAGACAGGACCAGCTTCGAGCCTGACAGTGTAACAGGAGGGAGGGACCAGCAAAACAATGCTGACTTGCCCATTCTCATGCTGAGGAAGCCCAGGTGTTGAGGATGGCCACCGCTGGTCAGCCTCCTCCCAGCAGCAGCAGCTGGGGTTGGTGGCATCTCTGGATCCCACATCAAGCAGCATGGGCAGTGTCACCTCCCCAGCGCACCCACTTGGCAGGCCTGAGCCCAGCGAAGTACTTTGCTGGAGAAGCTGCAAGGCAGATACAACTGATGTTAGACAGGTTGGAGCATGCATAGAGCCACAAGGGTCGGGGAAGTCACCTCACCCACTGCTGGCGCTGGGGCAGCATGAAGCACAGCTCAGCCATCCTTGACAGGTCTTCATCTACTCTATTCTTAAACCCACGGTGGCAGGGATCCTGTGGCCTTCCTTGGCTACTTGCAATGTTTCATAGGTTTCACAGTAACAACAATTCTGTTCATATCTGGCATAAGTTCTCCTTCACACAAATTAGCATGATTTGTCCTCATCTTATACCAAACACATGGGGAGAACAATATCGTGTCTTGCTGTGACTCCTAGCTCTTATTTTGCAGTACTTCCGCTACTTGTACAGTTGTACATTCCTAAACATCTTTTCACCTTCATCATTATTGAATTTCATTCTTGGCTATTTCCCCTGTTAGTCCAGATCATTTTTAACTCAGGCCCTTAATCCATGCACTTTCAGTCCTTTCTGGCAAGAAGGTCATCACAAAATTACGCACATATATTCTCCAGTCAGTCCCACTGGACACTAATAAAAATATAGCCAGGCTCATAGCACATCCCTGTGAGACCTTACTTGAAATTACCTCCTACAATGAGACAAAGGAATGAGAAGGCTGTGAGAGTGGTTTTTCAGCCAACACTTCTTTGTTACGGTGCTTCATCTACACCACAGTGTCCCTAGTGCATCATTAACTCCTAAATAGTCGCACAGAAGTCTGTGAAGCTGAGAGCAGGGTTTGGCCTGCATATTACTAAGAGTTGCTGTTCTGGTCCGTGCTGTTTCAACAGCCATCAAGATGAAGACTAGCTGTTCTCAACTTGAGGAATGGCATAATGCACTGCATTGCAAGAAAAGCAGAGAAATATGTGCCCCAAAGTGAAGTGCTGCCTTTTTCTGAGACAAAGGCAGTCAGGGCTGATCTTGAGTCCCAGGCCACCCATTCAGCCACATATCCACAAAGCCTCTGAAGTACATGACAGACATCCTCCCAGGCTGAAGCTATAACCTGTTTGCAAATTCAGAGGAAGTTTTGATCCTGAATTATCTGCATGAACTTGAAGGGACAAATGGGAACTGAGAGGGATTTTATTGAAATTTCCTCCCTGTAGATGAACCAGGAAAACTGCAGCAACGGTACCAGAGTGTTTTGCTTTTCTGTGATTAGTGCCTCAGGAAGAAAATTCAGAACACATAGGCTCTGGTTTTGTGGGATACTGAGCTCCCTGTGTTCCTTATCAAAAAAAGAAATCCCAGAAAGTGAGGGATTTTGGTACCTTATGCTCAATGTGGTAAACTCCAGTTTAGTAGGTGGGATCATTTGTTGAAATAATGGGACTGGAGCTGCTGAAATGCTGAGGACTGGGTGATGAGGCAGCTCTGTGAGTGAGAGCAGAGGCAGTCGGGAGACAAAATGTAGAAGCAAGAAGTTCTTTTCATATGCAAAAGCTGTCCACCTCCTTACATCAAGAAAAGAAGGAGCCATTCCCTCTTGGAAGTTACAAAAAAATATTGAACATCGCTGCTCAACACTGCATTCAAGCAATTCTGTGTAGAAAGACAGACCACACCATACTCACTTGGCGTCTCCATGGACTTAGAGGAAAAAGAAGTTTGAAATGCAGCAGTGGGTACGGCTCCCAGTGCAGTATCTGAGAGAGATGCTCTCCACACCCCTCCTCGAGATCTTGTGGTGTGGAGAGAAAGGCCACATGTGGAGCTGGGCATGGAGACTGTGCTATCCTTCTGGGCTGGGGCCCTGCTCTGGAAGGGGACGGATATCCTTCATGGTAGTGGGCACACAAGTCTGCACAGCTTCTCCCACAGCTCTGCCTGTTTAAAAGTTGATGCCACAACTTTGCTTGCAAAGGACTGACTGTCTCTGAGTGGTCCTGGCACTAAATTCACACCATTTACTTTCTAAATTCATGGTCGCCCTGGAAAGGAACAGTTTAAAAATGAAAGTTCCTTTCTTTCCTGAGTATTGGTATTACTGTTAAATGGGAACCTGCTCAAAATTTGCCTACCAGGAAGAAGAGACTGTCTCATTTGGGAACACCTACTGCAAGAACACTCTTATTCTGCTGTAAGACTGCTTTTTCTCCAGTTGTCCCAAATTATATGTTCCATAACGTTCAGTGCTGTCTTAATTTTCTCATGCAGACAAGCCCCAAGTGCCAGCAAAAGATGAAACAGAAACCTGAAGGACCAGGCTGCTCTCCCGTAGAGGGAAGGCTGTCTCTGAGGACCTGGTTTAGCAACAGGTAGCAGAACTAGAGAGATTCTCCTGAAAAGCTACAGGCAAAAAGGAAAATGCAAAACAAATTTTCAGCTGCTTATTGGTAAAGAGAAATTGTCTGTCAGCAAGGAGGACATGAACACAGAGTACACTGTCCATGCCTGACAGCTCCTGTCATCTTCATTTTGCAAACAGAGTCCAGCGCAGCTTCCTGCGGCAGCGACCAGCTTTCTTTGATAGTCTGAGTACTTTTAATAAGGAAATGCACACACAGACATAATGCTGAGGGGAAATGTAGCTTCTTGAGTTAAATTTTAGCAGCAAACAAGCTACAAAATTGAAGCAGAGGGTTTTGACTGCCATCTTAGCTTTCCCTCCAGTTGCTGTTACTATGTATCAGGAAGCAAACCCTCCCAGTAGTGGTCTGTGAAAGAGCCACACAGACCTGGGGAATGCTGGCTCTGAGGAACGGGCTGGGTTTCTTCGCTGGCAGATCTTCTCCTTGGGCTGTGGCACCCAGCAGCTGGTAGCCTGCCTCCTTGCAAAGTGGCTCTGCCCTCCTCACTGCCCCTGGACGTGTGTACCACACAGTTTGTGGCACTGGCCTCCCTCTGCAGCCTGGGGGTGTGAGCACGTCTCCTCGCCCAGGGTCGCAGCTGGTTCCTGCATCCATGAGGATGGCTCAGCCAGAGAAACCAGCCTTGGCACTGCCTATGTTGCCTTTGTTTTTCGATGTGCTTATGAATGCGTCCTCATCAAAATAATGGTCTTGGTGTATAGAAATGTTAACTCCGATCTTTTCAATGTCTATACGTGCTTCTCAGTTCCTCCACCTTGGACTTTCATAACCTAAGAGTCACTAAAGGCCTCCCAGTAATTTGGGGACAGACCAAGATGACCTCAGGATCTGTGCTGAGTTAAGATACAGGTGGCTGTTTCCCCCTCAGAGCTCAGCCCTAGCCCTACACCCTCGAATGAAACAAGGTGCGAAGAGGCTTGGGACAGGACCTCGATGTCCACACTGATCATCCACCTGACAGGAACAATGGGCTGCTCTGAGGCCGACCCATTTCACAAAGGGCTAGGGCAGGTAGAAAAATGGTTTCCTTAACACCTTGTTGTTGATCTAGTGATCGCGGAGAAGCAGATAGGCTAAAATAAACAGTGCAGCAGCCGTTAGTACTCTGTCATGAAAAAAAGTGTGTGTGTAAGAGAGAGAGAGAATGAGTCCCACTCTAGAACATCAAAGAGTGGACCTGGTGAATTAATGTCTCAGGTGTTTTTCCATTCGATGAGGTACATTTCTGATGACTGTATTTCAGTAACTTTTACCCTCAAGGACTTGATATTCAGCTTAAGGCGCACCACCACACTTGTGTTGACTCCTTCACTGAGAGGGTAATTGTTCATTGGAATGCACTGCCTAGGGAGGTGGTCGAGTCACCATCCCTGGAGGTGTTCAAAGAAAATTTGGATGAGGCACTTAGTGCCATGGTGTAGTTGACAAGTAGGAGTAGGTGTAGGTGTAGGTGTTGGGTCATAGGTTGGACTCGATGATCTCAAAGGTCTTTTCCAACCTTATGATACTGTGACACTGTGACTTTATTCTGTTCACAACCGCATGGGATCTAACCCATGTGGACATCAGAGCGGTATCTGGCTTGACCTCCCTTCACCCTCTTTTCACTCTCATTTCAGCCCTGCTCAGAGCGAATCCTCTTTGACCATCATACGCTCAAGCTTTACACTAGAGGTGAGCTCAAAGCAGAAGGTCAGATTTAACCCAACTCAGTCACAGGGTGCTGAGGTCTCTTTTTGCTATAAATATTTATCCAGCAGATTCCTGATGCTTTGGAAGATAATGATAGAAGATTAGAATGATTATCATCTCTGCAAGGAGTGGCTTGCCATGATTCATGAAATGCAGCTCAGCCAGAATGAACCTAGCCCAGTACCAGTAGCCAAAATGCAAGGAAGCTGAAGGGGAGAAACGCTGATATATTTTCAGCAATGGGTCTACAAGAGGATTAGTTCTGTGATGTCTGAGTCCAGTGTTCCAGAAACTGCCTGGCCTCTGCAGAATAATTCATTAACTCTACTGAAAGGCTTTGCTATGGATTTGAAAAGGACCCCAGACAGCAGCCAAAAAATCACGTTGACTCATGAGGCCCGATCCTTGGCATTGAAATGATGTTCATTGTGTGCCGGCAAGAGAAAGCTGAAAGGACTGTGGAGGTGGGCACCCATGGGCACCATGACACTTCAAAAAGAAGCAGGGCCAGCACTCAAAAGTGGCTGAGGCAGCAGCATAAGGGAAAGAAGAAAGAAAGAATGCGTGGTAAACTGAAGTCCTCACTGAGCTTGTACAACAGTGCTTCTTTCTCCTCCCCCCTACCCTGTCATGCCATGCTGGTGTTTGACAAAGACAGATAAATGCATTTCTGAGTTATGACACCAACTGTAATGAAATCAGAACACCAGCAAGAAGTGCTGTTCTCAGCAGAAACACATTGGTCAACTCTCACAGGGGTTTCAGCATCCTGATTCAGACGGCTCTGTGACAGGATTTACCCACACATTTATTCTTTAAGGTGTTTCCTGGCTACTGGAGCTATTATTCGGCTCAGTGGGCAGTTTATTTATTCTTTATGGAAGCTGTAACTGTCCTGAGAACAGGTCTTCTCTGCAGTGACCAAACAGGTACCTTACGGACAGCTTCTCGCCTGCCATCTGCTCCAACCTGACTGGGAGCGACCAGCTGCAGAGGCACCAATAACTCAGTTTCCACTGACATTTAGTCCTTGAGGTCTCTGCTGATCGCTCAGAGCAGTCCAATAAGTCTTACTTGTGATGTGCGCAACTACCCAATAAGAAGAGGATTGAGACCATCTGTCCCATTAGTGACCCAGATTCCTAAATGGTGATTATGCATTGCAAATGCAGGTAGCTCCCCTGAGCTTAGCACAACCCTAACAATCTGTGGCAGCCAGGGATCTGGCCACATCTCTGAGCCTGCACTTAACAGATGCAATGTTGCGGTCTTCTGCTTGGCTGAGGGCACTGGCACCCCTTGCAGAGCCAAATGTGGTGTGACTGCTGGGAAAGTATTTTGGCAGGGGTCAACCAGTGCACAGCGAGTGAGAGTGATGTGATTGATGACAGTTTGTGTGCAGCTGGCGCCTGGCATGTTGCTTACCTTGTGCCCGAGAAGTGTGGAGTCCTGGAATCTGTGATAAGTGATTCTTCTGTACTAGGATGAACATTTGTGTGTGCATGCTCTTAGCATGTTTGGGGATTATTTAGTGATGGGGATGTGTAGAAAAGGGGAAAGATGCATAAACATTCCACACACAACTGTTTTGGGAGCTGATTACTATATATTAAGCTGTCCTCTCAGTTACACTTTGAGCCGAGGAACAAGACCTCATGTCACTCATTAAATTTTATTTCAGGCACTACAGGAATCAGGAGTTGTGCTGCAGGAATTGAATGAAAGCAAGGCACAGAGGGAGGGATTAGTCTTTTAGGTTAGCAAAAAAAGAGAAATAAATTCAAATGACGAAGATAAAGTGCAGTTTCACAGCAGCAGGTTGCACTGGATGGCTGTGAAGGACCTTGTTTTGAGGTATCCGAAAGAAATAGAAGAGCAGGAAATTGAGAGCTCCCACTGTCCTTTATTACCAGCTCTCACTCTCACTTGCCCTGCAATGCACAAACCTGCAGACACATGCCTGGGGTTTTTAAACATGTATTTAGCAGCCTTCTTGGAGAGGGTGAAGCAGAAGGGTCTCAGAAGTCTGGTTTTACTAAGTGTACAATGAGGGAACTTCAAAAGAGGAAGCTAGTGAGTCTTATGTAGAAGATGCTCAATTATAAGGTGGTCCAATGTTTTTAATGTTAAAAAATCTGTGCTCCTGTTGTTTTATTAGCAAGGTTTTAGATTACGCATCTTCTCAGGTATTGCCCCAACTGAGTGTGTGTGGTAATTCAGAAAAATGCTTCTGGAAAGCCAAGTCCTTCTTTCACTCTGCATACAGTCTGCATGGAAGTTACACCTGGCGCTGGTTCTGAGAAGGGGCCTTGACTCTGCTACAGAAGCTGAAACTCTGTTGGAGCCAGTGCCACTGCCCTGCTTCATATTAAGAGTTCAGCTTGGTCTAATGAAACGTTCTGTGTGGAAAGCAGTTCCAGTGCACAGCTGCATCTGCTGACTGGAGGTTAGGGCAGCCCAGCAGCAATTCACCAAGGTCTGTGAGAGGACCACTCCCAGTGACACACTGGGAGTTACCTACATGCCTCCTGCAAGGATTCCTGTAGGACCAAGCTCACAGACGAGCCCTAGTCTCTCTGGCGTGTGAGATAATACAAAGCTGTCTTCTGTGTCCCTGTTCTTTGGGAGGCAGTTTTCACCTGGAAGTCATGACCATAGTCCCAGACAAAGGCAAAGGAAATGTCCTTCTTCCGCCAGCATCTCAGCCTCTTTGGATTCTGCAAATGCAAATCCTCTCTTCTCAAATGTTTTTCTGGGAAAGGTGGTTGCATTCTATCCCAGATCCTGGTGCTGCAGGGTAACAGAATGCCTAACAGGCGGGCCAAAGAGGGGCTCAGCAACCTGCAAGCCACAGGGCTGCCAATTCCAGATCCACTTCTGTCAAACCACAATAACTGGAAACCCCCCTCCATTTATTTCTTTGTAATATTTCTGTGAGCACATCAAAACAGTTTCATATAACTTAGGAAAATGCCAGTGCCATTCACCAATAGCAGCACCATCCAGAGCTTTTTGAGGCACTGGTTATGTTGCATTCACTGAGTAAACAAACTGTTATTTTTCATTGGGGCGCAACTCTAAAAACACAGGCAGATGTATGGAGGTGTAAAAAGCAGAATGAGGGGGATGTGTCACTGCTCACCCCAAAAGCTTGGAATGGGCTGGCTGAGGTGTCCCGGGCATGAGAGTTCTGAGCACAGACAAGCTTTAGCAGTGGATGGGACACGCTCCATTCATTCCTAGCACTGCTGCTTTGCTCCCTGTGGCTCTAGAGGAAGTTTCAAGACTCTCCGAGAAAGTTAAGAACTACATTTTCAAGGAGGGTTATTTTAGAAACCGATGCCTTTCAACTGCAGTCACTTTGAAAGGAAAATAGCTATCAACCCAAAGATGAGCTGAGCTACCTGTACTTCAAGGGAGTCTAGGATCAAGCGTGGGCTGATCTCTGCAAGCAGAGGTGAGCTGCCAGGAACGTCGACATCTCTTCCTAGGTGCGAACCAGGCAGGGCCCAGAGTGAGCAGCCTTTCCTGATGTAACTCAGGTTAGAGGTGACAATAAGGAAATCAGTCCCAAATCTTAGCAGTAGCATATGTTCTCCAGATTGTTTAATATGATTGATGGTTTCTGCTGAAAAAGAAAAAGCCCACCAACTATTGCAGGTCAAAAGTGAACCACTGCACAGAGCTGGAGGAAGGATTTGGCCCTGGCCAGCACTCCCTGTCAGTAGCACCAAAGGCACACAACAGCTTTTGAAGGAACAGGAATATAGATCACAGTTCTAGAAGCAGGGCAGTTTTACTGCAAGATCATGCACCCCTTCTGCACCACGGGCACACCACCCAGCTGTTTTAAAATGTCTAATGTTCATTCCAAACGTGGCAGGTATAAGCACCAAGACATCCCTTCCTCCCACAGCCTCCTTCCCCCATGTGTAAAAACCCTGGTTCACAGGTACCTTGGAGCCTGTAATGAGCTGTTTAACTTGTTTGTAGCAGTTCAGCTTAGCTCAGATTTCATCTCCAGGCACCACCTGTGCCTGAACATGTCTGTACCAGGTTACTAATGTCATGTCTTCGAGCGCTGCTCTGGAAGGAGTTGATGTGATGGCAAACACAGGTTGGTTGTGCCCTAGGTCTGCCCTTAGGAATGGTCACTGCTATTAATGCTGGATGATGCCTCCTTTGAGATGGCATGAAAACTTGCACACAAGGACTGCCTGGAGACTGCATTGTGGTGAAAACTGGTTTCAATTGGCACACATGTTTTGGCTGTAGTGATGTGATATACGGGCATTTCAACCTGGGAAAAAGCAAGGCCCATCTAGGTCTGGAGTGGAGAAATCCTAAAACTAACATTTAGACAGAGTGACTGTCTGAAAAATCAGAGTGGTGCCCTGTGGATGGAAGAAATAAAACTGAGAATCTGCATCAAGATAAGTGCTTTGGCTGGCTTTGGGCAGGGCTTGTGCATCGGCTGCCGCCAACCAACACACGCTGTCCTCCAGCTGAAACTAGAAAAAAAATTCATTCCTAGACTCTCCTCAGGCTTTCAAAAGCTCTCTGATTGATCTTGACAGCACAAAGATAAAACTGAGAAGTTCAGGACCAGAAAACCACCCAAGGAGCAGAATCTCAGAGAGGGTTTATTCAGTTTGCCTGGCCGATCGAAGAAAGACACTCACTGTTCAACAGGAGCAGTGTGGGCCTTCTCATGATCCAGTAGAGAAAAAATTTCTTCCTGCACCAAAATAGCCAAATGAGAATGTGTATTCCTACCTGAATAGCACTGCCTCCCATCTGTTGCACTCGTAACCTACCATGTTCTGCAAACCCTGACAGGGCACAGTCTGCGCTGCGTCTCCTGAGGGGCTCGTGCTGGCATGAGCAGGGTGGTGCTGCCTTAGAGCTGACCTGCACCTCTCGCTTCTGACGGAGTGAGATGTTTCTTTATGACAGGTGCCAGGACTATGTTTCACATTCTGGTCCTCTCATGCAGATACCTGGGTTCTTGCGAGGGCTGGGTTTTGTGCCATCTGAGCCAAGTCCAGCTTCATCCCAGCACAGGAGTCTTGTCATGAGGGAGAACAGATTGCTTTTGCTCACATCTGGACTCCTCCCCTGGCTCACTTCTGAGGGTCACAGCACTTTCCCACTGGTCTCACAAAGCTCCAGCAAACCCTCATCTCGTTTCCCAGCACCAGCACACGCCAGCACAGCCCTGCAGCCTCCTCAGCTCTCTGCGTGATGCGGGCGGTGGTGCAGGGGCAGGCTGCCAGCTCCATGTGGCCACGCCACGGTCATGGAGGAACCATAAGTGTTCCTGGCACAGCAGGGATAGGCTGAGCACCCCATGGAGCACAGTTTGAGCATGCAGGAAGGAGACTAGGGCTGCACTCCCAGCTGGAACTGCTGCAAGAGTGTCTTTGCAGGGAGGAGAGGCAAAATTTCCCCCTGAGTGAGCACTGAGCAGGACAGCCCTGGCCTGGCAGGGCATGCTTGAAGGAAGTGAGGGCAGGACTGGTTTGGAGTCAATCACTGCTGCTACTGTTGAAATTCCATGCACCTGCCACAAGGTAGCTTAATGGAAATCAAAAGCATTGCAGAGGACAGATTGAATCTCAAGTGAGTGACACAAAAATGACAGGCTAATTTTGTGTTTCATTTTTAGCAGCATTATTCAGTAGTGTAGGATAATGGTTAACTGATTTAACCAGGTTCTCACTTCAGGTAAGAAAGGCAGAACAGGGAACTACTATTTTTTTTTTTCTTTTTGCAATTCGTCATTATAATTTAGCAACAACATTCATATCTTTAGTTACATTTCCATATATAAACTTTTAATTGTCAATGAATGCAATTATAAGAATAGCTTTGGTTCAAAACAATACACAGCACAATAACTGTGCAATTAGCTATGTTTGTGTAGTAAAAAGTAATTTTACTTCTAAACTCTGTGAAATTTCAGTCGCCCTCAGACTGGCCGAACATACAGGTGTGCAGTTCTTTGGACTGCTCAAAAACATACAGAAACCAAGCCAAGGAGAGAGCAGCTCTCCCTCGTGAGGTGGCCCCAAGGACAACACATGGGGATGGATTTCCAAATCAGACAGGTGACCACAGGAAGTGGGCCCAGCTTGAGGGACAGAGATGCACTCTTACTTCCTTCAGAACTATGCCCAGAAGTCAGGTGCCAGTATCAGAGGTAAACGAGCTTGTGATAAAATGCACAAACAAAGCTGCGAGTAGGGGTCGTGCCCCCATTAGGCTGAGGGAAGGGTGTAGGGTTAGGTTAATAAACATCTGTGTATGTCTTGTGATCCTCTGTCCTTAGCCCAAAATACAGCAAAGATGTATTGCTTGGCAGATCTTGGCAGCGTGAAAATCCCCTCTTTCATCTCCAGCTGCCTCTTGGCAGGCTAGGGTGGAGGTGGATGCAGAAAGCGAGCCTCCACAGTCTTTTCAGCTCCTCCTTTCCTGGGAAGGCCCGAGAGCAGAGCACTCACATGGTGAAAAGGTATTACCCTCCCATTGTATCTTCATTAGAGTTCTCAGCAGAAATACCTGCACTCATGATGCAGCCTTGACTACTGTAATTCCTCTTCTCAGGGCTTGCAGCTTTGCTCCTGTGGCACTCACTGTTTTGGCAGAAGGGACCAGCATGCCGCATCCATCTCGGAGCACCTCTCATCCTGCACCCCAGCAGTGCTCCTCTGTCTTGCAGCTGCTGCTGGTGGCTTTCCAAGCGTAAAGCCAGCACTCACTCAGTACTCGCACCTGCCAGATCCCCACCAAGGGGTCTCAGATCAGCAGAAGAGACTGCGCTGCCCCAAATCCAGGCAGAAGCTGTCCCCCTGCCTTTCTCTAGCCACTTAAAATAAGCTGCAGCTTTCCTAATATAATTTCAAACCCCTGAAAATCAATGTTAATGTGGTTCACCAGTTCTGCTTTCTTTCCCTCTCTTCCTTGGGTCTGGTCTCTCTGTTTAGAGAGAATGGTGTTGTTCAATAACATTCTTTTACCATGGCAAGATCCTTGTTAGTGAGTGGGTGAGTAATGATTATTATCCAGCCAAAGGACTGGATGTATGTTTACATTTCTTTTCCTTCCTGATCACCCACCCTGTGTGCTAATCCAAAACAGACCTTTATTAGCAACATGAGCAAACTGATGTTGTGTAGGCTAAGATGGGCAGGAATATAATCTACTCAGTCACATGGGGTGGGGAGGGTCAGACTCCCACCTGAGCAATGACAGGTATAAGCCCTCTACATTCAAATTCCCTCAGAGTTCAGGAGATTCCAGAGTCTGATGCCCATCTCTGAAGGTGAGGTGTACAGTACAGTCAGGAGACAGGTGCTTTAGGGTGCCATGTCCCCTGGCCAGCCCTCTGTAGCTGCTGCCCTTCTTTTATCTGTCCTTTCTGTCTGGACTAAGAGACATCCTTGGGGGCAAACACTCTGTTGTGCACCATTTCTGCTCCACAACAGCACCATCATTTCTAAGTGCCCGTGGAGCATGAGCAGTAATAGTGCACAAGTGGAAGAGAAGAAACCACTGGGGTTCATCCACTGCTCAAACAACCTCCAAGCAGCTCCTTTCCTCTTCTCCTGAGTTTTGCCTTTAAAGTTTTCCCTCAAGTCTGCAGAGAACCTCCTGCTGTTGCTGTAAGATCCTTATGCCCTCCAGCTCCATAGCCCTCGATAGCTCTGGGGTTGGGTACAGCCTCACAAGGCTAAACTGGTACAGAAATCCACACAAGCAGAGAGGAAAAGTGATCTTGCAACACTGACTACTCTTTTTTTTACTATTTTTAAACTATTTTTTAAAAAAGCTGAGCCTGCATTTGATCTCCAAAGATCAAGGTCTTTTTAGGTAAAGGGCCCTGCCAGGGAACATGCCTTTACTGAGCTCCCTTACAGCAAAAGACCAAAAGCCCTCTCTCATCACTGCTTTGCCATGCAGGGCATGAGAAATAGGAAGGAAACCCAGCATTCCTCAATCCTCTGATCTCCTGTAATCCAGCCCGATAGCCTTCTGCAGCAATTTTCTCCATAGCCCACCATGCAGAGCATGCCCTCGTTGCCCTGGGCGTGCTTAACCCGGCTCTACCTTAATTTGCAATAGCAGCAGCATTACATAAATTACTTATTCACTAATGATGTCTCTCTTAAGTAAGCAAATGGGATGACATCACCCACCAGCAAAATACCAGCTGCTCCAGGAAGGAGGGAGGGAAGGGGTGAGTGTGTCTGTGTGGGTGTGCACACAGAGAGCGTTTGAGCCGTGGCTGCATGTCAAAGCCCAATCCTTCCAGAATCGAGACAGGATCATGGATAATTCAGGCTGGAAGGAATACCAGGAGGCCTCAGCCTAACCTCCTGCTCACAGCAGGGTCAGCAATGAGGCCAGACCAGGTTGCTCAGGTGCTTTATACAGCTAAAGCTTGAAAACTTCCAAGGATGCAATTTGTGTAGCCTCTCTGGGCAACCTGCTCCAGTGTTCAACTGCCCTCACAAGGAAAAAATTTTCCTTGTACCCGGCCTGAATTTTTTTTCGACTTAAGGCAATTCTGCCAGTTATCAAGCTGGTTTAAAATGCTCCTATATACAAAAGTATCATGTAGATGCATTCACATCAATCCACATCTCTGCCCACATCTTTGTTCATAGCAGCCCAAGCTTTCTCCAGCCTTTAATAAACTTGTTATACAATATTTGTTGTACACAGTATCACTTAATTTATCTGTGGGAATGCAAGGATTTGATCATCTCTTAAATACCTCAAGCAAGCAGGACTGTATGCACTACCACAGCTAAAATGACTGTGTAGCTTATGTTTTGTCCAGATGCTGCATTACTCCCTTCATGCCACAGCAACCAACTATTCACCAATTTCTCACTGTCTCTGTCCAGGCAGCAGGAGCCCTGCCAGGTGCCTGTCTCCAGGAAGCTTATTCCTACCCAGCTCAGCCTTCCCCTTGAGCTCAGACAGTCCCATACTTGGGACAGCGCTGCTTGGACCCAAGCTGGCTGCTGACAGAGACATCACCCTCACCAGAGGCCACAGTGAAGGCTCCTGAGTGCTGGGGATCTGGTGCTGACATCAAGCATCCATAAGCTGTGCCCTGGGAACCAGATCCTCAACCCCTCCAAAGTCATTGCTGCTCCACAGGACTCTACCCACCAGCACCCAGCTTTGCCACTCCTGAAAATGAGTGGGATCTGGTGTGAGCTGCTGCAGTGGTCAGGAAGGGAAACGGCATCCGCTTGCCACATTTAGAAATCATCTAGTAAACCAACAGCTGGTGAAGAGGAGGGAGTGAAGCAAGGTAGCAGCAAGCACCAAAACTAGTGATGCTTATTAATACCCACCTGTGGAAAGGGAGCGTTGCGTGAGATGGTTTGGTGGCACAACGCATAACTGGGATAGTGCCAGCTTGCACCTCTGGGCCAAGATGTCTCTGAAACTGAGAACAGTCCTGCCAAGTCTCAAAAGCTATCATTTACTCTATAGTTGTATGCACAAGCCAGATCTGTGTTAAGGATGTGGCAGAAGCAAATACTTCCACCTGCCACAAGACAGTTATTTCCAATGCCAAAATCAATGAGTGAACCAAAATCCATTCATTCCCAACCCCTGCACATAAAATATGCTTTCAAAATTTCTAGCTTGAACATAAAATCAAATGCAAGGTATTTTAATTTCTCTTCTGATTTTCAGCCTCTTGGGTGTGCTCCAGTTATGTTGTGGATCTTCTGTCTAGAAAGATGAGTTCTAGAACTGATTTTTTGGTTTTTTTAACACAAAAGGGAGTTGATCACAGAATTCTGTAATTCTATGGTGGCATTTGGGGAGAACAACAAAATATGAGACCTCGCACAGAAGCAATGAGTGCAGCCCTCCTTGCTGCCATTTGTATTATTCACACTGAAACACACCTCTATCTGAGGTGGGATCCCTTTAAATTGAGGAACACCCCTAAAAGCTGAAAGACCAGTGATTGGAACAAACCCTTAGGAAGCTTAAGGAAGGAAGGAAGTTTTCTTCTCACATGTTTTGCTCTCTGCCTTGCCTGGGGGACTATTGGCCAGGCCAGCACCCAAAGCATACATCAGATGCAGGTTGATTACCCACCATCCCCAGCCCCTCAAGGACAGTGATCTATTGCTTGCAAAGTGCTTTGAACACATGTGCCAAAATACTTTTGCACAGAAACACAAACAATACAGGAATGCTGGAGATTAAGTATGCCCAGGAAATACTGGGCTTTTCCTTCCAAAGCTACCCTGAGTGACTGAGTTGTATCAGAGGGTAGGAGTCTGCTGAGACCCTGTTGTTCGGTGTATGCCCCTCTGCACGTAATTCTTGCCTGTCATCTCATATTAGATCTGGTAACTTATTCAAACTGGAGAACAAAATGGATTTCTGTAGGAAATTTCAGGCATCATAAAGAAAAATATGAAATGAGGGGCTCTTTAATTATCAAAGCAAATTTACAAGCCATAGGAAGCAGAGAAATCCATTAAAATCTGCTCAGAGGAGAATTAAAATGACTTAAAAATGTGGCATGGTTAAATGCTGCCCTTTGTGCACTGTGAGAGCAAGGTTACTGGCTCAGAGAAGTCTACTTGTTAGGAGGAAGGGCTCATCTGCTGCAACCCTGCTGAACAGGCTTCTGGCAAGAAGAGGAAAGTTGGCTCTCCTTGATGAACGGGTTAATACCACACTCATGGAGATTGCCAGGGGACTGATAGACCTCCCTTCTCCCTGTGGTGAGATTCTCAAACGGACCTTGCCACATCTACAGCCTGCAGAAGACTGTTCTTGAAAGTAAAACTCAGTGGAAATTATGTTCAGCCTGGGAGCTGCAGAATTCAGCGTCTCCTTGCCCAAAGAAGAGCATCCAGCATGTGCTAAAAGAGCAGTAAGTGCTCTGGACTCCTTTCTAGTAGCACAAAAAGCCCCATCTATAACCAGAAAGTTGTGATGTCCCGTGTAAATAATAACCAGCACACAACTCAAGGAATGCCAGATTTGTCTTCACCAAGACAAACACGAGGCCAGAGCTCTCCAGTGCCTGCTGCGTTGGAGAGGTGCAGGAGGCAGGTGAGGCGGCTGCAGCTGTAGGTGCTTTTGTAGCAGCTGGATGCCAGCCAGCTGGAAGCTGCTCTAAAGCCCACGCTGAGACAGAAGTGGAAATCAATAACAATACTAATAAATCAAAGAGTAATCATTTGTACTCAGCCCAACTTTGTCCCAAGCTCACATTAGTCACTTTTGGCTGGTCTCTTTGGGCTGTGCAGCCAGTGGGGCTGCTTGGACACCACACAGGGTGGTATTGATGCGAGATTCTCCTGCCAGTCCCCGGTAGGGACAGAGGGTTGTTCCCAGCTTCTGCTTGCTCCAACCTGGCAGGGCGGCACGGGAATCGCGGAATCACAGAATCATAGGATGGTTTGGGTTGGAAGGGGTCTTAGATGACCCAGTTCCAACCCTGCTACCACGGGCAGGGACTCCTCCCACTGGATTAGGGTGTGCAAAGCCCCATCCAACTTGGCCTTGGACACCTCCAGGAATGGGGCAGCCACAACTTCTCTGGGCACCCTGGGCCAGGGCCTCACCACCCTCATAGTAAGCAATTTCTTCCTAATGTCTAACCTAAATCTCCCCTCTTTCAGCTTAAACCCGTTACCCCTCGTCCTGCCCCTGCACTCCCTGATAAAGAGCCCTCACCCTGGGAAGGGTGAGGGGCCCTGCCGTGCCCCCGAGTGCCGGGGTGCCCCTTCCCGGGAGCTCTGCGGGAGCATCCCCCGCATCCCCGCTCTGCTGCGGCCGCCTGGTCGGCAGTGACACCGCGCGGCGGCCACCGGCACCGGCACCGGGCGGCGCCTCCTGTCCCGGGGACACCGCACGGGCCGGGCAGCGACGGCTCTGCCGGACACCGAGGTCTCGGTCACTGGCGGAGGACTCGGTGCCACCTCATCTTTCACCAGCCTGGAGAAAAGGAACCTCCTTCCAGAGGAAAATGGACCCTTCTTCCCTGGGCGTCCAGAGAGGGCAGCGAGGCCTGTGAGGGGCTGGAGAACGTCCCGTGCGGAGCGGCTGAGGGAGCCGGCGTGTTCAGTCTGCAGGAAAAAAACAAAAAGGAGGCTGAGGGGAGGCCTCGTCACTGTAGGAGGCTGTGACAGGGTGGGTGCTGGCCTCTTCTCACAAGTGACAGTGGTAGGACAAGAGGGAATGGCCGCAAGTTGCTCCAGGGGAGGTTCAGACTGGACATTAGGAACAATTTCTTCACCGAAAGCGCTGTCAGGCACTGACACAGCTGCCAGCGAGATGGTTGAGTAACCATCCCTTGAGATATTTAAAAGATGGGTAGATGAGGTTTAGCAGTGGACAGGTACGGTTGGACCCGACGATCTCGAAGGTCTTTTCCAACCAGGCAATTTTATGGTTCCTCCCCTTCTGAATATATATATACACATACACATACACATACACATATATATGTACGTATGGCTGCAGCCTACCCCCTGCCTCCTTGATTCAAAGTCTGTAATGCTCCGCTCCTTGCCTCCGCACCCTGCCCATTCCCATTGCCAGCAAAGGTGCTGGCAAACCCTCCTGGCTCAGCAGCAGCCTCTAGGAAGCAGCCTTATCTGTAATCAAACTCACCCTGCTTTTTCCTAACCTCAGTCCTTTACACCACCCCCATTCGCCTCGCCCTCTTGGGATGTTTTAAATGAGATTCTAATTTCTTCAGGCCAGGGATGATGTTTTATCAGACCTTGTACAACACTTTACCACACCGGGGCCCAGGCAGCATGGGACCTGCAGGCATAATTACAGTCTCAATGATAAATACCAGTCATACTGTTTGTCTCCCTGTTCAGGTTGCTGCACTGCACTGTAATCAAACTTGCTGATTGTTTTTAAAAGGCAGGTGTATACTTTAGGTCTGACGCAAGGTTGTCCTACATTCTACTCTGGGTCACGTCGGGCTCTTTGGATTCGATATTGAGGAGCAATGGTTCTTCTCCAGAAGATGTGCTGCAGGACTCAGGCTCCTCGCCGTCCCGAAAGACCTGAGATCCCTGCGCAGCACAGCACGTCAACAGAGTGTGTGGGAACGATGCTCACCTTGAGGACGCACCCATTTGTTTGTCTGCTGGGAAGGAGGAGTGAGCTGCAATCTGCTCATTTAACTTTGTGAACCGTGCCATTTGCTGAAGGCTGTCAGCCTGGCGGTGCCCAGAACAGCTGACATGCTGCGTGCCTGTCTCCTAATTTCCCTGTTAATAAGCATGTGGTAAGCGCTGGTGCCGGACATCACTGCATTTCCAGTGCCCCAGACTCCCACAAGGAGACATGGGAGGACAAGACTCCTCTCTGCCTTTCAGATTAGCATATGTCAAGTCAAGCTGGTCACTCCAGCTGGGCAGAATAGATACATCAGTACAGAACAGAGACATCAGCACACCCCAAATTGCCAATTTGCAGCTGTGGCTTCCTCTGTGTGACCAACCTGCCCCACAGGAGCAAGGACTGCCAGTGCCTCTGATAAGCACACCAGTGCTTGCAGATGCTGCTGGTATGTGATGCTGCTGTGGAGCAGCACTGTGGACACAAACTTCTGCAGAAATCAGATCCCAGGTTTTCCCTGAAGTGACCTCATTAAAGGGCAAGTCTTTAGCTGTGGAGAGAGGGGCAGAAGTGTCATTCCCTGCTCATGTGCTGTTGGTAGATCATCCAGAGAAGGTCTGAGGAGGCATTGACACCCTGGAGGACAGTCCTCCTTCCATATGCCTCTGCAACTGAACCAGCAAATCCCTGTCGGAGTGCTGAGTATGACAGGGCTGCATATCCCTGCACACAAGACCCCTTGGTATGCATCAGTCCAACCCTGAAGGTGAGCCAGCATCCTATGATCAGAATGAAAACTCAGGAATACGTCCCTTCCTTCTGCTCACTCCATCTTTTAAGCACTAATAGTTTCTTCTTCTTAAGTCTCTATGGGGTCCTCAGACACTCATTTTCAAGCCCCCTCAAAAACATGGCTTGGAAAAACACAAACCACATCCACACTTGGCATTGAGCAGATGCCCATATGGATGCTGGAGAGAGCTACAGAAGAGTCTGTTCTCTAAACATCATTGAGATCAGAGAGCAATGAGCCTCTCATCTGCTGAGCAAACAGCAGTTGCATAAATTGAAACTGCCTTGGGCTCACTGGATTAAACTCAACACACCCAGTGTGTCCCGGAGTTCAGGAGTTTCAGAGAAGAAGAGAGCGGAAATCTCCTTGCCTGCTAAGGCCAGTTCACTGCTCTACCTTTTCCGGCTCTCCTCTGACAGGTTGTCATCACTCCTTGCCTGTCTCACCGTCCTCCCCTGCCACGCACTCTGGGCAGGCTTCCAGGCTCCAGCTGGAGAGTAGTGACTTGATTAGATTTGATTCACAAAGGCATTTCAAAACAATTTTTCACCTAAACAAAATAAAAGTCCTGGATCTAGGGATCATATTTAAGGGCAGGATAGATCCTTTTGAAGCCAACTGCTGGTAAGTCACCGAATTTTAAATAATGTTTCTTCCTGCCAAAATTCCCTGCTGAGAAAAAAGTTCATGTAAGTTCAATTGCTCAGTGCGTGACCTCCTGAAATAATAGGTGACGTGGTTTTGGCTTTTGGGTCCCCTGAACATACAGGCTCCTGTTCAATTTTTTCAGTTTAACCACTCATCAGGTATGCAGGAGGCTTTAGCCTTCTCTTCAGGCCTCAGACAAACAGATGCCACCAAGGATGAAGAGGACGCTGCCGCTCCTACTCCTTTGCTTCTATTTCTTTTTCCTTGGAGTCCCAACAAATATGTCCAACACATGCACTAGGGGCAAGAGCAAAAGTCCATCACACCTGCAGCGGTGTTTGGTTCCAAATAACTTCTGCTCTGGTTGACCTGGGAGGGAAGACCGCCTTGTCTGGTTCCATGTCATAGTGTCTGTGGTGGTGGTCGTACTGAAAGTTCACTTTTTCTCCCCTAGCTGTTTTCTCAGTACCTACAGATAGGTGGGAATGAGCCAGCTCCTTTCTGCAAGCTAGAAGTGTTTGATGATTACGACTGCATTAATAGCATGGTTTGCCACCCCAGCCTCTCCATCTGAAATCATGTTCTGTTCCGCATCTCACAGCATGCTGCTCACCTTACGTGCCCACAAGCCTGTAGCTGGAACTGCTTAAAAAAAAAACAACAAAGAAAGCACAGTGCACAAGGAGGAAACTAATGGTGACATACTGACATCCTTCCTAGGTGCTCAGTGCACAAGACAGAGCCAACCACTTTGGAATGAGGACTGGGGAGCATCATTTGCAAGCCACTGTCTTTCCTGGTGGAAAGGTCACTCACCAGCTGGCTCAGACACAAGCCCTTCCCGGAGCACTCACAGAGGCTGAGGCCAGGCTGGCCTTGATTCTAGCCCTTCTGGCAGCTTCATACTGAAAGGAAACCACTGCAGGGACACGTTCAGTTTCCTCTCCATGTGCCCGCTTAAACCATTCCAGAAAAATAATCTCTACCAAATGTACTGTCTTCAGAAGCAGCACAAAGCCTGCTCTGTGAATCCCAACAACAATGTGCTCATTTAAACCTTCCTGTTATGCTGCAATGAAATTGCTCTTGAGGAATGAGTCTAAAAAAAGGGGGTTCAGTCAAGAGCACAACAATTAATTGATGGAGAAAGGAATCCACAGTCAGACACACCACTCCTTCACTAGGATGGAGGTGCTTCAGTTTTACTGCAAAATGCTCAAAGGCAAAGCAAGAGCTGTTCCTGAGCAGAAGAAAACATGCAGGCATGTGTTTTATCAGCCTGTGGACACTTCTTACATGACAGAAAGGGCACCTGAGGGCTAAGTGATGAGTTCCTAGGAGAAGGCCATGGTTGAGGTGGGCCTGTGAGAAATACGGGAGACTTGCCTGAAGCTCAGCGCTGTTTCCACCAGCTCCCAACCTTGCTGAAGGTAGAGGGGCTTCATGTAGTGTCAAATGTAACATGGCACTGTGCCGCTGTGGTGGCCATGGTGCCCACGCCCACACTCAGACGCCATCCCCCATGTCCTTCAAGGAGCACGGCACCCAGGCCACCAGGTAGGTCTGGTGCACCACACTGCAACACGAGACAAGAGGAAACGCTTTTGGCCGTATCAAAATGAGGCACTTGGATCATTCTTTTAACTGGGAATTTAAGCGACATAAAGACCATTGTGCAAAACGTTTCTGCGTCACTGAATCAGCTTCTTCCAAAGGGAAAAGCTGTGCCATTTGAAAAACGTAAGCCCGTTATACATAACAAGCCCTCCCCTAGAGACCTCGTAATTAAAGCCTAAGACAAGCTGAAGCAGGCAGGCAAAATAAACCCTGGGTTTGGAGGTACCAATTAAGCAAGCAGAACAGAAATCTGAGTTTACCACTGACCTGACTGATGCCAGAGGGGAAGAGTTTGTCGGCAAATTTCAAAATTAGACTTAAAAGAAGAAGAGATGGTTAATAGGAACTAAGCAGCCTTGCTAGGCTGAAAAACGATGAAATAGCCCTTTGCGTGTTCCTGCCTTCCCCTTTATGCATATGTCATAAATAATTTACCAGCTCTTTGTCTTCAGCCCTCGATGAATTCTGGGGTATAATAACAGGAGTAGCCGACGGCATCTGGACTGTTCTGTCTTCAGACAATACTGGGCTCTCACATGTAATCCCACGGTAGTATGAAACAGGTTCTCCTTATCCTCCTGATCAGATTTCTACCTTGTCCTCCTCCTGTACATGTAATTATCCTCTGGAGCCATGTTCATGGAAGCAATAGGCACTTACACCACTTGGCAGCACTGTACAAACTGCCAGATCTGCTAAGTCTGGGCTGTAATTATACAGTAGAAGGCCTTCAGCAGCAGTCACCAGTCCTGGACAATAACAGCAAGCAAGTAACACCTTGTAGGCTAGCTTCCCCATTAGTTTTTTCATTGTTTTTGTGGTCATGAGTTATATGGGAGTACCTAGCAGGTAGTATGTCACATGCAAGCGTTGGGCCTAGAGACAAATAGAGAGACAAAAACATCTTTTATTTGGTAATAATCTGGGCCACCTTTGAGAGACAAGGGAGGTTATCAGCCCTGTGGCATTCATCCTGGCAGCCAGGCAGGCTGGCATCTGGGCAGCATGCTTTCAAGTATCACATCTCCCTGAGCTCACGAGGCTGTATCTGGTAGAGAAAAGCCATTTCCTGTGATTTTGTTGAAGAAATCTACAGCTCAGGATGTTGTGACAGGTCAGTGCCTGGTAAGCAGATGTCTCAGCTGTTTGTTGACACCCATCTCCATACGGGGCCAGGTGCCCATGGAGCTGCAGGAGACCATTAGCTGGTCACTTGCTGTGGTCTCATCCATAAGTGATGCTTCATGGTGTGAAAATACAACATCTCGGCCAGGTGGTAAGGAGCCCCAGAGCAGCTCCTGGGGACTGGAGAGAGCCAGAAGCTCACAGAAGGAACATTGCCATCATCCTGCCAATTGCCTTTTGCCAGTGCACAGACATCCCCAGCCTCTGTCCCCACAGATACTATACCTCGGAAATTCCTTGGGATGCTTTCTGCATGTCCTATCTGCAGTGGTGTCCCATCATGATTAGGAGTTAGAGAGCTGTCAGAGCAACTAAAACACAAGGCAGGAGGTATATGAATAAATCTGACCTACCACCACTGCAAGGACAGTCCCTGCTGAGCACAAGCAACAAAGAACAGGACACAAAAATAATGCAAGTCCCATACTTTCCTCATAACTAGTACTACTCCAAAGGTGATTGGCTGAGCCTCTATCATCGAAAGCCAGCTCCCTCATAGAAGACAAGGGTGTTTAGTTCTTCTTTCTGACATCCAATTCAATTTGGGTACATATACCACAAACAAGTATGTAAGTTTGCACGTTGATGTCATGTCTCAAAACTTCAAGTCTAGAAGAGCCTACCAACCCGAGGCACCACTGAGGGCAGAGCTGCCGTACCCCACTTTCTAGCAAACCATTCACCTGTCCAAAACTTAGGAAGCTCTGTACGTGTTTGTCCACCTCCTGTGGCTCAAAAGCCACAGTCATCCTGGAAGTATGATGATATCGGAGGCTGATCTAATTCATACTACTGTCTGCAGGTGCCCAAATTTCATCCAAGGGGGGTGAGGTGGGGAAAGTGAGCCTGGATGGAGCCAGTGGGCACTTCTGTGGTCAACTTTCAGGGGCTGACAGAAACAAGTGAGGTTTCTAGGGAAGGAGATGGAGTGTGGCTGGCACGGAGGGCACAGAGACTGGAGGACTGGCCCTGGCTGGGGTAAGGCAAGCAAGTTTACACTGAGATCTTGGGAGCTGATTAAAAAACATGAAGCACAAAGACAGGTCTGAAGAGCTGCATGTGCAATCACAGGTGAAGTAGCACAGAACAGGTACTGCAGGTCCACGTCTCCTTCCCTCTCGCTCACGCTCCTTGTCCTGCCCCAGCTGTTGGTTCCACAGCACTTGCATGTCTGTAGCTCCCTTCTGGGAAAGGAGGGCTTCTACCCTTCCCCTCCACCTCCTGCCAGCACCTCTTCATCACATCTCCCTTCTGTGCCTTTCCCACCTTTCTTTCCCCTAAAGGACACACAAGCATTTTTGCTTTGCAAGTTTTCCTTTCCCCTGCTGCCATTTTGTCACCCTCTGGGCAAGGGGAAAGCTCCACTGCCCGTTGCCTCCACAGTTGGGTAGCCCTGGGCCACCAGTCCACCCACGGGTGCTCTCCACCTACCTGTTCACGTGGGTCTCAGGAGCCCCATGAATGATCCCAGGCTGGCACCAAAAAAGGGGTGAGGGGCACCCCTGCCCCTTGTGGCTCCTTCCTGGCTTCCAAAAGCCTCCTGCAAACAGCAAAAAAGGAGCTGCCCAAATCCAGCGTTTCATTTTCCCCCTCCTTCCATTCCATATTAACAAGTCTTTTGTGACAGCAAATAATTAAAAACCAAATAAAAATAAATTAAAACTAACAGAGACATGACCTCAGCCTGGCTGCTCAGAGAAAGAGGTGGTGTCTGGAACTGAATGACTGTTGCTACACCCATGCTACACCACAGCCCAATAGGCAGCATTTTACAGGGTAGTCAGAAGACATGCTGCACATTATTAATTTTTTTGGTGAAAGTACAAAACCATATTCCCTATTTTCTAGCTTTCTAACGGGAGATGTAAGAGTTTGACTGGGAAATATTTACCTAGCCACTGGAGCTGAGAGCGAAAAGTCCATGTTGCACCCAAGAAAGTACTCATATATTTTTTTCCTTCAGAACAAATATAATCATAGAACGGTTTGGGTTGGAAGAGACCTTAAATATCATCTAGTTTCAAGCCCCCTTCCATGGGTAAGGACACCTTCCACTAGACCATGTTGATAATAAAAGCATGTGGGATCAGAACCTGGTCTTTCCTTTGGTAGAGGCAAAGCCTGATCTGTGACAGCTAAACTAAACATATCCCTCTTCAGCTCTGTCCTTTGCTTTGCATTCACTGCCACTTGGGGAGAGGGCAGATACAGGGACTGGGACTCCCAGGACAACATGGAAACAATGTGAGGATCTGTGCAAAGCATTTGTCTCTCTGCAAACAGCAAGGACTTCTTGCAGATACCAGGCAGACAAATGAAGGGTGATCTCAGCTATGGGAGTGCTCAGCCACAGACATCACAGTGTTCACTCACAGACATGAGTGTTCACAGTAGCCCAAGCTTCACCCCAAGCAGGAACTTGAAGGACAAATGGTCAGGACAAACACTCCCGTGCAATGTAACAACAAGCACGAGGCTAGGGAGTGCACCCACCTCAAAATTGCTGTTGACTGCAGATGTATGATGAAACATGTCGCCATTGTAGACAGACATGTACATAGTGATGTCTGATTCAGATCACTACTAATTACTCTGGCAGAGTATTTGAGGTCTCTTAGAAAGCCAACACCCACTGAAGATGCTTGATGCTTCCTGCAGTGATGTCCTGCCACTGATTGCTTCTGCTTACCTTTCTTGCTCAGAAGGGGTGGCAACTTCTTCCGACCCTGAGCACTCACAAGTAGTGCATTCACTGCTCTATCATCTGCTGCTTAATGAAAATCCTGAAATCAACTACATTTATGACAGGTTAATACTTAAGTAATACATAACTGCTCTTGGGGTGGGGGTTTTCACCCAGTAGTGCTTTTGTTTGACAGTAAATTCATTCAGGAACTGAAGGAAAAGTATGATATGAGCCATGCCCTGGGCAAGGAAGAGGGAGGAGGATGCTAGGTCTGCCCTTGTGTCCATGCAGAGAGGCTCCAAACAAGACAAAGCAAAAAAAAGAGTAAGACAATAAGCAAAGATGGACATGAAAAGCAAGATGAAAATACAGCTAAATATCAGGGAGAAAAAAAGCTTCCCAAAGACAAGAACAGTTACAGGAAAGGACAGGATTCTGAGGGAGGTGGTGAGAGAAAGAGCAGCAGCAATGCATGCTCTACTCTCAGTGCAGAAGCTTTACCAGCGACATGAATGAAGGCATGAAGACAACCTCCCTCCAGGAAGAGATGTGCACCTGGGGCACCCCTTCTCTGTGGCCAAGGCATCCATTCCCAACAGGCCACTATGCTACCTTCAGCCCCTCTTGATGTGAGGGCCACCCTGAGGCAATGGTCACTGCATGTCCCTAGGCCACGGTTCATCCTGCCCAGCCACCTCTCCACTGTGAATGGAGAGGTAAATGCTGGTTCCCCTGAACACTCCTAAAGTGTCACTGAAACCCTGCAGCACAGGCATTGGCTCCTGCAGGACAGGGAGCCTTCAAAAAGGCCACTGCCCTGGGCAGTAAGTATTGAAGCATGTTTGGAATTTGTTTTTGAAGGTTAGAGAAGCCTAGGTTGGAGGCATAGATCTCAGGAAAGTGGTGTGAAATGACCTCACTGGTTTTCTAATGGGCATCTTATTAGCACTGCAGTGTCCTTCCTCAGCACATGTATTAGCAATAGCAAAACGTCCAAGCCAAGACATTCAACAAAAACAAGGTTACAAGAATAAAACACCTCCTATCACCAAAACCACCTTGCCTCACTGCATAACTGTGCTGCCAAGGACACTGACCCAAACCTGATAAGGGATGAAATGTCAGGGGTCACAGCACACATTTCTCAAGAGCTGCCCCATCGATCCCACCACCCAGTTGAACAGAAGCCTCTGACAATTTCCAGTTTCACTGGGTAGTTCTTTTATTTCACCCTTGTGCTGGTGTGAGGCTCCCACATTACCAGTCTTGGACAAACAGATATTTGCAGCAGCACTGGTCGCTCTTGCTTCTTCTGCACTGCTGTTTCTCATACACCTATGGCAATGATTGCCTTCTCCTGGGCTTCTACTACTGTTAGTCCTCTGCTAGATGCAGGGTATGTGTGTGTACAAAAACTGGAACCAGCTGTGGAAATAACAAAATGTTTTTTGTTAAGAGATGACTGGCAGTATTTCAGACTGATACAGAACCTGGTGTTTCAGCTGCACAGGGACACATCCCACCAGACCAGGCTGTTCAGGGCCCCATCCAGCCTGGCCTTGAACATTTCCAGGGGTGGAGCATCCATGACTTCTCTGGGCAATCTGCTCCAGTGCCTCACGACTGTCACATCATTATGTGATGACTCATATCACTGTTACGGTAAAGACTTTGCAAAAAAATCCAATATTTTGCTTTCCTGCCCCATGAGGATAAATCTAAGTTCCAGTACAGGGAGCAAAGACGTTCATTTCCTTGCTCATATTGGAAAAGAAAGTGGGAAAGCATATCAAAAGGGCACTGCTAAGAGAGGGCCAGATATGGATGCCCATCTGGATGCCCTCTGGGAAGACAATAGGACCATACTCCAACAGAAATAGTTGAGCAGATGCCTGCAGGTGGACATCAGAGCCATAACAAAGTTTGGAAACCCACCAGCTGGACTCAGAAAAGAAAGAAAAAGCCTTTGGCTGCAGCTGAAAAAGTACTTCTTGACCTTTAACAAAATTGTTCCTCAAAGCTCCCCAGAAAATATGAGCTGGTGTCTGGCAGTTTTTCTAGAGCAAGTGATGCCATAGGTGTACTGGAAACTGCAAAATGAAGGAACAGGTTGGTTCATTAAGGATAAATCATGATGACACTTTCTTTGCACAGAAACCAGGAAGTTTCTCTACCCAAGTGTACTAAGGTCTTCGGGAGGAAATGATTGCACACATAGTTACGGAGTCTATTACAGATAATTATAGCTACTTTTCCATTGAGGTAATCTCCTTCACTCTTTTGCACTTCAGCTTGGGCGATAGCTTTCATCATCATAAAAAAGGAGTGTCCGAAGTCCCGTGGGGACTGGGTGAGCTGAATGTGGGGCACTGGCTCTGCCTCCTGTCCAGAAGCATTATTGGCACCTGGCAGGTGACACACAGCTTCCGACCTGGGTCAGGGCAGTATTCAGGTAAGCAAAACCGACAGATTGTCTACTCCTGAAGATAAATAAATATTCTGAGTTTTTAGATAGATTTCTATTTGAAACAAAAAAGGTAGCGTGGAGGAAGAGCTGGTAAGATCAGCGAGGCTGCCAATGCAGGCTGCTCTTGCAGAGTGAAGAGGGAAACACCATCCTATCCATCCCACCCCATCCTTTCATCACTGCCATTCAGGGGAGACCAGGAGCAATTGTCCTTGGAGTGGGCCCAAAGGCAGGAGAGCAACTGGCTCAGGCGCTGTAAAGACCGAGGGTTCCCCAGTGAAGGAGCACAGGAATTCATCCCGTGCTGTTGCTCATGTTTGCACCGCTCTTGCGTGGTACAAGTATGTAGATACCCACAGATGCAAATCAGGCACATCGTGGTATTTCCCAAAGCATTTGCATTGCAGATGCCCACGTATTCTTAAAACTCTACCTTTCCACCTATGTACGCATTGATTTCTTCATTCCTAAAATGGATATGGTAATTACCCGCCTCTCTGGCAGCAGGAGGAGAAGAGGAGATACCTGGTGTGTTGCCATTAGCTCAGCGGCAGTGCTGGGTCCCCTTCTCCTTGCCGCTCCATCTGCCAGGTGATGCCAGCTACCCCACCAACACCTGCAATTGCTTCTGCAAATTTCAGGAGGGGAGAGAAATGTCCACTCTGAGTCTAGCTCTTTAAAGACAATTTTCTGGGACAATGCTTCTTCATAATTTCCTCAATAACTGTGGGCTCCCGCCTTAGGAAAACTTCAGGCTCTGCAGGCTGGCAGCACATCTGACCCTCATGTTTTGCACAGGCAACTGTTGGCAGGCACGTGATGGGGACTTGCCAGAAATACCGTAGGGTCATGCCTGTGCATTTCAGGGAGGCAAAATCTGTGGGCACCTTTTAAGGAAACCAGGAGTCTGCCTTTGAGCACTCCAGAAATCACACAGCTCAGAGGAATCAGCCCAAAAAGCTCTATTGCAGCATATTTCTCCTGCATTGTTGTAGCTGAGCTGTGTCATCATCTCGTCTTGACAATGCTCACTTCTCGCAGCAAGGGAATACAGTGACAACCTAAGGAAAACAAAGAGAAATGTATTCCTGCCCATCAACGGAAAGCAGCCCAACATTAAACTGACCTGTTGGATATTGCTGTATATTCTACTTACTTAGCTGTAAAATCTTGTTTTCCTTTATTTAGGAAAGCAGGAAATGTATGGACAAATGGGGTTTCACTTCAGGAATGGGGAGTACCAAAGAGAGCTCCCCAAAACAGTTTGCAGGCCGACTTCAGCAATTAAAAATTTAGGACTCAAGTAGGAAACAATATGCCCAAATAAACACTTCACCTGATCATCCAGGTCCTTCTGGCAGGTAATCCATCAAGTTTGTCCACTATGACACTTCTGAAAACTTGTGCAAACCAAAGCAGTAGGCAGCACAGTGACTTAGATCTTGCAGTAGGTGCACAGGCTGGGAGCAGAGCTGCACGCCAGACCTAAAAGCACCCAAGCCAAAGAGGGAGCTGTGAAGACAGGGGTCACTGTATAACACATATGGTGGAGTCACCGTGTAAAATGCCCAGTGCTCAGGCTTTTCTCTTCATTTGAACCCAGCATAAAAGGTACCATGAAAATGGCAGCGTGGTGACCAAAAGGATGCAGCTCTCCTGGCTGCAGTTCATGCAGTGCATTCCTTATAGCATCTCAGGGCTGCGCTCAGCATTATTGTGCTAAATTAGCAGGAACGCTGCAGCTTATTATTAACACTTTGGCCACCAGGCTCACAGAGACTCTCTAGGGCACAGTGGAAACAGATTCTTCTCAGCTGCGGATCTGCTTGTTCATCCATGTCAGGCTCATTTTGAAACACAGCACCACATGGCAATGGTGCATTTATCTTGGGGTTTTCCCTTTGCAACAAGTGCCACACAAAACAGCCCTGCAATTTGTACTCAGCAGATAGTGCTTCCCCTCAGGAGCCTCCTACCAGGGTTTTTGCTCAGCAGAGCACTCAAAAAATTATTTGGTTATCTAAACACACCAAGATACAAAAAATCCTGGGAAGATACTAACAGTGGAGAGCTGGGTTTGCAGTGATTAATACAGACACCAGATCCTTCATCCTTTCATTAGAGAATATGGCAAAGACCTGAGCTGGTGACAGCTCACAGTGTTCCTCCAGCAGCTCAGCTTGGCAGCACCTTGCAACACCTCCTGTGCCTCGGGCACCTCACCTGCTTGGAAGTTTCACTGCAGCCCATAAGAGTCATGCTCCAAACTGTGTTGGAGGACTGAAAAATCTCCCATCCTACTATATCTTGAACAACATGCTGGCTTGTGGAGTATGTGTTTCAAATTTTGCAGGATGTGGATGGCTATTAGGGCATCCAGATACAGGAGCTGAAAGAAAAAAGCCACAAGTGCCCTGGTCATGAGAAGATCTCAGGGCTTAGCTCCGCTAATCAGGGTATTTCTTCTGTTTGCACAGGGTCAGGAGTATCCCACATTCATCAGTTCATAAACCCATATTTTTTGTCACCTAGGACTGTCACACTGGGTCTGACAGGTCTTTTATTCCATAGCCTGTCTCCAAAAGAACTCAGCAGTGGGTGTTGATGGAAACAGGACAAGAAACAAGGCATGTATTTCTCAGCATCTCTCTCGGAGTGTCCTCCTTTTCAGAAATTTTCCTGCAAGGTGTGCAAGGCTAGAGGCACATTTATGCTTACAGATAGCTTATCTCCCTGGTTCATCCTCAGCCCCGAGGGTCCAGGCTGCACGCACCGCACACTGGCCAGAGCAAACCCGCAGGCTCCCCTGGGCAAAACCCAAGGAGAAGAAAAATGAACATCAGGCCTCAGACCCAAACCGACCCACCAGCAGGCAGCCTGCCCTCTCCCCAGCAGCCCCCCTTCATATACCCTCCACAGCAAACTCCGCTTTTCTTTAGCAGGGGTTGCCAGCCACGGGAGCAGAGTTGGACCACAGAAGCAAGCCACAAAATTCCTCCTGATTTCTATGAGAAGCAGCAGGCTGAGCCCTGATGCTCCAAATATTTCCACCAGATGCCAAAGCAGATGTTTTTGGAGCTGGTTCCTGTTGCAGCAGAAGACCTGAAGTGTTTCTCTGGCCTCCTCTGGCATCTAGGCATCCTTGGAAATAAAGGGTGAGCAAAGACTTCGGCAATTATTTATGGAGCCTGGTTTTACATTGCTCTCTCCACTCCCAGGCGAACTCCTCTGTCAATCCCAAGCACGGTGGAGCCAAGCTAGGACAGAGCCAAAGCACTGTGATGGACGCGGCTCAGCGAATGCTGCCTAAGACTTACCATAGGTGAGGGCTCAGACTTCCTCGGCGCTCACCCCTCCACCGCATTAGCTCCTGTTTTGCTGACAGTTGTAGCTGTGGAGAGGCTTTTGCTGATACACAGGTTTTGCCGGGGTTATTATTAGCTTATTGAAATTGAATGGCTGTTGTTACGAAAAGCTTTGGTACAAAACCAGCACAGGAAGACCTGAAACTGGGAGGACTTCATTTTCTTGATGATAAATGTCAAGGTCCATCATGCATTGCCTGTGTGCACATACAAGCTAATGAGAATTAATGCACAAATAACGCACTATTGCCACTATAAAAATGGCAGCACTCTCTCTCCCCACTCCAAAGAAGATGGGGGAGAAAGAGATGATCCTCCATGGGGATCTCTGTCCCCTCACCCAGGAGGCCAGGACCTGGCAGTGATGGCTCTGGAGGATGAACGAGCTGGGCCATTGGTAAATGACAGGAGGTATCTGCTAGCTCAGGGCTGGCTGTGTTTTGTTATGCAGTATCTGCTCCTGGCAAAGACACCCAGCATCTTTGCCCTCTGTCTTAACCCCGCAGAGCAACAGCTCTCACTGTAGCAGAAGTCAGAAAACAGATTCAAATATTTCCTGAGCTGTACCTCAAAGTTTCTTCATCTCTCTGTTGAAGGGCTCAAGCAACACCACAGAAGCAGCACAGTGGCAGCCACTGCGTGATCGCTGTAACACCCCAGCCAAACACCGTAGGAAATCAATCAGACTAATGTATCCTATAACAATTTTTTCCACCAAATCCAACAACACTGAGTAAGAAGCAAATCAGGTCACTTCCCCAGTGCTTAGTTGAGTCGATCTGCTCTCTCTGGGACACCTGGGGACAGGTTTGGTTGGTGTCACAGCCATGGCAGACTTTTCAGGGCTCCAGACAGGTTCCCAACTGGCTCCCCAGGATGGGTGTCAAAGGGGAGGATTTCTTTCAGCAGGAGGTCCTCAGAGGGTGCTCCCTGACCAGCCACTGCACCAACAGGTCAAAGCTGAAGTCCCTGTTGGTGTGGCATCCTGGGGAGCAGCACTCTGGGCTAGTGTTGCTCAGCCCAGCCTAAGTGTGGCATTCCAGCCCCAGTTTGGCATTCCAGCCCCTTGAACTCGCATCTAGCTCTGCAGACTCCTGCCGAGGGAAACAAGGGCGCTGCGGTGCTCCAGGCCAGCCAATACTCAGCCGTGTGCAGCTCCCTGATGGATTCAGCATGCAGAGCTGCTCACCCCAATCCCTGCTTTGGCTCGCTGAAAGAAGAGGAATCAGCAAGAAGCAGAAGGTAGACCTGATGTTTTCCTCCTGTTCAAATCTGCTGCCACCAGAAAGCCTGGTTCAAGAATGTCTCTCCTCGTTTCCATTTAGACCACAGAATTAGTGTGAGTACAAGAGGGCACTTAATTTCTTTCACCTTGGAATACATCATCATTTAAAAGCCCAGAATATTTATTGGTGGCAAAGGGATATTGATTGCCTAGCCACAGGCAGAGTAAAAATCATTGAGGGGAAAAAAAAAACCCCAAGCAATGAAACAAACCAGAAAAATTGCTTGGGTGCCTCTTGCCATGCTGCCATGCGACACACCATTTCAGTCTTCTCTGCCTTCCAGCATCCCTCAGCTCTCCTTCCAAGGCACGAGAAATGGCCTTTCCCTTTGAATTTATTGGTGAATGGTTTTCAGCAGCTCCTAGACGCTTTATCACCTTCCTGCAGAGGAACATAAAACACGGCCCTTGTCTCAGCCTGTGCGATAGGAACAAATAAATAAGGGCAGCTCCCTGCAGCTCTCCCACCGGCTCCTCCACGCGCCGGAGCCAGCTGCATTGTACCAAGGAGATCAAGCTGCGGAGTTCAGAGCTAACTCTGCTCTGAACTCCCCACCACCCCTGGATGTTTGGAGCCAGTTATTTCCTTGTTAAGGTTTGCCCAACAGGAAAGCTCTTTCCCACCCCTAAAACCTGGTTAAAAGCTAATGGCCCGTTGTGGCTCTTGTGAAAGATTAATTTCCCTGCTAATGATGGCTGTTCATTTTCTCGTGGTATTGGTGATTCCAGCGCTGCTCGGACACTGGTGTCAGGTGCACGTGGCTGGGGAGGGGTCATTTCAGCAAACAGCATTTTATAGCACAATGGCAATTACTCACATCCTTGGGGCTGGGCAGTGGCCCTGCGGTTCTCCTCACTGTCACTCCATTTACCACAACCCCCCCCCGCGCTGGTTTCTGTCTTGGGCTGCGCTCAGGAGGAGCGGGCACCCAGAATGAGGAGTGGTTGTAGGGCAGCTCCAGACAGTGACACTTCAGCTGGAGAAAGTGGGGCAGATCCTGTGGGAAATCGTAGAACTATATAACTCTTAACTTGGAAAAGACCTCTAAGACCATGCAGTCCAACCATGAGCCAAACACCACCGTGCCTACTAAACCATGTCCCAAACTGCCATGTCTACACATTTTTTTTTTAATATCTACAGGGATGGAGACTCCACCACTTCCCTGGGCAGCCTGTTCCAATGCTTCACTACTGTTTCAGTAAAGAAATTTTTCCTCATATCCAATCTAAACCTCCTCTGGTGCAACTTGATGCCCTGGGTGGTCACTGGCACAGAGCAGGGAGCTGGGTGAAAACTCCCTGGGTGAGTGAGCACAGGTGGAGGGCTCAGTAAATTGCTGCTGTACATGGAGGCCAGCACGGTGTCGCACCACTGCAGGGGAGAAGCAGGGTGGCTCCGGGCTGCTTTGCGAGATAAGTGTGGGGCTGCCCCTCCACGCCAAGCCCCGGTAATCAATCTCCTTACACCTGCCCAGGGCCACCCCAGCACAGCCGTGCGTTAGGATTGTAGCTGTGCAAGGTGATTGCAGCCATCTGTGGGGACTGCAGCCGTGCACAAGGGTTGCAGAGGTGCAGACCCTCTGGAGGTAGCTGGTTCCCACAAGTCCAACCACAGCAGCAAGGCTGTGCTCACCCATGCTAGCGTCAAATGGAGAGCAACATTCCCACACACAGACACACTCCCTGCCACGCAGCCAGCCTCTGATCTTCCCAGCACCCCCTTTGCTGGAGTGAGAAGGATGTAAATTAGCACCTCTGTAGGGTTTTGCAGTCAGTCTCTGGAAATCTGGTAGGCGTTCCTCAAGATTATGATTGTTCTAATTTTGCCTGGTTTTAAAAGGAAAAGAAGTGTAATGTGCCACCCGTATTTCAGAAAGAAATGTGGCTTAATCTGACTATTTAGTTGGGGGGAACAATTTGTTGTGTTTTCAGCAAGCTGTACTTCTATTTTGTAAAAGAAAAGCATTGTATTTCACCAGCCTAACCTTAGTGATTATCCCTTCCTAGAAGCCGTAGATAATTATTTGGTTCAACATTTATCATTTAAAGAGTAATTCATGTGCTAATATGCATAATCCCACAGCACAGTTTAATTACAAGATCTTAGTGCTACCATTAAACTGCATTGTTGGGATTCATTTCTCTCATTCTTCAATGGGTTCTAATTAGCTCTGTGCAAATAACTGATTTTCTAGAAGTTTGCAGTTCTGAAAGTCTTTAGCAAAAACTACTGGGGTTCAAATGTATTGATCTACTCAAAACTTTGCAAGGATTTGAACTTGTAATTTCACTTACAAAAGGGGAAAGTATTTAAAAATGAAAAGCGGTTTGTAGTCAGGATTTGAAAAAAATATATTTCAGGAAATTAAAGCATTTAACAAAAAAAAGAAATAGTTGTCACAGGATCTGTCATTGCAGTGAAACCACAACCAGCTACTGAAATGTTTGCGCTGGTATTTTCAAAGTTTGGGTTGAGGATGTAGATCCCAGCTCTTGCTTTAACGTTATCAAAAGGGTTAGAAGTTGAAAGAACACAGCTGCTTAATATTGACCCAAGCAAGGGCTTTGTATGCCCCGGATCACATCTGTGCTTTCCAGTCATGCCACATGAGGTATCATCTCTTCTGTACACCTGGCCTTGCTTTATGTAAGGTTGTTTCCCTCGAACAGAATTGTCACATTTCCAGGACAATCTCTGTCCTGTTTAAAGCAAACAAAAATGCTTTAAGGACCCTTAGCATGCCAAACATGCCTTAAGGAGCCTAAGTTCTGTGCAAAATCACTTGGGATGTAGGCTCCCAAAGTGAGCTGGGGCTTGGAAGCCAAGTGATGCCTCTGGGCTTTTCAGAAGCATCTAAGCAGCATGTGAAGACAACAGCCTGTCCTTACATCCTATGAGACGTAGTGCACTGGTACTTCTACAGACTGACATTGTTCCTGGAGGCAGCTGTGAGCTGGACATGGTGCCTCCTCACCCCGGGGGAGGACAACAAAGCGCTCTGGGATGAGATGACTATAGGTCTCTTTTAGAAACACAGATCTCGCTTGCACCTGACGTGCTACAGACTTCCGAGCATCAAGACAACCTCTTCCTTTCAGCCACTCTGCTCCCTCCTGCGCAAGCGGCCGTGTACTGGGGGATCAATGTTTGTTGCACCTTCGCAGCACTGGCTGCATTCGGTTTGCGAAGAGCTCTCATTTCACCACCTGACACAGAAAAGCAAAAAATAAAGAAGTCAGAAACGTTATCACCATAATGAACTTTGTCCGAGTTTAAAACCAAACCAGGAGCATTTTCAGCATGGCAGACATTTTCCTTAGCTTCCAGAAAAGAAAAACATGAGTCAACACGCTAAAGAAATCACAGAAACAGGTGGCGAGAGACGCTGCATGTGCTTCAGTATTTGTACAGTTGTCCTGGTCCTTACATAGGCCTGTTTTAAAATTAACCAAAATACCACTCTGTTGCCTGCAGTTGGTATACATTAACTGCCTTAGAAGCAATGGACATCTGTAGTTTTGCTCCAGTTATGTTCATTTAAATCTCCTCTCTACAACATTTAAGAAAACAAAGTATGGCCAAATCCAAATTTTTTTTAAAAAAAAAAAAAAGAAGAAAGAAAAAGAAGGAAAACCAATTTACATTATTTTGTTTTATTTTTTCTGGCTCTCCCAGACATCAAAGAGAACAAAACAAAGCAAACCCTTGAGCCTAACTGCTTCTGTATCCCTCCTAATTGACCTGCACAGGAGTCTGTCTCAATATCACTTTCAGGCTTCAGGCTGCTTAACTAAACAGCTTCAGGACACGAGAGGTTAAAGCATCCTGCCATGCAGAATGCTTTTACTTGAAAGGTCTAATAGTCTTTCCCTTAATCTGCAGAGAGGAGCTGTGATCATACAACGGCTGAAGTCATGAGCTTGTTAATGCTAAAATGACAGATGTTATAACAACAGGATATTTATTAAGTTTCCCATTACCCTGCTGTGTTCTCAGACCCCAATTTCTTTCTAACCAAAAGTAACCAAAAGTTAACGGAAGCCTGTTCTCATCCTTCTAAAAGGAAGTCATGCAAAGTATGAAAGGGAAAAAACTAAACAGAAAACATTTATAAACTTTCCTCCTCCATCTCAGCTTGACTCATCTTAAAGAAGAAGGCAGTACTGATTCTGTCTTTCTTGCCCTGTGCTACAAGATATGCTTAACTTTGAGTATAGTTTTAACCTTTTACCTAAACACTGTATAGCATTGCATGAAAAGTCAGAGTCCGTGTGATTCCAAAGTCCTGGAGAATTTCATAGCTATTACTTATTTAGTGAAGCACTGCAAACTTTCTTGTGGTAGGCGTTTTCTCCCATTACCGGATCAGGAAGCATCCAGCAGTCCTGCCTGGAGGACAACTACCCACATGCTTATACAACCCCTGCCCAAATAGTGCTTAGAATTCATTGTGGAGAAAGTGGACCACCTAGAAAAGCCACCTGCACACAGAACAAAGTAACCACATTTAAGCAGATATCTCTGCATAAGTTGAGTTTCAAGACTCATTTGTCAGATCTAAACTCCGCAGCAGCATTACTCTCAGGAATAACTGGATGGGTAGCCCAGCATCGGAGTTGCACTGGTGGTGCCATTTTCAGTAGTCCGTCACTCTCTTTACACAGCCTTGATTTGGGGGTCTTTCCTATAGAGACAGTGAGAGTTTTAAATATTGAGGGACAGCGCTGTATGTGCGTTTGTCACAGAATCTTTGAATGGTTTGGGTTGGAAGGGACCTTAAGGATCACCCAGTTCCACCCCTCCTCCCCTGCCATGGGCAGGGACACCTCCCACCAGCCCAGGCTGCTCAGGGCCCCATCCAACCTGGCCTTGAACACTTCCAGGGAGGGGGCACCCACAGCTTCTCTGGGCAACCTGTGCCAGGGCCTCACCAACCTCACAATAAAAATTTTCTTCCTAATATCTAATCTAAATCTCCTCTCTTTCATCTGAAAACCTTAACCCCTCATCCTATCACTGCACTCCCTGATAAAGAGCCCAGGGCACAGGGTAGCTGGACTGCATGTGTCCTATTTCAGGCCAGTAAACCCCTTGCTTCTCCTGTATCCTATGGCCCCCAAAACGAGTTGATGGTGTAGTAGAGCAGGGATTAACCAGCAGCAATGTGGACTTCTCCCAGGAGGACTGCTGGTTTCCTGTCCCTCAGGCTGGGTCTGCTTGGGGTGTAGTCAAAGGCAGGGTGGCTTCTTTCCCTAGCAAGGCTGTAGCCCTGCCAGATGCCCACGAGATATCTACAAGCTGCCTCCTGCATCTATTTCCTAAGTCATCCTTAAACTGAAATTTTAGCTTTTGAGGGAAACTGAAGTCCATATGGAGAGAAATGAGACCACTCAGAGAACCATGGTTAGCAATCATATTTTCTAGTCTCAGAGCACACTTCATATTTCTTTAAACACTATCTGGCAATCCTGGGTGACAGAGGTCAGAGCCCATATGGACTATGAACAGAGGGCACTTTTCATCTGCCAGAGTTTCCAACACAGTACCAGAGCAGGCTCTTATATTCATAATCTACTTATCACAGATGCTAGGAGATGGAAAACACTCTAGGGGGTTCTGTAACAACCATTACCATCCTATCCAATTTACTTAATAAACAGCTTAGACCTACCAAAAAGCACCTTAGAGAAATTTCAGTGAATCTTAAGGTTTTCTTCCTCTAAATATGAATGACTGTTTTAGATTAATCATACTCACAGGAAACAAAACTCCATTCTTAACAAAAGCTAAAGGTGTTGAGAATTAAGCCAGCCATCTTCAGAGCATTATTCCACATTCCCATGTCTTTAGTACGCTCCCTCCAGTATGTGACTTGGTTCAGAGTCTTTCATTCCTACTGAGTACAGAAAAATACAATATTACTAGCTCAGCCAGCCAGCGTGTGGCATCTGAAGGCACTGTCATGGCAAGGTGCTCTGAAGCCAGTTTGGTTAAGACATTCTCCTTCAAAATTCTCTTAAGAGCAAAATTGTTCAAAAACCAGGATGATCAGATTTGGGTAAAAAATCCTGAACTAACTTTCACATTGTTTAAAAGAAGGAATATATGAACTTCAAGGAGTTGATTAATTATGTACTGGTCCAGAAATGCATCTATTGTGCTCTCTACTCTTCCCTACCATACTTTCACAGCCTGGACAAACCATTGTACAGGGCAGGACCTAACCTGGTATTTCTAGAATAAAGCCATCATCACATAACCAGTATCCTAAAGGGTTAGTTTTGCAGGACACTGTGTACAATACAAGTAAAAATGTAACTTCCAAACAGACATCTTTTCTTACATATCACTGGAGTAATTTCTTCTTTGTGAAGCTTAAGGAAAGATTTTTCCACTCTAATTTATTGCTGTAGTGTCTGTTCTCACAACACGTTCTACAGCCGCTCAGATCTCTGCACGGTGCTAAAGTACTTGGTAGTGTTGAGTGACCAGGTCTAGGAAAAACTTCTGCAGCCAGTTCTCTGCAGAACAACTTTTCATGGCCAGCCCTCCATGAGATAACTCTAAGTGGTGAGCCCCTAACCCTAATCCTAACCCTAAACTTAACCCTAACCCTTCCAACGTGGGGTAGTTGTCCCTGCAGAGAGTTGCCACAGGGAGAGTTGTCCCAAGGAGTGCTATCTACTGTGGACAGTTGGCTGCAGAGTTGTCCCTTTCCATGAACAACCTGCTACCAAGATTGTGTAGATAGCTTGAAGTTCATGACTGAAACCTCCTTTCTTTCTAACTGATATTTAGAAAAATACCATGCCCACAAAAATTGGACAGGTTTTGGAAAATGAAGTTTATTTTTATGCTCTGTGAACTACTTGGATTAGAAACAAGGATACAGAATTAGTAAATCATTTGCTTGTCAGCTTTATCGGAAGAACTAATTATTTAATTTGAAAGCATTCTTAGTAACATTAAAAAATACTTGCATTTGATCTTGAAAAGCATAGAAATATTTCTGTTACCTAGAGCAACTTTCAAACCTTCATGATCATTGATGTAAATAAGATCAGTTAAAATGCAGCTGGTTTCAGTAGCTGCAGATGAACTGCACTGCATCTCAGATTTCTAATTTAATGTTAAGGTTTAGAGATAGAGGGGAAGGGAAAGATGGCAGCAGCCCACCCTTGTTTATATTGTTTAAGCAATTTTTTTCCTAGCCCAGACCAATGACTTTTTCTCCAGACTGCTGTTTCGAAATGGGAACTCCAGATTGCATAAGGACTCTCTACATTTGACTTTACATTAAGTCATTTGGAGAAATACTGCTCAATCAGGATTTCAGCTACTGCCAGCCACAAAGCCTCCATGCAAAGGCACTACTTCTGCCAAGCTGCATGTCTTAATATAGGCTTCTCATATGCTCAGGTGTGAAACATAACTAGTGTTAACTGATTTTCTACACCATTTTTAGAGCAGTGTGCTAAGCTTGGTACTTTGCACTATGCTTTCCTGATGTAACACCTCTGGCTGCACTGGCTGCCTTCTCGGTCTCAGAAAGTTTAAAGTCTCAGTTTCAGTGTGATCTGTTTCAGCATTTGTTTTCCATGCCTTTCACTAACTTTGATATCCACAGACATCTCATGTACGTCCCCAAGCTGTTAAGCGCTGCAGAGCTACAGAGGAGGACCAAAGAACATCATTACCCTCACCAAAACAGCTGCAGGGGATAAAAAAACCTACAAACAGTTCAAAAGCAAAAGCCATACATTCTCCATTGCTCAGCTGTCTCCATTGATGCTATAATTTCATTTGCTCTCCAATACCAGAGTGACCACCACGAGCAAAGTGATCTGCCTTCCTGGTACTACCAGAGCTGAAAGCAATTTTGCCAAAAATCTTTCGGATCAAATTTTCCTTTTTTAAAAAACCAGCTAGCAACTCCAGTGCCTGTTCCCTTCTTTTTTCATGTCACATTAATTGTTGAGAGACCACCAAACGTGCAGTAACAGCCAAGATAACTGTCCAGGCAGAGGCCAGCAATTAAGAGCACCACAAATGCTGATCTTGTGATGGATCTGTGATCAGGAGTGCTGCAAGCAAGACAGCCGGCTTCTTGTTGACAAAAGGCTACTGCAGAAGCTGTAGACTTTAGTATCCAAACAGCTTTCACCAGAGAAACGTCATTTTGACATTATCTGCTTTTTGTAGATACTTTTAGAAAGGGCATGCAAGGGCAGTGGCACTCAAAGTCTGGGTTCAATGACACATTTTTTTTCCAGAGCAGCACACACTGTTGCAACACAGGTGAATTACACACCGTGGTCTAAAACCTTCCAGCTCATCATGTAAATTCACAGTGAGATGTTTAAGCTGCATCATGGCTAAGCTTCTCTGGATAGTTTAAGGAAAAAACAGCAACAACAAAAAGTTTTCAGTAAATATTACTGAACTCTTGAATAACATGCACAACTTAGACGATGCTCGGAGCTTTTCACACACAGCTAGGGATGCCACACTGCGACTGTGACGTCAGTCGATCCTGACACAGGAGGTCTGCCCACGCAGCTTGACTCAATATTTAGTTCTGTAGTTTTCCTATTCCTTCAAAAAAAGATAACTGGGACATTATGATGCCAAGAATCATTCCAATTCCAAGCTGAAGCATATGTACCAAACACCTCTTTTTTAGTGATAGCTGGCCGACTGACTCCTCGGGGTCTCTACTGTGCATCTACTACACGCAGGGAGAGCTTCGGAAAAACTGGAAGCACAGCTACCAAGGCTGGCTAATAATCCTTGTAACAATTAAACACAGTTCTTCCGTTTTTTGTGGGTTTTTTTGAAACAGCAATGTGAGAAGAAGAGCAAATCTCTTCACAATCATGTGACAGTTAAGTCTAAGACCTTTACCACTATGGATATGTAGACAACAAACTGCTTGAGCCTACATTTTGCCTGGTGTTTTAACTCAACCCGTCTTACACTCAGCCAGAACTAGGTAGAATCTGCCCTATCCATCCATTTGGGTCAGAACCTTCCCACACGGCCACAAAAATAAAAGTGAAAATTCTCACCCAGATTTTCTTAATTCACATAATCCCTTTCTCAAGGGAAAAGGAGATTGCAGCTGTCTGGGAGAGAGTCCTAGAGCACCACAGGACAAGAACAACGGGCTGTGTCTCCAGCCAACACTGCCTAATGCAAAAATGGCTAGACTTAGATTATATATTAGGAAGAATTTTTTTGCTGTGAGGGTGGTGAAGCTCTGGTACAGGTTGTCCAGAGAAGTTATGGATGCCCCATCCCTGGAGGTGTTCAAGACCAGGTTGGATGGGGCTTTGAGCAGCCTGACCTAGTGGAAGGTGTCCCTGCCCATGGCATGGGAGTTGGAACTGGATAGGTTTTAAGGTCACTTCCAACCCGAACCATTCTGTGGTTCTGTGATTCTGTGATTCTATGATTCTACGTGCAGTGTTTATCTGTGGGAATGCTGGTCACTCCTAAAGCAGAATATGAGCACTGATATTTACTAAGTGGCCGTGATCTAATTATTGTACCTGCTGAGAGCCACCATGCTGTACTTGCTGCGCACACCTGCTGAGCTGCACCCTCAGCCAAAAGGATGACACAGTAACATCAAACCAGCCAGCAAAGCCAAACTGAGGTCCGCTGCCTTTACTCGTCACTGTCTGCAGCACGCTAGCGGCAAGCACTTACACTGAACAGCCACACTCTGATGCAACAAAGACTGGCAGCAAGTAAATATCCCACTCAGCTAAAGTTTTGCCTGTATTGCAGAATGCAACCAAAGCAAGTGCAGACCAACCCATAGCAAAAAAATTAAATCTAAGAAATTCACCTAGCAAATCTGGCAGCACTACCAAGGAAGACAGAGGAGGACAGGCTCCAGCCCAGGCCAGCAACGCAAGTATACAAACGCAGGAAACCCAGCAGGTTGCACATCCCGTTCCACAGTACCACCATGGCTATTCTTAGCTCAATGAGCTGGTGTGAAGGAAACGCGGGGATGTCTACCAGTGCTATGACTACAAATGAAGCTTGTGTGACAAGAGAGGGGACTACAATTTGGCCTGAGCACTCCTTTGTATTGATTGTTACAAAGAAAAGAAAAGGTAACACAAAATACATACACATAAATGCTAACCAAAGTTTCGGTGGCAAGGGTTCCATGCCAGGTTTGGGATGCCAGCACAGATCGGACTGAGATGAAGGCTGCCGAAAGTGCTTGCCTGCCGAGAGTCAGACACTGCTTCACTTCCATCCTGTCCTTCCCCTGTGGTATCGGCTCCTCGGATGCAAAAGCAGCAAGAAGGAGTTGCTCTGGATCTGGTCCTCCAGCTGGTCAGGCGTGGGTAAAGGTACATGTGAAAGCAAAAGCAAGCTATAGACTTAAATTTCCATTTCATTTTCATCTCCATTTCCATTGTGGCTGCCCCCCCCCCCGGAGGTGTTCAAGGCCAGGTTGGATGGGGCTTTAAGCAGCCCACAGTAGGGGGGCTGGAACTGGATGATCTTTAAGGTCCCTTCCAACACAAAACATCCTATGATTCCCATCAAAAATTCCCATGCTGGTGTGTCTCATAAAGGATGTTCATACAAAGTTTACATCACATCTTTTCATGACAAGGTAGAGGCAGCTTTTCTCCCAACAAACTTTACAAACTGCAGTGTTTCTGAATGGAAACAAATGAAGCTGGAAAACACCAAGGCATCTGCTGCTCTAAAGGAGCTTTCTGCCAAAGACTTTGACATCAAATAAAACGGTACAGATGTCTATTAGCAAGCCTACCTTATCGATCTGTATGTTAGATATTTAACCATGGCCAATTAACAGCACAGGAAGGATCTTTTATTCTTTTCAAAGGCTGTTTTTCTTAGGAATAAAAAGGCATTTTGCAGAATTACCTCCTCACATGATATTAAGAACTGAGCAACTATTCTTTTAATTGCATCTGGAATCCAGTCAGTTGGAGGGCATCCCTCCACAACCCATTTATTAACCTTCTCTTCTACCTATGCTCCTTGTACTTGTTTCTGAGGTTCCAGGAGACAGCTGAAGTGCATTTATACTAGTTCAATTTCTTTCTAGAAACTGAGCTGAGAAAGAAATTCCAACTAAAAGCATTTGACATTCAAGAGCTCCATTTATTTTCTCAGGACTTTCATACAAAAAGAAAAAAAAAAACACAAAAAAAACAAAAGAAAAAAAAGAACATTATTATTAATGTTAAAAGAAGGCAAAAATAAGTATCATCAATGAACATCAGCTATGCCAATTATATTTTAACATTGCTCAGAAGCAGGATCCAAGACATGAAAAAAAAAGAGGCAGATTAACTGCATGTGCTTTTTGCAGACATACGGATAAAATATATTTTTCAGTATTGTTGTTTTCCTCTTCTACTACTCTGATAACACAGCAAATGCAAAAAACCATAAATGCCTGCTAAAACTTGGTACTGTAGCTCACAGGCAGCTAGGCACACAAAGCAAAGGTCAAAAGGAATAATCAGACCTCCCGTTATCAGCAAAGCTACCTTCGATTTGGAAAATTGTCAAAAGTGGCTTTGGTTCAGGCTAAATGGTGCATCCACCTCTTTCCATCCAGCAGAGAAAGAAAAAACTAAAGTTACTGCAGAGCTGAACAACTTAAATCCTTATCTATAAAGGGTGTAATTGATGCTATGCTATGGAACTAAAATAGTCAGAGCATATCTATATGCTTTTAAATATAGTTTACAGTATTACCCATTCCCTCCACGTGGAACTTGGAACATCTAGCTACAAAATTCACCCCCTCCATTCCCCTCCAGTCTCTCCATAGCTGAAGAGATTAGGAAGTGCAGCCAAAGCAGGGGGCAGAGGAATGAGAATGGCAAGAATCTTTATCCCTCCTCCCCAAACTCCACTAGGCAGTGTTTAATAAACTCAGGCGGTCCAATTTCAGAAGCCAACAGCAACTCTAGAATAGCTAAACTTGTTAACAAGTCTTAGGACACTGGGTGGGGTTTTTTTTCCTTTCTTTTTGGACAATGGGGAGAAGGAATAAATGCTGGAATTAAGATTATAACACACTGATAGCATTTCTGCAGAAAATCTAGGAACAGCACCGTGCTCCTGGTTTTAATACAATCTGGGTATTTCCAGGCGCTCTTCAAAAGCCAGGCTGCACCGGCAGAAGCTTTGGACTCACTCCCACAAGTAATTCCTTGTATGCAAGTAACTACTTGCCAGCCTGATTAAACTATTCATGAACACAGAAATTTAAGAGTTCTGAGCCCTTGCCATGACTTTTGGGGAGTCACAAGTTGGGGCTAGTTTTGTCTTTTACATAACTCTGTGTACGTCCACACCAAATGCCATGAAGCAGCAAAACCAGATATTTCCACAAGGCTAGAGTGGATGCTGAAAGCAATCGAGTTAAAATGATAGGGGTTCCACACAAGTAATTTGCTCTGCTAAAAAGTAAAGCTTCACGGCCCTGTGCTAGCCCGCTGAGCGTCTGATTTAGCTCTGTGCTGCACCCTTAGGTGTGGATATAATCTAAGAAGTGATTCTGAAATAGCATGTTTCTGGACAAGACATGCACCCAGTGTAAAATATTCCACTCAATTATGTTTGTTCCATCTCAGGCACCCTTAATCAGAAGCATAAACCATCTATAGACACTGAAGTACAAACTTATTTTTCCTTAAAATCAGTGTTTCGTAGTTTTTATTTTAAAAATTCAGGAATGTGATACACAATACAATTAGCTCCCCACCACTGCAGTGTTCACTTACATGAGATTCACTAGTTTCATGCTTTGTGGAAAAAAAAAAAACCAAACCCCAAAAGACTGCACAGCGTTTTTGAATGCTCCCAGTATTCTGGAACTGTGATCTTCAGAACAAATCAAGTCTGTGTAAACACAGACAGGTCAGGTAAAAAAAAATAAAATAATCAAGCTATATTGCCAATTGCAGGTTACAGCTGGGTCTCGTACAGCCACAAAGAACACAAAAACTGTGTTCCTGCTGCTGTGCAGCCACCACCTCGACCTGACTATATCCTTTGAGGGAATTTACCATCAAGAGCTAAAGAAAATATAGTGCCCCGTTAACAGCAGCTGGTTCTGCATATGCAACGTGGCACATGACAGAGGCCATGCAACTCCCCCTTCTCTCCTCCTCATCCTCATCATAATCATCACACCTGCATCCTGTCCTGATAATAAAGTAGGGGAGAGCTTTTTGTCTTTTAGGCTAGCCATTGCCTGCAATGGACATGGAAATAGAAAAATATGACTTCTGGCACAAAGGAAAGATTAAATAGTTACAATGGAATTAGTGACTACAACTCCATCTATTCAGATGTATTTACTGAGACTGTTAACCAGTTGTGGCAATTCTCAAGACTTTTAAGAGTTGCTCTTTTTTATAAGAGCAAGAGGAGAAAAATAAGTCAGGCTTCTCAGTGCTACTATGGTTTGTCTTGTTTTTTTTTAAATAAAGAGCAGTAGTTCTATGGTGCATTAGTGATATACAGCAGGACCTCAATAATTCATACTAATGACCGAGTCCAATTTTAAACTAGCAAGCAAAATAATCAGTGAACATTCACAACAAAAAGGACACATTTTAAAAAAAATAGTACTTTTTTCATTTCAAAATTTACTTGGTTAATACTTTGTAGTATACTAGCAGTGGTAGCATATCTTGCAAATGTAGTCTCATACAAGATCTCATTTAACAGTCAACTCTAGATCATAGAGGTAACAGGAGAAAGAGTTAAGGTAATTCAGACAAAACAAAAACATATATAAATACTATATTAACATATTTAAGTTAGTTCATGAGACTGTACAACAAGCATAAACACAGAAAAAGGTGAGCGATGCCGATGGCTGTGAAGCACCAACATCCCCAAGCTAGCATAAAGCTGGACCAGCCTATCCACACACCGCAGCTTCCTGTGGATGCATCTGAGCAGCCAAGAGGCAAAAATAACTGCACGGTGTTGCACTGCACCCAAGCTAACAAACCCTGTGAGAGTGGGCTCATGCGAAACTGGACTGAGCTCTTTTACTTTTCCAATGCTTTGGCACATAGCTTTTGGCCAACGCATTAGCATACAACGCAGAGCCAGCCTGGCCCTGTAGACCGCACGGTTAATATAGAACACTGGTAATCCACCCATGCATAATCGAGAGTTGACTGCAACGCTCTGCTGAGAAGTTGAGTAAGACCACCGACACGACCCGGGCCAACCCAGGTCTGATGAGCAGCAGACTATTTTGAACTACTTAGGAGCAATTATCATACAAGACACATAGTAGAAATGCAAACTAGCGAGGTGTTCTGTATCCAGAGGCAAAGCTACATTCCCTTCACTAACAAAACATTGTTTTTTTAAAAAAGTCTACATTTAAATACTGTTAAAAACCTGAAAACCACAGCATCGAAGAATTTCATAAGGCCAAAACTATCCTCAGTTCTCTCTTTTGTGCCCAGGTATTGCCATACATTTGTAGAAGGAGTAAATACCATGTAATTTAGTATTGTATGTTCCTTCTAGTGCCTTCCAGTAACAGATCTCGGAGCTCTTCACACAAGAGTTAAGCCTCACAACACCCCTGTGAGGTAGGTATTATCCCCATTTTAAGACAGGGAAACTGAGGCAGAGTGTTTATCGTGTCCAGAGTCACAGAGCAAACAACAGAGGATCTGAGTTGGTTTCCAGTTTTGAGCATTGGAGCAGTCAATTAAAATCACAAGACATTATTTCCCGTACATAACTTGAGGTTGGATCGAAAGGGTAAGGGGTTTAGATTTCTTTTATGTTTTCAACTCTTATCTAACCTCTGCCAAATTCACAGAGTCCATAGACCAGTTTCTCTGATCCTCTTCTTGTTAAGGTATAAGCTGGCAGCACACTGTAACAGCTTCTTTAGAGCCACTTGTCAGTTAATCGAGTTAACATTTTAAACCACAGATTCAGATACTTAATTGGTGAAATTATGTGATACATAAACATCTCAAAGTGTGAAACACAGTGAAGGAAATCCTACTCCCTGCCCGGCTTCCTCAAAAGTCTGCGGAAGGCTCCTGAGGAGCAAGGGGGGACCAGGATTGCAGTCACTGCAAGTGCTTACAACCACTCTCAACTACAAGCAAAACACATCACTGAATTACTTGTTATGGAGGCTACTGTCCTATGCTTTAAAAGCATGAATTATCCTGCTGGTGTTTGGCAGACTTTCCCCGACAGAACACTTACTGACATAACTAATTCTTGTAGCTTAGTAAACTGAGCATTAGTTAAAAATGAAGCTCCAGCTCTTCATTCATAGTGCTGTGAGTCAAGGATTCTTTAAAATCTGAAGACTTTCATGACCAGACACAACTTGGAAATTAGGAAAATCACCAGAAAGTCCATAAAATAGGAACGCAGGCATTACTTTATCAGTCAGTCTCAGGTCCTGATCACAGAGCAGCACACAGTAACTTGAACTTCCATTCTGATAGTAAAAAAAAACCTCTTTGTGTCCAGTATTTTCACAAGCAGTTGATTTTAATTACCTCGCTACCTTACCAGAAGAAGTGGGGACAGTTTCTAACAATCACAATGCTCTCTTTGAAATAATGCTATGTGATAAATTCATTAGAAAAGCCTTCACATTCATTACTATACAGGTTTAAGAAAAATAGGTGAAACTGCAAAGTGGTTTCCAGTTTTAAGTAGTTATATCTTTAAAAACATTCTATGAACTTTGGTTTCCTTAGGGCTTCTAAATAAACAATATATTAAAATATCTACAAATCAAATATTAAAGGAAAGAGTAGGTCCAAGAAATATGTAACACAAATTGAGTTCCTACATGCTTATCCCTCAAATGCCTTTTCAATGGAAAAAATATTTCAATTTGAAGTACAGCAAAAAGTGTCTCTGCTGAAATGTTGAAACTGGTTTTCTGAAGTTGTTACAGCATTGGTGCTCTTTCTGTCTGTCTCAGTACAAAGACAACACAAACATATTGTATCATGACAGTGACATTATGTTCTTTAAAACAAGCATTCTAGATTTAGCAATATGACAAGAACAAGGACTTCAGTAATTACACTACTTGGCAAAATTGCATTTCAAACGTCTCTCTCTTCTTCTTGCAATACAGTTGTTGTCTAAGTCACAAAAATTCAGATAGCACCATTCAGTGAGTTACAAAGATGATTCAAACTGCTCGTTTTGATCGGTGTTTGCCTCTAGCTTAACTGAAGGGATGCTCTCCGACTTAGTCCTCCTAGTTTTCGGAAATTCAATGACAACTTCCGAACAAGAAATACTATGTGATGAAGATTTTTCTGTCTTCTTCGCAGTACTATCTTCTCCTGTTCCACAACACTGCTTCAAAGCACACTGAGTCCTGCAAGGAAACTCACATTTCCCTCTCCCCGATTCAGAGTCAACGCTGGCAAACTCGGGCTGAATGGTAGTTGCATGAATCCCTTCGTCATGGAAGATCTCTTTTATGCGTTTTGCCACCATCATGTATGTGGAAGGGTCAGGACACTTTATGTGAGCAGTGCCAATGATCCTACTGCCTGCTAGCTGCCAAATGTGTAACTCATGGACTGCTTCAACTCCTTCAAGGGTGCGCAATTTTGAGTTCAAAGAATGGACATCTATTTGTTTGGGAACAGTCTGCAGAAGTATAAGGGCTGACTCCCTAAGTAACGGGTAAGTTGTGTAAAGGAGTATGCAAACCATGATCAAACAAAGGACGGGATCTAAATATAGCAACCAGCATGGACCAGCCACTGTAATGCTCTCTTGCGCAGACTTGTTTGCCCTGTCAAGTGTTTGGGATAAAGTAGCATTCTCCATGCAATGATTATTGACGCATGGATTAAAGCAGGGCCCATCTTTAGGGCATGGATTCCACAACCCATAAAAGAGGAAAGCATTCACTACCACAATTACTGAACCTAAGGCATCTCCAAAAACATGCAGAAAAACTCCACGCATGTTAAGCTGTGCACTAGAGTCTTCTTCAGCCTCCTCTACATCCAGAGGATAATGACCAGCATTCCCATTCACTTGCAGGTCAGTCATGTCGTCTTTCACATCACCTGACAAGAAAACAGTAAAATGATTAGGCATGTGCTATAATACTACACATTGCTACAATTTCACATAAAATAATAACCAACATTACGCTTGCCACGTTAAGCACAAAACTGAAAAGCAAGCAACTCCACCCATAACACTTTACATTTTCTCTGGCTGAGAAATATTCCGTTGTCCCAATTAGTGATCTAAATAGTCCAGAAGGGAATTGTTTCTCTGTGGAGCTTAAAGTTGCATAGTGGTAAAGTATAAAGATGACTCCATTTTAATTTACTTTACTGAAAAAATGTTTTCACGTTTTCCAGCTGTTTAACCATTTGACTACTCACGTTCATCTCCTCAACAAAACACATAATTACAGGGCATATATAAAAAAGCTGGTTAAGTAACTAAGCAACTTACATTCGTTCCCTCTTTTGAAAAGCCTGAAGGCTAACCACACCACTTCAATCTCTTACACCACAGGACTGCATTGCTATTTTACATTAAAATTTATGAGGCCAAAAGCTGTATGGATACTGCTTTATAGTCACTTCAAGTTCAGTAGTTCATTTCCAGAAGACTTGTGAATTCAAGGAAAAGGAAGTTTTTCTGAGACAGCACAAGGAGCCACCAGAACTGAGAGATACAATGAACTGAGCTTTTAGGTTTAAAACACAGAATTTATCAGCAGTATTGACTACAGGACAGTGTAAGTTACCATTGAAGTTCTCAGAGGCTATGAACTAGTATTATTTATATCTCAGAATGCATAAACCCCATATTTTTAGTAGTTGGAGTTTTCTTTTGAAGTGACATACAGCTGTTGAGTGATATATAGCTGTTGATGCCCAAAGCCACGCACCAAGGACATGAACATTTAGTGCCCTCCCTTGTCAAAATTGTCTGTGCTATTACCACTCCACCACACCTAACCAGCTGCAGAGGAAAAAATGCACACATCATTATAAAGAGGAATACTTTTTGAAAGAAAAAAATTTCCAATGTTCAAAATGGAAAATATTTTATATTATTAACCTCTTGCTTTTCTTCAGAAGCGCTTCTTTGGACAGAAAACTTCCAGTGTTTAAGAAATGTAATGGGCAATGGCCCCTGGCCTGACAAAATAAAACAAGGAGTTCTTACTCCTTCCTTGGTCATTCAGTTCAGAGCTTTGTAAACATTAACATGTTAGTACCACCCGCAGCTTTTGCCACTTTGCTCTCATGACTGTGACTCTGCAGTCATAAAATGTGTCTACAAGTTCTTTCCTCTCTGAAGAAGAGGTGGGCTCTTACGAAGGCGGCTGAGCGGGTCAGTTCCAAGCCCCAGGCTCATTACCTTGTGCATCACACTTCCGTCCTAAAGCTCCAGCCACATTTTCCACACAACCTCTAGGAGTTATGGAATATGAGACCTGTAACCTTCCAGAGAAACCAATAAATTAGGGGAAAATATCTCAGGTTACAGAGTTCAGACCTCATGGTCCACAATGAGAGCAAGGAAAGAGGAACTTCTCTGACACTCAGCTGTGTACCAAGTGCTCGGAACGAAGATGATTTGGAAAGTCAGCAGACCTCCCTGTAAGGGTGGGTAACAGGCAACACTGTTCCAGAAAGCTCCTGACTTATTTTTTTTAATGGCAAGTGGATAAGATATGTCCATTTGAAATACGATCATTTAAATTTAATTAGAAGCTGATTGCTTTACATGAAGCATAGGCACAAAGATACCTGTTCAGGACTAGCCCCTAAGGCTATCACTGGCTTTCCACTCCCACCTTCGGAAATCAGAGTGTACCCTTCTTTGCAATTTCCATTCATTTCCCTAGTCTTCACTTACACATCTTACAGCTTCTCACAAATTGCTGAGCACCTTCACCTGTAGCATTTCCACAGGTAAACTATGAGTAACTCCAACCATTACATAATCATGAGGGCACAGAAGGAAATATAAACTTATTTCAAATTTTCACTGTGACCAAAATTATGCCCTGTTATACCACCTAAATACCCACAACAAATTATTTGTTATTGCCAGAAGGACATTCACAAGAAATTGCAGACAAGTTAGGTCAGAACAATACACATTTTAATCCATACTGTAAGCTAATCTTTAAGTCTAGAACTTGCCCAAAACTTGGCTAAAAGCAGAACTTAAAAGAACAGTTCATGAGCCAAGATGTCTATTAGATCAACAGTTAGGGGAATTTTACACTGCTTGAAAGTAATTATTAGGATACCTTTGTTGAAACTAAACCAACATTAAAAGCTTATTATGCGGTCAAGAAAACAGTGTTAATATTCTCAAACTTTCCTATCCTCTTGAAAAACCTGTCTTTTCCAACCAACATGGAGTCAAAACACTGGAGAGAGAGAGAGAGAGAGAGAGAGAGAGAGAGAGAGAGAGAGAGAGAGAGAGAGAGAGAGAGAGAGAGAGAGAGAGAGAGAGAGAGAGAGAGAGAGAGAGAGAGAGAGAGGAGAGAGAGAGAGAGAGAGAGAGAGAGAGAGAGAGTGTAGTGTGTGAGTGGAACTTGTAAGTTCTTCTAAGTTACTCAAATGTGTATTCGAACCTCGGACCACAGAGAAATCGAAACTGTAGCAAAGTTTCAGCTCAATTAAAGCTCAATTTCAGCTAAAGCAGTGGTCTCCTAATGTCACCCTGAAAAAAATGCAGAGACGTCGGTTCTGAAGACCCCTTCCTCCTGGTAACAGGGGTGCCATACGATTAAAGCAGATAAGCAGCAATCACGCACCTTTCACCCTGCTAGCACACAGTGCTTGGCTTTTAACCAAGTGACTTCAAAATAAACTATCCAGGCTTCTGGATCCATTAACAAATAACGGAACAAACTACCTCCCACAAAACAGACACAACTGGGAAGGAAAGATTTTAAATTTATCTTTATGTGTAAGTGAGTGGGAAGGTGCGTGCTTTGAAAAGCTAAAGAAAATTAATTCAAAGAAACCACGTGTGTACTCTGACACCAGTGAGCTTCCAATTCACACTGCAGGACTTCCACAGTTCTGATGGGTAAATTCCAAGACTTCTTCCTATGTATGTTCCAAAGAAGTACAACATTATTGCAACGGAATATACTTTAGTATGTTGCATCCAGACTGAGATTAGCTTCTCGGGTAGCTAATAACCGACCCAATGATCTCAAAGGTCTTTTCCAACCAAGTGATTCTGTGACTCCATGGAGAGAGCCGGCTGTCAGGACCAAGGTGTTGAGCTGCCCTCTGTTTGATGTGCAGCCAGTTAAGAAGGGACTGGGGCAGCGTCTTGTGACAGCTTGTGTCGCTGGGCAAGAAACACTCGTCATGTGCCTTCTCCACCAGCACCAACCTGTTTCAAGGCAAACTGCTTTACCCCGAGATCCTTTCACACTCTGACCTGCCTGCACAACAAACACTCGACTCGGGGCACTCCTTTCAGCACTCGAAAGGAAGGTGTGAAGGTGGAGGTGCAAGAGCAAGACTGAGGAAGTTCCTCCCCTCTTTCCCAGCAGGAAGGGCAGGTGGTCACCGCGAAGGCTGCACCAGACGGGACCAGGATGCCCGCCACCCTACTCGGGGCGGGACGGAGGCGCTGCAGGGCTTACCTAGCTTCTCCTGGCTGACTCCGTTGGAGCTGCTGCAGTTCTCCACCAAGGTGCTGGTCTCCTCCCTGTGCAGCGCAGCCTCGCCGTCCCCGGGCGGCTGCTGGGGCTTGGGGCCGCCGCGTGAGTGCTGCCTGGAGGCGTGCGAATGCCCGTGCGAGTGCCCGTGCCCACCGGCCCCGTGGTGGTTGAAAAGGCAGAGCCCCAGGAGGTTGATGATGAGCCCCGCCACCCCGACGCCGATAACCACCAGCGGCTGCTGGATCTCGTGGGGCTCCGTGAAACGCTCGATGGCCTCCAGCAGGATGGTGAAGCAGAGGGCGGTGAGGAAGACGGCGTTGACGAGGGCGCCCATCACCTCGGCGCGTACCCACCCGAACGTGTTCTTCTTGGTGGCGCGAGTGCGCTGGGCGAAGCGCACGGCCACCAGCGCCACCACCAGCGCCATCACGTCCGAGAGCATGTGGAAGGAGTCGGACAGCATGGCCAGCGAAGACGTGACCCGGCTCACCACCACCTCCACCACGAAGAAGAGGAAGGTGAGCGCCAGCATGCACAGCAGCCGCGCCCGCCGGTTCTGCCACCAGCGTGGCCCGCCGGCACCCTTGCCCGCCATCACCCCGCACATCGCCGCGGGGCGCCGGCTGCCGGCCCGGCCGAGACACGAAGGACACAGCGAGAGCGAGCGCGGCCCCTGCGGCCCCGGCCCCGCCGCTGCCTCCGCCGGCGCCGGGCGAGCAAACTTTGCACCCGAGCCCCCTCACTCTTTCCACACGGAACCCGAGCCGGCGCAGCCACGCCCCCCCGCACGCGCCCCATTGGCCGCCGCCCCCCCGCACGCGCCCTTTTGGCCACGCCCCCCACCCGCGCCCCATTGGCCACCGCCCCCCGCCCGCCCGGCAACGCCCCCCACCTGCCTCGCTATTGGTCCGTGGGCCCTCGCGACGGGCGGCCCCGCCCCTCTAGCCCCGCCCTCTGGCCGCGGCCGCCCCGCTCAGTCGGGCTGGGCAGGGTGGGGCAGCGCGTAGCGCTGCGGGAACGGCGGCTCCGATTGGCTGAGCCCGTCCGCCTGCCCCCTCCTCCACCGCCTGCGAGACGCCGCAAGCCCCGCCCCGCGGCGAGCGGGACTCGTGCAAAAGGTGGCGCTTCACACGGCCCGGGCCAGGCGCGCGCTGCGGGGCGGTGCTTTTTCCCCTGCGGGCCGGGGAGGGGCGGGGCCGCGCGCGGGGCGCGGAGGTGGGCGCGCGGGGTCGGGGCTGGGGAGGGCGGCAGGGGTGTTTTGTAGCGTCAGGCAGGGGCCGTTAGGGTCGTGCCTCTCCCCGCCTGCCACCCCCCGTGCTGGAGCCCTGGCTCTGGGTGCTGGAGGAGGCCACAAAGCTGGGGAGGGGGCTGGAGGGGAAACCGTATGAGGAGCGGCTGAAGTCATTTGGTCCGTTCAGCCTGGAGGAGGCTGAGGGGGGACCTCGCAGCCGTTCACTGCTTCCTCACAAGGGGAGGAGGAGGAGCAGGCGCTGATCTCTCTGGTGACCAGTGACAGGAGCCGAGGGACTGGCAGGAAGATGCCAGGGCAGGGTTAGGTTGGACATAAGGGAAAGGCCCTTCACCCAGAGGGTGGTGGAGCCCTGGAACAGCTTCCAGGGAAGCAGTCACGGCGCCAAGCCTGACAATATTCCAGAAGCATTTGGACAATGCCCGCAGCCACATGGTGTGAGTGTTGGGGGTGCCCTGTGCAGGGACAGGAGTTGGACTCGGTGATCCTTGTGGGTCCCCTCCAACTCAGGTCATTGCACATCTGCCTCCTGCCTCACAGCTCCTGAGGCACCAGAGATGGCTTTGCCCAGCTCCTACCTGTTTGGAGAGGAGGATGGAACTGGCGAGCAGTCCGCAAACTGTGCCAACTTGGCACCCATCCCCATACAACGGGACCATATTCATAGAAACATAGGACAGTTTGGGCTGGAAGGGACCTTAAAGATCCCCTAATGGTCCCTGCCCATGGCAAGGGGGTTGGAACTGGATGATTTTTTAATGTCCATTCCAACCCAACCATTCTATGATTCCATGATTATATGATAGGCACAACTCCCACCAGACCAGGCTGCACAAGGCCCGCCCATCCAACCTGGCCATGAACAATTCCAGGGAGGGGGATTCCACGGCTTCCCTGGGAAACCTGTGCCAGGGCCTCACTGCCCTCAGCATGAAGAATTTCTTCCTAATGTCCAATCTAAAGCTTCCTCCTTCAAATTTAAAGCCACCCCCCTTGCCCTATCACTCCAAGCCCTTGTAAAAAGCCCCTCCCCAGCTTTCCTGTAGCCCTTTCAGGTAGTGGAAGGCTGCTATGGGGTGTCCCTGGAGCCTTCTCTCTCCAGGCTGAACAACCCCAACTCTCTCAGCCTGTCCTCACAGCAGCAGTGCTCCAGCCCTCTGATCATCTTTGTAGCCTCTGGACCCGTTCCAACAGTTCCACATCCTTCTCATGTTGGGGATTCCAGAACTGGACACAGTATCACACTCGCCACAGTACATCCCAGCAGATATTTCTTACCACCTTTCTACCTCCTAGGTTTTTTTGCAGTTTGCTGTTTTTGCAGAGGGATTTGTATTTATTTTTTCTCCTGGTTGTGCCCACTAAGGGCAGTAAGTTGAGTGATGAGGCGGTAATAACTGATGAGCAGTCATTCATGGTTAAAAAAATTGGAGAGAAGAAGAAAGCAATTTTGTTTGAGAAAGTTTTGAAAAGCTGTGATGTCAGACACACACAAAGAAAAGCTAAACAATCAGTCCCTAGATTCAACTAGTTTTATTAAACTTACTGTAGTTAAAAAAAAAAAAAGAAAGAAAACAGAAAGTAAATATTTTGAGACATCTAGAAAAATAACCAAAAAAATCACAAATATTTAAAAAAGGCAGAGCTGACCTCTCACTTTGCCTACAGTGCTCCAGGGAGCCAACAAATACGGCAGCAGGAGAGACTGTCCAAGAATATTCCATGAGTGGAAAATGGAGAGGCGAAACAAGTAGCCATAGATTTTTGTTTTTACAGAAGTGTAGCTGCATGTATGAATATATAGAGGCAGTAAGAAAACTGATGCTCTGAAAAGAAGATCTATCAAGAATGCACAGGCCTGTTGCTATACTCGGAGTTTCCAAGGGGATCATGTTTTGTGGTCTGTACAAAGGTTCCTGGCAGCTGGAGTTGGACAGCTAGTCTTATTCCATTAGTAAAATGACAGAAGATGTTCACACTTCCATGAGGAGAGTTACTGACAGGCATTACTGAGACCAGTAGTTCAGGACTCGCTACTGTGAGGCTCAGCAGAGTCCCAGCGAGTCCACATCTGTCTTCCACATTGCTCTAATCTGTACATCCATCCTCTCTTCTTCACTTATGCTACAATGGCACAGTCTTTACATGACAGACACAGTTTGGGCACCACAGGCACTGCTGTACTGACCTGTGACCCTGAACCTTGTTTTCTGTGAGATTGCTCGTATGTCAAAATCTAGGTCTGCTATGTTTTTAGTTTAGCGGTAGGAAACCATATGGGATCCTTTAATGATCATCATAAAGAGTACTGTAAGAGAGTCGGTAATTAGATTGCTGTAATATTCTCCTCATCTACTTGGTTTCCCAAACGCCATAATACCATTTAATAAGATCATTTAATAAGATGTTGTAAACAATTGGGAAACTGACCAGCAATTGTATGGAAACAGAACATGCCCCTGTCCTCTCCTCCTCTCTCCTGCACAAGGCCATTAGTTAATAACGAAGAATTACTCAAATTTAGGCTATATGGGTCAAAGAAACTGGTACAGCTCAAACCTTTTTCAATTCCTGCAGGTGGGGCGAGTTACCATTTTACAGGGACTGGTGTTAATCCAAGGCAATTTAGCTAGGAAGGAAGGGAGGACAAGGAGTCTGATGTCTCTCATTGGCTGGACTTCAGGAATTACTGACACCAAGTGTTAGTTAGTTCGCCTGTGAAGTTGTCATTGTTGCCTTGGTTAAAAGTACTCAGTCCTCTCCTGAGTGAAATAAACAGGATATCAGTATCGGCACCACCCTTATGAATAGAACTTAATCTGCATTGAACGTAAACTGTGTCAAGAGCTTTAACTGACTTAACCCGTGGTGGGTTATGGCTTTTTTGACTTCTTTCTTGGGATTTAAACAATGTTGAGGTCAATTTGTAATCCTTTTTAATATTTCTTCACCACGAGACCTCCTAATCTGCTCAAGGATGCCTTACTGCTGCTCAATTTGGTGCTGTCTTCCCCTTACAGGATGGCATATTCTTGATCCTGCCCTTCTCCAGGAGTAGCTTTTCTTCCTACTATGCCAGGCTGAATACTGAATTCTTGAGGCCAAAATCTCCAAGATATGGATCATACACCTCAGGAGAGTGGGAGGGCACAGTTTCTTCCCAGGCAGGAATTAATAATAGTTCCTCAGGCCTTCTACTGCTCCCCAGTGAACAGGGTTGGGTGTATAGTTTTGTCCTATGGGAGCCAGCAGCTGCTATTGTCTTCATCCACTTCCAATACAGGGACTCTGATGAATAAATCCCATGTGGCAGCCCAGTCCTGCTGCTAAACATGTCAGACACAGACCAGCAGCTGGATCACACCAGAGTTCACCTCGCTACCTCTTCCCCAAACTCTTCCTCATAAACCAATGTGCTCTACACTGCTGTTCCCAGGTTTTTCTATTGTATTACCATACATCAGCATCCAAGAGGAAGAGGGATGGTTCCTAAATTTAGGCCTGTCCATCTTATAAACTTTAAGATTAATGGGAAGGTGACTGATAAGGGTACTTAATGAAGCCATAAATGATGTATTACAGGAGAACATTTTGTTCCTGCTTATGCTTTTGAGGAGAGTACTGTCTTCAAAGTAGGGAGAACTCTGGGTCCAAAAACCAGAGGGTTTTTTTGGGGGGGGGGCTTCCAGGCATTGTTTGTGACTCACCTAATTCTTTCTTGGCTCAGCTTCTGGTCCACACATGTGGAAGGACCAGTCTCCAAATCTGTTTACTTACTGTAAATGCCCCGTGTTCTGAGCAGAGAAGTAGCTCTGAATCTCTGGCATGCAGCTTCATGCCACCCCGGAACTGGAGACAAGATAGAAAAAGGCTAAACAGAAAGCTGCTGCTTGTTGCCTGTTCTGAGGTGAAATGTTTTGCACTGACTGCTGCTGAGCAATCTGAGGTCAGCTGTGCACTATGGGAAGAATATGACTTGGGCTGGGACAGTCATTGTTTCTCAACATGTTTGCTGAGTAAGGAAGGTCACTACTTTTTCCTTTGAATTTATGTGCAAGTTTGCAAGTGGCAAGAGCTCTGTGCCTTTCCACTTGGAAAAGGCAAAACCCTGTCTATAAACACCTAATGCAGTCCCATATTACAGAGCATACTGCCTGGTTTTAACACCTAACTTGTTCCCTTTCTGTGCAGTCATCAGACCTGTCTGCTTTTAATAAATGCTTGCGGGACTCTAGCAAACATGACTCCATCTGTCTGTTCCACTTCAAGGCTGTCAGTGTTCATTTTAGGCTGTGTTTCTTGCAGGCAATGTTTCTCTCTGTTAGCTGTCCTTAAAAGGTTTCTTCAAATTAGATCCAGTCAGCAACACCAAAGCAAACAGAAGCATTCACTGTCCAGCTATCTACATAATGTTCCTTTTAATGAAAAGTAATACAAATTAAAAGTGAGTATTACTGTTCACATAGCTCTATGTCAAGTTCACTACTATGGCCTGATTCAGGAAAGCAGCTTTATCAAGGAAAGGACTTAAACATGTGTTCGCTGTTAATTAAAAGGCTGGCTTTGAACAGAGGCGAGTTAAGCATGTTCTTACCTGCTTCTGCTGTGACTCATGCAGAAAAGCTACAGCTGTAATTGGCATTAAGATAGGAAATTAAGAATGTTTTTATAAAGATATTTCTTTCTGTACCTGGTTACTGTATGTGTGAAACCTGGGCTCTTCAGAAGCCAGTGGTGGAACTCCAGTCAAGTTGAGGGGGTCAATGTATCATCCGTTGTTACTTGTTCTGAACCTTGCAAAGCAGATTAGAAGACCCACTTCTTTCTCTTCCAAAATCTTTTATTCCTAATAAAGAAACAAATGTTTTAAAGGTATGCCTTTCTTATGTCTGGTTTTGATCTTTCCTTTTGAGGTTACTTGTTCTGCTTTCTTGCTACCAAGACATTCATTTGATCCAACGGCATTTGGCAGCCTGCAATTGCTTCATAACTTCTGGCACAGTTAACTGCACAGCCAATCTAGAACTGTTTTTAATGAACATCATTGTTTTTCAGTGGACTTAGGAGCATTTCCTGGCTGCTTTGGTTACCACTTTGTCTGCTTATGGTGCAACTAGTATTTGCTTAAAATTCACAAGTAGGCAGGCAAAATATTTGTTCCAATCAGCTGTGAAGTTAATACTGCGAAGGTCTTAGTTAGAGCTAATACCTCATTCAGCCAAAGCTCAAGTGGATCCTACTAGAAAAATAACCATCATATTAATCATTAAAGGAAAAAAGTCATTAAAAAATGTGGTAATATTCACTTCTGCACACAGTGCAGATCTCTGCTGGAAAGATCGTAACAATGATTCAACAGGAATGGAAGAATTCTGTAAATGCGGAATTCATGGAATGAAAAAATGCCTTTGCAGCTGATTGGTTGGTAAAATTTTTAATTATTACCAAAATAAATTATCTTTCATATGGCTTTTTTAATAAAGCATATTGTTAAGCTCTGCCTTTTATTGTCTTTAGAAAGAACATGAGATCACTAGCTCTAATCTAAGCCAATCCTCTTGGATCTGCGGCAAGGAGTATTAATCAGTCAATGGGTATTTGCTGAAGACAGACACTATGAGAGAAATATATGCTAATCATGGTGGTGCCTGCTCCACCCACCTAAAATATCAGGCCCTATCAGAGAACATACAACATTTTCTGTTGTCAAAGTGGGTTATTTGGGGACAGGGATTTCTAGTGTCAATTTAGGATGCTGGATTTCATTGGTGTAAGGTCTCTAAAAGTCTCTTGCTGGAAGAAGGTCACTGAGGTCCTTCAAGGTAAGACTATAGAAGTTCCTACAGGAACAGCTAATGCTGTTCTAATACTGTACTGTATGTTAAATCATAAATGTGCATGTTCTGACATCTGAAAAGTCAGTTCAAAACTGGTTCAACAAGTGCAGCTTTGAATCGCGTAAGGCTACAAAACACCTCTGTGCAAAGCTGGCAAAGAAGAAATGCCCTTTGGTGGCACATTTTGCCCTGATAAACAGGGCCCCCACTGTTACAGCTCCATATCTCCTGGGAGCTCAGTGACATCAAGGGCACACTGGGCAAAGATCTGGTTTCAGTCCCCAGGGCTGAACTAGGTAGTGCAAGAACTTTCTACCAGAACAGTATTGGTTCAGAAGAGGAAGATCCCCAGGCAAATCGGAATGAAAGCCATCATGTTGCCTGTGTATATACAGAGCTTAGAGGGTGGTTCCTGGACCAGCCATGAGCACAGGATATGGCACATCCTATTGTTTCTGCTCTGCAAGACAGGCCCGCCTGCAGCATGGCAAACAGCTTGGTGGCACGGGACTAGTAGGGCATGCTCGGGCATGGGGGCGGGCGCCTGTGCAACACACCTTCACAGGCTCCCACTCTGACCCAGCACCAACAGGTCTGATCCAGAGGGCAGCCTCAGGCTCATCCTCAGCAGGCAACACCTGGTGTTTCCAGCCAGCTCATCTACCCATACATCCCTGCTGCTCTCGCTGCCACAACACACATCAGGCAAGAACTGCAACCTGTCTCTATGACACAAAGTCTTTTTCATGTAAAGCCTTTCCTGTGACTGAGCTATAGCATGCTCATCATGTTACCATTTATATATTAGATATTGACTGTATCAGCTTGAGATGGCTGAATTTCCCTTTATTATATAAATGAATGTATCTGCGGAAAAACACCATCTATTTTGCTGCTTGAACTGGTTTTTGCTAGATCCTGTTTAGGTCTATAGGTGCTGTTGATAGCTGTTCATCAGCCATTAGCCAACCTCATGACAAACACTGCCCTTTCTAATCTGCAGATATTTAGAAGGACATCATTCTAGAAAATTATTGAATGGTAGAGTCATAGAATGGTTTGGGTTGGAAGGGACCTTAAAGCCCATCCAGTTCCAAACCCCCTGCTTTGAGTAGGGACACATTCCACTAGATCAGGTTGCTCAAAGCCTTATCCAACCTGGCCTTGAACACCTCCAGGGATGGGGTATCCACCATCTCTCTGGGCAACCTGTTTCTGTGCCTCAGCACCCTCCCAGCAAAAAAATTTTTCCTAATATTTAATCTAAATCTCCCATCTTTCAGCTTAAAACCATTCCTCCTCATCCTATCACTGCACTCCCTGATAAAGAGCCCGTCCCCATCTTTCCTTTAGCCCCCTCTAAGTACTGGAAGGCTGCTATAAGGTCTCTCTTCAACCTTCTCTTCTCTAGGCTGAACAAGCCCAACTCTCTCAGCCTGTGCTCATACTGGAGGTGCTCCAGCCCTATGATCATCTTCGTGAGATCCTCTGGACTTGCTCTAACAGATCCATGTCCTTCCTGGTCTGAGGGCTCCAGAACTGGACACAACACTCCAGGTGGGGTCTCAGGAGAGCAGAGAGGGGCAGAATCCTCTCCCTTGACCTGTTGCGGCCCAGAATACAGTTGACCTTCTGGGCTGCAAGCGCACGCTGCTGGTTCATGTTGAGCTTCTCATCCACCAACACTCCCAAGTCCTTCTCCTCAGGGCCACTCTCAATGCATTCTCTGCCCAGCTAGTATGTGCTTGAGATTGTCCTGACCCAGGTGCAAGACTTTGCACTTGGCCTTGTTGAACTTCATGAAGTTTGCACAGGCCCGATGTCAAATGATCAAAGTCATCAACTGAAAGCAGGTTTGCAACCACCATAAATGTTTTCTGTAGATAACCATTTTGAGACCTGTTTGAAAATCATCTTTGCCCAAAGCAGAAGTAATATTTTTTCATTCCTGATCATTTAACATTGCCTCTCCCCAGAGCTGATAATGTGATTTGGAACATGCTACAATCCCAACTCTGAGACCTGCTAGACACTGCTTCTCTTCCCAGGCGCCAAACATGGCCTTCAGATAAAGATGGAGACATGAAGGCCTGTGCTGTGTTTCATAACTTCTTTTCTTTTCAAGGATTAACTTTATTTGATGTTTGTCAAATCATCCCAAGACAGTAAGCATAAACATGTTGACTTTATGTTTTGTAACTAAATCTGTTAATTTTCATAATTGCCTCCACAGAGGCCTTTTTGTGGCCAGCTGAAGCTGATCCAACTAAAAGCTGATGCCAAAAAGGGCAGTCACATTTCCCCTTCAGAAATGACATTTGCTGCCCCCAACCAGGCCTCAGATCAAGCAATTAGGGCATGTGATGCCATGAGTAGCATCAGCTCTGTCTGCCCGTGCAACCAAAACCGAATTATTTTTCTCCAGCATTAGTTTTCAGCCAGTTCAGCAAGTTAATCCTATTTACCTAGGGCTCAGAACTGCTAGAGCTGACACATAGGACCATGTGACCATGTACTGGCAAGAGCCCATAGTTGCTGATGCTGATCATGAAACCACAGTCTCAGCTGGACAATAAGGGAGAAATTCAAGCCTGGGAATTGGTAACTGACGCACAAACATCTTCACATCACGAGTCTCCCTTTAGAGCCAGTGGAGATCTAATAAGCTTTGTCAGTGGAGCCTGCAATGTGATTTATCTCCTCCTACAGTAATATGTACTTGATTGGATGAATTGCATCCTTAGAGTGTCCATTTCTGCCTGTTTGCCTGTTGACCAAGAAAGCCTGCTGTGAGTAGCTCAGAGCTATAGTCATCTAATGAGGCGCCTCCTGCCCCCAAGTGTTAGTTCTGCCCATTGTAAGACAAGGGTTTTACTTATTCATGCATTAAAGCACAAGTTAAGTGAGTCCTTTGATGCCACAAACTAAATAATGTCAGAAGGAAGAGTAGTATCCACTGGCCCTTCCTGCTAATACTAATGCTTTCACCAATATACTAGAAATGTTCAAAGCTGTGTCTCCAAGCCAAAATTCACAGGCATAGAGAAGGTGTTTTGATTTAATCAGTCATAGAACCATAGAATCATAGAATGCTTTGGGTTGGAAGGGACCTTTAAAGGGCATCCTGTCCAGCTCCCTGCAGTGAGCAGGGACATCTTCAAATAGATCAGGTTGCTCAGAGCCCCATCCAACCTGACCTTGAATGTTTCCAGGGTAGGGCCTCCACTGCCTCTCTGGGCAACCTGTTCCAGTGTTTCACCACCCTCATTTTGAAAAATTTCTTCCTTATATCTAGTCTAAATCTACTCTCCCTTCATTTAAAACCATTGCTCCTTGACCTGTCACAACAGGCCTTGCTAAAATGTCTGCCTCCATCTTTCCTGTAGCCCCCTTTAAGTACCAGAAGGTTGCTATAAGGTCTCCAATGGAGCCTTCTCTTCTCTGGGCTGAACAGCCCCCAGCTTTGTCAGTCTATCCTCATATGGAAGATGCCCCAGGCCTCCAAGGCTGAACAACCCCAGTCCTGGGTGGCCAACAGTTCCCTCAGAAGCAAACAGAAGAGGTGACTGCTTTTGGAAAGCAAGTCATTTATTTAGGTGATCAAGTATAGAGGATCCTCACTTCAGGCATGAGTTTTGAAAACCTTCATCTAAATCTCTTACAAGCAAATTCTATACAGTTAATTATGAACAGCTGTTTGCACAGTGAAATAGCAACTGTGAACATTGCTTCTTGAAAGCTTTTTTTTTGTTGACCTGCTTTTATATCTAGCCAGAGGTTTCTGTCTTAATGTTTGGGAAAACAAAAGTTCGTATCAGCATGGGTGAATTAAATGACGTGCCACAGTAGCTACGGAGCCAGTGGAGGGAACCCATTTCTACCATTGCTGAGATGACAAAGCAAATATTAAATGCAGCAGTTACCGTGGCTATCCCAGGAAGGACTTGTCCATCAAGCTTCCAAGTAATGTGTTTGTGAAATACATGCTCCATCTCCCTTACTGACTAACAATGTATATTATCTAATTAGTTAACAGTGGGGATAAAGGTCTTTTTTCTGCCATATGTCAAGCTCTTGTGCAAAAAGCTGCAGTTAAACTGTGCATAACCTTAAGGAAAGTGAACAGTTTGAACTAAAGTTCTAAGAATATGCTCATTCAGTTTTTTATTAGCCACATATAATAGACATACTTTGTGCCTTTGCTAATTAGATAAACCTGAGCCTATCTGTTTCTTGGAAATTTCCCTATATGAAGGTATTCTCCTTGTAAAAAAGGGAATATGTAAATAAACAAAATATGTGCTTATTTGATGAGTAGCATCACAGCACACCAGTGTTGTTAATGCACTCGTATGTGCATATCACTGTGGGGATATAAAATCACTATAAGTACTATTAAAATACATATATATAGACACTAACTGTTAAAAATCAGTGCATTAGTCGATCTTTTTCAGGTTGGTCTTCAGAGGTTCTATGCTTGTTAATAATGATAGGCAACATCTTTATGTCTAAGCCTAAATGGGAAAAATGTTTCCCACATTTTGGATTCATGGAGACTTGATTGCAACCTATAAGTGCACAGAAAGGCAGCAGATAGACAATGTTCATACATTCACATTTCCATGAGGAAACAGGCTGAGCTCACATTGTCCTCTGTGGGAGGCAACCATACCAGTGGACTGCCATCCAGCACACTGTGTGGGTGAACAAGGAATCGGGTGTGCACATGTGTGACCTCTCCTGAAATGTTCAGTATGGCGGCATGTAGGCAGTGTGTAGGCTGGGAAGTGTCACAGGAGGAAGAAGAAGAGCTGCTTAATCTCAGTCATTATAATTCACCATGATCATATGCGATGCTTTCCTGGCATTGACTCTGGCCTGATCTAGCAGCTGGGGTAGGTGGGGCAGTCTGGCAGTGCTACATGGCCCAGAGCTTCCTACTGGGACAAGCAGCACGACTAAGTCTTCTCTTTGTTGAGGTGATTCAGCTTAGCCCCACATACCATAGTGTCCTCCTGACCTCCTTAGTGTCTCCCTTACCTGCTGTAACTGTGTCACACGGCCTATTTGTGCTGGTTGGGATGATAATGCAGCACAGACACATCCCCATCCGGCAGCTAAAACCCCACAGCCTATCATGTTCAGCCTATCAAAGAATCATAAGGTTGGAAGAGACCTCTGAGATCATCGAGTCCAACCGTGCCCGTCTCCCTACTAAACCATGTCCCTAAGGAACTCATCTACCCGTCTTTCAAACACCTCCAGGGATGGCAACTCCACCACCTTCCTGGGCAGCTGTTCCAATGCCTGACCACTCTCTCAGTGAAGAAATTCTTCCCAATGTCCAGTCTAAACCTGCCCTGGCACATCTCGTGGCCATTTCCTCTCATCCTATCACTTGTCACCTGCGAGAAGAGACCGGCACCCACCCCGTCACAACCTCTTTTCAGGCAGTTGTAGACAGTGATGAGGTCTCCCCTCAGCCTCCTCTTCTCCAAGCTGAACAACCCTAATTCCCTCAGTCTCTCCTCGTAGGGCTGATTCTCCAGCCCCTTCACCAGCCCCATTGCCCTTCTCTGGATGCGCTCCAGCCCCTCAGTGTCCTTCTTGTCATGAAGGGCCCAAAACTGAACCCAGCACTCGAGGTGCAGCCTCACCAGTGCTGAGCACAGGGGCACAATCACCTCCCTGCTCCTGCTGGCCATGCTGTTTCTGACACAGGCCAAGATGCCATTGGCCCTCTTGGCCACCTGGGCCACTGCTGGCTCATATTCAGCCACTGCCAACCAACACCCCTAGGTCCTTCTCTGCCAGGCAGCTCTCCAGCCAGACTTCCCCAAGCCTGTAGCGTTGCATAGGATTGTTGTGACACAAATGGAGGACACCTATGAGACACCTCCTCACGGTTGCCCAAAATGCAGGGCCACAGGCAGTGAAGGGGGCTGCAAATGGAGCTGTGCCGTCCTGGGCCCCAGCCAGGTGCTCAGCCTTCAATGATCCCTGCCCCGGTCAGAGCATAACCGGTTACAGAGCTTAGAGATCAGTGCCGTATCATAGAATCATTGAACGGTTTGGGTTGGAAGAGACCTTTAGAGGTCATCTAGTCCAGCCCCCCTGCAGTGAGCGGGAACATCTTCAACTAGATCAGGTTGCTCAGAGCCAGCCTGAAAAACGTCTTTTTGATATCTAGCCTGAATCTACCTTCTTTTATTTTAAAATCATTATCCCTTGTCCTGTCACAACAGGCCCTGCTAAAAAGTTTGTCCTCGTCTTTCTTATAAGGCCCCTTTAAATACTGAAAAGCCACAATAAGGTCTCCTTGGAACCTTCTCTTCTCCAGGCTAAGCAACCCCAACTCTCTCAGCCTGTCCTCATAGGAGAGGTGTTCCATCCTTTTGATAATTTTTGTGGCTCTCCTCTGGGCCTGCTGCAACAACTCCATGTCTTTCTTGTGCTGAGGGTTTCGGAGCTGAACATAGTACCCCAAGTGGGGGTCTCATGAGAGTGGATTAGAGGAGCAGAAACACCTCCCTTGACCCGCTGGCCACGTTTCTTTTGATGCAGCCCAGAATACGCTGGGCCTTCTGGGCTGTGAGTGCACATTGTTGGCTCATGTCCAGCTTTTCATGCACCAGAATCCCCAGGTCCTTGTTGGCAGGGCTGCTCTCAATCCCTTCATCCCCTAGTCTGTCTTGATACTGGGGGTTGCCCTGACCCAGGTGCAGAACCTTGCGCTTGGCCTTGTTGAACCTCACGAGGTTCATATGGACCTGCTTCTCAAGCTTGCCCAGGTCCCTCTAGATGGCATTCTGTCTCTGGTTTCTCAACCACAGCACTCAGCTTGGTGTCATCTGCACACTTGCTGAGGGTGCACTTGATCCCACTGTCTATGTCATCAATGGAGATTTTAAACAGTCCTGCTCCCAGTAAGGACCCCTGAGGGATGCCACTTGTCACTGGTCTCCATCGGGATATTAAGCCATTAACCACTACCCTCTGGATGCAACCATTGAACCAATTCTTCATCCACCAAACAGTCTACCCATCAAATCCATACCTTTATTATTTAAAGAGAAGGATGTTGTAAGGGACCGTGCAAAAGTACTTACAGAAGTCCAGACAGATGGACATTTGTAGCTCTTCCCTTGTCCACTGATGTAGTCAGTCGATCACAGAAGACCACTAGGTTGATCAGGCAGGCCTTGCGCGTGGTGAAGCCATGCTGGCTGTCTCAAATCACCTCCCTGTCCTCTCTGTGCCTTAACATCACTTCTAGAGGGATTTGTTCCATGATCTTCCCAGGCACAGAGGTGAGGCTGACAGATCAGTAGTTCCCAGGGTCCTCCTTTCTACCTTAATACATCCTCTGACTGACATGCCCCAGCGTAGCCCCAAACTTGGCGGCAGCTCAGTGTCATGTTTCTATATTCTCTGCCTCAGCCATCAAGGGAGCCCTGCATGGATTCATTATTCTGAGCCGCAAGCGTGTGTGCTTGGGGACCCTCCTGCCCACAGCAAGCTAACAGGAGCAGCAGCATCCTCATGCTCGCTCCCGTACAGGTGTTTTATCTGGGAGAAATGGATCCTTTAGAATGGTCGCCTCCAGCTTTTCCTTTCAAGACTGCCTGCACAGCCTTTGGGTGTGCCTGAGTGCCATTAGCTGCAAAGTCTGTGTGCAGCCTGCTGAAGCCACCAAGGTGACAAAGCAGCTAATAATTAAACTTGCTTTTTCAGTTTTACTGCTGGAAAAATGCCTCTGTAGCAAAGTGCTAAGGAGAATACAATACTGCTTTTACATCAAAAGAATATCCAGATACCCAAGGTAAACACTGGCCTGCATTTAAGCATGCTAATTTCAGTGCTGCTATCTGCTTCCCCTGATAGTTCCAGTGAGATCAGTGAGTTCTTCATCCCTCTTCAAAAGTCTCAGGGCTGTTCCTTTCAAAGTGAAAAGGGGAACTAGTTGCGTTTCCAACATGGTCTCAGTTTGGGAAATCTCAAATGACCACAACTGTAGCATAAAATATGCACAGGTGTCATAAAATATTGCACACAGTCTCGGCAGTTACAAATGTGATCATCTCCCCTCCAACTGAGTAACTGTTAGAGGTATCACACGTGTACACACACAGTATAGATGCAGTTTAGGAGGAAGTTTAAGAGCAGGGAGTCCTGCTTTCCTAAGTCCTGGGAAGACACTGTCGGCTCCCTGGTGCTGGGGTCTAGTACAGCAGTCAAAGAGTGTAATACGCTGGGCTTTATTTGTTCCAGTAAAAAAAAAAAAAAAAAGTGACTGAAAAATACAACGGAAATGGAGCAGACAGACAAGATGCAGCAAGGACAGCAACGGGGGCAGGGAGAAATCAAAAGCAAATAATAAGCAGTTACTTACTTTTACGGAATCCAAAGTTCTTGCTTCCTTCTGCCAGGCTCACTTGGCTGTTGGACACTTTCTCTTTAGCTAAAATCACCTATTAATAAAATGTATTATTTGTAATACACATAAGGGTATCACTTTGTAAAAATGTTCTTTGGGAAGTAATAAAACACTTGCTCAGTTTAAAGTCTGTCCTCAAGTGGTTTTGCTGGATGGGTGTTATACTCATGTGGCTTTATTCCACTGAATCATTGCCAGGGAGAGCAGAAATGAGGGATGATGAGGAAAGAGGTTTGGAAACAAACAAACACTCTAAATCAAAAAGGAAGGACTTTGTATGCAGCCCAAGCCACAACAGCATCAATGGCTCCCACAGGGCCAGGATTCCTCCTGCATTTACGATCGAAGGACAAAGCCTAATAATCCTGCCCTATCTTTGCAAGCTTCAGCAACTTTCCTCTGATGTTTGCAAACCTCTCATTTCATCAGCATCTGACATGTGGCAGATGTTTCCCAGAGCTGGGGAGCACACACAATACCATCATCCTGAAGTCACCCAGGCCCGAAATATAAAAGACTTCTCAGCAAGGGGGATGCTCATCATTTACCTGGAGATTTTAGTAAGACAATTGTTATTGGGATATATTCTACCACAAAGGACAGGTTTCTTTGGGAATCCTCTGTCCTTCACAGATACTCTAAGGGAAATGGAAGAAAAATGTACTGACAATCTCAAGGACACGTTCTCAAGTTATTGCCCAAAGGTTGATCATTAGGAGCTGTAGCATTGGTATGACTTTAAACCCTGACTCAGAGATTCTCACATCAAAGACTCCTGCCTAAACTGCATAGTGTCTTTTTGGAATCTAGCCAGCAGTGACGGGAAGGCCATGGGGAAGCCGTCTCATTCCCCAATGTCTTAGCCCTGCAGTCTGGCTGTCCCCTGGCTGCCAATGTCTTCTGGCAAGAGCAACCACAATCACTCAGGTCCACACATTAGGAATGTTTTGAAAGTAGATAAATGAAACATTAATGAGGATCAATGCAAGAGAAAATCCCAAAGTAATGTGCTGCAAAGAGACGACCCTAAACCAACACCTGATAGGCTCAATGGACTTTTAAATTGGCCCAAATTTTGCAAAAAAAGTTTACCCATAACTCACAGAAGAAGATGTGATTGTGAAATGGGTCCTAAATGAGAATTCTCCTTTATAACCTGTATCTTGCAAAAGCATTTACATAGAAATCCTTTGCTTCCAACAATGCTGAATTAGGGTTAATGCTTCTACCATCCAAGACAAATGACAATGACACACCAAACAGCTGTAAATAAACCATTACTGTTTAAACAGCCGCTCTCACTCCCCATGCCAAAGGTGGATTACCTCAGATAAAATTAAAAAAGGGCGAAAGATATCAAATATTATCATTTGACACCTCCTCAGTAATATATATAAAATTACCTAATCTTTTTTGAAGAAGTAACCACATCCTAAAACCAAATAAGCAACAGTGACTCTAATCTGAGCAACCTCAGTGAGAAAGCAGAGCACTGAGTGCATGTGGAGGTAGTCTCACCCTGTTAATTCAGAGACAACTTCCTCTCCTGTGAAGGGAGAAGTCAGGCTATTGGGCTGTCAATCAGAAGGCTGGTATTAATTTAAATAATGCAATTAGAAAGGTAGAGGCCTGCACCGGTGCGTTGTGAAGGTCCCAAGAGCTGTGCAAAGACTATGTGTCTGCATAGGTTTATTTTTACTAGTTATGTGCTTAAAACAAACACAAAACCTCACTGCCAGGTAATGCAAGTCCCAAATATTCATTTCCGTAAAATGACTCTCAGGTTGAGAAATGTCTAGTGCTCTTTTCAGGTATTTATTATTTTTTATTATTTGCCAAAGGCAGAAAGGTACCTCGCCAGTAATTGGGGGTCTTAAATGCGTTGCATGCAGTTAGGGACATGTGGCATTGAATCTGGGTATACGTCCTGTTTCTCAGCACTGTTGAGGCTGCAACAGGACAGGATGATTTACAGCATGATAAAGAGTTCTTCTGGCATTAAAGAAGTGAGCAGCTACTATTCTTGCAGGCTGAGTCACCAGGGAGAACGAGGTCTAAGTGGGGGAAGAGGCTAATTGTTTTGTATTTGGTTACTAAAAAGAAGGGTAAAAGACAATTCTGCATTTGCATATACTGAAAGCTGTCCTTACCATTGCAAAGATTTGATTTCATTCAGTGCTTTTCTTGTTGATGCTTCTGATTTTCTGTAAGAGAGCAATTCGTGATTTTACTGTAGGATCACTGAAAAATGTTTCTTCACAGCCTGGTACTGTGGCATTTTGGATTAGGACTAAAGCTGACAACATTTTTGTTCCTACATCTTTGGCTGATAATAACAACAATAAATCCATGCCAAGCATATACAGGTTTTCTCCACCTCGGTACCAATCCCAATTGGTTATCTACAATTTACCTTTATGTGTCCACTAATAACTCCAAAGCTGTGAAGAGTTAAATAGCTTTATTCAGCATGTAGAGATCTCAAAGTTCTGCACCACAGCATAGTGATTTTTTCAATCCCACTTTATAAATTAGGGGGTTCTGTTTGGTTTTGAGTTGGGTTTTTTTTTTTTCAGAAAGTTGGTTGTTTGCCAAAGCTGAAGTTGTGGAGAAACAGCTTGGTAAGGGTGTTGATAAAAGCCCATCATATTTTTAATATCTCAAAAATATCTTATGCTCATTACACAGACAGGAGACTTATACAAGATAGGTCTCAGTTAATGAGTATCTTTTGTAGTTTTTGTGGTAGGGGATTAAAGTTCGTTCAGCTGTATGGTTAAATAATAGTGCAACTTATTAGCATGGCTTTTGAATGAGGAACTGTGATCTTAATTAAATTAAGAAGCTCCAGGTTTAGAGATACTGCCAATAACTGGGAGGAGGATGGGTGGAGTTGACCAAAGTGTGAACTTATCAGGTAATTTTGGGGCTGAAGACCTCCTCAGAGCATAGGCAGAAGGTGCAAGGAATGACTGGGAATTTATTATAATTACATGTAAATATGTGATCACATACATGACGAATAACATATGGCTTTGAGTAACTTTGTGTATAAATGTAGGCGACAAACTCCTTAGGGTGTGCTTGATTTGAGGAAAACCTCTAAACACCTGGGATTTGCACAGACCTACTGATGTAGTTATTGACTTATTGCACACTGGGTAAAGGATCCAACTTTTCGGACAACAAGGGGTACAGGGCAGGACCTGCAGCAAGCCTTTAGAAACAACTCCCATTTCTAACAGGCAGTTTTGCACACAGCTGAGGATATGCAGATATGACGGGCCACTAGCAAACACTGAAAATCATTACAATAATGCTCTGAACTTACAACTGGCCTCTGTAGCAAGTGCTGTTTCACCTCCAGAAAGTGGCTTTGAAGATGGAATCTAAACTGTAAAAAAAAAAAAAAAAGAACCAACAGCATTAAAAGAGCAAGTGACCATTAGAACATCTGGTCAATTTGAGCCAGGCTCTAGGATTTTATGTAAGAAGTTTCTGCAGAGCCAGATTTGAAAACAAGACTCATGGTTACTGCCTGGCACAAACCCAAGGCAGAGTTTCCTGGCTGGGCTTTGCCATTCAGTTGAGCTCATCCCCTGGAGCGCAAGCAGAGGACCACACTTCCAAGGCTGTGATTAACTCAGCACTTCTTGCCAACACTTAACTGTCTGGTTTGCACCCACAATCATGCCAGCAGCAAGTGCACATTAGCAGCAGTTACAAGATGAATCTGCCATGGATTCTTTCAGCCAGAGCGTGAGATGGCAAAGTGAATAGGGAAAGAGGTTACAAACCTGCACAAATGAAGACTGTGGTTGTTCATACACAAATCCCATTCCAAACCTCTGAAACAAGGTTTCCAGAGCTCTGTTTAGAGAAATACCCTGAACTTAGGCAATGCAGGGTTCTAGTTTTCAGTCCTTTACTTAATACCAGTAACTAGAAAATATAGCTTCAAGCCCTTTTCCTTTTTGATAACACATTGAGCTCTACTAAATGTGGCTTTGCACAGAGTCGAGGTCCCCCTGTAGCCTCCATTTTCATCTTGAGACCTCAAGCACTGAGACAGGAATTCTGATCTGTGTCCGCCACACTGCTGAAGATGACCGAACCAAAAAAATGGTGAAAACTTATGTTACATCTGTGAACTTGAGGCCCCAGCCTGCCTGACAGGTAGACAGATCCCTTTGAGTGCATCACACAGCCGAAGTTCTCTGTTCACACTTGTCCCTCTGGAAACTGGCACAAATGTAAGATTTTCCTAGCTTTCAGTTCACCTGGGGAGAAATATTTAAAATGTGCCCTAAAGGTAAGTCTGTAATAATTCTGATAAAAATATGGTATTTTTCCAATCAACTGAATACTTCCTTGATGATATCATTTTTTTTGATGCTAAGCTTCCTCCTGCTTTTAGTTGCAACCACAAAGTACTTGTAATCCAGTACAAGCTAATTACGTGGATCACTGCCATAGGAGGTATTTGCTTCACCTCCCAGGAAATCATTATCTGTCATGATCGGCTACTTGCCCTGATGGCTTTGTTTATGTTATCATCCAGGTCTCAGAAAGTCCATATTATCTCTCCCTAGTGACATCTAAATATTGATTAGTAGTAGTCAGAAAAGACTTTACATGGCAATTAGCACTGAAGTCAGTCAGTGACTTTAACACCTGCATTTATCAAGAAGGATTTTCTAAATTTCCTGGATGACCTAAATAGCCATCTAGCTCTGGGGTCACTAGGGTGTTCTCTGATGGTCTAGGAAGAGCTGAGAAGTCAGGTAGATAATATTGCTTCTTTTTGCAATTGGATGATAAAATACATTATGAAGAGAAAAAAATGCATTGTGTTCTCTAATATAACATACAATTCCAGAGAGGTACCATGCCCAAGATTGACATAGGATTATTGGTGCAATTCTTCTCAAGGAAAGGCTGATTTGGTAGAAGCCAAGATCGAGAGATCTACCTAAAGTGTCTTCACTTCTGTTGAGCAAGATGGATCATCTGTTCCTGCCATGCCTTTGTCAATGCTTGTCCTCCCCAGATAGTGAACAAGTGCAAGTATTTACAAATGTCTAGTATGTCTAATGCTGATGAAGTGAAGTCCAGCCAAGAATTCACTGAATTCGAAGGAAAGTTTATCATTGGCTTTACTGAGCTTCTGATGTGTCCTTGGGACTTCACATGACACAAACATAGGCAAAAAATTTGTATTATGTATATGCTGGCTTCCACCAAGCTTGCAAGAGAAGGGCCTGCTAAAAGAGCTAATTAAACAGTAAAAAAGTATTTAGCAGCTGCCTTTTCAAGTAAAAAAGTTGTTCAGATTAATATTAATAATGGAAAAAAATCCACTAGCTCTAGCCAAATATTCAAGCACTTGCTGAGTACTACCTTATTCCTCATGAATTTGCATGCTGCATTAATTTTACCACAAAAAAACTACATATGAGTTGATAGTGGAAGCCATGTTATTGGTTATTACTCACTGCACGTCATGTCCAAGTTGGAGTTTCACTTGCTAAGAAAGTAGACATAATCGATTGAGACCAGTAATACATCCAAAGTAGAGAACAATGCAGTGGTAACTGGGCCCATAAATTACCCCTGCTCGAACCAGGTAGCCCAGCAACAAGCATCATCCACTGCTCAAAAATCAAGCCAATCAAAAATGAAAGTTACGTAATGAAAAGATTTCATAAAAATGTTACACTTTCTTACCCAGAAAGAGCCTATATTGAAAAATAAGACTATCTGGAGCTAGGAAATTCTAGGTATCTCTGTAACCTTTCTTTCCCCTTTATATCATGAGACTCTGGCACGAGTGCATTTTGTAGAATACAAAGGATTCTTTTTCCAAAAAAACTTCATCCTTTCATGGCAGCTAAACCTCAGAAGTGCACTTTGCCTTCAAAATATGTCAGCTAAAGGTGCTGTTTTCTCATATAGTAATTTCTCAGCATTGCTGATCTGGCTGAAAGCAAGATTAAATGGAAAAGCAGCATAACAACATGTGGCATTATGCTATCAGTCTGTGGAGCTTTTTAAAGCTGTAAAGATTAATATTTAACTTTCAGCTAACTTTTAAGGTAAATGTATAAATAAAACTCACTTCTAGTATCTGATGTGGATTATAGTGTAGGTAGCCTTCATTAGGCCAAAGTCTTCCACAGTGCTGAAATGCACATTAAGCAGGCTCCCAGGGTGAGCTTTGGCTTCTGTGTCTGATACACCTGCTTTATAGCTGCTAGGATTCCTCTGGCTGCACATAAATTGAACAAGGGAAAGATAAGACAAAGACACGGCTCAAAGGCTGCCACTGCACCATTACTGTGTCCAGCTGTATTTTGGGCTACGAATGCTAGGAATATAGCTTACCAGGAAATGAAGTTCATGTCTATTGGCACAGCAAGAGGTACACGCAGGCGCTAGAATGATGAGCAGCATAAGTGAGGAGCAATCTCTCTTTTTCACATGAAGACAAGCAACAGCAGGGAGCTTCTGCTCTGCACTGCTTCTCATACCTGCGAGAAACTGTAGGTGATTGAGTCTTGCAGTGCATGCCTGTGAACCAGCTTGTGCCATTATTAGGACCAGATCACACCCTCCTGGGTTGCTCACAGCCAGTACAGGCAAAAAATGTGAAATTCCTTATGATAAAGTATTTTATAATTGTTCCAGAGGGATTAATCTCTCCACTTGTTCAATGATACAGCTTGGTTTCCTCTAAGCATTTTATCTGCCCAGCTGGCCGGCACTTTCACACTATTTAAGTGCTATAGTCACATGGAATGGCCTGGTCAACTGGCTACACAGGGGGGCAGCTAACCAGGCTGATCATTAAATAAATTACTTTGGTAACTCATCACTATTTTCCCAGTAAATTCAACTTCCTAGTACATGCACGGCTGCCCAAAGTATGAAACCAAAGCGGTTACATTACTGCCACGAAAGTCTGCCCAAAGTGCAGAAGACCTCCACAGGATCCCAGTGCTGTCTCTAAGCACCTCCTGTGATGAGCTTGTTAGGGATGGGAAGCTAAGGTTCGGGACAGGGTCTTGACCAAGGTCACACACAAAGGCTGACAATTAGGGATCTGATCCACCTTTTTCAGATCTATCCTTGAGCTAAACTGTTCTACGCATATGAAACTTCTGTAACTTCAGAGGTCACTTCTGTATGCCATTTGTATGCCCACAACCATACATATTATTAAAACTGCTGATGAATTCATTAATGTTTAATATAGGTATCTGTTGACATTATTATACACCATTAATATCATCCTGCAAAGCTTAAGCCATATATCGTACAGGTGTACAGTTTTACCTTACTTTTAAGAGCTAAATATACCCATCAGCATGATGGCAATGTTTTGCAAGCACTCACTATTCCCATAAATGTTCCATTTATTTTCCTGAATGTATTTGAAAATTACATCCTGAATGCGACTCCGGTGCTACACGTGCTTCCTTCCATTGTAGGAAAATATGAATTTCAGGATTCCAAAGCAAAAATGCTAAGAGAGAATGAAGGCATCTCCATGATGCCTTCCCCTATGTTTGATACATACTGGTAGGAAACTCTTATTTTAAAAAATCCTCAAGAAACACTGTATTTACCATATTAGAATGATAACACTTCAAAACAAGGTTGTAACACAGTTTAAATAGCTCAATGCTACAGCTGTAACTTAAGCTGTTCTGATTTATTACTGCCATTGTGATTGATACAGTTTGCACTCTCCATAGCATTTCTTATTCACAATACTGTAATTATTAACTAGGACTTTGATTCAACTATTTTTTTAATAAAACATATGTAAAAGATGCAAAATGGCAAATTGGAGAGAATTATAATTAATACAGTTATGCACCAGCAAGTACTAAAGCATCTGTAGCCTAAGAAAACGACATCCTGCAGCAACACATTTATGATTTTCTGAAATAAAACTAGTGAAAATATGTTTAACTCAGATCTTAAATTTTGACTATATGAATCGACTACAGGAAATTCCCAACACTTACAGAACAACAGTGCCATCTTGAGGTCACTATAGAATTACAGGACAAGGAAAGCTGCAGATATCGGTCTGAAGGTGTTTTATTTTTAAAGACAGAAATTATTTGTTCCATCTGTATAGTCCAAGAATAACAATAACAGGAAAAAAAGATACTCTAAAGCCATTTTATTGTTTTGATGTTGGTAAAAGCAAAATATTTGCAAACACTGTCTATTTAACAATACAGTCTTTCCTGAATCATTAATTACTAAATATTAACACATTTTGACATAAGCCAGCAATGCGCATTCGGTAGCCCAGAAGGCCACTGTGTCCTGGGCTGCATCAAAAGAAGTGTGGCCAGCAGGTCAAGGGATGGGATTCTCCCCCTCTGGTCAGCTCTCGTGACATTAGCAACAGGTTTTATCTGTAACCAAGGAACATTAAGACCAGGTATTCCCAAGCAAGAACCAATGCAGTTGGAAACCAGCTGAGGTACAGTGAAGAAGTTGGAGAAAAATGGAGTTATGAAAGGGTAGCACAAGCAAATGACAAAAGCTGAGGGAGAAGTCTCCGGGAGCGGCAAGTCTGGCTGTCCTTGCCCAGGTACCCACTCCTTTCAGAGCCAGAGCAGGGTGGGGAGCTTACAGAAGCAACTGCCAGTAGGTTCTGGAGCAAACGCTCTGCATCTCTACCTGTCAAGTGATTCTTGAAGGATCCTGTTGGATCCTACCTGTTGGAGACTCTGGTTCTTGTTACAAATTATTGTCCCATGTAGTATTCTTTTCAATACTCCCATGCCAGTCATGGGGCGAGGCGAGGGGGAGACGGGACGTGTGAGCTAGACATTAGTCATATAAAGCAAAATTCAAAATGAAGACAAAACCCTTGCCAACTTCTAAACACCCTGGAACCATTTTAACCTTGAAGTTAAGACCTTGTTAAGCATGCTGTTAGCAAATGTCGTATAACCCAACACTGACACAGCCTTTTTGCATCCTGTGAACCTGGCATGACACCTGAGCTGCTGCCTTTGTTTAATGGACTCAGAAGCGCAATTCCTCCCTCCTTCACCTACAAGTGAAATTGCCACTGACAAGGCAATTGCAACCACTACTTTAGATCAGTTTCTTCCAAAATTGAGAAGGAAAACGAGTATTTCAGTACTACTTCAGATTATAGGTGGAAAAATTAATAATTGAGCCTTATCTTCACATTAAGCATAGAATCATACGGCTGGAAGAGACCTCTGAGATCAAGTCCAACCATGCCTGTCTCTCTACTAATCCATATCCCTAAGAAACTCATCTACCCATCTTTTAAACACCTCTAGGGATGGTGACTCCACCACCTCCCCTGGCAGCCTGTTCCAACCCCTGACCACTCTCTCAGTGAAGAAATTCTTCCCAATGTCCAGTCTAAATCTCCCCTGGCACAATTTGCAATCATTTCCTCTCGTCCTAGCACTGTCACTTGTGAGAAGGGACCAGCACCCACATCGCCACAACCTCCTTTCAGGCAGTTGTAGACAGTGATGAGGTCTCCCCTCAGCCTCCTCTTCTCCAAGCTAAACATCCACAATTCCCTCAGTCTCTCCTCGTAGGGCTGATTCTCCAGCCCCTCCACAGGCTCGTTGCCCTTCTCTGCACGCGCTCCAGCCCCTCAATTTCCTTCTTGTAGTGAGGGGCCCAAAACTGAACCCACACTCGAGGTGCAGCCTCACCAGTGCTGAGCACAGGGGCACAATCACCCCCCTGCTCCTGCTGGCCACGCTGTGTCTGATACAGGCCAAGATGCCATTGCGGGAGGGGAAGAGGGGTTGGGGGGGGAAGAGAGAGAGAGGTGGCGGGGCTGAGGGGAGGGAAGAGGAATGTGGGAGAGATGGGGAGGGGGAGAGAGGGGGAGGAGAGGAGAAATGGGGGGGGGAGGAGAGCTAAGGGTGGGGGCGAGAGGTGGGAGAGAGGGGTGTGAGGGTGGGCTCCCGCCTCATGGATCCCGCCTCGCGGCTGCAGCCTGACAGGGAGTGTGGGCAGGTGGGTGCTCCCGCCTCACCAGGGGGGGCTCCAGACTCCCGGCTCCCTCCGCCCCGGTCCCCCACAGCCCCCACCAGTAGCAGCTGGTGTAGGCGCAGGCGGGGCGGGCCGGGGCGGCCGCCTCGTAGGTGTCCGTGGGCCGCGCCACAGACCGGGAGGCGGTGCCGGAGGCGCCGGGCGCGCGGCAACTGCCGGGCGCCTGGGAGCAGCAACGGCTGCGGTAACGGTTCGCCCGCAGGGGGAGCGATCAGAGGGTCAGACGTCCCTGCGGCGGGTAGCGGGCAGAGCAGCGGCGCCTTTAGGCAGCGGAGTGGTCTCTTGGAGCTGAAAGCGGTGCCTTGAAGCTGAGAGCGACCCTTTTAAGACGAGGAGCCACCCCTTCGAGCGGAGAGGCGGCCCCTTCGAGCGGAGAGGCGGCCCCTTCGAGCGGAGAGGCGACTCAATTGCGCGAGAAGCGGCGCCTTTAAGCAGACAGCTGGAAGGGGCGGAGGGAGGGCGCGCCACCCCCCAGCCAATCCCGGGCTCGCAGAGCTACAACCGGCTCCAACTTTTTGCGCGCTAAAAGCAATCGAATCCAGCAGAGGGATCCGGCAGCCTCGGTGAGGCTATGGTGGTGCTGCGCTCCAGCGTCAGCCGCGCGGCCGCCCCGGCGCCTTCCGGCAGCAGCAGCTGCTCGCCCGACGAGCTCACGGACTCCAGCTCCGAATTCATCTCCTTGGAGCCGTCCTCGTTCGGCGGCCGCCGCATCTGGACGCGCTCCGAGGCTACCTCGGCTGCTGCCGGGGCTGCGGAGTCCCGTAGGACCAGGACAACCGGCGAAACCGTGAGTAACGGACGGGGAGGGGATGACACTCGCTCCTGTCTGCTCTTCCCGGGCTCGTCCCGCTGGGATGTGAGGGGAAGGGGGGGACGGAAGAGCAGTGCTGCCGGGAGCCCTCGGGAGCCGCTGGGAGGAGCTGGGAAAGCCAAGTCCTCGCGCAAAAGTGCCGGAGATGGGTGTCACGCAGGGGAAACGTTAGAGAAAAAAGTATTCCGGGTAAACAGCCGCGCTGCCGCTCTGAGAAGCAACCGCCACCCGAGCCCCGACCCTGCTGCTCCAGGGACCGGTGGGTGCTGCCCCGGGGTGTCAGCTCCCCGCCTCGCCCTGAGGTGCCGACACCGAAAATGCCGGCAAATAAGCTCTGCAAGGCTCGTTTGGGAGTTTTATAAAGCGGCACCCTTTATTTCAGCGCTGGGCGCGCGAGGGAATGAGTTCCATCAGTCTTGCCTAACGAGATGAGCTGGGACAGAATGTATTTCGGACTTAGATGTGTAAATTTTTTTCAGATAATGCACATTCTGTTAGTTTCCCAGGACTAATTTTAATTTTATTATGAACTTAACAGCTGTTGTTGTTGTTAAGCTAATTGGAGCTTTGGAGCCAGCTGTGTCACTTTTAGATAAGGAAAGACATCCTTTGGGCAGTATTGTCTGAAACATAGTATAAAAATTTATGTTATCAGAGGGACAGTCTGTGTCTAACTTTCAAAAAAATACAGTTAACTTAGATGGAACTTTACTTTAGCTTAAATCAAAATATTGCACTTTTTGTAATAGTAAGTACTTCTATCAGTGTGGGCTGTTGTCTGCAGTTCTCCTTCCCTGGTTACTTTTATAACTTTTTAAGTAATAAATGTAATGTTAGAAAGATATTCCAGAGTGCTTTAATTGTGGTAGGGCTTACAGAGAGAGCGCTGACTTGTTATGATGACAAAAATGCATCAGCAATGGTGCTTGACACAGAATATAGGTAACCTACTTTGGAATCAGATTTCACAAGCAATTATGCATTTAGGAATAAAGCCTCTTAAAAAGTTGCCCTTATTTGAAAGTGCTGTACGTTCAGAGTAGCTGAACTTGTTAGCCCTATGAACAGTACAGATGACCTGATGCTTCTTCCCTCTCTGGCTGATGAGGGTGAGAACCTGTTAGTGGGAAAATAGAGATGTATATTGTATATTACACTATGGGTCCCTATACGATTTGGTTTTGGGCACCCAGTCTGCCTGTAGCTGCTCCTGGGGGGCTGGCAGCCAACTGTGTAAACCCAGAGGCATGCAGCCCCATTCCAGTTGCCGGTGTTTAAACTCCATGTGCATGCTGACACCTAACACACGCACACGTGTACTAACATGGAATGGTTTGGGTTGGAAGGGACCTTAAAGCCCATCCAGTTCTAACCCTCCTACCATGGGTAGGGAAACCTTCTACTGGATCAGGTTGTTCATAGCCTCATACAACCTGACCTTGAACACCTCCAGGGTTGGAGCATCCATGACTTCTCTGGACAACATATTCCAGTGCCTCACCCACCATCACAGTAAAATGTTTCTTTCTAATTTCTCATCTAAAGCTCTCCTCTTTCAGCTTAAAACCATTACCCCTTATCCTACCCCTGCACTCCCTGATAAAGAGCCTCTCCCCAGTTTTCTTGTAGGCCCCACTGAAGTACTGGAAGGCTGCTCTAAGGTCTCCTGGGGGCCTCCTCTTCTCTAGGCTGAACAATCCCAACTCTCTCAGTCTGTCCTCATAAGGGAGGTGCTCCAGCCCTCTGGTCATTTTTTGGCCCTCCTCTGGACTCATTCTGACAGATCCATGTCCTTCTTGTGCTGGAGACTCCAGAACTGAATCCAGTACTCAGTGGAGTACTCAAGTGAAGTCTCACAAGAGCACTTATCCCTCTGTAACTGTCCTTAGACACTGAGATTAATTGAAATGCTTTCTGTTACAATTTCTTTCTTAAACCTCTGAGAGGAAAAATGTCAAAGGTAAATCTGACAGATCTCACTGCATCTGATTAAGCTTTAAGTCTTGTTACATCCATCTGTGCTGGATCTGAGAAGCAGAAAATGTCTTTAGGGGTTTCATCTCAGATGCTCAAATGCAAAAGCCGGCTACGGGAGTCATCCCTTGAAGCCTCACTCTGCCAATCCAGAGGGCTGTCTGTGAGAAGGGAGTTGCTCTTGAAAACAAATGACAAAGGAAAGGTGATGGAAATCCTCCTCATGCACATCTTACCATGAGAAGTTGTTGGGTGAACAGTGAGTGTGACTTGTTCAAAGCTGGCTGTAGAGAAGACCGTCAGAGAGTTAGAGGATTACCCAGCTCTCTGGCTCAGGGCTGACCCTTCAGCAGCAGGTGGCTGTGGTTCTTGTTGCCTGGCCCTGCAAGGGCTTTGCATGTGCATCATTGCCCTCCTCTAGCAACCTTCATCACACCTCTCATCATCTCCATCAACTGCAAATGGAAGTACTTCTTGTTCAAGTTAGTGTCAAAAAGATTCAACAAGGCTGAGTTCTGGGTCCTGCACTTTAATCACAACAACCCCATGCAACGCTACGGGCTTGGGGAAGAGTGACTGGAAAACTGCCTGGCAGAAAAGGACCTGGGGGTGTTGGTTGACAGACGGCTGAACATGAGCCAGTAGTGGCCCAGGTGGCCAAGAAGGTCAATGGCATCCTGACTTGTATCCAAAAGAGCGTGGCCAGCAGGAGCAGGGAGGTCATCCTTCCCCTGTACTTAGAATTGGTGAGGCCGCACCTCGAGTGCTGGGTTCAGTTTTGGGCCCCTCACTACAAGAAGGACATTGAGGGGCTGGAGTGCATTCAGAGAAGGGCAACGCAGCTGGTGAAGGGGGCAGGAGAAAGTCTTATGAGAAGTGGCTGAGGGAACTGGGGGTGTTTAGCCTGCAGAAAAGGAGGCTGAGGGGAGACCTTATTGCTCTCTACAGCTCCCTGAAAGGGGGCCGTAGTGAGGTGGGTGTTGGTTTCTTCTCCCAAGTAACAAGTGATAGGACATGAGGAAGTGACCTCAAGTTGCACCCGCGGAGGTTCAGCTTAGATATCAGGAAAAACTTCTTCACCAAAAAGGTTATCAGGCACTGGAACAGGGATGTGGTTGAGTCACCAACCCTGGAGGTGTTTAAAGACGGGCAGATGAGGTGCTTAGGGATATGGTTTAGTACTGGATGGGTACAGTTGGACTCAATTATCTCAAAGGCCTTTTCCAACCAGATGATTCTACGATTCTAATTAGATTTTAATCCCACGACACGCAAGGTCAAGCTTGACTGCTTCTCTGAACCAATTCTGAAATAAAAAGGTGTTTTCTTTTTTCATGAAATGCTAATCTTATATGAAAGGCTTTGCCACAATAATTTTTTCCAAGCTCAACTTGTCCACAAGAAAAGTGTGATGGAGGGGAGCTTTAGCTTTGAAATCTGGTTTATTTTTTTCTGAGAGCTACTTCTTGACGCAGAAGTGGTTCAAGGCTTACCTGCTGTTAGTTGCACCACTATTGAGTGAGGAGAGTTACAGAATAAATTTGCCTAAATAAGGGAGGATTTCCTTCTTAGCTCACAGTACGTGATTTGGATAAATGTTATTTTTCCCTAGGAGTTTTCATCTGGCAAAATTGAAGGTTCCAATGGACCATCTTTAAGATCAACAAGAAAAATCACATCTTTCTCTTCAGACTCTAGCTTTGACCAAAGCGTGGAAATATTAAGTGAAAATGTCAATCAAAGACATTCTACAAGGTATTGTATTTCTAGATGTCCAATCTCTGTTTAGTTCATAGAATTAAAAGGAAAAGTGAAAGCATGCATGATGAGTCATGTCATGATAAATCTACAGCTAAAAATCTGGGGGGGAATATGATTGTGTTAATGTTGGTGCCAGTGTCTTAGAACGAGAACACGCTCCTTAGTGAAGTCTTCTGCTTGTATAAAAAGCATGTATCTTTTCCCAGCTCCTCTGAGAGCTCTCCTCATCTTTGGTTACTGAGATGTAATTTGCACTGTGGAGACTTCAAGGTTAGCAGGTTAGGAGATTTATGACTTTATAGAACTGCCTGCATGTGGTATGCAGCCGACTTGGGATCTGAATCCTCAATGTGGTCCACAGAATTTTCTTTGCATGATGTGGAGCACCGGGTTATAAACTTGGTCAGGTTACCGAGTCTTGATGGGGAACAGTTAATAAGATACTTCTATGCAATAATTCTAATCCAATAATTCTTTTCTCCCTTCTGTCCTCTTTCTTAATATAGGCAGTTGGCAAAGCCAGAATATCAGACCAATCCGAAGGAGAATATAAAGAAGGTAAGTAGCGGTAAATCGCTAGGATACATTTTTTTAGCCTGATTTCTGAGGAAGATTGTGTTTGGTCACTCATTCTGTTTCATTTGCCACCCAAAATGTCTGAACTCATGAACCAAAATCAGCTGAAGTTGTAAGAAAAGGTATCTCAATGACAGTGAATTTCCTATGAGTTTTATGAGAAGAGGTAGGTGCAAACAGGAGGATATGCTATTAATTCCTTTCAGAATTGCGGAGAACACAGCATGAATTCCTGCTCTTTAGCACTAGATGGTCTGTTCTTAGCTCAGTTTTCATAGTGACGTGGATTTTATGGAGTCTGCAGGACCCAAAATAACTGAAAATCATTCTTGCAAATAGGAGGGAATATTTCATTATTATAACATATCTGGGGAAAGTGTCACCTAAGTTCGGTGATTTACCTTGGAATCAAATTGCCATGCTGAGTACACACGCAGGCTTGGTGCTGTGAGGGTATTTGCTGGGAAAATACGTTATTTCCAGGCAGTGTCCTTTCAACCACGCGCTGAATGTGGGAAAAGGCCCGAAAGGCACTTTGTGTGTAGTAATTCAAGTTGCGCACTACTTCCTCACTGACCTCTCTTAACTATTTTAATGGCAGTGCAAGTAACAAACCCATGCAAAGAATGCTGTGTGGTAAATGCTGGGCAGATTTGGGTTTTTTTTAAAGCAGGCAAGCATTTTGAGTTCTTTGATATTTGTGAGTTTATCTTGAGACATTTTTTATCTTCAAGAGCTTTTGTGTCATGAATCAGAAAATGAAAGCGATACATGCTTAAACAGTGTAGTAAAACCATGCATCTTGAGAAAAGACTTCCCACATAAGTATTTTTTTAAAAAAACCTCTTCAATACAATTTTACATGAATGGAGTAAAAACACCTTAGGAAGAGGTATTTGTTATTTTCACTTTTCCAGAAAGAAGTAACTAGAATAAACTTGCCTCCTGCATGGAACAAAAGTTGTGTGTTTGTTTTCATCAGATTTACTATCCAGTCTTATTTAAAGTTGCTATACAAGTCATGCTTTTAAGGAGGCAGTTTAAACAGAAGTAATTTAAGTTGGATGCTGCGGTCATGACAATAACTTCTGATTCAGTATGTAAACTAAAATTCAATTTGCTGCAGATTTTCGCTACATTTTACTAAACCAACAGTGAAATAAAGGAAATGGCATTTTCTATATGTTAATGCATTTTTAGACACCCCAACACTGAAGACCAGAGCTGATGCTGATGGAAGTACAATGAAAGCTACTTTTACAACACTGCTGCAGAACATTCCAGCATTTGCTCCAGTTTTGCTGCTTGCAACATCTGATGTGTGTCATGCAGGTCTCCCAAAAGAGGTATTTCTATTGAAACTTTTCTTACTCTTTTATTCAATTTCTTGTTAATTTAGAAATCCTTTAAGCGTTGGAGCACTGTGCACTCTAAAGCAGATTCTTCCTGTTTTTACTCGGGCACCCTAACCAGGTCTCTTTAAAATTTGCTGAGACAAAACAAGGCTGAAAGCATTTGTCTAAAGCTTTTTTGCCTTTTTACACATTGATGCTTATTTGACAGATGTAGCAATGTACTTCAGGCAATAATTCCAGTGACTTCAAGATGACTGGGTATGTGCTCAGTCAAGAATAGAGGGTGCTTGTTTTCTGAAAACACCGTTTCTGAACAGTGAAAGATATTTTTCCTGAAAAAGTGCAGTGGTCACACCATTACTGATGCAATGTAATTCAAGTTCTTTAATAAAAATTTCAATTTATTTCTTTATATAACCGAAAGCTTTACAAATTAGACAGCTTTAAGTTCCAACTTCTGCTTAAGTAACTTGGAAATAAATTTTTAATTGAAATCCTTAACAAAATTCAGTTAAGAGCACATGCTTAGCTTTCTAGACATCTGAGAGGGTACATTAAAAGAAGCTGTTCAAAATGTTAATATGCTGCTTTGATTATTTTGTCTCAGTTACTGGGGGGAGGAGGGGGCCTACCTAGATGTGTTTGTCATCAAATGCTTTGAAAAGGCGTAACTTTCTATAGAAGTTTTTATACTGTTAATAAATTCCTTCTAAAATAAGTATTGGAATTCCTTTCATACTTTTTGGTAGTACAGACTGAAAAATGGAGTAAAACTTGGAAGTATGCAACTTTAGACACCTCGTTTAAATTAGTAAAACAACCCCCAACACAACAACAAAAAACAAAGCCTGAAAACACACCGCCCCCCAAAACCAAACAACACTTTCCATAAAGTCTGCTGAACTTTGCCTGTTCCCTCTAACGCTGCCATAAAGATTCAAACTAAATGACAGCAAGGCAGGTAAATACAAAATAAGCAGTCTTGTAGGGGGTGGATGTCACCACTTTATCAGTGTATTGTATGGTCCCTTCATTGAGCTTTAACTCTAGAGGTTTTCCTTAGAGAAAATATTTTCATTTGCTATGTTAACCTATGAAAATCCAGCCTGTTAAGACCAAGAAGATAACTTTTTGTAGTTTCTTATTCATATGATTATTCAGTTTAATTTCAAAAAGAACTCACCTTTTTGGAATAGATTATGAATTGGTGTAGCCTTATATCTGAAGTATCTGTTCTTCTCATGCTTTAGGCAAGAGAATTGTTTTCTAACGATGATGAAGTTTTCAAAATCCAGTTGCCTAAAGCAACAGAACGAAGAATGTTTTTTGAGGACTTGATTATAAATCAAGCTGCTAAACCTCCTGCATCAAAACCCAACACAAGTGAGGATATTCTGTATATAAAATTTTGCTAACTGTAAGTTAATAGCTATACAGTATTTGCTTTGGTGGTAATCAATAATTTCTCATATGCTTGTACTTGTGTACTGTAAATTGACTCAAAAGTTCTGATCCATTCCAGCTTGGCAGACATTGGAAGTACTGCCTGTAGCACCATGCTGTCTCTTGCTACCTCAGAAGTGTGGTACATGGCAATTTCTGAATGCTCAAGTAGTTTGTAGTTATATGAAGCACTGTTTTTACCCTCCCCTTTCCTCAAATGCTAAAATATGTGCCACCTCTTACTGTGATTTCCAGCTGAAGGGGAAAAAACAGGGGAGTGATAACAATAGGTATGTGAGGCTGTGTAAGTGAGAAAGCTGTACTTCAGGCAGTATGGACCCAGAGCCACGTGTGGAATAGAAGGCTTATGTCCTTATGTTTGCAATGTAAGATGTGCTTCCTAACCTAAATTACTCTGGAGTTTTACCATGCCGTGCTGGTGTGACAACAGTATTTGTTTCCCTATTTTTACCCTGCCTTCTTCTCTAGTGGTTTTAATTGTGTTTAAGTTTCTCATTTTTATGGAGAAGTGGCTTTTGCCAGAGAGAAAGTGAAAGTCAAGCACTTCTCAGTGAAAAAAGTATTGCTGGTCTGTGTCTGCCATTGCAGAGAGAGACTGTGTTCCATGTACAGGATACTGCACTAACACTGTATTCCAGATAAACAGAAATCCTCATTTAAGAAAGTTGTGTCGTTCCAGATGGATCCGTGCACTGCAGGAGTCACCAAACACATTCTCGGACTGAAGAGCAAAGGGTGACAGGTGCAGAGAAATCAAGAGAAGCTGTCACCTGGCCAGAGATCTGTGAACTCAAAGTAAGCCTAGTATTAACAAACTGAAATTAAAGTAGGACATTTTCTTGCTACATGTACAGTTGTAAATTAAGTCAGTTGTTAACCAGTGCCAATTTAAACAATTCATCAGAAGGATATATAGCTTGTGACATAATTCAGTCTGTAAGGAACTATGGTGATTGTGTTTGCACATCTGGTGTAGGCTGCTGTTTGTGCTTTTGGTGGTCTGAATTTTAAGAAACTGGCTTTTCTTCCTGATTTTTCATTTAAAAGAGCTTGTTGAATTTTAAAATGTGCCACTGACAACCTGCTAGTACCGTTGGTTATTAATGTCTTAATAGTTTTTATGATGGATATGGAGGTTTCGGTTCAGTTTGGGTTTTGCATGCTTTCTTAGGAACGTGAAAAGGACCTTTATTTCTAGCAGTAATGACTTTAAACCTGAAATTAGCAGGTTGATATAAAGCTTATCATGGATAAAATAGTAATACCTACTTTCCCGAAATTCTTTCAAAAGCCGGTGTTAGAATTTTGCATTCACACAAGTTACAGTTCTATAACGGCTTTCCAGTCCCTCATAGGAGAGAAGTCGCTCTCCTTGGCAACTTTCCAGTGGGGGAAAGGGTTAAAATTTGACCTAGCTGTAGGGGGTAAAAGAAGTGCCTTACTTTTATCTGAATTATGAAAAATTAACTCATTTCCTCTAGTTAAATCTTGTGATGTATTTAATCTGTTCCCTGAAGTGTCCCTCATATTTTATTTAGTGATGTAAGAAAGTAGGATGTCACTTGTCTTTGTATTCTTGTTTAGCTTCTGGAAACATAAAGAGCCTACTCAGAGGAGTTTGTGCTATTCTGAACTTGTTTCCATTTTCTTCTTCAGCAACTATTGGATTTTGCCACCGTGATAAGTGAGAACATCAATATATTTCATTTGGAAAAACTTTATGGTATTCTTTGTCAGTGCATTTACCAACACCGAGAAGATTATGATAAAACCAAATTAGTGAAGGTAATTTTTTTTTTTTTTTTGTCTTACAGCACTTTGTCACTGTTACGGCTGTGGGTGTTACGCACATGTACCTGTGCACTCTGGTAGTCACACTTATTTAGCATTACTCTTTACTGCTTAGTTGCCTGTGCTACAAGACTTTTTCATTTCAGTCTGGAAGACATTTGCCCCTACTGCAAAACCGTTATTGTATTTGACATAATTGTTGGCACTTTTAGCAGGAAATGGCTTGCATTTGAAGACAGTTGGTCCACCCATGTGGCCTCTCAAAGCAGTTCATCTCAGTCTGTCAATAGTCCTTCTCCAGAACCTTTGTAGGGGTGGGGGGCTATGAAAGGAGAGTGCTTTTCTCAGTCTGCCTCTTCCTCTTTCTCCCCTTACAAGCAGTCAGACATGGTTAATAGTTCGTGTAGTAGTCACTCCATTCTTGAAAAGAAATTAGGTAGGAAACATAATAAGGGTTTGAGACTTTTCTCTAGTCACTTCGTAATCTCTGTTTAATTAGCATGGCTTGAGCGCCTTTAATGTGACGTATGTGGAGATTTCTGCCTATGACGGTTTAATGTTAATGAGACAAATTCTCCCATCTCTTCCTCTGAGAGGGGATCTGTAAGTTGACAGAACACAGCAGAAATCTTCCGGAGGCACCCATGGTCCCAGTCAGGCACTCCCGGTATTGAGTCCATTTAGATAGGTAGCATATTCAGTCTTCAGATTCAAGATCCTTCAATCCACTTGTCTGAGATGCTTGTGCCCGAAAACAGATAGAATTCTTTATGCCTCGCAATCTGCCTTAAAACAGAGGAAGCCTTTTCTCTGTGGCCCAAGTCATCCCGATCTTTTCCACATGTGACGAAGAGGCAGAATGGACGCTGTGTTCTGTTTGTGGAACAGTGAGGATGCCATGGATTCAGGGAGGCCATTCCTGAAAGAACTGTACCCTTCTCTTGTCTAGTAGAATGATTTGTTTTAGCTTGAGAAGGGCTTTATTTATGTTACATCATGGCTTGTGGGTTTTTGTGACAACTTTTAATGCTTAAATTCAAAAGGACTTTATTTCTCTGGTTTTGACTTCTACCTTTAGCTTCATCAAAAAGTGTCTCCTATTTGGAGTGGCTGTGCAAGCTGCTCAGGAGCAAGCTCTACTGCAAGATGAGACAAACTTTAGCAAGTAATTATGCAGAGTGCAGGAAGTAACATTTGCAGCTTTAGCTGTGGCTTTTCAGGAACTGTCTTCTCTTTCTAGTTGTTGAAACCACTGTTAATACAGATCCATAGTCCCTTGAGACAGATCCATACAGTCCCTAGCGCACTCTCTTTTGGATGCATAAGGATGTGTTTGAAGCTAATGGGTAGAGAATGACATTGTGATGGTGGTACTACATGTATTAGATAAACACGACTAACGAGTGTATGGATGTACAGAATCTTTATTATTTTTATGAAGAAATAAAGAGGCTTCTTAAGCCTTTACTTGTGTTGACTGCTGCTTTGTCTTTTTTCTTCTTAGGAGATGAAGAAAGAAATCACAGCCTTCGGTTGTTTCCAATGATACTTAATTCTCACATGCTTTTGTTCCATCATGGCTTTGTTTCTTTGCACTTTGTTGTCTGTTCATAATTCTATGAAGTCTACTTCTACATATGTATTTATACATATAAAAAATAAATAGATATTGAAATTTATTAAAAAAGATCAAATATATTTTCATTCCATATGTAATTTTTATTTTTATATGACGTGATTGGCTTCGGAACACTGCAGAGCTCAACATCTCACCAATAATTTCAGTACTTCTCTTTAAAAGAAAACGATTGACAATTTGATAATAAACTTTTATACGTTTTTCTGAAGCAGTCTGTGTTGCTGTATAGTCCATCGCGTCTTATGTAAAGATTTTGGACCAATTCTGGTGTATGGATGGTAAATCCTTTAGAAACCTCTTAATGCAGTTCAGAAGTTTTTTGGGTTTTTTTAAATTATCTGACAGCACCTCAAGTGGCTTTCAAAGAATTAACAACCTAAAGTAAGGATGTAGGAGAAACACCATTCCCACAAACAAAAGGACTTTTTCTATGGCATATTTTCGTCAAAAAAACCTAACTTGAAACAAAGCAAGATTTACTACTGTAACTTTCTAAAGTAAGTTTTGTCTTGCTTCTAATGATGATCATCTTGATACCAAAGAACTGTATTTTACTATAAATCCTTAGTTGCCAATCAGGTGTCTCGTACTTGAATTAAATTGTAAATAGCTTTCTAGTTACCTGCAGAGAATTCTACCTGCTTATTACATAAAAATGAACATATTGTTTGTGATAAATATATTTAAGGAAAAGCAAAGCAATACTCTGTTCTGAAGATGTGTGCCTCTTGAAAGCGCCAGAGAAACCTCTTTCAGTTAATTTGCAGGTTATTTTTTTTAAAAAAATTAAGAAGGCAAAGATGAATTTAATAAGAAGAAAACTTTGTATTTGTTGTGATAAAGTATGTGGCATGATACACTGTCGTTCTGTCATCTCACCTCACACACAGGTCATCTGGTGATTCTGAATGCCTAACTGTGCCGTGCCTCTTTGCATGTTTGGTTTCCTACCTACGTTTTAGTTTTCTTTCTGTTTCTTTCCAGTTTGTTTGTCCAAACACTTGTCTACTATTCAGAATTTTTATTTTTGAATGGGTATTAATAAAAAAATGAATCACCTCTTGGGGGAATTGTCTATTTTAATCATAGCATAATTTTGAACAACCTTACACTTAAAAACCAGCAAATTGCCGCCAGCCTTATGGTGCAGCTTGTGGCATTGCTGAAGTGATACAAGAAGTAGTTACTACTGCCAAGAGAGGAATATTTTCATTTAAGCTATAGCAGAATAAGTGTTCTATAGAACGTTCTAACTAACTAAAGTTTAAGTTAACTGTATTTTCTGAAAGACAGAATATCCCTCTGAGAGCATGAGGGGTTTTTGCACTTCTTTTTATAGTTCCAGACACTATGAAAATTACCAAGCTGTAATATTATCATTATTATATTATTATTATAAAATTATCAGATCTGAAATAAAGGATGCTGCTTTCTAAAACTCCAAAACGAGTCTTTGAGAGTTTATGTGCCGGCATCTTCGGTATCACAAAGAAGGAGCGACAACGTCGCAGAACGCCTCGCCACCCCCCCCACCACCCAAGATGGAGCCCACCACAATGGCCCCAAACCCCCCGCAGCCCCGCCTCGCCCCCTCGGCTGCGGACACGCACTGGCCCCCCCCGGCCTCCCATTGGCCGCGCTTCTCAGCTCCGCCCACCGGCCCCGCCTTCCCATTGGCCACGCGGCTACGGCTGGGTGACTAACGGCCTCTGGAGCGGCCGGGGGCGTGGCCAGGCAATTAACGCGAGATTTGGGTGGCGCCGCTACTTGCCGCTCAGCGCACCCGCTCAGCTACACCTCGTCCCGTTCATCCCCGACCCGCTCGGCCCAGCCGTGGAGGATGGGAGACCTTTTTCCGCGCGCGGTGTCCGCGTCGAGATCAGCGGCAGACGGTGCCCCTGAGGGGTCCGTTCTGGGACCAGCGCCGCTGAACGTTTTCATCGATGGCACAGACAGCGAGATCGAGGGCACCCTCAGCACGTCTGCAGGTGACACCAAGCTGAGTAGGGCAGCTGTCACACCAGGACAGGATGTCATCCATGTTTTCAGGAGGCACTGTGATCTCAGAAGTAAAGAAAAGCACATAACTATAGCACATAACACGTCTGACCACCTCAGACGCCCATTTTTGCCCACACTTTGGAGTCCCAGTCCTCTGTGAGCCCCATTTTTACAGCTCTGAACGTTAATCTTTTTAAAGAAGCCACGCATTTACAACCAGTTACAGTCAGGCACCGTCTCTGTGGGCCCCATGGGCTAAGCGTGCTCTTTTATAGTATATTCAAAGCTGCCAGCAGCTATCAGAGAGGCAGGGGGACAGAGGGAGAGAAAAAACCCTTGGAACTGGAACCTACCTGCTGCAATCTCCCCGTGTCCTGAGCTAACCTGCAGCAAGCCTCGCACTGGAGCTGGTGGAACGGGTCCAGACAGGGGCTACGAAGATGCTCAGAGGGCTGGACAGGCTGAGAGTTAGGGTTGTTTAGCCTGGAGAAGAGAAGGCTCCAGGGAGACCTCGTAGCAGCCTTTCAGTACCTGAAGGGGCCACGGGAAAGCTGGGAATGGGCTTCTTACAAGGGCAGGGTGAGACAGGACGAGGGAGGATGGCTTTAAATTGGAAGGAGGAAGATTTAGATAGGACATTAGGAAGAAATTCTTCACGCTGAGGGCGGTGAGGCCCAGGCACAGGGTGCCCAAGGAAGCTGTGGTTGCCCCCTCCCTGGAAGTGTTCAAGGCCAGGTTGGATGGGGCCCTGAGCAGCCTGGGCTGGTGGGAGGTGTCCCTGTCCATGGCAGGAGGTGGAACTGGATGGGCTTTAAGGTCCCAACTCAAACCATCCTATGATTCTTCGGTTCCATAGAGTGAGGCAGGCAGCGTGGGTGTCCATCCTTCCCACAGATGAGGCAGTAGGCAGGGGTTTGGCCAGGTCAATGGCTTTTGGTTTCCTTTCGTTCATGTATTCTGAGGAGGAGCAGCTCTAAGATTATCAGGGAACAAACTCTTGGGGTCTCCTTCTCCACCCCAACAGGGTGTCCCAGTAGCAGACCCTGACCTGTGCTGTGTTAGGGCTGTCCTGGTCCTCATCAGGAGTGGCAGTTCTGAGCTGGCTTCACGCATGGGGTGTGAATGAGCGTGATCTGGGTGCAAGGACTGAGTGCACCCTCAGTCATAAGCAGATGGCACTAAGCTGGGTGGGAGTGCTGATCTAAAAGAGAAGAAGTTTAAAAAAGATCTTAGGAAGAATTTTTTTTCCCTGGGGGTGGTGAAACACTGACATAGGTTTGCCCAGAGATGTAGTAGATGCCCCATCCCTGGAAACATTTGAGCTCAGGTTGGATGGGGCTCTGAGCAACCTGTTCTAGTGAAAGATGTCCCTGCTTATTGCAGGGGGGTTGGACTGGATGGCCTTCGTGGTCCCTTCTGACGCAAACCATTCTGTGATTCTGTGATTCTGTGATCTGCTTGAGAGAAGGGAGACTCTAGGGAGGTATCTGGACAGGCTGGATTGATGGGATGAGGTTCAAAAAAGCCAAGTGCTGAGTCCTGCATTTGGGACAAAACAACAACCCCGTGCAGTGTTACAGGCTTGGGGAAGAGAGGCTGGAGAGCTGCCTGGCAGAGAAGGACCTGGGGGTGTTGGTTGACAGCGGGCTGGATATGAGCCAGCAGTGTTCCCCAGGTGGCCAAGAAGGCCCGCAGCATCCTAGCTAGCAGGACCAGGGCAGTCATCCTGTAAATGTATTTATACTGGTTTTGTTGTTAATGAGTATCAGGGTGTTCTAAATTGTTCATTTTTATCAGTGATTCTAATTAATTAAAAGAAACTCTTCGCATCCACCATTAACATAGTAAATAAATTATGGGATTATGCATTAAAAGTGACAAAAAGCACAGTAGATATTATTCAGGCTGTGAGCTTCATTCTGGTTCCAAATCCCTCTGTTTCAAACTCATATACTTTCAAATTAGCAAAAGGTCATCATGCATTCCCACTGTTATCAGTGGGAGTCCTTCTATTTATATTTCAAAAGAAATAGAGTAGGTTTTCAACACTGTGTTTTGTCTAGGGACTGTCTTAGAAGTTTCTTTAGAAAAGGTGTTCTGAATCAGAGAAATGCCAAAATGTCATGCTCCAAAACCCAGTAGCATAGTCATTTTACTTCTGATTATACTTAATTTTTAAGAGCTGGAGTGATATTGAGAAAAATGCATTTCTAAAAGTGGTCATTAAAATTTTCAGTAGGCATTCTATTTTCTTTCTGATTTGCACACTGGCTCTTTGAAATGGGGGCCCCTTTTGCCAGGGGCAAACTCTGATCTCTATTTCAGGAGCTTAGATTTCTGGTCTTGAAAACACATGTGCCAACTTCAGGTCCTTTTCAATAATCTATTTATAGTAAAGCTTCTAATAATTTATTTTGCTTTTTTAAACATCAAACTTCACTAATTGTCTCCCAAAATGTAACACACAGAGACAAGAAATTATTCTGTAGTTCTCCACCAAAGTACAGCCACATTCTCTCTCAGATCATGACATCATCAAAATGACAGGCAGTTCAGGCGTGCTCTGAATCCAGAACCTCCTTACACTCAGAAGGTAGCAAGGCAGTAAGACAGCATGCAGCTGCTGCCAGGTATCTCCTGCCTTACAAGCCACCATGCCTGGAAAGACAGGCAGCAGAGCCTCGAAATGGAAGGCTTCACTATAATTTGGGGCACACTTTAATGACACAATAGCTTCTACCAGGTCTTGATAAGTCAGCTTTTAAGCTCGGAGGACAGCCAGGTCCTGTCCAGGCTCATTTACACTGTGCTGCCTTTGGCTGAAGCATGCACTCACTGACCAAACTTTTAAAATCGGCTGCCAGCAGAGACATGGTGCCACCCCTGTTCCTGCTCTGTTTAGACAAAGGCAGAGTGTAGTCCTCATCAGTCCTACATTTTGTTTGTTTAGTAGCAAAGGAGAAGAGAAAACTTTAGTTATCTACCACAAATAGAATACCTGCTTCAGCTATTTTCTTGTAGCAGATACTGAAGGAATTAGTTTGTGTACTATACTGATCTCAAATTACAATGCCCAGTCTTATTTGGGCACTGCCTGTAATACACATTTAGGTTTTGCAGTGTTAAAGATTACAAGTGCGTTAGATAGATGGGTTAGGGACAGTATTTTCCATGAAGCAAGATCCATATACAGTTGTAGCAGCGTTTTAGCAGGTGGCACCTGTCACTGTAGGGACTGTTGACCGTGCAAGTACATGACATACTGCAGCCCCATGTAGAAACACATAGAAACTGCATAACAGTCCTTTGCTTGGAGAAAATTAATAAATTCCTGTGCCAAAAATATCAGTTATAACTGGTGTAATTGACTGTTAAGGAAAAAGGCCATGTGATTGGAGCAGAGGATGGAGAGACAAAATTTTGTCAGGAGTCAAATGATCTGATACCATATGGTACAGAACTCCGTGGTGTCCCTAAGCTCAAATTACAAGAAGCATGCTGCCTGATTTTCAACAGGAAAGATCTGAAGTTTGGAGCAACTGTAACACCCATTGCTTTAGTGAGGATCCTGGTACGTGGGTTTCCCAATACGACAGTAAATTTAAAAAAAAGACAGTACGAATGCAGCCATCTGGAGTGGCATTTCTCACTGCAAGGATGTCAAAGCCAGCATTTAATTTGCATAGAACTGGTACTTTATCTGGTTCCCTATGGAAATGGAACTCAGTTTTGGGCCCCTCACTACAAGAAGGACATTAAGGGGCTGGAGTACGTCCAGAGAAGGGAAGTGAGGTTGGTGAGGGGCTGGAGAACAAGTCTTATGAGGAGCAGCTGGGGGAATTGAGGATGTTTAGCTTGGAGAAGAGGAGGCTGAGGGGAGACCTCGTCACTGTCTACAACTGCCTGAAAGGAGGTTGTGGTGGGGTGGGTGCTGGTCTCTTCTCACAAGTGACAAGTGATAGGACGAGAGGAAATGGCTGCAAGTTGTGCCACGGGAGGTTTAGACTGGACATTAGGAAGAATTTCTTCACTGAAAGGGTGGTCAGGCACTGGCACAGCTGCCCAGGGCGATGGTGGAGTCGCCATCCCTGGAGGTGTTTGAAAGACGGGTAGATGAGTTCCTTAGGGACATGGTTTAGTAAGGGAACTGGTACGGCCTGACTCAATGATCTGAGAGGTCTTTTCCAACCAGATGACTCTATCATTCTATATGACCTCTATATTTTTATCAGCCTCTATATCCCATCCACTTCTACAAGTTTCAAGAAAATAACTCAGTAGAGAGGGAAAAAAACATTCCTAAGTGCTCTGCTGTATTATTAGACAAGAGAATCTACATGGATGTTGCTGATGATGAATGGATTCACTGCTGGAAAAACCTTTGGCTAATGTGTGCTCTTGAGACACCAAAGAACATAACTATGAGATACAAGTCCACAGGGAAACAAACTTCATTAGCTTCATTGCTGACCGAACTATGGATTTTTTCAATCTGTGATATATTATTCTGAAACCAAACTGAAATCCAGTCCAACTTATACTACAGTAAAGTGATTAAAGTGAATAATGCTTTCATGTGGAGAAAACACCTGGTACTTACAAGCACTTTAGACTAATGGAGAAAGGCATAAGATGATCTGATTTTTCAGAAAATTAAGTCAGACAAATTAGAGGAAAAGGCACAGATTTTTAGCTGAGAGAGCAAATAACCGTAGGAGCAGACAACTAAGGTAAGTGGAGAACATCTGATTTTTTATGTTTACAAATCAAGACAGTGCTTCTTTATGAAAGATAAACTCCAACCATGTACAGATTAGTAAATTCTATCCACAATAGCAGGGTGAAATTTTCTAGTCAGGAAGTCAGACCAGAAGAGAACATGTTTCTTTCCAGCTTAAATCTGTATGAGCAAGCAAAAGGTGGGCTGTGAGGGTTGTAGAGGAGGCCCACTGTCATCGGTGTAAATAGATGCAGTTTAACAAATTTTCCCTTTAAAGCTCAAGTATGTTTAACTATTTTCAGCTCTCCTCATTTGAAACAACCATCAAATACAGTGGTTAGATGTAAGCCTTTAAAGAGCAAGGTGGCCATCTTACCTTTTCCTCACAAATTTTAAGCCTTATTACTGTAGGAGGCTTCCAGGAAGAGACTTAATGCCATTAATATAACCTCTTGCTTAGGGAGCATCAAGTTCTGAGTGTAATTCATGGAAGGACAGACATAATACACTCAGGCTAATCAGGAAGCCAGCAATTGCAGGACTGATAGACACAATAAGGTTATGAGATCTCATCCTGTTATCCAGATTTTGCTCATATAGAAATATCTTGAGAAGGAGCACTTCAAAACAGAAGTATATATATTTCTCGTGCAACCAAATCTTTGGTTGCCTTCAGTGGGAGTCAGGCGGGCAGTGTCTTGACACCAGCACAGCCCTTTAATGTAGGATTCTCTGATACTCACAGTGAGTGTTCTGTACTTCACCCAGGAAGTACAGAACTCACAGTGAGTGTTCTGTACTTCACTTCCTAATGTCAAGCCAAAACCTCCCCTGGCGAAGCTTGAGACCGTGTCCTCTTGTTCTGTCGCCGGTCACCTGAGAGAAGAGACCAACCCCTGCCTGACTACAACGTCCTTTTAGGCAGTTGTAGAGAGCAATAAGGTCTCCCCTGAGCCTCCTCTTCTTCAGGCTAAACAACCCCAGTACGTCCAATAATTTGGGATAGTCTGGCTGGTTAGCAGGTCCAAGAGGTACATAGCCTGCCTCCTCCGGCTGTTGGCATGCATTGCAACAGTAAATGGGAGGGCTGCATGGATGAGCTTTTGTAGGTGGTAGCATAGCAAAGAAGTGCAATCTGCTGGCTGAGGTGGTGGTTGTATAACACTCTTCCCAGAGGACTGTGGGCAGCTGCAGGCTCCTGAGTGAGCCTCTGCCACGCATGTCAGGATGCCTTGGGCACTGTTCTCAGCTGCTGGGCATCCAGGTCTTGCAGTCCCAGACTGACTGGACCTGGACCCATGAGCAATCCTGAGTATGAACGTTTGCTAGCAGATGAATTTGGCCACATGGTGCCTAGCAAGGCTTTTCTTGAAAGACCCCGAAGGCCTATGTGCTGTGCCAAACAGCCTCCATAGTAAGCCTCTTCTGCACTTCGCAGTGGTGTATGATGGGGTACTCTGTCAAAAGTCAACTTGATAGGAACTGTGGTTATTACTGCTACAACTTGAACTCTTTCCTACAAGACACTACAGGTACCATGTTACAACAGAAGGTAATTCTGTAATTGTTTGCAGTAGCACACAGTAAATAGCTTATGCAAGACACGAGATTTCTCTTTCCAGGGTCACATGTTCTATGGGGCCTGATGGGATCCACCCTAGGGCGATGAGAGAGCTGGCGGACGAGCTTGCTAAGCTGCTTTCCATCATTTATCAGCAGTCCTGGCTCACTGGAGAGGTCCCAGAAGACTGGAAGTTGGCCAGCGTGACGCCCATCCACAAGAAGGGCTGTAGGGACAATCCAGGTAACTACAGACCTGTCAGCCTGACCTCGGTTCCAGGCAAAATTATGGAACGGATAATCCTGGGTGCGATCATGCGGCACCTGCAGAATGAGGGAGAGATCAGGCCCAGACAGCATGGATTTAGGAGAGGCAGGTCCTGCCTGACCAACCTGATTTCTTTTTACGACCGTGTGACTCGCCTGGTGGATGAGAGGAAGGCTGTGGATGTGGTGTACCTGGACTTCAGCAAGGCCTTTGACACTGTCTCCCATAGTAGACTACTGGACAAGCTGGCAGCCCGTGGCATGGACGGGAATGTTCTGTGCTGGGTTAGGAATTGGTTGGATGGCTGAGCCCAAAGGGTGATAGTGAATGGTGTCCCATCCAGCTGACGGCCGGTCACTAGTGGCATCCCCCAGGGATCGGTGTTGGGCCCGGTCCTGTTTAATATCTTTATTGATGATCTGGATGAGGGGATCGAGTCCTTCATCAGCAAGTTCGCAGATGACACCAAGCTGGGAGGAAGTGTCGATCTGCTAGAAGGTAGGAGGGCCCTACAGAGGGACCTTGACAGGCTGGAGAGATGGGCTAACTCCAATAGCATGAGGTTTAACAAGTCCAAATGCCGGATCCTACACTTTCGACACAACAACCCCATGCAGAGCTATAGACTGGGTGCAGAGTGGCTGGAGAGTAGTCAGGCGGAAAGGGACTTGGGAGTGCTGGTGGACAGGAAACTCAACATGAGCCAGCAGTGCGCTCAAGTGGCAAAGAAGGCCAATGGTATCCTGGCCTGCATCAGGAATAGTGTGGCCAGCAGGACTAGAGAGGTCATCATCCCGTTATACTCGGCACTGGTCAGGCTGCACCTCGAGTGCTGTGTCCAGTTCTGGGCCCTCAGTTTAAGAAGGATGTTGAGATGCTGGAGTGTGTCCAGAGGAGGGCAACGAGGATGGGGAAGGGGCTGGCGCACAAGCCCTATGAGGAGCGATTCAGGGAGCTGGGGTTGTTTAGCCTGGAGAAGAAGAGGCTCAGGGGAGACCTTATTGCTCTCTACAACTGCCTAAAGGGAGGTTGTAGTGAGGCAGGAGTTGGACTCTTCTCGCAGGCGACCAGTGACAGAACGAGAGGACATGGTCTTAAGCTTCGCCAGGGGAGGTTTAGGATTGACATTAGGAAGAAATTCTTCACTGAGAGGGTAATTGTTCATTGGAATGCGTTACCTAGGGAGGTGGTGGAGTCACCATCCCTGGAGGTGTTCAAAGAGAAATTGGATGAGGCACTTAGTGACATGGTGTAGTTGACAAGTAGGAGTAGGTGTAGGTGTTGGGTCCTAGGTTGGACTCGATGATCTCAAAGGTCTTTTCCAACCTTACGATACTGTGATACTGTGATATTGTCTTTAAAAAACAGGACAGAGTGAGATGCCCCTGACTTTTGGAGAATTTATCCCCACTAACAAAACCTTAGTGCTAGAAATGTTTCTGAATAATTTCTTTCATCAGGATTATTTTTTGACCTGGCAGAGTCCCTTTAAATGCTGACAGCAGTTCTTTGCCCTTGCTGTCTGTCACCTCCAAAATACTCATCAACAACCACATCTAACTATCAGCTGTTAAAGAACCATCTGTGCAGCCTTCGATCATGTTTTTTTCCTTCCAGATTGCTATCATCCTTCTGGAAACAGAGAACAGGACAAAGCATCACAGCAATGTTACCCAGCGGGGCAATATATCGTTAGTGGCTACAGTATAAAAGAAGCGGTTTAGAGTAGTGGCTGCTGACACTTCAGGCAGTCCCCAAGTCTGGAAAATTAAGATGATAACAGTGATTGTGGCACGCGACAAACAAATACTTAAGAAGGCCATTGAGACTTTCTCTCTCTGAATGTGAAATCTGATTTTTGTGATACCTCATTCAGTTTTGGAGGGGCTGAAGTTCAGAATCTGAGACTATTGTATTTGTTTCCTTTGTGGTGATTTCAGTATCATCTCGAGCTTAGCCTGAAGCCTGGAAATGTGTAATCCAAATTGGAATGTAATTTTGTGGATCACATTGATCTATAATTGCCCTCTCTTTGTCTACTTTGAAACAGAAAGACTACTTTACTTGTACCCGTACTGGTGGTTACAACTTGTTTCAAAGAACCTGATTACTTCTGTCTTTCTGTTAGAAACTTATCTCACCATTAAAAAGGATGAAGAAATATAACAGACTCTGAGTATCAAAATTGAAGAGTAACCACATAGGTTACTGATGATTTAAATCAGAAAAACGGGAATTTTGTGGAAAACAGATGCATGGTTTCAGTGAGAAAAAGAAACAACCCTGATGGAGATTTGCAGTGTTAGCTAAAAATAACAGAACATTTTTGTGGTCAAATGCATGTTTAGTTAATTAGATCATTTGATTCACAGAATATTAGTTTGAATAAATACAGGGCTCCGGAGAGCTCCAGAGCTTATTCCTTTTTGTCCTCAGGGAAGCACCCACATGGTGTAATCCCAAAGAAGACAGCAGCTTTGCCTGAGTCCCTGGGGCATGGAGCTCATCCCTTACCACACATGAGTGCATGAAGTTCTTTACTGGCTGCCATCCTGAGAATCTGCTAATTCAATTTCTCAGCATCTTCCAACTCATTCTCTCTGATCTAAGTCCTGAGAGTTCAGGCAGTTAATGTGTTCTCTGCTAGAGGTGATTATTATGTTAATTAGTCATGCTCCAAAGCTTTATATGGAATGGACTGAAGCATTTAACAGCCAAAAGGTTCAATGCCACCTCCCAGAATTAATACCAAAGTGACCCTGCAAATAAAACCTTCCCTGCAGCTGCTCATCTCAGAAAATGTAATTCTGCAGTTGGCCACAGGGAGCCACACAAGCCACCGTTGTGAGCCCAGGGAAGAAAGCAAGGGAGAGGGCAAAATCTGACAGAGTCACTAAACTGCATGCCAGGTATTGCAGAGGTTGCTCTGTCCTTGAGGTGACCCTATGGGTTGCACCTGGGCTCCCGTTAGCTGTTTGTGCACTGGCCCCTGGTGAGAGCCTTGCATAGTTTTCAGTCAGGCATATAGAATGCCTATGCAGCAAACTGCTTGTACCCACTTGCACGCGGAGTAATTAGTGCAGACTGTTGTCATAATTTCTAAGTTCCAGGTTGAATGCCATTTTAAGGTCACTTTGCAAGACGGAGGATGACCTTTAATCTGTGAAGTCGTAAGCTGCAAAAGTAGTTGTTTGACCTCAGAGAATAATCCAGATATTGAGTAATCACCTCAAGTATATGGCTCTTAAATATTTAATTCACTCACTGCAGTAACCAGTACTAGCATAGACCAGAAGGCTTAATCATTATCACACACTCTGTACATCTAAAATAGTTCTGGTATTAACATACAGGTCTGGTAGCACTCAGCTTCGTAGAGCTTTCTCTTTTCATCGCATTATATGCGTTTGACACCTTTAGCTTCTTTCTGAAGTCCTCGAACTGGCTCTTAGGGACACGACTTGTGCTACACTTTCCCGTTTTCTCCTTTAATATGTTTTCACCAAATTTCAAATTGATAAGCTGGAGGATCCAAGAAGGGCTTGTGTAGATCTTCAAGTGAGGAAAGAAAAACTTAAATGAACCAGAAACTTGATAGAGAGACATGAAGGGAAAAATTGATTAAGGTCCACCGAAGGATCAGTTTTCCTTGTTTTCAGGATATGATCGTCTTTTTCTTTCTCTAGACATAATATGTACACTACAAAGGTAGAAACAAACCCCTTTGGGGGTTTTAATTCTAGGTAGGCATATAAATAGATATTCCTTAATTTCTTGAGATACTTAGCACTCATTGTCATGCAATCTAATTTATCAAAGAGTACCTAAACACATGCCTGCATTTAGTTGAAAAGTTTAAATAATGAGACAGTTTGGACTAGAAGTTCTGCTGCTCTTGTTCTCACTGTGCTGGATTAGAGGAGACGTGGTGATAAATAAGACCATGGACCTGCCTGGTGTCACATGCCCAGTTAATTGTTGATCCAGAAACTGAGCCTGCCAATGCTGAATTTCAGTTTGTTGTCCCATCTACTGTTCTTTGTTGCTCTCAAATCCAAGTACAGATGCTTGAAGGTGCAGATTCAGTTTGTAAAACTTACGTCTCAATCCAAACATAGCCTCAACTCTAAATGTTCCCAGCTTTGTCTGAAAGCTGATACTTCCTAAATAAAATGCTCTCTCTGTTTCTCTGTGCTGTAGATGAAATCTGAACAAAACAAGACTAACCCTATACTTTTGGAACCAAGATTAGAAGGGGAGAGACAAAGAGGTATTTATAGAGCATGTTCTAGCCTGTCACAATAAGACAAGACTCAACTTGATGGCTTCACTCAGTACGAGTAGCTGCGTTTTCAAATGCAGATGTTTTCTTACTCTCGGTCAGAAAATGTTGGTGTGCAAGAATGAGCAGTGAGTTAGCATCAAGTTTCTTGTGAAACTGAAGAAATCCGTGGCAGAAACTTTTCAGTTATTAACTGAGGCTTATGGTGAAGAGATCCTGAAGATAAATTGGTGCTCAAAGGAACCCAATTTTTGTTGGTAGAAGATGTGAAAGCAAGAGAGATGGAAATTCTCAACAGCCTTTCAGAAAATGAATGGCGGAATTGCTTTGAACATTGGCAGCATCATATGCAGCTGTGTGTCAGCTCAGAAGGGAACTATTTTGAAAGTGATCGTAGTTGATTTTCTTAATTTGTTAAATAAGAAGAGTTACAGGCACAGTCTTGGGTTTTTTTGTGTATGTACTGGAGATAAAGTGTATGGAGCAAGGACTGTTCCTTAGAGGACTTCAAAAAGACTCTTTGACCAAATGATATTTGACATTTCCTTTGCCACTCTGCGAGGCTGCTCAGAGGGTTGAACTACTCTCATTTCTGCCGTGGAAGCAAAGCCAGTATTTCCCTTACCTCAAGCCTAACAGTGTGTGATGGGCAACAATTCAGAATTAATTTGACAGTAATGGAGATGACAACTACTACTGTGAGGTATTTCTGCTATGAACATTGTTGTGCTGCCCTCATTTCACCACCCACCACCCCAGAGCCCTAGATTTAATGTTACAAGGAATCTGAGCAGCAGACAACCCCATATACACTGTATACTTGTATACATTGCTGTCTAGGCAGAGCAGCAACTTTGGGCTTGACAGCCTCTGTGGGTACAAGCTCCCTAAACTGCAGCTTTGTCTTGGAGATACTATAGAAGACAATCGGTCTGGGGCTACAAAGTGCGTGACACATGCAGATCCACTGGAAGTGGCAATCCCTGCTAAATAGGAGACTGGCAGAGAATCGTAGACTAATTTTGGTTGGAAGGGAATTTTGGAGATCTTGTGGTCCAACACCTTGCTCAAATCATAAGACTTCTAAGGCTGTTTCCATGAGGAAGCAAGAAAACTTTTAATTTTCTTTCTGGCTAATTTTTCACTAAGAGCGCCCACAACAAACTGGTGTTGAAAGGATACATTCCGTGTACATAGCTAAGAAAACAGTACAGGTTAGATCTGAAATATTGATAATTCCTTTCTCTCTAACAGTGGTATCAATGAAGATTAAATAGCATTTGGGCCAATATGGTCATAAAAACAGACATCAATGGCTGCATTCCCTACAGCAGATCCTCTCCCTACCTACAATTATTTTATTTATTAATGTATACACAGTAATTTAGGTCTTTCCACCCTGAGAATGAGGGCAAAGTCCTGAAATAATGAATGACCTAAGGTGAAGAAAACCAATCTGCAATCTCTCTCAAAACAGCCTTATTTCATAGAATCATAGAGTCATAGAATGGTTTGCCTTGGTAGGGGCCTTAAAGATCACCCAGTTCCAACCCCCTGCCATGGGTAGGGACACTTTCCACTTGATCAGGTTGCTCAAAGCTTCATCCAACCTGGCCCTAAACACCTCTAGGGAGGGGGCATCCACAGCTTCCCTGGGCAGCCGGTGCCAGGGCCTCCCCACCCTCACAGTAAAACATTTATTCCTAGCGTCTATTCTAAATCTCTCCTCTTTCAGCTTAAAACCGTTACCCCTCATCCTGTGCCTGTGCTCCCTGATAAAGAGCCCCTCCCCAGCTTTCCTGTAACCCCCTTAAGTACCAGAAGGCCACTCTAAGGTCTCCCCACAGCCTTCTGTTCTCCAGGCTGAACAATCTGAACTCTCCCAGCTTGTGCTCGTATGGGAGGTGCTCCAGCCCTCTGATCATCGTGTCCCTCCTCTGGTGTCACTCTAACAAAGCTCTTTCCTGTGTTGAGGACTCCAGAACTGAACACAGTTCAGTTCAACTTTGTCTTCTCTGCCCCTTTCAAAACTGTGTGGACCTTGTGCGTGAGCTTGGCTCCTGCCCTGCCAGACACCCCTGTGCAGCAGGGAGGTGTATTTCACTCACTTTTGTACAAACACAAAAATCACGTGGAGATCCAAGCTAAAGATTGGTGCTGGGAGCTGGCCACCAAAGAAACCCAGACATGGCAAGAATGCCAAGATGCGTGAGGACAGGCATTACAAGCAGGCAAGAGAGTTGGGGAGAACAGGGTTCAGCCTGGCCTGCTCCTAACTTACTGCCCTGACAGCCTCCTGTTAGCTTGGAAGACATTTTAGGGCTATTAATATTTTTACAAACCACACGGCCAGGTTCCTGTCCAGCTGATGAAATAAATTTCCTTAACTTTTAATATCTTAACAGCTGAATTTGTAAAATCGGAACTTAATGCTGTACTGAAGTATTAACACAAAGTCTCAGCTCCACTGAAGTCAATAGGTACCTCATCGCTGGCTTCAAACTGAATAGCTACTGTAGGCTTATTTCAGTGACCAGTCCTGCATTACAGAGACTAAAATAAAAATATATTATCTATAAAAATCAGTTTAAGTATGATACCTGAAAAGCTTCAGGAAAAAGATGATTTCAGGAGGCTTCTATAGAGGTAACATATACTGGAGTTAACAGAGTTGCCTACTTGGCCTAACAAGCAGCATATTTGCTTCTTCCAGCCCAGAATACAGTCATCTGCTCCAGTTCTGAGTTAAGTCCTCCATTGCCTTTAAACAAGGACAACAGGAAAGTCAGTTATCCACACACGGCTGTTAAAAAGGGTGAGGCTTGTTTTCTCTGAAACCCTCCTTGTTGGTTTTCAAGCCAGGCACAGGGACTGTGTGGCACTTCTGTTTCTCTAGAATGAAACAAGCACTGCTACCAACTTCACAGGAGACAGGCAGTGATTAGGATTTTGATCTTTAGATGGGCTGCAGCATAGAAAAGCAAGATGCTTTCATTATTAGTATATATATTTTCATACATTTATCCTGTAGTAATTTATTGCACAAGCCAAGAATCGTTCCTCAACGATATCTAGAAGATAAATTCTCTCAAGCTGTTCCCTGAGCCACAGAGCCAGCAAATGCTGGATTCCTGCAAACTCCTAAACTCTGCTGCCCAGCGCACAATTTCTGCTGCATGTTCCCCTGCAATGCCCACTGGGCACACACAGCACACGCTGCAGTTGCTGGGCACCCATCCACAGATTGGCTAGCTGACCAGCTTATACAAAATGCCTATATCCTGCCTGATTTTGCAGTTAAAAAAGCCTCCTAGGATTGTATTTGATATCTCTACATGATTTAAATGCAGCTGAGCTTGGCCAATAGATCTGAAAGCTGTGGGGCAGGGTAAGAACAGATGGATCAATCTCAAAAATCATCTCTTCTTCGGAAACTGGGCATGTTTCTCCCATCCCTAATGTGTGGGATGGAAACAGAACATGAAGACTACCAGACAACCTTCTGGTTTATGGCAATAAAATGTAATACACTACTTTAAAGGCATTTTCATGTTTTAAAGAGCATTTCACTATGTTGTCATTTCAAGGCAGAATCCTTTTTCATGTCCTAGATAAGCATTTAATAATACCATATCTTAATGTAATCATTCTAGATTACACAGCCTTTTGGGTTTGGGATAGTCCAGTATTCCCATAGCATGTTTTATTGCAAATTGGTAACACAATGGAGAATATAGTTTTGTCTATAAATTTCATAATGAAAAATGTCATATGTGGATAAACTACATTTCTAATGCCTTGAAAATATAAAGTATTGAGCCTAATTGTAGAATTGTCCTTTGTTACAATTGAATTTAGCTTTTCAATCCTAAAATCAGTTTTCCATTAAGCCACAGGCTGACAAAAAAATAAAAGTAGATAAAAGTACAAGAACAAGTCTGCTCTTTGGCTTAGAGAGCTGCAGACAGTCCAAATAATAGTTATTTTAATGCATCATACTGCTTAGGAAAATCATAGCATACTGCATTTATGCTTACAATGGCAGCACAGACAAGAGGGTCATAGCTAAATTCAGGGGGGGTTGTGAGTATGGTTTTACCTGAGCTAACAGGGGAGACCCAGGCCTGGAGCTGTATGAAGGGAGAAGAGTTGCTGTGGGAGTGCCGTGACAGTAAAGATGTTCATTAGCTCAATTAACGTCAGTCAGCATAGAAATAGAGGTTAAGTGATGGGTTAGTCTGTCCAGTTGGATGTGACCCATGACTCAGCTCAGAAATACAGGAGCAAGGGTGCGATTTAAGTGGATGTGAGACTTCTGTCATGACCTTTGTGCAGTACAAACCGCTATAATTTCTTATTTCCCTTACATTAATGCATCTATTAGAAATTGTCTTTCAATCATTTCCTGACATGTTCAGCTTAGACCAGGGGTGTCAAATTCACGGCCTGTGGGCCCAGTCTGGCCCTCCACCTTGTTTTATCCAGCCCGGCACCTTGTTTCTACCCGGCGGCAGTGCCGAACTCCTTGCCCCTACGCTCCTGCCAGCGCTTGTCACGTGTGCAGCGTGTGATGCGCATTACGCTGCAGGAGAACAGCAGGAGCCGTGAGTTCAACACCCCTGGCTTAGACATACCTTACAGCACGCTTCTTGGAAGCTTCATGCTCACTCTGCTGCTATATATTGTGTCAAAGAATCTAAAAATGAATTCTTCACCTTCTGTAGATCCTTGCAACTTCACGGGAATGACTCAAGCAAGATTGTAGGAAGAGGCAGTATCTTTCATTCTTCAGTCTAGTCTTTTCCCAATAGCCCTTTCCTAATGTCTTTAGCTTCGAATTCCTCTGCATAAGATGTGCTTGCCTGCACTGCACTACACCGAGGGTTTTAATTCAGTAAGTGTGAGTGTTTGCCCTGTGCTTCTCAGTGGTGCAGGTCTCTGAACTCCACACACAGTCCCAGTGAAAGCAATCAATCCCGCTGCCTGCTGGCGCCCACAGACAGCTTAGTCAGCTCCATGAAAGGTTTCATTTTTAAATGAAAAATTCAAATGAAGATTGCTGTCTGTGCTTCAAGTACTTGTGAAAAATAGCAATGTCATAGAATCACAGAACGGTTTGGGTTGGAAGGGACCTCAAAGCCCATCCAGTTCCACCCCCTGCCATGGGCAGGGACACCTCCCACCAGCCCAGGCTGCTCAGGGCCCCATCCAACCTGGCCTTGAACACTTACAGGGAGGGAGCACCCACAGCTTCCCTGGGCAACCTGTGCCAGGGCCTCACCACCTTCACAGTAAAAAAATTCTTCCTAATATCTAATCTAAATCTCCCCTCTTTCTTTCAGCTTAAAACCATTCCCCCTCATCCTAGCACACTGCACTCCTTGATAATTTGCAAAAGTCATATTGGTCACATCCAGTGGGAAAACAATGATCTGTTATCCAGCTCTGTATTTTTATTTTAGACAGAATCACAAAAACTGGTATTTGTTTTATCCCTCCACAAGATAGTTCAACGTATTATGCTGGCAGAAAATAGTGTTGGTTTGGGTGGGCATAAGGTTTTGGTCAGTGTTATTCAGTGCAGAACACAACAAGCACGGGGAGGCAAAGTCCCTTGGTAGGCCAGAGGGGCATGGCTTCCAAATCTCCCGCAGTGCCAGTCCAGTGGACTGACCACAAGGATTCATGTATTGTTGATAATAATGCAATGGCCTCCAAGATTTGAATGTCAATATCGGGTAATTTGAGCCCTTCATTTTCTTCTCACTCCCCCTCTTCCAGATTTTTATTATCTCTTTCCGCTGGTACACTAAATATGTTTTGTGGTTTCAGATGAATCTGGAACATTTTCATTTTTTATTTTAATTAGTAGATATCAGAGGACCTGACCCCTTTTATAATAATCGGAAGAGCTGAATAATTGAGGACAAAGTAGTCAAGGTCAAAATATGTTGCTTAATGTACATCTTACCATTATCTAATACTGACTTTATAACATCACAGATGTGATACTACAAAAGCATCAGAACCCAAGGATCTGCTTTTTTCCTCTATATACAAATTAAATAATGTATGTTTTTTAAAATTGAAGATTATTAATGGCATAGTGGCACAGCATTGCATGTACCAGCAGTGCATCTGCTCCTGTTTAGGTCTGTTCACATTAGCAATAATACTTAGGATAAAGCCGCTTCTGTCTTTAATACAGGCTCTGTTGTGTCATGGGAGGTTCAATGTCTGCAGCACAAGCACAATTACATAACAATGCTTCACCCACAGTATCTGTTAGTGTGCATCAGTCAACAAGGATGACAGGCACACGCTTGCGGGGATCAACGGGATGGATAACACATTGCATCAGAGATATGACCAGATGCCCCCATGGAAATGGGTCTAAGACACAGATAACCTGATTTTCTTAAGACACTGCTCTCATTCTCTCTAAAAGTAAGAATGAGACCATCTCTGGTTATGATAATCTCTTTTCAAAGCCTGGTATGATTTATCTGAACAGGCTATTTTACCATTATAACTCTTAACCTTTACCATAATAACTCTTAACTCGTGGTGTTATTTTTGGAGTAATGGATGTAGGGGAAAAAAGGGAGAAACTGATTTACATGCAGAGCTGCACAGTAGCACCAATTTAAGTGAAGATGTACTACTGAGCAGCACAACTGGTGCATTTGGAGACTGAGGAGGAACAGTGGAAACTATCCCTCAGAGCAAAATAAGAGTGCTTACACGTGCTGGAGCCAGTTTAACTAAACCACTGTAAGCTTGTACAGAATTATTTCTACAAAGCTGCTTCCTATCTCTGACACTCAAATGAACTGCTTCAGTCAAGCAATTATTTTTCTTCAGATTTTTGGGAAGAACAAGCCAGAAGTGAGGTGCTAATATCAGGAAAGAGCAAAAGGCAGCAAGAGACACATTGTAATAAGAATACTATGTCTCCCCTAGCAAGGAACAGTTCAAAAGAGGGTGAGGCAGAACATTTAATTTGCTGCTGAACAGGCAACCGGCTGCCCTAAAGGCAAATACTGAGTATCTGTCCCATGACCTCATTAGTCCGCAGTAGTGAACCCACCAGACTCTTGTCCTAAAGTCAGTTTGTTTCCTCTTCACTGGACTTTTCTTCTCTTGCTAATTTTGGCTCAATTCCACCAGTGTTAGTGGTGATGGGAGAACTGGTACAAACACAACTATTGGCACTTCAGTCATGATGTTGCCAAGACATGAACTAAATAAGGTGAAGAAGTGGTTGAACCCTTGCGTTGAGAGTTTTTTTCATGAGTCCAACCTGGATTTAATTAAGACTGTGGAGAAAGCTGCTTGACCTTAGCTCAGTAACCTCTGGGACCAGTACAGCGAGGAGGAACTGCTGCCTCAGTTGTTGGCCTGGTGCGTTAACACAAACTGAAATCAGGGCCCATTTGAGTCAGCACGCCACTCTCTGAATGCAGCATCTGAAGACATATCCTCCATCTATGATTTTGGAATGCAGTGGTCAGCACCAGCAGAGAAACTGAAAGCTGCAGTAGTAAGCTCATCACCTGCCACAGATAAACCAGATAAGCACCATGAGTTAAGACCTCAATGCTCCAGCGAGGTGCCTGGGGGAACCACCACCGTGAACAGTCAGCTCCAGAGGCTGGGTTTCAATGGCTGCGCATGTCACTCAGAACTGATTGTAGATTAGGTTTTAAGCACTATCCAGTGACAGAGACTTGACTTAGTTTGAGAGACTGTGTTTGAAGCTGTGCTAAAATCAGCTGAGTTTCAGCAGTACTCTTCCAAGGGACATTTCATCCATGCTAGGCAACCAAGGCTCCCGACTTCAGCTTCAGGCCCTTACTTTGAAATTCATTCCCTCCCTGAGACATCTCTGCTGAGAAAAAGCCGTCACACAGTATAAACCATGAAGCAAACCTCAACACCTTTGCTAGCCCTAACATTAGCTCTATATATAAACTAATGCTGGCCACAGATTCCTACTGACTTAAAATAAAAACATAACAATGAATGTCTTATAAAGCTGGAATAAAAGACATTGCAGCACAGTGCAAAAATGTTATGCATCCCGCCCATCATGTTTACTCACCACTTTTAACTACGCAGCTGTAAATGTCATCCTTCTTTTTAATTTTGCCGCACACATACTTACTGCCTTTTCTTTCCTTTATGCAAGTGTTAAAGCAAACTGAAATATAGAATCATAAGGTTGGAAGTGATTGCTGAGATCATCGAGTCCAACCATGCCTGTCTCCCTACTAAACCATGTCCCTAAGGAACTCATCTATCTGTCTTTTAAACACCTCCAGGGGTGGCAACTCCACCACCTCCCCAATGCCTGACCATCCTTTCAGTGAAGAAATTCTTCCCAATGTCCAGTCTAAGCCTCCTGTGGTGCAACTTGCAGACATTTTCTCTCATCCTATCGCTGTCACCTGTGAGCAGAGCCCAGCACCCACCCCGTCACAACCTCCTTTCAGGCAGCTGTAGACAGTGATGAGGTCTCCCCTCAGCCTCCTCTTCTCCAAGCTAAACAAACCCATTTCCCTCAGTCTCTCCTCATAGGACTCGTTCTCTAGTTTTTCTTTTCAGCACGTGACACGACTGAACAGAAGTGCCTTTCCTCTCTACTTTCTTTGCTATATGGTGCGGTCCTGAGATAAGCAAATGAGCTTTCTTCTCATGTAATACTTAAGTCATTGCTTAGCAAAAAAATCCAGAGAGCACCATCAGCAGAGTTCTCCCCCAGCTCTGGGAAGGCACATGGGCAGGGAGAAAGAGAGGCTAATAAGAGAGCAGTTTCTCGTTGGCTATTTAGCCAAGACATTTATTGTAACATCTCTCAGTTATTGCTTGAGCACAAGATCAAGATTCCAGAGCTATTGGTCTGAGAAACTATTTGAGCTATCACGCTAGGCAATACAGGTGCCAAGCCTGCGCCACAGAAGGCCAGGCCTTCACAGTAAATCCAGCTGGCAGACAGCTTAGCAAATCACAGAATCATAGAAAGGTTTACGTTGGAAGGAACCTTAAAGATCATCTAGCTCCACCCCCCCTGCCATAGGAAGGGGCATCTTCCACCAGATGAGGTTGCTCAGAGCCTCATCCAACCTGAACACCTCCAGTTTTCCTGGGCAACCTGTGCCAGTGCCTCACCACCCCCACAGCAAAATATTTCTTCCTAATGTCTCATCTAAATCTCCTCTCTTTCAGCTTAAAACCGTTCGCCCTTGCCCTGTCCCTGCACTCCCTGATGAAGAGCCTCTCCTCAGCTTTCTCTGTAGGCTGCAGACACCTGATATCTACCGCAGACCAGGTGAATGTAGCATAATTAATAACCTGCTACATCACCAGAGAAAACTAATGACACCAAACAGTTTGAAAGATCCTTCAAAAGAGCAAAAATGTTCAGTCAAAAATCTCAGCACAGATGTAATAATCCTGCTAGTTATACATCTGCTCTTGGAGGGGATGAAGGACTGGAGTAGTTCAGTACTGGAAATTTCTACTGATGGTGCAAATAGGAGGGGAGATACTCAGTGTCCGGAAGGACTGAGGTAGCAGGGCCTGTGCAGAACCACAGCAGGTGAGGTAACCCTGTCATTCTGAGCTGATCAAAGTGTGAGGGACTGAGCAATCCAGATGCAGCTGCTGGCTCTGAGCTGCTCTTGTAGAGATGCTCCCCAATCTTCAAAACCAAATTAGACAGAAATAGCAAATTTCTCTCTAGAAGTGGCAGCTACTTGCTGGAAGGGTTTTCCATTTGGGAGGTGTTCAGCAGAGACTGTTATCATCTTAAAGGAACAGTGAACTTCGCCAAAAGTCAAGGCTCTCCCACAGGCTGGCCCGTACGATTATGTTTGTTGCGACTCTTTGGTGTACAAAGAACAAACATCAGCCAGCAAGCTGCCCACAACCTCTGGCACAGCAGAAACCGTTGTTTTATCCTTCACATTAAGCTTTAGTTTCTCCATGCACTCTTAAGCTTCTTGTTTTCAACCTAAACCAGGATCCTGGCCATGAAATAGCAATCCAAATGTTAAATCACCCAGTTTTTAGTACCGTGGGATTTACCTGACTGAGGAAAGAGCAGCAAAATGCAAATCAGAACCAGTTTAACTTTTGCAGATATTAAAGCCACATTCTGATATAGGAAAAATCCTGGTCTGTGTCTTATCTGAAAAGGTAACACCTAAAAAAGACCAAATTATGAACTATTATTATAAATCCCTATAGGATGCTGGGCTTCACCCTACTTTCCAAACTGAGAGTAATCATCAAAAAATGTTTTGTCCATACCAATGCTTGCAGCGCAAATGACTCAGCCAGCTCATGTAGCCTAGTGGGGGTGCACTTCATCATCTTCTCAACCTCCTGGAAAAAATGTGCTGGAATACAAGGACCTACTAGAGTGCTTCTATTTTTAGAATCACATATTCAAGGAGATGTTGCCCTCATGAGATCCTGTCATCCTAAAAAAAACATGTAACTTTAGTCAGGTAGGGATAAAAGCAAATTAAGTGTGGAAAGTTTTATGAAGGTTTACGAGGACAGGAGAAAAAGTCACACTTTACTTTTCCAAACCCAATGCTGAATTCAATTCAAGGGCAGGTTTTAAGCTGACGTACTGCGGGAGCTGGGCCTACCCATTTAAGCCAGCGCCCATTTCCCAGACGAGGTTGCGTTTGCTGAGAGACCCAAGGTGGAAGAAGCACCCCAGCTTGCTATCCCCTTCCTTTGGTGAATGAGATTTAATGAACCTTTAAAAGCTTACGAGTTGTTGTTGATGCACAGAGTTGTTTTGGCTTTCATGCTGATTCAATTTTATCTGCCTCCAGCTTTTCAAAAACGCAAGTGTCTCCCTGGTGAACAGGGGATACCATCTCCGACGTTTGATTTAATTACTAGCAGTCAGCACACAAGGCGGGAAAGAGAGGTAACAAATCTCAGTGTGGAGCCTTTCCATACGTGGGACATATATTTTGAAAAAATGTTTAAGTCAACTCCTGATCCTTATGGAAACACCCCCCCGGGACACTTGCATGCACATTATTTCTTGCTCATTAATTTAGTTTTAAGCAACAGTTATCTCCACAGTAACAGGTCTGGAGTAACTGACACCCAGCTTTGTCTTTGAGGCATGTATTGATTGCAGTGATCTGAGAACATACGCTCCTATTTCAAAGAAATGTGGAGTGGGGTTTTTTTCCCCCTATTTTTTAATTGAAATATCCCGTTTTTTCTAGGAAGAAAGTCTATGTACTACCTTGCAGCCTGATTCTGGGAGATATGGGTGTTACAGAAAGCATTTTGCATTAACAACATTTGTCCCTTCACAAAAGCACAATGCTTGCTTCTCACAAGTGACAGCGATAGGACAAGAGGAAATGGCCACAAGTTGCACCAGGGGAGGTTTAGACTGGACATCAGGAAAAATTTCTTCACCGAAAGGGTGGTCGGAGATTGGAAGAGGCTGCCTAGTGAGGTGATGGCATCGCCATCCCTGGAGGTGTTTAAAAGATGGGTAGATGAGGTTTAGTAAGGGAACAGGTACGGTTGGACTCGATGATCCTCAGAGGTCTTTTCCAACTGGATGATTCTCTGATTCTATGAAAATTATTTAATAATTAGGTTTTCATTATTTTTATAAGAATCACAATTAAAAGACAATGCAGCCTGAAGCATTATAGAACATGATACAAAGAGCCAGAAATGGATTTGTAGTAGTAACACAACAAAGTTGTCAGTTTTAGGCACCTTGAGCCTTACTGTTTCAGTTTGTTCTGGTTTAATTCCAGCCTGTAGCTTATGAAACTGCTGTGTTGTGCTGCTCTGGGGCATTCCCTAATCCAGTGCCACACACAGTAATGGCAGCGCCATTGATGAGCATACAGACTGGGCATCTCTTGTTCCTTTCCACCATCAACAGTCTTTAAAAGAATCCCAGAGGAAGTTAAAACATTAAGCCAGATTATGACTGATCAGCTGAAAAGCTGCAGTTTTCTACAGCTCCTTTTCTTGTTGCTGCTTTATTTTCTTTTAACAGTTTTAGCCTTCTTAACCTTCAATACAGGACAATGCAGCAATTAGAAGAAATAAGTATAATTAACTGTTAGCAAAATGTATTGTCTTTCCCTCCTGACTTGCAAACGCTGCAGTGTTATAAAAAAAATAATCTTGTCACACTAAATTTCTTCAGTGAGTGCCACACTTGTACATTACCTTGTCATCATAACATATACTTTCAGTATCAAGTAAGGATTATTGCCAAAACCTGGAGACTTCTGTGCAGTGCTTCGAAGCAAGGAACTTTTTGTTCCTGCAGTTTTGTTTAATTACCCATGGCTCTGGTCTTTCTTACTCTGCAGCTTATTCCTGACTCATCTTCTGAGCTTACAAAACATGAGATAAAAATAGATTATTGTTCTATCTAAATTCCCATAATCCTTGTGCTCATTAAAAATAAAGTCATGCAACTGTTCTTAGTCAGGATTGCACTAATTAGCGCAATCGGCACTTCTGACCTTGTGATATCTACCCTTAATACACTCAGGTTTGCTGTGCTGCCTGCGTTTCCACACACAGCATAGGCAATACCTTCTTACACAACAGAGTGCTGGGGAGAGAGATGCAAACCAGAAAATAAAGGTCAGGAGCTTTTTACATAGAAATATGTAGTTTTTCCATATTCTCACTCTTTGGCTTAACTGAATAGTTTGGATATATTTTCATGCAGTAAATGAAAAGGCCACAGGTAAAAATCTGAGGGTGACTTTTCATAGCTCCTTTAGGGAGACAGAGCTGTTCCCCAAAGAGCTCCTGACCAGTGGCTGTGGTTGAGGGTAGCAGCACATTGGTTTCTATGAACAACTGCTTGCGTCTCAAAGATTTCAGGGAGACACCAGCAGCAGATTATTAAATTTAACCTCATTTGAGTGTTTTTAGGTTTGTTTTTTTAAAGACAGACAGAACGAGGATGAAAGAAGTAAAACCTCTTCCTCCTCACTTCACCTTATGGAACAACTCTACCTTTTTCGTCTTCTTTGCTATGCAATAAAATTAAATCTCTGTATTTTTGTGCAGGAAATTAAAAACTCTTGGCAGTAGATTTTTTGCTGTAGCTGCTAACATATTTACTGCTTGATTTATATATGTTTCATTGGAGTCAGGAAATCGCTAATGGTAAATCCATTAATAAATCTAACCCTCTCACCATCAAGCTGTATTTAAATAAGTATTTAAATAAATTATACTGATAGGACAATTGATTCTCTGAATGTTATAATAAAAAGCAGAAGGAACTTAACTATGCAGGTGATGGATCTACCAAAATGAGAACAGAAATTTAAATAGTTCAGAGAATCCTCAGTCGTGGCAGACTGACAGAGATGTACAAAAATCAGGAAAAGTAGAGGAAAAAAAGTTACACCGGGGTTTTTTTTAATTTGTTCCTCTCATAACATAAGAGAGAAGGAACAATCAATGCAAACCCAGAACATTTATAACAAGTGAAGCTTTTTCTGAAACAAAGTAGACTTTTGAAGTAGCTTATAAGTGGCCTGAAGGACTCATCAGCCTTCCCAAGCTCAAAAATGCATCAGGAAAACAAAATTAAACCCACACTGAAGAGGGAAGCTAAAAGGAAAACAAAGGAAAACAGATTTCTGTAGGCCAGGACATAATCCTGTTTCTAATGGAAGGGTTAGAAATAAAATTCTTATATATAGCAAGGTTACTCATTGCTTGTCCACTCCTTACAATCTTCCCTGAGGCACTTGTCCTGGCTATTCTGGGTGTGAGGAGAACGGCACAGACATATCTGGGCTGGATTCTCTATGCGGCTCCTATCATCTGCGTTGAACATAATAAAGGAAGGCATTTTAATAGTTTTTCCAAATATGAAAATTGATGAGTAGTCTGAAAAATCAGTATTATATTTGTTGATATTTCTTGCAGAATCAAGGTCTCTGTAAGCCTGCAGCAGAAAACAGAAATGTTATGTCGAGAAGTTAAAAGCCTAAAAAAAAAAGAATTGGCCATCTATCTGCTAATAAAAATATAATTTTGATAGACTTCCAGGTCCAAACCCCATCATGACAATTATCCAGTCTAGTTACCTGCACAACGTAGGTCACAACCTCCCACTGTAATTAGGCTAAACAGTACCTACTTCTATTTCAGCTCTGTAATAAAATATTTAAGACAACAGTTTTGATTTCAAGACTTGAGGGATGGAGAACTGAACACACACCTGAGCTGGAGCTTTCTCCCCTCCTCATTCTGAACTCTGCTCCATTCTGCACTGTAACTGCCCTGTCTTACATCTTTTCCTGCACATTGGAGTCCCTGCCTGGCAGTACCTGTCGAGTATTTGTACATAACAGGATTGTATTTTACTGACACTTGGATAAACTCAGGAATTCAGACTTTATTCTTCCACTAAAATAGGTTTTTCCAGATTACCTTTGTAGCTTTAATTGGCTCAGTCTGGGGTCTTTCAGGGACCGGGCTGGTACAGCTTCATTGTGTGTGTGGGGAAGGTTTATTCAATGTTTAATGCCAAAAATCAATCTTGATCTAGATCCTTCTCTCAGCACAAACAAGAGACTTGCACAAGGAGCACACAGTATGAGGTGTTACAGGCAGCCTCTGGAGACCGGCCTCACACAGACACTGGCTCACCTCCACTTAGCAGTGGTTGGTGTTGGAAGAAACTTTAAAGATCATCCAGTTCCAACACCCCTGCCATGGGCAGGGACACCTCCCACCAGATCAGGTTGCTCAAAGCCTCATCCTACCTGGCCTTGAACACCTCCAGGGATGGGGCATGGGATGGGCACAGCTTTCCTGGGCAACCTGTGCCAACGCCTCAGCACTCTCACAGGAAAAAAATTGTTCCCAATATCTAATCTAAACCTCCCCTCTTTCAGCTTGAAACCATTACCCCTTGTCCTATCCCTGCACTCCCTGATAAAGAGCCCCTCCCCAGCTTTCCTGTAGCCCTTTGGATACTGGAAGGCCGCTATGGGGTCTCCCCAGAGCCTTCTCTTCTTTAGGCTGAACAACCCCATCTCTCTCAGCCTGTCCTCACAGCAGAGGGGCTCCAGCCCTCTGAGCATCTTCATGGCCTCCTCTGAACTTGTTCTAACAGATCCCCGCCCTTCCTTTGCTGAGGGCTCTGGAGCTGGATGCAGGGCTCCAGGTGAGGTCTCATGAGAGCAGAGGGGCAGAATCCCCTCCCTGGACCTGCTGGTCAAGGTTGTTTTGATGCAGCCCAGGATACTCAGTTGCCTGCAAAATGCACGGCTGTTCTGAATGTTGGAGAACAGCTATAGTGCAAATACAACATCCACCACACCTTATCACTGTACTAACAACATGCAGTAACAAACCCCACCAGCTGCAATTTTAAGTGACAAGGGAATCAATACTCAATGTTGGAATAAACAGAAGCGGAGAAAATTTATTTGCCAGAAATTAACCTTACTGGTTAACTGGCATTGTTTCAGCAAATATTACTACAGGCTTGTGGGTAATTAACCAAGTTGAGTTTTAAGACTCTATTGGTCTATTAAAAATATTTATGCTTATTTTTGTCATCAGTTTTGGCTAAGAAACTTCCTACAGAAACAACCTCACCCTAATTATAGCACTTCATTTCAGCTCTGAAGGTTCTTAGAATTGTGCTCATCAAGCAGTGGCCCCATAGGTCACTGGCTGTGCTGTAACAGAGCCCACAAAATATTCCACTTCTTTAACCAGTGGCAAGGGAGCATTTAGTCAAAGCAGTGGCAAAAGCACACTCAAGCCATCAACTCTTTTCTATCTGCAATTTTCAATGCAGGAAAATTACCATCTCGTCCAGTGGAGGGAGTTGCCTTCCTTTTTCAGAAGGATGCATAACGTCTTGTGCACTTCAAGACAGAGGTGCACAAGGACAGCCTCCTATTAGGCCTGGTTTTCTCCCCTTCAAGTACAGCGTGTCAACCTAAGAGAGACACAAAGATAAGGGAACACAAGAACAACACATGCATCTTCAGTGTTTTCAAAGAAGTGGAGCAGATACCTCCTATAGGTGAAGAAAACCCTACTAAGGGACTGAGAATCATTTATTTAAACTCGGAGCGAGCCAGCCAGCCATGCCCAGCCTACAACCAAGGACACTGTGGGAGGGAAAGACTGGTTAAAACCTTTTCCATCTTTGACAAGCCCTTTTCAGTCAATATTCAATAGACCGTCTCACTGACACTGCAGACAGAAATCTACTGCCCCCTGCTCCAACTTGGCGCATCTGCTCAAAGGGTCAAATCTACCCTTTTATTTGTTTATATGCATTTATTTACAATGGAAATTCACGTTCAGCAATCAGTTGCTGCAGGAGCTCAATTCTTTTCAGCATCACTGTCTTCTGAGGTAACTTCTCTTCCTAACAGACGTTTTATCTGTTCATTGTTGCTAGGTGACCTTCCTTTTGCTTACAGTCAGAAACAGCCTTTACTAAGTGATTTGAACTTGTCCTGATAAATAACAAATAGGTAGAATAAAAACTCCACATATTTAATTTCATATAATTTATGGAACTGTTGCACATTATTGAACAGATCTGCAGAATTATCCTAGGTAACTGCAAAGGGAAAGATTTTCTTTTGAAAGCAATTTAATATGAATTGACCTTTTAGCGGTTTTTCTCCTTTGAATTGTCAAGTGAGATTACAAAACCACAACAATATTCTGTTGCACAATAATCAGTCAGCCAGGTTTGCCATCTCATCAAATTTAGCCCAGTAGTTTTGTCTAGCAAAGCCACTTGCATTTTCCCAATTCCATGCTGACCGGCCAGTCCATGGCTTATTATTTACTCATTACATAGACCTAGAGTTGGACCTTAACAGTGTCAAAACACTCACTTTTCAGACTTTTCCCAATTTTCAAAAAAATCCAGTGAGCTCCTTGCCATTTTTAATGTTCTTGGATCAACCTATCCATTCTTATCAGCCTTTAACACTTGTGCAAAAACACAATTTACAACAAATACTACAACTTTTTTTTTTCTAATAGTAAAAATCCGAGCAGCCTTTAGTCAGCTGCACCAGGTGTCAGCAGCAGCCATTCTAAAGTTCCTGATGTGTCACTTCTTCAGCCTCACCGAGAAGTCTTAATCAAACCAACTGTGTAACTCGGCAGACTGACACTAGAAAGGACAGCCAAGCGAAGAGATCGCTTCCTTATTCCACGAGGATGTAAGGACATATGGGAAATCAAAGTCCTCATGGATTCTATCTCTATAAAATAAGAAAGCCTTTCTTTTTTTCAGAAGAAAAGCACATAACTATAGCACATAACACATCTGACCACCTCAGACGCCCATTTTTGCCCACACTTTGGAGTCCCAGTCCACTGTGAGCCCCATTTTTACAGCTCTGCCCGTTAATCTTTTAAAAGAAGCCACACATTTACAACCAGTTACAGTCAGGCACCGTCTCTGTGGGCCCCATGAGCTAAGCGTGCTCTTTTATAGTATATTCAAAGCTGCCAGCAGCTATCAGAGAGGCAGGGGGACAGAGGGAGAGAAAAAACCCTTGGAACTGGAACCTACCTGCTGCAATCTCCCCGTGTCCTGAGCTAACCTGCGGCAAGCCTCGCACTGGAGCTGGTGGAACGGGTCCAGACAGGGGCTACGAAGATGCTCAGAGGGCTGGAGCCCCTCTGCTCTGGGGACAGACTGAGAGTTGTTGTTCAGCCTGGAGAAGGCTCCGGGGAGACCTCATAGCGGCCTCGCAGTACCTGAAGGGGCTACAGGAAAGCTGGGAAGGGGCTTCTTACAAGGGCAGGGTGAGACAGGACGAGGGGGAACGGCTTTAAATTGGAAGGGGGAAGATTTAGATTGGACATTAGGAAGAAATTCTTCACGCTGAGGGCGGTGAGGCCCAGGCACAGGGTGCCCAGGGAAGCTGTGGCTGCCCCCTCCCTGGAAGTGTTCAAGGCCAGGTTGGATGGGGCCCTGAGCAGCCTGGGCTGGTGGGAGGTGTCCCTGCCCATGGCAGGGGGTGGAACTGGATGGGCTTTGAGGTCCCTTCCAAACCAAACCATTCTATGACTGTACATTCCTTTGTTAACCGCAGTGTGCACGTGTGGCATTCACATACCTTTTTTATTCGCAGCCTCAGCTGAAATTAGTGACATTTAGAAATGCAGAGCACCCTTTCAGAAAACCTTTGATGGTTACAAGAAAAGTAAAAATACAAGATAAGTGTCCCGAGAGATAAAAATTTATTTGTATCTGATCAGCACGTCATGATATGGTCACAAGTCACACAGCTGATATTCTCATAGCCAAAAGAGGGATATTTTTTCTTTTTAAAAATACATTTTCTTTCCAGCAGGAAGGATTTTTTAAGACAAACATTTCATACTAGGCAGGAATGAAAAACAATGGCTTTTTCAATATGACAACACAGCTGGTAAGCACTGGATCCCCCTCCAGTGTCTTATATTCAGATTTCAAGTTTTCCCTCCCCCTCCCGATTCCCCCCAACTCTCACAGAAAAAACACTACACACAAAACCAAGACAAAACCCAGAAGGAAAACAAAGAGGTAGCTGTAACTACAGTCATGGTGCTGTTTTGGAATTTGTGCAAGATGTCTTACTATGCTCCACGGAGTACTTTTGTCCTTTGTCACGTGTTGCAGTATTACACACCAGCAGCTAACACGAAAGGCGACACGGAGCTAAGAGCTATCACTAGCGCGGTGCCACAGCCACAGAATGAACAGTGCTGTTCCACTCCATATTGCTCTGCCCAGCTGAAGTTGTTTAAAAACAGATCACTCTTAAAAAAATATATGTATCTACAAAATGATTACATATTTGTTCACAGAAGGTTGGGTTCTAGGATGGTGGCAATCCCGTGTTGACAGGAGCCCAAGAGCTGCTCTTGGTAAGCCCTCAACTTTCAGGAACTTCAAGGGGAATCACTGCTACGCAGTGGCCTGTGGAGCAACTCTGCAGCCCGAGCTCCGGCACAGTTTCCAGAGGGTGCTGGAGTGAGAGTGGGCTGCAGAAGCTGCTCTCCCCTCTCCTCCCCTCCTGTCTCTGCGTCCTTCCTGATGAGAGCTCTAATAAGCAACATTATCACTAATTAGCAATGCAGCTGTAGAGTGAACCAAAATGTAGTTTTGCTATTTGTTGTGTTTATGGTAAGCACAATAGAAATCGTGTATCTATTAGAAGCACAACAAATAAAACCAAAGAAAATAATCTCATCTATTAAGGATTAGAAGCACATGAAATAATCTTGAAAAAAATCAACTTTATTTTTGCCACACAAAAAAAATACTGGGAAAAAGACATCTAATAATCTCTGCAGAGAAATGCTGCTTCTGGTATCTCTCTACATTTCTGAAGGACATCTTGGCTGCTGGAAAGATTTGATAAAAAACTCAATTAAATAAATTCCATAAAATAATTCCAAACACAACCAGACCTTTGCGGAGTCACTGAGAGTCACTATAGGCTTCTGTATGCATTTTATCATACAAAAGAAAAATGCGGGTAACAAGGGAAGGGAGGAGAAAATCAGAGGTGAATGTAACTGGTATCAAGAAAACAAATTATCATACAAAATGAACACCACTGTAGAGTAATTTTAAGGAACTAATGCACTTCAAGAGGACAGTTGTTCAGTGTATAGTTGCTTCACTATCCAATGATAAAATAAAAGGTTTAACTTTAAAATGCATAGAACCCTTTTAAAGACTTCTTTTGTATCACAGCCAGGTAGTCTATAGGTTTTACAGAAAAAATAAAGCTGCTCAGAAGTGTTCATAAAGTATGCAGACACTTTAAACCACAGTATGGTTTCAATTTTGCTCTTCCAATTGTTTTCTTTAAAAAAAGTGTAAAAACTATCAAATATGTGATTTTGCAAAATAATCCTTTATTTCATATGGCTCCATTATTTCCAAACAAGACAGTACCCCAGATGTATAATTATGCTGTGTGATTGTATCGGATCAGCACAAATTCTCCAGCTGACTAACAAGAGAACGCACCCAACCCAGGTCTCACGATTTGGAAATCGCAGTTTTCAGTACCTTTGGTCCCAAAATTTTATGTCAAGGCAAAGTGGAGCAGTTGAATCCTGTCACACACAGTGATCGGTATCTGTATTTATCTTGTACAAACAGGTGAAAAAAGTTAACAGCACTTTATGGCAGTGTCAGACAAAAGAAAGTTACATTGTTTGCAAAAGAAGTGAATAATGAACAGTCCCACAGTGACGGTTGTATTTTTACTGCAGTAAGATGCATCTTATTTTGAATGCTGGGGGTGGAAGAGAGGGAGAAGGAAGCTTTTAGTTCTTCCAGTGAGCACGGTAAATTGAAATCTTGCTTTTCAAGATCTGATGAGAGTAACTTAGAAAAAAAATCCCTCCTGCAAAAGACATCAGTGTTGAAAAGCTTGATCGAACCATACATAAAATATTTGAGAACGAAGGTGCACTCACCAAAGGGCACTGAAGAAAACACCATGTGTTGTGGATGGGCAGATACTCTTCATGTAATGGGATTCGAAGAGCAGTAACGCTAAACCATTAGGACTTGCATCGTTTCAACTGTAACAACTTGTTTATGAACAATTAAACATAGAAACATACAAATGTTTAGCGTGTGCAACCCTGGCAGACAATCATCTTTATTTGTGTACACTGAAATTGCTATATTCTCACTTCTGTATGCAACAGCTTTCTCTTGGTGTTTTATCCAAAATTTTTTCGTTCTATATCACTTCACATATTCTCCCATTCTATTTCTCCCAATATAAATTCAGAGTTATTTGGATTAACCATTCTGTGATCAGCTGTGTGGTTCATTGACATCATTTTCTACCAAACGCATTTTGAACTCTTCAGAAGAGGAGACCCCTGGACAATGCAGCAATACGCCCACTGCAGCTGTAACACTGGCCACGGCCAGAAGGTAGAACTGAACTGCAACCGACAGGACTTCACATTTTACAAAGCAGCCTCCTAAGCTCCAAGCAGTCTTGACCAGCACAGGTATTTTTAGTACAGATCTTCCCATATATTGTATACTAATGCTTTTTTACCCTTAATAGAAAAACTTCTTTTACCCAACTTATTCTCTTGGAGGAAACAGCATCCAAGCTCATGCTGGGAGGGTACTTTGGAGTTTCTTAATGACGGTTTCATTCCACTGTCATCTATAGCAACTCAGCCGTAATGAGACACAGCGTCAGGCTCTCTTCACATTTTCCAGTGCAGGCAGGAAAGAAGCCTAAGAACTAACACTATTTACTCGCCCTACCAAAACAACAATCAGTGCTTGAAAAGAACGTCTCTGAATAATAAGAACTACAGAGGAAAAAACTGAAAACAAACAGGACCAGAAAAATCAAATTATTATCTGAAATATTATTGTGCATAACTAATTTCTTTAGGCAGCGTGTGAACACTCACTGTTGACTGCAATCCACTGGAAAAAAAATATATACTGCATTGGAAGAAACAGTATGCTCTGACATGGAGTTCACAGGGTCTATAAAGAACAACTTCCTGATGCGAGTTACTGCAGTGCAATCTGCTTATATAAACTTCCCTTTTTATATCACTCCACTCTGTCCTAGCTCAAATTAAACCCAGCTGTACTACGGGCATCTCCATGGTTCTGATCAAACCACCTGGTGGAGGACAGAAATGAGTAGCTTGCCATCTGCATTTTGCAGTTTTGAGAGTCTGTTTACGCCCACATGCAGCAGACATAACCACTCAGGCAATAATAGTGCTGGGCTGCCGCAACACCCTCCTGTAAAATGGCAGATTAAATACATTCATTCCATCAGTTGTACTTGAGCAAGAGCAACAGCGGGGGGGGGGGGGAAATACTCCCAAGATTGCCGCCCTTTCAGAGCACACCTCTTTTTGAATGGATTTTACGTTACACCAGAATTCAGGTGTGTGACTGGGTGTAAAGAGATGGGATTTCAAAACATTATCTTACCTAAAACGTTAAGCTGTAGGCAACCACCATCCTTTTGCACCCAGCTGCGGTGGTTCTTTTAAGTCCCAGAGGGGACTCAGTTCAGGGGAACCCTACCATAGTGCATCATTTTGCAGCCATCCCTATCCACCTTGGGATAAAACTACTGCGTTTGGGGGACTGGGGTGGCATATCTATGTGTTTTTCCATTATGTCAGGAAAACTGGCATTGCCTCGTATTTTGGTATGCTCTCAGCTCCCCTTGCAAAAAGGAAACGCTGGGATTTGTATTCTGCACACCACCCACTGTGATTCATGTAGCAGGAGAGCGAGAAAGAAGGGGGGGGCAGGAATCAATATTGCTGACTCAGAGCCAAAACTACTGAGGGATTACTTTGTTCTCAGTAAAATTACTCTGTAAAAGGCAGTATGCCAGCAGCTGAAGTTCTGGCTATCCTGCCTGTATTTAGAGAGATTAGTTTTATTTTAGGAACAGCTCTCTCAAATCTGTGTATAATCACATAAACACAATGCCAACTAGACCTGCCAGAAGACCATACATCATAGACATCCTTTCAAAAGTATCTTATCTTATACATCTGAAAGTGTCTCCTATTCCCACTTTGCCTTTAAATTCAACTCATCCTTCTTCCAGCAAGATTTTAGCACAGGTGAGCTAATTAACACTGCCTTCCATTTAGTTATGCAGAGTATTTACCATACTTTTCTTTTTCAGTAGTGTCTTCCTATAGACTTATGATAGCAATTACACCTGGGTTTTTTTCTTTTTAAGAAACTAGTTTTTCTTCTATTACTCCCTAAAAAAACATTAAGATGGTTGGCATTGAATTATTTAAATTCTCCCACAAGTATATTTAGTGCTGTTGTTACTAGCGGGGAGAAAAAGGCCTCTATAAACCACTCAAAGGTCACCTTGGTTGGACTGCAGTATACAAAATACAAAGGTGGCTAAAAAATCACCAACAGCACCAGCAGACCCTCAGGAATAGGTAGAATTGCTCTGGCTTCCAGTGTGCGACAAATAAAGCTTTCACCTACTCCCTAAGTTTTATGTCTTTCCTTCACTGTATTTTCATGTTTAAAAGTGCTTTTTGAAAACTGATAGTGATGGTTGAGATGCACTCTGAACAAGAAGGGAAAGTTTGTTTTCCCAAGTTTCCTTGTAATATAAGATACTGGTAGCACACAGAATTCAGAGAGCTGATGGTAAAGACCACAGCAGGGATGGGCTGATTCATCTAACGTGGAGAGCTTTTAATCACACCATGATGCTGCAATGCTTTTTTGAGGACCGATGCCTCACAAAACACACCTGACGCCAGACCTCACTTGGGCCTTGGTTTTATATCAATGTGTCTAACACAACAACTGCTGACTGCGTAGCCGCAAAGATACTGCCAGCAGCTCTGTTGAGTATCTTTGACTCCAGCACAATGAGTTGCAATAAAGTACAAGTTTGTGCAAATGAGGAATCTCTACCACACCAATGCTGTACAGACTACTGAAGAGACAAGTTGCTGAATTTTCTGAGCTCTAACTACAATGCCAAGAAATACTTGTGGTGACAGAGCTTTCTTGTCACAGACATTCTTCTACGGTGGTTGTACAATTGCACCTTTTGTCCAAATGTTGAATTTGCTTAAGTGTGGGTGAGAGTATACATTTTTTAAAAATACAGACAATTCTTAAAATAATACATCATCAGGTCACTATGTTACTGATCTTCACTTTTAGTGGAGTTTAAAATTCCCCTAAAGAGAGGTAAGAGTCCGTCCAGTATTTTCCTTTACTCTTGAATATTCACATTTGCACATACAACATGGTGCTCATTTGCAAGAGCCTGGATTCCCGTTGTGTCCTTAGGTCCCATTCCACTTTTAAAATAGGCAATGATAAAAATACTGTAAGATGCAGTACCACATACCACCTGACAAAAACGCGAGTGATTGTATGCCGACTAGCCACAGGTTGCTGAGGGTCATCTCCCGAGAAACAGCTTTTGTTTGACCCTGCAATGGAGGAAAAGCTCCTAAAAGAGAAAAGAAAACACATTTAGTGCTTCTGAAGCAGCGATGACAGCCGTAATGCACAGTTCTTTACCACCGCTGTTTGTCCAAACAACAGTGCCCACAATTAACTGGTTACTTCCGTACTATGTTGTAAAACTTACAAAAGATTCTCTGACATTATCAGTCATTTTCAAGAAAACAATCCCTTTCTTCATTATTAAGAACAATTCTCATTTCATCCGGATATAAACTTAAATCATAAAGCATTTCTTAAAATGCATTCCTTAAAACCAGCCATCCTCGACCTCTGCAGGGAGGTTCAACTGTCAGATCACTTTTTGCGCTATTTTTGAAGTTATTTTAATGCCCATATGATCAAATCGAGTGGACTTCACAGTAAACTTTACAGCTGTTTGGTAATGATTTTGTATACTTGAAGAAGCAATACACATACAGGCTCAAGGTTCCCTTTGAATATGTATGTACACATATGCTTGTTATAAACAATAGTTTCCATATGCTGTTTGAACATTTATTGGCCTGTCAGTCATACAGACTAAAGCAGCATTGCAATTTGCTATTCAGTTTTCCAGAAAGACTTTTTAGAAATGTCTGTTTAGATGGGAAAGATTGGCAGGAGATACAGCTGATATAATTAAAAAAATTAATTTTTCCCTATTTTGATATTTTCTGACTTACAATGCTAAATGATGCGTGTCTGCATACATTACGAGTTTTATGATCATAAGCAAACTGTCAGCATATATTTTTCATCAGCACATTAAATACCTTGCTTTACATTTTACTGAGCTGCACAAAGCCTAGATGATATGAGCAACTTTGTTGTCGTTAATCCTGACAAGTGGATATAAAAACTCTAAATGTACCAGAGAAGACCATGTACTTGCTGCAGCATTATGGAGTCACAACTACTCAGAGAAGAACAAGAGATGAACGCTTCAAAGAATAAAGATAAAGCAGTGTCAATTCTGAACCTCTAAAAGCACACAATGTGGGTAGATACCATCAGCAATTTACCTCTGTGCCTCATATTTGCAATCACTGGTGGAATTGCAATCAAACATTTAAGACAAAGCTTTTCTTCCTGTATAAATGCCCTTAAATTTAAAAAAATCCCCAAAACAGCACAACCAAAAAAACTACAAAAAACCCCAACTTGATGAGTCCCAAACTTCTCTCTCCAATATATATTTTCATATGGGCAGACTTGCTGCACCACTTATTTCCCAGTAATTCTCCCTGCTAAGCTTCTATTTGTCCACTCTACGTGACATTTGCTCTTCCATGGCCCATTTGTTTTCCTGTGACAATAATGACCTTTGGTTTAAAAAACTTCCCTTTTTCCTCGGTACAGAGATAGCAGCTGTCTCTTCCTCCTCCTCCTCCTCTCCCAAGCCAACTTGTATCTTACAGAGAAGAAAATCTAGCTGAGACAAGCCAAGAACTTTTAGTTGTCCTTCACAGATACAACCCCTTCTTCCCCTTCATCATCTTAGCACCTATTATCAGTCCCTCTTCCTGGTTCAATTCATATTTCTTGAACAGGGAGGACGGATGTCCACGCAGAATTTCCAGATAAGGTTTCAGACTTGGTACAATGAAGATTCTGTCCGTAGCACTAGTGAAAATCCTTTCCTGCTGTCCTGTATGATGACATTGCTTCCTTTTATAGTTACATCACACCAGCTGGCTTAAGATCAGAGCGAGCGAGGAGTGTGATGACTTCAGTATACCATTATTCATTTCCAACTGATAAGCTCCTAGTTTATAGTTGTTGATTTAATTAGTTTCCGAGTGCTTCTGTCCTGCTATATGTAATCTCACTTGCATTACTGCAGTGTTCAAGGTTATCCTGCTGAAGACTTCAGAGAAATCATGAACTGGCCGATACAAGCTTTCCACTAGCTGGTAAACAGGAGTCTTGGTGTTGCTTATACCTACAGATACCAACTGTAAATGGTATGAAATGTGTAAAATGCACCTGTAGGAAAGGATAGGATAAGTTCATATTCAGATTTTAGGTAGATACTTTTTTGGCTTAATTTTAAGAGGCATGATAGATTTTTCCCCAGATCCATTTAAGTCCTTAACACTTAAGAATACAGCAAAACCAAAAAAGGTTTGGTTTAGGTTTGGTTTTCCTTCTTCTTAAATAAAAATATGCCAAAAGACTGCATTCCTACCAATGGCATTGTCAATGCAAACTTTTAAAGTTCAAAGTAGCATTAAATGTTACTCTAGCTTTATGAAATAAGCTTCATGAACTGAGAGAAGTTCCTAAGCAGAGTGAAAACAAGAAAATAATAATAGTAAAAAATAATGTTGGAACTGCCCCAAGTCTTAAAACCACACCATCTTGAGACAATCTATTGACAATATAAGCTAGCTTTCAGGCAGCTTCAAGGATTCCCCTCACATTAGGACTCAGGACTTTTTCAGGAGGTTTCTAAAAACTGTAACAGCACTTTCACAGTAAGCCAAAGGCAACACAAGCAAGTTCTCAACTTGTATAAAAAAAAACTCGGCGAGGATTGGCGGCAGGAGCGGTAGGTTCTGCAGCTGAGTACTTGTTGAAGTGGGCAGTGAATTCCCCGAGAGAGGGGAAGATTCTAGAGAAAACCGAGGCAAGCGTGCCTCTCCGCAACCCCAGAAGTGGCAGCGGTCACGTGGGCGGTTCCAACGGCAAAACTTGGTGAGGATTGGCGGCAGGAGCGGTAGGTTCTGCAGCTGAGTACTTGTTGAGGTTGGCAGCGAATTCCCCGAGAGAGGGGACGATTCTAGAGAAAACCGAGGCAAGCACAAGCGCAAGACATTAGGAAGAAATTCTTCACCGAGAGGGTAATTGTTCATTGGAATGTGCTGCCTAGTGAGGTGGTCGAGTCACCAACCCTGGAGGTGTTCAAAGAAAATTTGGATGAGGCACTTAGTGCCATGGCGTAGCTGACAAGTAGAAGTAGGTGTGGGTGTTGGGTCATAGGTTGGACTCGATGATCTCAAAGGTCTTTTCCAACCTTGTGATACTGTAATACTGTGAAATGGCAGTAACCTTAAATTATGCTAATTTATGCCTAATAAGGTCCTATGTCATAGCATTTACATTTAAAACGTCCTATTAATTCACACTGATTAAATTGGCAAATTATAACCAATTATCCTATTTTAGAAGTGCATTTTAATGAATAAACCTGATTATATTCATTAAACTCTCTGAAATTCTGGTCTAGTTAGATTTTTTGGGTATGACTTATTTTAATGGTACCTGTGAAATAATGTCTTAATAACAAGAATTCGCTACATCCTATTGACCACACTTGTAGTTTTAAACAGATTGACAAAGTTATTTGTCTAATAAAGTCTAATATATGCATTTGGATGCAATTTACATAGCAGAGTCTGACTTTTGGCATCAAGAATAGCTGAGTGACATCAGTATTTCATAAATCAAAATACAACTACAGGTTGTTAAATTATTCTATGAATCTTTTTAAGCACTAAAATTGATAAGTTAAGCACTCAAAAATGAATTGAAGTAGTATTTGCAAGGAATCACCTAACAGTAGTAGCTTTGTTTCACCAAATCACTCTGGAATTTTAAACTCAGTCTATTAGAGACAGAATATTTTTCTGCCTCAACAACAGTGCCACTTGCTAACAAAGAGATTGTTTTTCTTCAAAGACAAGTTGCATTATTTCATCTGGAGTCTTCCTCCTCAGTTTATGTTTGATAAACTTCCATACCTATACGCCTAAATAAAACTCTACCTTTTCCTCTCTGGATTTTCTTTTTCTGTTTTTTATATGGTAAATTCTTCTGTTTTGTATTCTCAACACACACACACATTCCCCACCCCAGGCAGATGATATACTTCAGTATCAACAAATCGATGGAAAAAAGAGCCTTGAGCAAACACCTCTCCAGCTGTAGTTTCAGAGTATTTAGCTGATATATTAAATTACAATGCAAATATCCCTTCAGTACTGTTACAGAATCATAGAATGGTTTGGGTTGCAAGGGATCTCAAAGCCCATTCACTTCCACCCCCTGCCATGGGCAGGGACACCTCCCACCAGCCCAAGCTGCTCAGGGCCCCATCCAACCTGGCCTTGAACACTTCCAGGGAGGGGGCATCCACAGCTTCTCTGGGCAACCTGTGCCAGGGCCTCACCACTCTTATTGTGAAGAATTTCTTATGAAAGCTCTAAATTTATTTAGATTCATCTGATCCATTAGCACTGAAAGTATTCTATGTTATGATAGAAGGTATCCTCAGCACCGTGCAGCAACAGGCCAGTACTGGATCAAGACTCCAGAGACTTAATGCTATACAATTCTTACAGATCCTTCAATCGCAGCATCTTTCTGTTTAGTGTAATGGGAAACTGAAGAAGACTATGGGTTTGGATTAGACCTGAAGACTACTACAATCAGTTTTTTCTAATAGTACAAGTGCCAGAGGAACATGCTGAAAGCTGCACTAAGCAGATAAAAAAACCTGCCTCACTGAAGAGTCTTCTTTAATCCCATTTTTGTCAAGAACTTGCTGAATTTAAACCCTGAAGGTATTATATCCCATCCAAACTTAACATAAGCTCTGAATATTCTTACTGTATGCATAAATGCTAACTGCCTCTTTGAATCTTGCTAAATTATTCCAACTGAGTGGAATGCTATGGCAGCAACAAATTTCACAGCTGAAGTGTATGATATTGCAGAGAAAAGAGGACTTGCTTAGATCTGTTTCAAATGTGCCAGCTTCCAAACACTACCTTATTCCAATGGCATCTGAGTAACTTACTTCTCCCAAGTAATTTCTTACCATACTTTTTTTTGCCACATTTTGAAGAATGTATACATGTTCTTAAACCATTTTGAGATCCTTGTAAGAAAAGGCAAAACAAAGTAAAATGCTCTTTGCTAGACATCATCCTACCTGTTTCATAGAAATGTGTCAAGAGATCCTCCTTTTCAATGAATCGTTGATACAGCCAGTTTGTAAGAGCTTCTGGCTCTGCAGGTACATCTTTAACTGGAAAAATCCTACCAAAGAATCAAACATAAATTAAACCTAGAAAGAAATGCATTCTCTATGAGAAGAACAAAACTCTTCCCGTCTGCCCCAGCCCACCCTAAAAAACAGAGAACAAGAGTTTAGTATAAATCTAATTGCAAGGTTCATTCTCTCTTGACTCACAGATCACATAGGTATTATGGATACAAAACCACAATATCCCAAGTTACCAGCCAGATGCCCACAGAAGGCACAGGCATTATTAGGTGCTATGAAATGCTGTATGACAGCACACAATAAAAGGTACTAAGTTGCTGTGTCTTTTTAAAATAGAATAACCACCACGCTGTATCGCTATCCTTATAAAAAATACAAACCAAGAAGCAATGAAGTTCATGCACTGAAACAGAAAAATAAAAGGCTGAGAATGTTCATTCAACAGTTTTGAAGAAACAGTTCTTCAACGTGGCAGAAGCCACGTAACATCATCATTAAGTACCAGTATAGCTCTGATCTATCCCAGAAAATGAGACCTCCGTGCTTTTCAAAGGATGCCAGGATCTTTGTCTGAAATTTCTAAGGCAGGTTTTACAGTGATAATTGACCCCATAAGTAAGTGTACTCAGATATTGCTGCTCTATTTTATAAACCCCAATGGAAGAATTACCAGTGTTTTGGCACTTCTACGCTGAATACTATGGCTTAGAAAACCAGATACTCAGGGCAGAATTCACTGAGATACAGAAATCACCAAATAACCCACCAAAACTCACTGGATTTTATTCGAAATTGAATTTAAAGCGATAGAGTAAACATGAAATCTCCTCAGTAGATCCTAAGTGCCTTTATAGATATACAAGAACTTATACAAAAAAAATGAGACTACCCCTATAGCTCAAGAACCAAGAGTGGAAGGGGAGAGACAAAGAGATGTTATAGAACACGTTCTAACCTGTCACCATGAGACAAGGCTCAACATGATCACTTCACTCAGTACGAGTGGATGTTTGTTCAAATATAGATGTTTTGTTACCTTCGGCTGGAAAATAATGGTGCGCGCCAGCCCACAATACTTGGTCTGTGAAGCAGTTTTTAGCAAATAACATCACTGTGCTTGAGCACCCATCCTTCTTGCCAAACCTGGCTCCCTCTTCCCAAATATCAGGTCGGTGCTCAAAGGAACCCATTTTTTTGTTGTAGAAGATGCGAAACCAAAAACAACGGAGGTTCTCTACAGCCTTTCAGAAAATAATTTGTGGAATTGCTTTGAACACTGGCAGCACGGTGTGCAGCTGTGTGACAACTCAGAAAGGAAGTATTTTGAAAGTGATTGTAGTTGATTTTCTTAATTTGTAAAATAAAGTTACAGGCACAGTCTCATTTCTTTTCTGTTATAACTCATATATCCACTATGTTTCACTGGGACGCCAGTGCAAAAGAGGTTTGTGTAACAGGCTAGCCTGAAAAGTTCATACTCTGAAATTTAAGACCTTTACTGCAGGTTTCTCTTCTTAGGTGAGCTCCTGTTTACCCTGTCAATTACACCATGCTTTTTTTCACTAGTGGATTTTTCATTTCATTTTCACCACAGCCTTGACTGATTATACTGAAAAGAATTTGAAATAACACCATAATCACATGGGCAGTGCCTGAAAAGATATGGGAATATCGGACTACAGAAATAAGACACTTAGGAAGCTTTTGTTGCTGTTATTGTTTTAAACATCATTGCTGTCAAGACATTTGTACCTCTTCCTTTCAGTTTGATACCTAGAAAAATAAGCTGTGAGTGGAGGCGAAAAGTGGCAAAGCATTTATCTAATGACTGAATTTAAAATAACAGTGCTTCAGTATACAGAGATAGCTTTGATATATTATGGTATCAATATGAATCAGGGTTCTTCTGTAGCTTTTGTAGCAACTCTGCCTATGTCTTTCTCACACTGTGGAGTTTTCCGTGCTCTAGTAAAGCCAGTCTCAGTAACCAGAAATTTGCAACTGTTATTTCAGGTAAAATACAGTTTGAAGAAAAGTCTTCGGCAAAAGACAAACATTATGAAATAGTTGGTGATCCAGTAAACAGCCCAAGTCCTCAGCGTGCATACTAAGAACAATGACAAAGAAAGGTAATAAAGAACTCTTATCTTTAAGTCCAGACATCATACAGATTAAATAACTTAGAGGCAAGTAAAAAAACCCCACCCATAGAGAAAGGATCTTTTTTGTTGAGGGTATAACACTAAGACAGACTTACCCTCTGTCTCCAAACACAACTGAGTTGCCAAGCACTATTTTTATTCTCTTCTGCCTATCTGCTGTGAAGAGATAAAAGGACTCAGCAACTGAATATTATGTTTCACAGTATATTCCTGAAGGACAGATGCTTGCTTACGCAAGTCTGAAGATGGCTCAGAACTAACAGAATGCATGTGTGGGCTCAGGAAGAGTCTACGAATACCTGGCTCATACGCAGTTTCCATTGTGAGCTGCAGATGTTCTTCACCTTCACTTCTCAGTTACCCAATGGGTAACAACTCTGCAGCTCAATAACCCAGTCGAGCCTGGTTTTCTTCCAAGAATGCACCTACTAGTCCGAAAACATTACCACAAGATCTTAAGAGATACTCATCAGAAACAATTTATGAGCTGGCACTTTAATGGAGTAGCAAGGTAGTGTGATATCAACATTGTGAGAGACTAATGGAACGCAGAACGCCACTTTCTTGCTTGAATGCATTCAGCTCTTGTATGAATCAATACAGTAGCAGAATATTGAATTGAATCTCTGGACATAAACTCTGCTTCAAAGAAGTTTAAGAAGCAATCACCACTACACCCATTTTGAATGAATATTAATACAGAGCGGAAACCAAATGATTTTCCAACAATGATACGTTGGCTTTCACAGAATAGCAATGGTGAGCGCTACTCTATTTATAAGCATTTTCAAACGTATTTTTAGATTATCCATCATTATTTTTACAAGTGGAACATTCTTATTAATGACTGAGCTAAATTAAAGATTATGTTTTGAAAAATAATTCTTAAAATGTGAAACAAGCCCTTCCTGTACTAGATAAGGTGAAGCTAACCCTTCTCTCCATCCCATATTTATACTAAACACACTGCCAGTATCTTCATTCTCTGCCCATCAGATGGCTCAGCTGGCATCTGTGTTTTTTTAAAAAAAACACCCTCTAAGGAGACTGGCTTCAGAAAATACAATTGAGACAATCTACCGTTACAAAACACTCTACACAGATGATCCAAAACACCAGTGGAAAGCCAATCCTCTAACTGGAGCAGGGTCATTTCTAACTATCATCTGTGAGGTCTGGCAGGTCTGACGTTAAAAGATATAGGAAATGGTTTCTTTTCAATGAGATACATAAACAGTTCTCAATGTGGTCACAGCATGAGCATCATCTTGGCTCTATCCCACCTTCAGATATTTAGCATTAGGAACGCCACTAAAAGCAAACAGGTGGCCGATCTCCTCAGGAAAACAAAATACCACCACATAGAACTGTCCTGATGAGGAATAACGCCAACATGTAATACCTGAAGCTTCTAGATTCTCTTGGGCACTTGAATCTTTCCAGCTGTTGGACAAAACTAACCTCACATTGCCTGAAAATAAGAGTGTCTTTGTTGCTAGGGTAGCAAACAAGGAATTTAAAAGCATGCGGTAGGATAACTTGACCAGAAAATTCAAGTGGAATGGAAATAGGAAATACTTCCTTTCATTTCTCATCAAGGGAACGGCTGCTTTGCTATCTGAGGGAGGTGGGGAAAGGGCTAAACTTCAGTAAAAGCAGTGCCACCAAAGGTTGCACCCTAGGAAGTTAAAAGTAGTGGAAGTAAAGAGGTACTTTTATGGGAGACTGCAAAGTTGTCTCAGTAATGAAGGATTATCTTCTGGTTGGAGGCTACTTATCTGCAGCTGCAAGGTGATAATGGCAACGGGACACTCCACTCAGCTGACTGAGGAATGGCAACTTTCTTAAACCACTACACAAATGTTTATCTATGTCCCAAACCAGAATATGTTAGCAAAAACAAGAGTCCAAGAAAGAAAAAGGGATTTTAAAAAAAGGATATGTAACTGCCAAAGACATGTTGGCATACATAAGAAATGGTGGCGTCTTATCTACTGATAGGTCATTTCTTGAAAGGCACCAAATAATTTTTAGAAAATGGCATTTTCAGAAATATTTAATCTCTTTTAAATGGTCCTTATTGGAGAAACAACCTCTGATTCTGTATTAAAATTCTACAGTTCATAGATAACCACCTTTAAGTGCTAATTGTTACTCCTCATCTGTACTACCCTGAATTAGAAGTTCTTTACTACCCCTATGCCTTCAAAATCATAATTTTATTTGCTGTTCCAATGAATCTTTAAATAAACTCAGCATCATGGAGGTTGTTGGTAGATGTCAGCCATGACCAAAAATAAGTTACTTGTGTAAAAAAGTGGTTTGAAATACATTGCTGAACTGGATACCTTTCACAGACAGTTCTGCAAAACTCCATCTTATTTATAGCTAGGAGTCTAGTTTATTTCAATAAATCTGAATTAATGTAGACACAAAGAAAGAACTTCCTCAGTAGCTGAAAGCCTGTTTCAACAGCAGCATGGTACAAAAACCAGTACGAGAAAGAAGGTGACATAGTACTCATCTCCATTATAGCTCAAAGACAGCTGAGTTAGCGGCATTTATGCTGCAGGAGAGTACTACACTATTTCCAGCTCTCCCCTGTGGTGGAGGTGCCTACCGCTGGCTCTGACTTCAGGGCCTCTACACCACAACCACTACCACACAGAGCAAAGGCAAGGTATGGTCATACACGGGCACGACCCAGCAGGAAGCTAATACAAAAAAAAAGCCTAAACCCACCTCCTCTTTCCCTAAGGAAAACCAGGCCACAGTGTAGCCTAATTATGAACTTCTGAAGAATGTGTCATTTGTACCAAAAATGGAAGTTTGAAAGGCGAGCTTCAACTTATTATCAAAATTGAGCTTTCAAAAAATAAAGATTACTGGATTAAAATGAACGTCCTCTGCCATTTCCATCAGCTAGAAAAGCTCCTAAAAATGAAAACCTAAGGCTGGCTGCTGTGTCCTCTACAGTCCTCTGTTGCTTCCTACGTACGATGAAAAAGAAAGAATCCTGCAGCAAAAGGACAGGCTACAAGAAAAAGAAAACACTAGATCTGAAAGACCGTAAGGCAGAAAGAGACAGGTCGTGACCAAGAAGAACAGCAGAAAGGCTGACTGAGCAATCAGAACAAAAGAAGCTCTGTGGTCTCCTCTGTTCCAATTCGTGTAGCACCACAACTGTTGCTTTTTTTCCCTCTCACTGCTGCCATACATCGATTCCTCACTCTGGACTACTCTAAAAGGGGAAAAGCATGTTTAAAACCTCATTCTCATTTCATACAGTAGAGATGGCATCTGCTCAAAACTGTTCTTCCAAAGGGGCTTTTTTAAATTTTTTTAGTATTTTTTTTTGCTATAACTCAGAAGAAATAACAGATAAGAATCTATTGTGCTAAAGCACACAAACTCAAGCAGAACTTGCTTTCTCCTCAGTTATTTAAAAATTACCCTGAAAACTTATTTAAATCCCAAGACATTCGAAATTACAAACAATTGGCTAAATTTTGTTGTGCTAAATAAAGGAAAATGGGGGGAACAGCAATGATCCAGACATACTCCATATACATGTCATGAGAATTTCAGAGGACATCTATATCAAATGCAGAAAACCAGAAACATCTCTGACATTTTCCATCTTTGGAAAACCTTTCTGACACTTCCACCTTTTTAAAACTGAAGTCCACTTTACATAGGGTTTTCCCTTTGCTAACTGAGTTTATTTCAAAGAGTTAAAAGAAACACACCAGCTTTACAAGGGACATCTCAGGGCAAAACACAGCACAGGCCCTTTCAAACCTCAGTCTCTGATTTAATCCTTGCCTACACTGTTAAGGATAAGGTAGTTAATATCCAACTGTTATCAAAATTAAGAATTACTGAGGAACCAAGAGCTGGTGTTCCCAGCTGACACCACCAGATACTCTCATGGCTCTGTTACAGCATTTTTTGGTCTCAACATGGAAGGTGAACTTAAAATAGTTGTTTAGGTTTCCTGGCCAAGCCGCACAGCTGCACAGGTCTGGTGTACCAGCCTTGGCTCGACCAGCTCCCAGGGAATAACACTGCATGGAAATCTTCCAGGACAGTTCTCAGCACAGTTTAAAAAACAGAGCTACCTTTAAAACACAAGTGCCAGGGACGAGAGGAAAGAGGTTGACATGACAGGAATCAGCTAGCTGGTTGCAAAGTACAGCTGTTTGTAGCATGCACTGTTTAACCAGCATAAAGCGTCTTGGTGTTTTTCCAGAACTGCTCCCGATTAAGATCTGACACAGAAACAGACACATCACTGTATTTTTGGACAAGTGAGGACACTACACTACACGTGTGAAGCTCCTGGCAGACAGTTTTCCACTGACCATACCTATAATTTAAAAAATAAACCCTACGAAATAAACATCAGCCCACTGGGCTTCAATTATCTGGCTTCCCAGTCATGGAGAAGGTTCAATAAAGTGATAGGAGAGCTGTAAAATCTGAACACCAGAAACCCTCTAGGAGAGAACACTTGTTCCCTACTCTTTCTTGTCCACCGCCCCCAATTTCTCAGGCACATAATCCATCTTCACACGTTCTCAGTGGTACCAAATCATCAATGCACAACTTAAAGTTGTCAAAACCCTGAAGGTGTCCATCACATTACAGCATTCTGCTAAAAAAATAACCTCTAATGAGGAAAGTCACGTGATCTGGGGGGAAAAAAAAGATAAATAATTAGTTGCTGTAATGCCCTGACAGGAATCCAATAGGAAAATTTCTGCCTAAGCCATAGAAAAGGATGATGAAATGTGAATGAAATCACATACACATGCTGTTCAGCCACTCTCTGCTAATCCTGCCATTGATAAATATATGCTTTAATTTTATGTAAAACAGAAAACATTTCAAAGCTACACAAAAATATTTAAAAATAAACCATATTGTCAAAAATACTGAAGATGAAAATTCACAGTATTCATCCTGAACTACAGGTCTAATTCCAGACACATTAAAAGATTTTAGCATATCATAACTAGATGACATGCTAAATCCAGAAAAAAGGATACAGAAGTGATACAACACTTTTGGATAGAATTATTCTGGGTAGTTGAAGAGGAGAACCTGCAGAAGGACCTGCCAATAGTTGCACATGAAATTAAATAGTGGTAAATGCAAGGCAATGAACATTGGGGAAGGAAAATGCACCAGCAGCTATGCATAGACTGCCACAGACCCTACAATTAGCTATTGTTACTCTGGCAAGTGATCCTGAAATCACTGCAGGGAATTCGGGATGTCAGTCAACTCACAAACTGGTTACAGCAGAACCAGAAGAGGCACAGACAAAAGTAACAAGATAATCAGGGAAAGGCTTTTGTGTAAGGAGACATCAAATAGATGTAGCTAGGAGGGGGCAGGGATAGCTAAGGTAGAAGAGAGAGCTCTGTAAAGCCATGGGTCATGGTGAGTGTCACTGAGGAATGATTCATCCACTACTGGCAGGACATGGGAAACAGGGTGCACCCATTGGAGGCATCAGGTGAGTGATGAGAACTCAATACAGGCAGGAAGGAATTGGTCTGGCTGCCACCCTCAAGAACAGTCACACGTTGTGTCATGGGAAATTGCAGAAGTCTAAACAGGTTAGAAAAGGTATTAGAGAAATTCATAAAGGCCAGGTCAATCTGCATCTACTGAAAGAGCAACCCAGATGCGACGCCTGCTCAGAATGTGTTATAGCCACTGCATGTTTACGTGCAGAGGGACTGACGCAGGCTGCCTTCCTGTACCTTTGCTGCTCCCACCCACTGTCAAGAGCCAGGGTACTGTGTTAAATGCATCTTTAAGAATTGGTACCTTGCATCCAGCTAAAGCCCTTCCAGCTCAGGGGACACACACCTGAACTTGACGTGTCAATTTAAGAATTACCAGGACTGGAAAGTTGGCTAAAGCTCCAGTTAAAACCAAGAAACTCAGCTGTCATTTCAAAGGTCTGACAGCCAGCTCCCAGCCTGGAAAGACATGCTGCTGCATCAGTTTCCATCTGGGGCATACTTCAAATGTTTTTATAGGGTTAGCCATAACAGCTAGAAGTTATTCAATACAAAAGATGAAATAGAGAGGCTTATCCCTCTACTAAACCACCAAAGCAGTGATTTAGACCCTCTGGAAGAAAACAACAAACCTACACCCAACAATAAAGAAGTTCTAATATTTTTTCTTAGAATTTTAGTACTACAAGAACTGCAACGTTCAAGTTCAATGCAAGGAAGGTTACATCATCTTTGTGTTTGCATTCAAAAATAGGTTTTGAATTTACACAGCAGGAAGTTAATTCAACTTAAGATAACTTCAGGACGTATTTTTGGAAATACTCTTTAGTAAAATTCTAAATACATTCAATTTGCAATTATCCCAGGGATCTGAGAGAGTGCTAAGGTGACCCGAATAAAGCACAATGGAAATTATGGTATCTTACATAAATAAGGGTGTAAGTGTGTTCACCTTGAGAAAAACTTGAAGGCAGATTTCTATAAAAAGCAAGGACAAATTTAAACATGGCTGTGGAAAGGAGCTCCAGCGAGCAGCCTGTACTTTGCATCACACAACACTGACACAGCAGTGATGCTGGAGAAGGTCATTCCGAGTTAAACTGCCACCCACGGGATCTGAAAACTTACTGTAAAAGTCCAAAAGGTCCCTGAACCAGTAAAAGGGAATTAAGACAAAAATCAGGCAACTCCATGATAAAATGTGAACAACTTATTTGGTACAGGAAAGGCGTTAAAGTATTTTTGGAGATTTCAGGCTTGTAATTAACTGCAATCCAAAAGCAAACTGGAACTTCTCTCTCAGTTTAGGTCCCGAGACAAAGAACTGCTGAGGAGATAAGTTTTAATAGTAACTCATCCAAGGTGTCAATGAGATTTGCTACTATTTCTGGAGTGTTCTTCTGCTCAACTATTAACAGTATGCTTCGAGTCAAAAAGCTGACATTTCTTTGTCAGGAAGTTAAATACTGTATATAATAACCTCTCAGGAAATCTTTTAATAAACACCACAGTGATTTTCTAATTCATGGTCGTTATTAGAAATAATAAAAATCAAGTGGGGTTACCAGCACCTTAATATTAAAAGCAGAAAAGAAGATCTAGCCATCACATATATAGAATGGTCATGGAACTTTTCAAAGGAAACTGTGTTGTGTTTAGATAATGAGTTGCCCACCTGTGTGAAACGCACATAAAAAAAGACATTGCCACTGATTTCTCATATCCTGAAACACTGTTACTAATTTGTGTATACTTGGGTTTTAGTATTTCAGTCCAATGTAAGAGTAGAAGTAAGAGTTATTTCCTACCTGTAATGTACATGCGTAACTGTTGGTTGCCGGTAGCCAAGAATCCAAGTTTGGATGTCTATAGGATCACCTTTGGGATACGCAATGGTGGTATCTATCACCCACTGGAGGCCTTTTGATTTGCTCTCTAGAACAAAAAGAAACCTGGTATTAAAAGTAATCAGAAACTACATGTCATTTATTTGATAGTCTTCCCATTTTTATATTACTTCATGAGGTATGAAGCACAAATAAAATAAGACAGCCAAAAACCAAATCCAGGTTTTATTACAGAGCTCTAACAAACTTCAGCTTGATCAGGATTTTACTTTCATGGTTATTCCTGTTGTTCTCACATATTGTAGTACACAGAATAGAACACGTTCACTCATTGGGCATGAGTACGGTCACATAACATGTTGACCCAAACATGTCAGGTGCTTCCTCCCATTCACTCAAGTGAAAACTTTAAAAATAAAAGTCTAACTTTCTTGGTCTGCACTTTAAGCACACTGACAACTGACGAAGCACAGTGATGAAGCAAGTCACACAGATCCCTCAAAGGCTCTTAAAAATCCAAGTTACTGGACAAAGAGAAAAATACAGTGTTTTGTGTATCAAAGACCTGAAAGCATGGAAGATGGTCAGTTTTCACAATGGAGAGGAGATTGCACCCACAAGGCCCCAGACAGACTGATATCAGTACATGTTCATAAGCTGCTCAGAATATTTAGAAACTGAAAAAAGGATCAAAGGAAGTAAAAATATTTGCTATGAAGATTATTCAATAGACTCGAATTTAAATCTGAACATAGGTTACTACCAGCAATAGTCAAGGTCAGATATCAGCCTAGCTGTGACCTCTCTCTGGCATGTCTTCAATTCACAGGTTTGCAAAGAGGAGAGCAGCGTATCCGGAAAGCAATCCAGGAAGGAGGGGCACATTGCCAAGATGCACTTTGAGTTCAACTTGTCAATTTTACATCTACTCTGTGAGAACTGAAGCTGCCTTATATCTGAGGTCACATTATATTCAAGGTAGTATAGTAATATTCTTATTTAATGCTTAAGACACCAGTATATCAATTTGCTTACATCATACCCAGCAATATCTTAAAGCATCTAGGAAGCTGACTATTAAAAACAGCCACCTGTTGAGAGAAGCATGTAAGAGGTGTTAAGTCTCACTACAAAGTACAAGACCCTTCAGGCCTGCAGCTGAGACAGCTATGAAAGAAATATGATAGAGGTTGACAAAAACACTGTTGGCAGAAGAATGCACACAGGGATAGACTGTTCAACATCTTTCTCAAGATAAGAAGACACATATTCAAAACTAAGCCAAGAGAAAAAGTGTTCAAAGCAAATAGAGAAACTACAGAATCACAGAATGTCGTGAGTTGGTAGGAACCCGCGAGGCTAAAGTCCATCTCCTGTCCCTGCATAGGGCAACCCCAACACTCGCACCATGTGTCTGAATGCATTGTCCAAATGCTGCCTGAATATTGCCAAGCCTGCTGTCACAACTGCTTCCCTGGGAAGCTGTTCCAGTGCTCCACCACCTCCTAATATCCTGGCCTTTTCCTAATACCCAATCTTACCCACCCCTGGCACATCTTCCTGCCATTCCCTCCATTTTATTTGTCTGTCCCTAACCCCCACCCAGAGGTTCTCGACTACACCACCACTAACTACAAGCTCCATGTATCCCAGCCTTCCGCTACGTACAAATGAAACACATATACCATACAAAAAATACATACAAATTATTCTTCGTGCAGAGAGGAATAAAACTGGGGGGAACCCCTTGCTAAAGGACATCCAGGATGAGTTCTGTTCAAGAGGAAACTAGACAAGTACACCGAAGAAACCTGTTGGAGGGTTAACTAAACAGGCAGAAAACCCCATCTGGCTTGGGAAACCTACCACACTGGAAACTGTCAGAAGCTAGGAGAGTACATGGGAGAAGTATGAGATGCATGCTTGCTGTGTACACGCTCTTCCATTGATATCCACTTGGAGTCATGGTCAAGATGTTAAGCTACACAGATGTTTGGTCTTGCCCAGAATCACTGCCCAAATTTTACAGAAGAGGTAGCACACACATGAAGAAATCCGCAACACAGTCTGAGGGACACTAAAAGCCACAGTTAGCAACACCAACTAGAACACATGCACAAGGACTGACTCGTCACCTGCATTTAACTTAATTCGCATTTAACTAAGTGCAAGAAGACAATTTCAGCAAGACTATTACATGTATCTACCAATTATTTCAACAAGCAGCCAGTGTTTTCATGGTGTCTGCTCAATGATAGTGTTATACTGCTGCATTACAAATGCACCATCACTGACTGCACAGAGCTATACGATATTTCCTAATATTTAAGTTATGAGTTATCAGCTACACACATCAAGCTGAAACATCCACAGGGTCACCTTCTGGAAATACAGCATTTTAAAACCCTGACAGACATGTGAAATGAGAACACAAAGTCCCTTTAGAGGCGCAAGGCTTGCCAGCATGATGACAGAATAGTTGTCAGCTCTCTTAAGAAAAGCACTAACTCCAGAGCCCTTCACTGTAAAAGCAGCAATGTATTACAGAGAAGCCAGAATGAAATTAATAGCAAATACACAGAAGTATTCATTTAGAAATGAAACTCAGAGAAAAGCCATTCAATTTATTGTTTTCCCAGATGTAAAGCAAGAATGGATAAAGACAAGTGAATCACCTAAGTGAGTAAGCAACAAAGATCATTAATTGCAATTAAGTGCTAGATGAATACAGACACATTATCTTATTATTCACAGTAAAATGTTTTAAAATCATTTATTAAATATTTAGCTAGCATTTCAGATTGTTCTTTCAGTGGATAATGGTTCAAACTTCGTTACTGGAAGATTCCTGTAGTCCTTTTCTGTGCTGATTTCCTACCTTTTGCTTTTGTGGAGCAGAACTGCTGCACAGATTCCTCAGATCAACTCCAACCTCACCTTCAGGCCCTTCCAGGGCAGGGTGGGAGAAAAACCTGCCTCTGACAGCTCACTAGGAACCCCAAGGAAAAAGAAAATCATTTAAGAAAGTGACTTCAGCCTCCACAGATCCTCCTTTAGAGCAAGCAGGTCTTATTGCAGCTATCTCCATGTGTAATTACCAAGACATGCATTCTAATCACAGTTACAGACATATTTCTGCATGCTCTGGTTTAAAATAAGCCTTACATAATCATCCAAGATCTCACTTTGCCAAAATAACCTAAGTCAACAAATATTTTAAAAACTTAATTTTGAAATCAATCTTGCTGTCCTTTCTTTGAGGGTTATACTGTGCTGTGCCCTGCTCATGAGCATCTATTTTAAAGCTATAAAACTCTAACAGAAGCTGAAACTGAAAAAGAGACAACTGCACACAACACAAAGAGGCAGGACCTCAGTATGTCCAAGGATGCTGCTTTCAGGCCTAAGCAGACCTGTGAACAAGAATAAACCCTATTATTTTTTAAATGGAGCACACTAATGCAGCCAGGAGCCTGGTGACCCTATGGGCACAGATGGGAAAGGAGAGCTCCCATACCCTCGCTCCTACCTACTTTCCTATTTCTTGTCCAGAGAGCTGATTTTCATGATGCAGAGATTGCTGGTGTTCACAACAAGCAAGCTGCTTGTGCCCAAGGGGATGCAGTGAGGACACGTCCCATTTCCAACTGACTTTTTCCCAGTGGGGGCTCTCAGGGAGCCCCAGGGCTGTCCCATCACCGCTGGGATGCAAGTGCAAGTCCCTGGACCACTCTGACTCCATTCAAGGTCAGGTTGGATGGGGATCTGAGCAACCTGATCCCGTTAAAGATGTCCCTGCTCCTGCAGCATGGGTGGAGTAGATAACCTGTAAAAGTCCCTTCCAACACAACACACTCTATAGTTCTATGAATTCAGAACAGAAAGACTGCTACGTTAGTTACAGTATGGTGTGAATATCAGGTCTGGCATTTGTAGCTGAAAGAGAGGGAGCTGAGTATACCTGTTCAGGAACTCCCCTTGCCAACGTTTGGCTTGGCCAACACAGCCACGGATACTTCTTACAGCCAAACTCTTTTGAACTTTCTACCTACCATTAAAAGACACTCTCGGCCTTCATTTCTAGGACCTGCTGAAAGACTGAACAGCCTGACTGCCAGCGACTTCAGCAGAAGAAACTGCTATAGAGGCCAAACTTCAGCTGATCTCTCTGAGCACTTGTTTTTCTTTTGTGGTGTCAGCCTGCTTGCTACTTTCAGCACAGGTGGAGGGTTTTAATTTCTCCAACTGCCTCAAAATGTTAGCAGTCATAATCTTTTTAAATAGTACATAAGTGTTCAAAACAAGCCTGCAGGCATCTGCCGTACGTCAGTATGAATTGTACATGCTTGCCTTATGAGTGCAAAGACAAGTCTGAACTATCACATGCAACAGTAGCTTTTCAGCCTAGACAAAAAATTAAAATAAAATTAATAAAATGTGAATAGTCTTGTACCTTGTTATTTGGGGTTTTTTTAACTACCAGAAGAGGCAAATCTTCATAACTATTTTTTCCTTATTTTTGTTCAAGCTGTGGATTCAGTGCTAATAAGTTGCTTCATGTTTAGTTATGAAGCAACTTAACATTAATGTCTCAAAGACATTTAGTGCTCCATCATCCTCTACAATCCTCTCAAAGCAGATATTTGACTGTCTACAATCACAATTTTTTTGTGGTTCAGAGCTTTTCTTCGTCCCCTCTATGTCCTCCCTGGGGTGACTCTCAACGAATGCCAAAAGCTGGATTTGACTACACGCAGGACTCTTCAAACCTGCCAGCAGATCGTCAGTGTTTACCACTGAGAAAAAGAGCAAGTTATAAAGACAGGTTTCAGCAGGAAACCTCGCCTCCAGCCGAGCTCTGGATGGTGTGATACTGTCAGATTGCATCCGGAGCGGAAAAGAATTCACCAGCCAGGCGTGAACCTAAGGACCACAGCTTTCACTGGAAAAGGAAAATATTTACTAGCATTCACTAGTATTCAGGTGTGGCTTCCTGGACACTTACATCACTTCAAATGCAGCCAAAAGAGGCTGTTGCCTCCTCCTGCATAACAATGTGTTCTAGTAACTTGCTGGATGTCCTCTACTTGTCCTCCTCATGTGCTCAACTGGACCACTGACCTTAAAATTCTTTCCCCAAAGATTAGCTCTCAGACTGAACATCTTACTCAGTATCCCAAGATCCCTCCGTATCAGATCACCTTGGACAAAGCAAGAAGTCCCTTTTCCAGGATAATGAAAAGTCTTCCCACATGTTATTCAAGTCACATTCCTCATATAACAGTGAAACAAAAGGTTTGATTGAAAAAAAAACCCCAAAAAACAAGTCCAGGGTGCAGCTCTGCAGAAGGGAAACCTGAATTTGCTGAGAACTGGATGTACTGCACTGCATTTTAAAACAGTTAAGATTTCAATATGGCTCTAAACAAGCTCATAGCAACCAATCAGACAAAAAATTGCTGCACAATAAAATAAAGCAGAAGTGAAACACATACTAAAGCAAGGCTTATCAGAATTAAGATCTGGAACGCATCTTCAGTGAACAACTGCTCCAAACTCCTTTGAATTGCCAGCTGTTTAGCACTATAACCATTTTGCTAGTTCTGAAACTCCAAAGATCAATACTTATTAACTGAAGAAACATTGTACTTGCAACTATGTCAGAGACTAAGCATTCCATTAAAAAATTAAATGAAACAAACCCATAAAATAGCCCCTCCCCCATACACATCGCTCCCTACAGAGTTAAGGTGATGACGGTTATGCATCAAGTATTTTTACACTGCCCATATTTCTATTCTGCACTAAAACCTTCTCCTGGTATACAGGTGCTGGCAGCAGCGCTCTGTTTGGGGGGCACAGCACATCCACCCAGAGAGATGCTTCCATCAGACACCAGAATTAATTTAGATCATCTTTTTCAGAGACAGACATCACTTAACTACATCATCTGTACTTTATAGCTTCAAAAGCACTAAAGCCATCAAGTGACAGCACTACCTTTCCTAGATATCCATCCTTCTATTTATTTAGGAACAAAATTGTACAATTTTGTTAAAATTAAACAGGTATTTCAAAAGGCAGCAAAAGCAACAACTGTTTTATTCATTTAATTTAATATTTACCAGAAATAAGTTAAATTTCACCCCAGTAAAGGCTAGTATTTGGGACTTAAAATATGAAAGGTGGCTTGGGAAACTGTTAGGAAGAAGAAATTAAGGAAATAGAGGCTTCTTGCCCTGGAAAAGCAGCTGATAAAGAAGTGATCAGTCAAAGTCCAAGAATAATCAAATAGTATTGACCATTCAGTTCGGGAACATTTATTTGTTTTTCCTGTTACTTTACAAAAGAAGAATTCGGTAACACACTGTGGGAAAACTGTAACTAGTACCAAAAAAAACAAAAGGGGGATTAAATCATAGAATTACAAAATGGTCTGAGTTGGAAGTGACCTCAAAGCCCATCCACTTCCAACCCTTGCCATGGGCATGGACACCTCCCACCAGACCAGGCTGCTCAAGACCCCATCCAACCTGGCCTTGGGCACTTCCAGGGAGGGGGCACCCACAGCTTCCCTGGGCAACCTGTGCCAGGGCCTCACCACCCTCAGCACGAAGAATTTTTTCCTGATGTCTATTCTAGATCTGCCCCCTTCCAATTTAAAGCCATTCCCCCTCATCCTATCACTCCTTGCCCTTGTAAGAAGCCCCTCCCCAGCTCTCCTGTAGCCCCTTCAGGTGCTGGAAGGCCGCTATGAGAGCCTTTTCCAGGCTGAACAACCCCAACTCTCCCAGCCTGTCCCCGTAGCAGAGGGGCTCCAGCCCTCTGAGCATCTTTGTGGCCTCCTCTGGACCCATTTCTATATCCTTCTTACATCGGGGATTCCAGAACTGGACACAATCCTCTAGTGGGAGTATTAAGAATACTACTATCACAATTAAAGCTAATGAAATTTTTGGGTGGCCAGTGAACCTCACACTTCACAACATGAACCCCCCTCTACTGAAAGGATAACAGAAATCAAATTAGAGAGCTTACAGGAGAAGGACAGATGATGCAGCATTTAGTTGTTGCATGATTTTTGAACTACTATTTGAAGGCTGTAACTCCAGTGACATTTGATGTTCAAAAGCAAGCTAACGGGCTGGGGAGTGAGGGATGACATGATCAAACAAGTGTATGCAGCTTGATTTGTAACAAAATAGGATGCAACATAGTAAGTGTATTAAGAGTGACCCAGCATTTATTACAGTTACTTTTGAAGTCTTTTCTTCTTTCACCCAGTATTATTCACCATTCCAGTTGAGAAAGTAGAATGGTATAAAATCTACAGGGATAATTTTAAATGAATTAGGTACTAATATAATAAAATGACAGCATCCAAGAACATTGCAACTGTGTATCGTGACAAACCATAAAACAGTTACCCAGGAAACTCAACACGAAAGAGACATAATTATTGATGAGGAAGAGTTACTCTTCATCTATAAAACAATTTAAATAAAATCACACGGGGGAGGGGTGTGGGGTAAACCCTCATCATTATCAGTAAAGCTTGGCAGTTACAAAAAGATTGAGAGAATGATAAATAATAGAGAAGCAAGCTTTTTATAGTAGGCTGGATAATTGGGTAACCTAGAACACCAGAAACATTGTCAAATAAGACAGTTTAGAGCTCAAGAAGTGGTACAGAGGAAAAAGGTTTTCAGTGAACCATGAAGTTCAAGTGCAATGCTACTGACACAAAACCCGCTTCCTAAGTAGAGGAGCACAGCAATAATGTACAAAAGGTTTAGACGCAATCTCTATGCAAGACACTGGCAAAACCTTTACTGTATACACTACATCTAGTTCTAGCACCTACAACTCAAAAACAGTAATCCAAAGAGGACACAGATAAGTTAAATTTCACCGAGACAGGTTTTTCACGTGCTTAAAAGAAGGGAAAGATAAAGGAGATCAAAAGTAAAGATGATCACTAACTTGTTAGGTTTCTAACTTTATCACAGAACCATACCAATTTATTCAATTATATTTAACTGAACAAATATTCTTAAAAAATGTTCTGAAGTGGCAAAAGTACATTAAAAGCATTTGGAAGGCAGAAGATTAGAGGAAGAGTCTTTTATACAAAATATCAATCAAGAATTCACCTTTTGCACTTCTCTGAAAGGGAAGTTTTGCCATGCCAGAAGCACTTTTGTGACCTGTAGAGAAGAGAGGATTTAAAATATCCCAGCTTCAGATGTATCAAATATTAATTTCCTAGCACATGAAATTTACTTTCACTTCTCATTTTCATCCCTTTTATTACATTTTCATGTTCATTACTCTGAAAGAATGACATCTAAACCCACACATTTCTTTCCTATTTCTGCCCATTTATCTTTCCTTCTGTCTTTTGAGCAGGATGGACAGATGTGGATTCATTGTATTTCTGAGACAATTCCTTTATTTAGTATCCAGTCAAATGGGTCAAACTACTATCAAATGCTCTTTTCTCCAGAGTCTGAATCACACTTAGAAAAAAAAAAAAAGCCAGCTCAGCTAAGTTGATAGCAATCTAAGAGTGTGAAAATAGAAAACTGCTATTTGATTTTGCTCCTCTTTCACGATTAGAAAGCCTGTAATTAACATTCATGGAACTTCTTACTTTTCATACCTTTTTGCCTTTGAGATGGCAATAAATAGAACAGCAACAGGCCAGATTTTCTCCTTAAAAAATAACTTCTAACAAGGAGTAGGGTATTCTGTTTCTCCTTTAAACCTAAAATCCTCTAAGGCAACAAGGGCTTTCTTCAGCCTTTCTTTTCTGAATGTAGCCTGAAAAGAAATATTCCTATGCATTTCACAGCTTGATTTTCAGCGTATTCAAAAATCTTCCCTCCATCCCTGCAACATCATCTCCATTCATTTCCTATGTTGACAAGATTAACTTCTAAACTAAAAATCTGGAAGCAATTTCTGTATGAGGCTTCCTGCTAGCCCTGAAATTTGAACTTCAGAACAGAAAAATGCCGGTGCCATCTGCATACATGGCTTCACTAGTACGGATCTTTGGTTGAAACTGCTGAACAATTACAATAACTTGGCTAAGGAAATATCAGCACCACCCAGCAAAAAGAAACCACCACAACTCCCCAATCCATTGTTTCCATAATAAGTAAAAGAAATGTGCAACTAGGTTAAGTAAGATTTATACTCGTCCTCTGAATGTGCCAAGAAGTTAAATTGAAAACTTGAGAGACTAAAAGCACAAAATTCCATAGCTACAGGCATTATTTATATCCCAGCTATACTGTCCCCTACAGTCCAAGCATCCCAGAACAATAATGCTGTAGGAATATTCTTATTTCCTCACAACTCTAATATAAGAGCCAAAACAATCCTTCAATTATGGCCATCAGTGACAGTCAACTCCAGAACAGAACAGAACAACTCAATAGAAAACAGTTCAAGAAGAGGAATGAAGTATATAGTACTGGATGCAAAGAAAGTGTTAAAGCCAGGAATGAAAATCTGAACATAGTTTGGATATTCCAGAAATACATTTAACTATAGTGCCATTCCACCATAAACCAGTGCAAATAATCAATCGTGCTGAAAGGAGCAGCCTACCTTCTTGCCCACTGAGTGCACATTCCAGTATCTGCTCTACCTGTACCACGTGTATGTGACAAAAGTTCATGCTGGCACACTTTGGACTAAATCAAATTAAAATTAAAGTTTTCTTTTTTTGTGTGAGTTTCAACATAGAAAATAAACTTAGTGGCTCTAAAAGCAAATATGGAAACATTTATATAAATATGATGGTGCATTGTGGATGTATTTTCTAAAGACACCAATTCAACACAAAAAAGTTTTGCTTAACTCAAATCTTGGACATTTGTCTTTTGTATACATTTGTCTTTTGTATACAAGAGTGAAGCGGTCTTTACCTTTTATCACGACATCTCCACCTGCTGGAGTTCCATTTTCTTGTGGTGCTACAAGTGTTTTCAGAATTACTTGTGTTGCCCCAAGTCTCGGCAGGGTGACGTGTTTAAGAAATGGCAAATTGTTTTTCTTGGCAAATGCCTGGCTTGTTTCTCTCCTTTTCCTAAGAAAGCCACCCTCTGGAAATAAAACAATCCATTTCCGATTGCGGCTCCTGTAATATTTTTCTAGATGCTCCTTGAGTAATACAAGCTGCTGGTCACGGTGTGCTCTTCCCTATAAGGATAAAACATTACCTAAATAAAATGAATGCTTAAAAACGGTAACAGCAGACACACGATTACTACATTTTTAAGAATTCTCTCTTTTCAGAGATACAAATAAACATCTATGACAACACAAAACAACGTTCTCCTCAAAGCACCTGTTGGCAGCTGAATTAATGCCACTTTACAGGAAGGCTGCAAAAAAGCCCCTGAAATTGAGGATGAAGCTCCTGATTTGATGACTTCTTTGCAACAGTGATGTCCAGACTGTAAGTGGAAACTTCACATAAAAGTAGGATGCATTTACAGAACTCCCTAGCTGTTACTGGGTCCCAAGCTGAATCTGCTACACTAAATTCTGCAAACACAGTCTAGGGGGCAGTTATGATTTTGAGGTCTATGTATCATCAGTAATTTCTGCAAGCCAAACAGTATCTTTGCTTACACTGTCTTCCACGCACCTGTCCCCACATGCCCACCTCACAGTAGAACTGGAGAGGTACCAGAGATGGACTTTGAGACCAGGCCTGAGTTGGTTACCACAGACTTCATCCAAATCTGCGCTGCCTGAATAACTCATTCATTTCTCCTGTTTGATGCATTAGCACAACTTCTTCACTTAAGACAGTAAGATATGTCCTTAATTACTGCAGAAATATCTTTGGTATCTTCAACAACAATCATTTTTCTTCCCACCTCCACACACGGCAAGAGCTACCCAAATTTTCACGGGAATAAATTTACATCTATTAGCATTTTTAAGTGCTCCAAAGTGACTTTGCTAAAGCACTCAAAAGACACAGGAGTCCAAAGCTCTCCTCAGCAGAGGCAATTTTAATTTTCTGAAACAAAACTGCCACATGCCTTCCACTGTTTTGTGGTTGGTTGTTTTTTGTGGTAAAGAGAGGAGGAAGGAAATAGTGGGGTTGAGTGGAAAGCAACAAGAAACAATACTTTACTCAAGATGAGTTTTGTGGAAGTGTTTCTTCTAGATTTTGAAGTCTCACAATTGCAATTACCTCCATCTTATCTCATTGAAGAGAAGGAAAAGGTTCCGTTTGCTCACATGAATGTAACTAAAGAGCAACCTAAAAGTTCCTCAGTTAAAGCAGTCCTTTCTCACCAGACCATGGGACTCCAGGACAGCACAGTAGTTAAGAGAAGAGCGGTGAACAATAAAATTCTCACACATTAGATATTAGAACGCTCCAAAACCTAAGCAATCCTAACGAATATGACTGGCGGATACACTGGAGTTTAGCAAATACCATGAGGTTTAAAATGCTGCTGGCAACACTGAAACAATTACTGGACTAATAGGAAAGAGAGGCATGTTTAAAAGTGATGGTGACCAATGGAATAGTGGAGAGTCCTGGAAAATAAAATGCAGTTAACATACTTTCAGAAAGAGGAGAAAGACCATTTCTTGAAGACCATGGCTAGATGATCACCATCACAGGGAATGGGCTCAGCCTTCCTTTAGAGGAAAGAAAACAGCTAGCGACAGACAGATGACTAATTATTTAGGATGCATTTCCGATACGACAAATTACTGACTCTCCATTTCCAGTAAACTTTCCAACTGAAGAAGTGGAAACACTAGTCAACTTCCTGTAGATCTCAGAAGCATTTGTGAAACTGCCATTGGTGCTGCTCATGAAAATGAGGCTAATGTACATTTTCAAACACGATGTATTGTACCATGATCAATTTACATTATTTTACAGGGGAAAAAAATGAAGTATTTGCTCATCCAAATATTACTACGGCTTTTCTATAGTTAGGTATAGGATCACTGCTCAATCACTTTAAGTGTTTTTGCTACACCCAAAGGCTAACTAACAGCCAAGAAACATTTCATTTTCAATTGGTTTATATTTAGACTCACAATGATATCACTGCATTTGTGACATTGCATATATCAGCCACTTTACAAAAATGAGGACAAGTCTCAGTTTTTGCAGCTGTTTTTTGTAACTGGAATCGCAACACCACATTGAGAAGTTACAAATAACCAGCTGACAGCCACGTGTTCCTCAAAATGTGTATCCTGTGAATTTTAACTACTAAAATAGATTTATATTTTACAAAGTGTTAAATCCTGTTATTTTTCACAATCTCACAGTACACAGTTGCATATGTCTAGAGAACTTTATTTTATTATCTAATTTTGCCTGAAGTTTTCTAACTATGCCTTCAGTCTTTGTAAGAAATCTCACTTCAGTTGTGTATAGCTGTGATTAAGTTTTTCTCATTTCATTTTGAGTAAATTAGCTTCTCCTTCTCTGTAAAGTGAAAATTCATTAATTCTCTCTGGCTGCCCATACATTTTAAGTCCAGACAAATAAAAATAAGGACAGGAAAGAAACGTGTATGCTGGATGTCACAGTTCATGTAACTGGCAGCAGGTTCATGCTTATCATTTTACTTCTACATTTCTACTTTTAGGGTGAAATTTGATCAACAGTTACCAAGCAACAAAAAACCTCCCAAATTTAAAAAATAATCTGAGGGTTTTACTCCTTAACATTTGAGATGCTGAGCTCAACATACATTTTTTTCCTGATGCTCAAATAATAACTAACTTACAAGAATCAAATAACTACTACTTCTGCAGGTCCATCACCACCTTCAACTGGTCTAGCATTATATCGTCACCAAAAGCGATGGTCCTGCCTTTCCTAATCTGAAATTTGACTGTCAAAACGGTGACCTAACCAGACTCACTGCAAAGCTTCAAGGTCTCTAAGGAAAGAAGACGGGTGCCAACAATGGGCAGTCAGAAATTGACAGAGAAAAAGGACTGCCTGTGTACTTTGCTTGTACACCTGTCTCTCATAAAAGACTCCGATCATAACTGGGTTCTGTAAACATTCATGTTTAGACAACTAATAAAACAAGCTTGGAGAAAAACTCATTTCAGAACAAAGCTCTACCTAAATACACACATTATAACATAGTTACTTGATCCTGCAAACCATCCAGGATGTATAAAAAAGACACAGAACACCACAATGTTCCAAATATAAGGATAAATCAAAGCACTATTATGTGTTTCCATTTACCTGTCTTATGAAGAAGTCTCCATGGATTAGAGACACAATGCCAAAGTTTGTATACTTAAAAATATGGTCCATCAGCCACATCATCTGACGGACAACCTGAAAAGTTAAAAGAAAAGGTTTAGTAAATACCAAGTGCAGAGAACTATGTATATACTGGTCAAATTCTTGTCACTCTCCCAACAGCAATAAAACTAGCGAATACAATAATAAAATCCTTTATGTCAAAGTATAAAGCAGGACTGGTGCTACACTCCTCCCTCAAGAGCAGGATTAAACAGACTGTCTTTTTGTAATATAATTTACAGTTCTACGCTATTAGCCATATGCTAGAGTAATTTCTACTTCATCCTTTCACACAGGTATTGTAATGCTTCTTCCTGACATAGCCCCACAATTTAAGCCAGTTGCAAACTAAACTAATTTTCAGTGCTTGTTGAAGTACTCAAACCAGTACAGGCTGTATTTGAAATCTCCAACTGTTTTACATCCATCACAAAAATATGTTTCCTTATTTGCTTTGTGCTTGGCAATTTTGTGGGTGAGATTATGGTGTCCTTGTGTTTTGATGTGCACACACTCCATACTTGCCCACTCTATCTTTGAACAGCAGCATTCGCTGAGACTGATGTAGAGCCCACACGTCATTACCGATTACTCTCACAGCAGAGCAGCCACATACATTCCTGGGAATTTCATTAAGGCTTGCTCCTTGTCCCAGGCAAGAAGCATGGTGAGAAGGCAAAACCAAGAGGTTAAGCCATTAGATTCGCTTTGACCATCACTTCTTACAGGACAGATGCTATACCTGTTCAATCCTTTGAGATGTAAAATAGAAGATTTACTTCAGAAGAAATTAATAACAGAAGGGAAAACATTCTTCTCTCACAAGGTCTTTCCCCTCTACATCTAATAGATGTAGATTTTGAGAGGGGTACGAATTGGCTTTCCAAAACTGCAAAATTCAGTGTCTCTTTCATGCTCTCAATCATACACAAGGCTAGGTGCCTTTACTCTTCTCTGTGTTATAAGGTCAGACCAAAAGTGATTCAAGTTTAGTAAAACTTAAAGTCACATAACACAGTACTATTCCATTTATCACTATCAAAAAAGTATATGGAGAACCAGGATATTTCTCTGGTAGTCAGAGTCAAGCATCTTCTGCTTGGTATCTTTCAGTTGCCCAAGATACATAATTCAGGGCCAAGGCAGAAATAGAGCAGTCTAAGAAACAAAGATTTCCTCTAAAGTATTATTTATGTATTAGTTGATTACATCTATTGTTAAAGTGTACTCTACACTTCTCTCCAAACACCCAACGCTTGCACAGTAACTGAAATACTCAGAATTCACAACCATGCCTTCAACAGCACTTCTAACAAAACAGTTCAATATTGTGTGGGGTGGTGACTTTTACCTGCTTTCACATCTCACATGTCTACCTAGAATTTGTAAAGCAGCAGATCATGTTTCACACAGGAATTCGGTTTTGTAAAAGCAGCTCAATAATTTGCAATTTGTATCTAGAATAGCATGAAGCAGTACGTCTTTCTTCGAAAGAAATCTAATTATCTCTTGGAGTGCTCCGGTTATCTGTTGTCCCTTTTGAATACAGAAGCTATAAATGAATCCTGGCTTGCATATTTGGAGAAAGATATCAGTCACGTACCCTGTTTCTTTATTTATCTCTAACCAAGTGCGTCTGGATGCACAGCAAAGTGAAGTCTTTACACACTTGCAAGAGCATTCCTGCTAAAGAACGTTTAAGATACTGTTGCCTTAGACATACAGCTGATCTCCCAGCTAAATCTAAATGTCACATTTAGAGGGTTAGCTACCCTTGCCTAAGAATGCATTAAGGCCACCTCGACTCCCATGTGTTTTTAATACTAGCAAGCCTTCAATTTCAAGATCTCGGATAATGCAAGAGCATCAGTTTCTGGACCCTCCAGCATCACTGGAAGTGGAAAAAGAAAACATATCTGAGCAAAAAGGACAGCTCTCAAAAATAGGATAGGTTTTGCTTCAGAAACAAGCACCTACTTCTCTGTGACACACTAGTAACCCTTCGGGTCTGCCAGTGGGTGCTTCTTACTAGGTGCTCCACATCCAAGGGAACAAAGACACGCCCTTGGTATTTGTGAGCGATAAAAGAAAAATTAGTTCCTAGATATAGCTCCTCCCTTGGGAATAATATTGGTGAAATGGTTTCTCATACAGCTATTCCCAGGCCGGTGTTCAATAAAAGAGAGGATTTTAAAACAACAATTCTTCACTGCAGATATTCACATTATTTCCATTTCAGTAAATTAGCAAGCCTCGGGGGGGGGGGGGGGGGGAGAGAAAGAAAGAAAGAAAAGGTGTGCCCTAGGGACAAGAGCATCATGAGAGCTGTTACTTCTTTTCAAGGCACTACAATACCACAAATTCATGCCCACACACCAGCCCGAAGATGACAGCCAGCTGCAGGGGAACCATATCCTTTGGCAAAAATACGAACACAATTCCAGGGATGACAATTTAGCCTGCAGCAGTACCCACATGACCGTCAGTGTTCATCTACTACTTTGGCATTTTGACAAATATTATATCAAGTAGAAGCTAAACGTACATGATGGGGTTTACAGGAGGAAATAAGCAAGCTTAATCATCTGCTTCCCTGAAAAGGTTTGTGTCTTTTGAAAAGCAACATTCATCCCTACACGTTCTATGGCAATCTTGGAGGAGGAACTCTTCCCCAGCAACGCTGGTGCTTCTCTCCTCCCACACCATTTCACTGTTGTGTACCAGCTGGGCATTCAGATAACGGTAGGTTTAACGTCAAAGTTGATCACTGCTCTTCAGAGTCTGAAGTTCATCTCACCATATTCCAGGTGACATGGAGCTTCTAACTTTCCTAGGTTTCCTCAGTCTTTTTGGGAAGGAGTGATGCGATTGTGTGAAAGATCAGTGTGCCTTTTACAAGTGGGCCTTACAAGTTATAACTGAGAGAAAGCATACAGGCAACTTGCTGCAAGTGGGCTACAAAAAGGCAAACTGCAGAGCTCAGGGATTACAGGCAGTGCTCAGTACAAAGAAGAAATACAAATATTTTTATATATATTAATTCATGCATATATACACAAACTCAAACATATAAAATGAAAAAGCGAGAGTTTAAAGACTAGAACACATTTATCTTGTTTGCAATCAAAAGGCAAACTTGATTATTGGATATCCATTCTGCTACCAAGGGCAGAACAGAGGACGTTGCAAGATATTGGTGGCGGCTCTTCCATTTAGTATCCTCAGGGACAAAACAACGCTTATCAGATGAGTCTTCTATGACATGCATTTCAAGTAAGTTTAAGCTAAGACATTCAGAAGTGTTCTGAGCACAAGTTCACAGTTGTTCATGGATTGAAAGAATTTTTGGATGCTGCTTCAGGTTCTTTTTGCTTCACCTGTTCTGCTCAAATAAGTCAAAAATGTAGAAAAAGCTTTTACCAATTTTATAAAAAAACCCCTAGGTGCCTCCTACTCGTAGGTCCACTTTCATTTCACTCTACATAGATTTCACAACAAAGAAACCTGAATAGACTGACTTCCATCTTTCAAGCACCTCTAACTTAACAATGAGACCTGGAGACACATGTATTGAAACTTGCACTCCAGCTGCTGCAAGCTCTACTTTTTTCTCTCCATTGCACCCTTCCTGGCACTGCTTTCTGCTCTAAATCAGAAAAAATAGCCACATTTATCAGTCCTAATACAGTCAGAAAGCAGTAATGCCAGCATTTTAACCTACTTTGTTAAATATTTAACCTTTAATATTTATGACACCTCAACTAACTTACTAAGTTTGTTTTAACACTTTCACAAATTGGAAGAATTTCTTTAACTATATAAAAAGTATAATTAGGTGAATTCTGATTCAGTTGAAACCTTGCTTTGTGTGGCTTGTCTTCTGGTAACATACATTAGTGAAACAATACTAGTCCAGTCCTTCCATTAAAATGATAACTTTTAGCCAGTTCTAATAAGTGATCATGTTTTCCTTATGCACATAAGTGAAACATCTTAATAAATGTATTTTAGTTTACTGATCAGGGAGATAACGTTTGCTTAAAACAGATAGGTTGCACTATGATTTGTATGTAAGAATTTATGAAATACCAGAAAACATACCATCGCGGTTCCTGATGAGGCCCTTGTCAAGTTACAAGCACATTTCAGTATTTCACTACACAGAAAAACATAGAACTTGAAATCAAACACTTCTGATGTCTTAAATAAACATCTTGTAAAAAGCAGCATTAAACCCTAAGAGCTTGCAGATTACATCTGGTCTCAGTCTGTACAGGCTGGCAGAAGCAAGCAAAAGAAATCTGGGGCTGCTGCAGGAGGAATGTCTTCCTCGTTCTGTCACAGCATCATCAGCACCAAGAGGCCGCCTTTGGTGGCTGTTTCACTTCTTTGTACGCCCTTCCATATGAAACAGAAGCGAGCCTTTTACCTTCACAAAATATTTTTGAGAGCTAAAAAGTGTTGTCCGACTGGTAAAGTGTTTAGGAATTAGTGCAGCTTAGTTGTCCTAAACAAAACAAACCCAAATCTTGGAAATGACTGTCTTGTTACTAATGGATGAATACCAAGGTTGTAAGGCGCTCCATGTTAAGTTTAAACTGCATTTAAAGAAAACTGCCTAATTTAAACAGTTGCCTACTGTATAATGATTTCTTTTGGACAGCTGGAGTTGTTGTTTGGTTTCTTCCTTCCAATGGTTTTACAGTCACACAGAGTAAAGTCAATTCTCTCTATTCAGAAATATGAAGCATGTTGTTTAAAAACATCTGATTCAGCAAGTTCTATCAAGGATAAACTATCTTGATCTTTCCCATTATTTTTAACCACTGGTAGTACTCATGCTGTATTTTAAAGATGCGTTGAAGCTTGTACCTTGTTTATTTTTACTAGCTAAAAACATTAAAGCCACACTAGGCTCTTGACATGCATCTTCCAAGAGCAACAACGGCAGCTAATTAAGGGAAAAAATACTGATTTTAATGATGTTTCACTGTTTTAAAACCCCACAAACATAACAGTTTCCACTGTGAACGTGATTTACCCTCTCAGTGCCTTCCTCCATTTTTAACATCTTCTACATTCACTCAAACTTACTCTGTCTTGACTGAAACTTCTTAGCTGTGGAGTCAAACAGGATAAACATGGTTTAAATTTATATAAACACTAGTTTACAGACATGGGTCAATGAAGCTCTATGATATTTAAAACACCTGGGACATCAATAGTCAAGATCATATGTAATACATATCCACAGGACTACACCCTAACAGCCATATCTTTATTACAAGATTGTCCTATGTATAATCTTGATGAAGGGAACTAAAGAGTGTTTATTCTGTCACTGCTTATTGGGGTACTAGTACAGAATACCATATATACACAACTTTCTCAATTCCAAAATAAATTAAAGCAATTAAAAGTACTTTTAAAACACAGTCTTCTCTAAGCTACAACAGAAAAAAAATTTAAGCCTCTACTCCATCCTGAGTGGCATTTCCATACTTGCTTTTTTGAGTTTGGTTTGTTTGAGGATTTGGGGGGGGGGGTTTTTTGTTTTTAAAATCAGCTCTGCTGTCATAAGTAAGATTTGGGGAAATTTCTAAAAAAGTTAAATCACTGGTAAAGACACAGTGTATGCACAATCCATATTAATACGCATCAAGAAAAACAGTGCCAGTTACAAGTTGTGCAGATGTAACAAAAAGCAGTAGTTTTCCTTGTTTCTTCACTGCATGGTCACAAGAAAGAAGACACAGCCAATGCATGTTTTTCAGCTTGCCACGTATGTCTCCCACCCTTTGCAGCCTCATCATACATACTCCCTTCCTTCTGATTTGCACGTAAATTTAACTTCCTGTTTAGATCCCACATTCTAGTTTCCAACACTGCATTCCCTAGATATGAGTTTTCTGAACAACAATGCGTGAAACAACTGACATTAGCTGCACTTCTCACCAAGAAATGCTTAAGAGTGTATGAAATAAGAGTTCAAGCGATTCTGACCTTAGCTAGCTAGCTTAGCTTGGACATGCATTCACAGAGAAATCACTTTGTTTCTGAAATCCTACCAAAATGCCACACACGAGTAGCTTCTGATTTTGAGAAAAATACCATGTTGGAATAAAGTCATAACCAAGAAGCTAGGTGTGCATGGGTTTGAGCAAAGTTGGCATGAGCTGCACAAGCATGAAGTGAGAAGGATATCTGCTTCATGCTACGTTAGCCTAGACTGGATGCACACTGACTCGGCCCGTATTTGACCTTCAAAAGCAACCTTTATGGTTTAAAACCCGATCCAAGCTACTGGCTGTCACACGAAACCAGTTCTACACAAAAAACCTTCCGTTCATAGCCTTGGGATTATTTGGTGGGTTAACACACAAAAGTCAGTCATCATTGCTGCACACAGATGCAAGGTAACAGATCATACAGAGAGAAGCTATCCCACTCCCCAGTTGTAGCCTACCGTGCCTTTATCCTGAAGGCACATCATCAGAGTGCAGACATCACCCGTTGCTTGATGGTTCACCAGCACCATGGCTTCATCTTCTGATACTGCTTTAACATCATCACCCCATTCCACTACTATTAAAAAAAAAAAATAAATTGAAAACATAAATCTTGACAATGATCGCATGGAAATTTTACTATCAACAAAACAAAAAACCCAAAGACCCCACACCCAGACAATTAAAACAGAGAAACCTAAATTCTACATATCGATTTAAATTGGCACATAGCATAAGATAGGACATTTAGCAAGACATTTTTTTCAAGCAGAGGGTAGCCAGCTTAGTTTTAAATTGCATGCACAGAATAAAAATACTCTACCAGAACATATGCACAGAGATTGATCTTTTTTGTGTCATTACACCATTCTATATTTAGGGTCTAAAAATTACATAAGCTTTTGACCCAGCTTTCAAATTCAACTGTCTCACTTAATTTGATTTTTAAAAAAATCACATTTTTTGTTGTTTTTTTTTTTTTTTTTTTAAACTCAGCAAGTTTCTTTCATTTCTACACTTACTATTATTAAACTACTCTTGTAATAAGAAAACAAAGAAATCTGTAGTGGGATGATTATATTTAAAATGCTACGTTAAACCAACTCAGTAATGCCAATCTAAACAAGTTTGCTATAGGCAAGAAAGTAGGTTCAGAAAATGCTGCTCAGATGACAGAAACTATTAGTCACTATTTTATAGGCCAGAGACCAGATACTCATGTGGCAAGAACGATGTCAGGAGGAAGCTACAGCTGCTGACCATCCAACATCTGCACTGACTAGCAAAAACATGCTGAGGTAAGGAAAAGGAGTTAAAATTGCCACTTCCACCATCACAAAGTAACTAAACAGCGAAAGAGAAGACTGCCTCCCAAAGAAGAACACAGGATGGAAAACTAGACAGTCTGTCATAAAAGACCAGCATACATCTAATGCTGTTATGGGGGCAAAGCAACAAGTGAGTAGAGTTAGTTACTGCAGTGTAGGGTAAAGGGAAAGGACGGGCAGACTGAGTAGTTCAATGAAGTTCAAAAGGAAAAGACACACTGTAAGATAGGATTTCTTTTTGTGCTTGTTCAGTATTTTAAGAGGTTCTTACTGACTATTATTTTCATTTCTGATATCAAAGGAAATGTTTCAGCTCTACCACTGAGGTTTTAGTCCTGTTATTAACAGGTCTCCAGGCAGTGAACATCTGTCATCACAGGACAATTAATTACTTTACTACTGTCTGTCTTTTAAGCAGTGGTTTAACTGATGCAAAAGCAACAGGCTACACATTGCAGACAAGAAGTAATAATCCATGCGTAGCTTCCTTGTCCTTGCAGAAATCCAATTAGCATCACACCTTTGACAATTGTCACTTGTATTGCTTTCTAATGGCTCCCAAATTAGTATTGAGACTTGAATACAAAGTGAAAAAATAAAATGCTGCATTTGATATCTCTAATCTGATTCTATCTACTTGTTACAAAAGTGAGTAGCACTATTCTTTCCATAATGTTGCTCCTCCCTCCCTTTACTTGAGCAAGTTAAGCATAGATTTCTCATTTTTCTCAACATGACCTTGGAATATGCCCTTTATCCCTCTTCCTTGATTACATAAAAATTCCCTCCCATGTGCTCTCTAACTCCATAGCAGCTGCAGTTGACCCACGCACCTTCCTTATCGAGTATTTCACATATCTACCCATGGCAGCACCCAACAAAGCAAGAAACAAAAATGAAATGAGAACTATTTTAAAGGCAAATTAATCAATTGCATATTGATTTTGAAATTATTACTTATGTGTCTTCATTACACTGCCAATGTACAACAGTCTTACTGAACATGGCTTTCCAAAAGTAATAAAAATTAAATACTATATACATTAAGCATCTGCAAAACAAGATTTCTCACAAGTAGCTAATTATTCCCAAATAAAATTATTTTATTTCTAGATCACGCAGAAAATAAAATTTATTACTATAGACGCTTCTTTGGAACACATCAATTTATACTACTGGAGTGTGTCCACAGAAGGGCAACGAGGCTGGTGGGGGGCTGGAGAATAAGCCCTATGAGGAGTGGCTGAGGGAGTTGGGGTTGTTTAGCTTGGAGGAGACCTCATCACTGTCTACAACTGCCTGAAAGGAAGTTGTGACGGGGTGGGTGCCGGTCGCTTCTCACAAGTGATGAGTGATAGGACAAGAGGAAATGGCCGCAAGTTGCGCCGGGGAGGTCTAGACTAGACATTAGGAAGAATTTCCTTACTGAAAGAGTGGTCAAGGATTGGAACAGGCTGCCCAGGCAGGTGGTAGAGTCATCATCCCTGGAGGTGTTTACAAAACAGGTGGATGAGTTTCTTAGGAACATGGTTTAGTAGGGAGACAGGCACAGTTGGACTTGGTGATCTCAGAGATCTCTTCCAACCTAGTGATTCTATGATTCATGACTGAAAAATGTAAACCAGAAGAAGTAGCACACGATTGAAAACAGAAAACTCAAGGAGCTTAATTTGCTAGAAGAAGTACATAGTAGCATACTAAGTGAAGACCAATGTCTGACTTTGAAACTTTCAGATATGCCCCAGTCAAAGAAAAACAGAGGGAAAAGGTCTCTGCTGCTACCTAGAGTGTATTACCTACTCTCACTAAACAACCAACCACATAACCAGCTTACAATGCACTGACCAGTTTCAGCTGAGAAGTAGTAAAAAGTTGGGGTATGCAAGGTAAAATGCAAGATAAAAAAAAAGTTTCATTTAATTCTTTAATTAATTTACTCAATTCATTTTATCCATCTACTGGCCAGGCTAACAGCTCAACTTCTGTGGCTCAGCTGACAGGTAGTTAACTTATTAAATCACAGCGATTTGGCTGGACATCCTCTAGTTTCTTTTCTGTCTACCATTTCTCCTCAGGCAATCAGGCTGCCTCTTCTGCTTAATAACGCTCTATGGTCAATTGATTGACCTCATTATCAGGGAGAAAAGAATGAGTTTGTGCAAGTCCTTCACAGAGCAATTCTGGATTAGAAACAGAACAGCCAACCACAGAAGTGTGCAGAAAAACTACTGCCATTACCACCATTTTTTGAAGAAGAAAACCTCTCAAGTAACTATAATTTTAAGTTTACTGTGTCCCTTTAAACTCAGTGAGGGAAATAAATGCATGTCTTCAATTTTCTCACAGCATTGAAATTTTCAAAAGAAGCACCTTTTGCTTCAAGAAATAGCTGTGCTATTGCATATCTCCACTGCAGCTGGCAACATTCGAAACCTCAGTAACACTGCTTTGCTCCTCTGCAACAAGACAATAAACATTTCAAAGACAAGTATTTGTCACTCAGGGACTTGAAAAAGAGCAAACATTTCCTCCCGGCTTCCTTCTATTGCCAGGGTGTATTTTATAAGGATATCAGTTCTGTGTTTACAGCCTCACAATACTTACATTTCTGCAAATGCTGTTAAACACAGTGAAATACCATAAAGGAAGGAAGGAGCAGGAAATCAGTTTAACATGGTAATTTGAAATCATGGTAAACTCAGTACTAAGAAAATCTGGGAATCCTGATCAGTAATGTCAACTTTCACTCACAAGAGTGAAACTAAAGTGGCTTAGCTGGAAGAGTTACTTAATTTGTGATATAGTGTTGGCTTGTCCAGGAAGGAATGAGGACAAGTTAGCTTGAAATTGCACGTGCTGGAAGATAGAAAGCTTTTTCCTGTCCAAGATGTACACAAGTCTCTAAAACATCAAGAAACTACTTCATTTATTGAGCTGAAAAGCAAGCTTTTTAATGATATAACCGTTGCAGAACTTGAACAAAATGAAAGCAGTATGTTTTGCCCACACTTTTACTAAACTATTGCACATCTAAACGTAGCTATTGAGAGTTCTCAGAACACTTGGCTGCTTTGTAACCACATCCTTAACATAACTGTAAGCATGTAAGCAAGCATTCAAGCACTTCAACTGCAGTATGTCATTAGGCTGGGCAATCAACTACTCAGCTAACTAACAATTCAGTAGATCTAGGTTATACTTTTGAGTACTCCTGGCAAGAATGGCAGCCTAGTATTCTGCACATCTCCCTAACAATTAACATGAACAGCTTCATTTGCATATTGCATTTTATACTTTAAGAATGTTCTGAAATTTTTGACTTGTCTCTTCGTCATCGATAGAGTTTCACTACACTGTGTGTTGCAAGAACTGGCACAAATTTTATTGGCATGTTAACAACTTAAGTTCTAGTGAATACCTGGGGTTATTATTTCAGAATATATTGAGTTTTACCGTCTTATTTCTCAACTGAATTGGAAAGCAAAAAAAAAGAAAAGCCTCCTGCCAGAAATTTCAACAGTCATTGGGAAACGGGCAGTGAAGGAACCAGATACAATTCTCACACTAGCATCACAGAATCATAGAATGGTTTGGATTGGAAGGGACCTCAAAGCCCACCCAGTTCCATCCCCCCTGCCATGGGCAGGAACACTTTCCATTAGAGATCAGGTTGCTCAAAGCCTCATCCAATCTGGCTTTGAACACCTCCAGGGATGAGGCATTCATGACTTCTCTGGACAAACCGTTCCAGTGTCTCACCACCCTCATACTAAAAAATTTCCTCCTGGTATCTAATCTAAATCTCCCCTCTTTCAGCTTGAAACTGCACACCCTGATAAAGAGCTCCTCCCCAGCTTTCCTGTAGCCCCCTTTCACTACTGGAAGGCTGCTCTAAGGTCTCCCATGGAGCCTTCTCTTCTCTAGGCTAAACAAGCCCAGCTCTTCCAGCTTGTGCTCGTATGGGAGGAGCTCCAGCCCTCTGATCATCTTTGTGGCCTCCTCTGGACTCGCTCTAACAGATCCACGTCCTTCCTGTGCTGAGGGCTCCAGAACTGGACACAACACTCCAGGTGGGTCTCACAAGAGCAGAGCAGAGGGGGAGAATCGCCTCCCTTAACCTGCTGGTCACACTTGTTTTGTTTCAGCCCAGGACACGGTTGGCCTTCTGTGCTGCAAGCACACATTGCTGGGTCATGTTGAGCTTCTCATCAACCAACAGCCCCAAGTTCTTCTCTTCTACCAAATTAATTCCATAAATAAATAAAAAAAAAAAATGAATAGACTGATGCTTTACAGTAAGGTCAGGGAAACTCTAAGGGTTTTTACCACAATTATTAAAAACCTCAAACCTATAAAAAAGCTTGATAATTCACTTGAAAGTCACAATATATGTAAACATGTAATTGATGTCGATATCCACTTTGCCATTTAGATTTGAGTCTACACACAATATTCACAACTTTCAGGTTTATTTTACTTCTGATTACTTGTAAGCACTTTCATCCAGGAGGCAAGACTTCAAGAAAACCTGTTCCAAGAAGTTGCAGGCTGGTAACCCTTAGAACTGAACAGTACCAGCTATTGTTAATCACCTGGAAACCTTCAGTAACAAATTTGCTGCATTGTTAACAGATGGCCTCCTTTACTTCCTCAAATCCATCCTGCCTTCTAATAGACAGAATGGTATTCAACAGTGAGTGTAACTCATGACAACCAGGTTTCTAAGTTTTTAATGTTCTTCCTAATACTCAAGCATTTGTGTCTGGCAAGTTGCAACCCTGCTTTACTGTTAATTCACAAATGGCTCATCAAGGCATGTTTCAGCTAGAGTAGCTATGTACAGTTGTTAAATTCATTTGTCTCGCCTTTATAGATTGGATTCTTTGATAGCTGGTATTAAGAAACCCCAGAGTGATGCCAGAGGTTAAATAATACTTAGCATGCCTAGACCGCAATAAAAAAAATTATAAAGACATGCTAAAGGTGTTTTTTTTCCCCTTAACAAAAAGGTTGAAGGTATTTGTCTCTGTGATTTGGTTGCCTACAGTGAAGAAAAGAAAACAAATACTGGATTAAGCAAATCAGCATAGCTAGTGTTTTGAATTAAGTGCATATTTTAGGGTTAGAAGATACTTAAAAACACCTATATAAAATCAGAGAGATACTATGGATAAGAGACAAAAGCTCTTCCTATCCCACTCATTCCTTCCAAAATCCATACTGCCAAGGAAACTTTCATATATTGTCTCAAGACATGCGGGTGACAAAAAAAGTACAATATAGAAAAGGAGGAAAAGTACATGCATTGACATCACATCTCATTTAACAAAGCTTCATGTAATATGGGTTAACTTTCTTTTCCTATGCAGCCTTACTAATAAAAGAATTGTCAATTTCCACGTTATTACAACATACACATCCTAGGGTGAGAAAAATACAGTTTCAAACAAAACGTTCATATCTAAAATCCCATCTTTTACAGTTAACTTGATTCAGACTTTTATGATGATAATAAACTGACCTGTGTTGACAATTTTTTCTTTTTATTTCCATCAAGAAAAAAAGCTTATTATAGAGAAGTCAGAGAAGCAGGAGCAGCTGGGGAAGAGAACTATGCAGAAAAAAGGGAGGTTGTTCCTACAGTACATGTTAATAAACCAAGGCTGGGTTTGAGATGTCCCAGTCATCAACTTCATTTTTCTGCGAGAAACCATTTTGCACACCTCTACACTTTACTGTAGGAAACAAAGCATATTTTCTTTTGCTTTCAGTTCCTTTCTTAGCTTCCACCCTCTCTTTTTGCATTTTACAGACAGATCTGCTTTGTGAAGAAGAGAACTTAGGCAATCACAATATTTATGCCCTAAGTAAACCCACTCTTACTTCAATTAACTGACACTAAGAGGTGTTGAAAACAGGAGACAATTACAACAGAGATGCTCTGGCTCTTTCATCTTTTAAGCAATCCGAGAACCACGTTTTTCCTAAAGAAAACTTTTACTTTTAAAAACAGGCCCTAGAGATGACTGCTTTTGAAGACTGACTATATTTTCCTGGAGTGCATGTTCAAGACCTCATGGGTACAGTTTACTTGAGTTCTATAATTCACTGGCACAAGAGATGACGCTTGTGGCTGAAGAAAGGGCTCCTTTTACCCATATGTGACTGCGAATCAATAAAAGCGAAACCTTAGCTCATCTTCAGAGAAAGAAGCAAACTTCTTCCACTGACTTCAGTATAGGCAATACAATTTCAAGAGCTTCTCCTCTTCACAATTATGCTAGGCAAGGAGTTCACATGATAAGAAAACTTTTACAGTTAAATTCTGTCAGGATACACAAGCCATGCTCACTACAGATATTTAAGGAACAGTTCCAATATACCTGAATTCTTCCAAGAACACATCTTTCAGTGGATGTACCCTTCACATTTTGTTGGAGGTTTCCAACAGCTACTTTATGATGCTCCCACAATGCTGCTTGAACTGTAGAAGCACCAAAGTCCCAGAGGTCATACTTCTGATCATCCAAACCAGAACATCAGTTGTATACGGTGGTTACTGCTTCCAAGGAGCAGTATAAGAGACAGTGTTCATAGCTACGCAGGCAAACATCAACTGTGAAACGTGAAGATTGCGATTGATGTCAGCTTTCATAACTATACTGGTAATAAACTGTAGCAGCCAAGAAGCAACTCTGCTGTCTGTATTGCTGCTTCTATTATTAGAAAAGCAACTGCAACATTGAAGAATGGGATGGAGTGCTGAAATCCTTTTGAAGTACCTTTAGCTCATGAGTCAGACCACTCACAGAAGGAGCAAGATGTACAGCTCATTCCTCCCCAGTGACAGATAAAATACATTAAGTATTAACTACCCAGAGGAACATGAATGCATTCATGAACTACTATACCAAAGCTCTAATACCTTACATACTGCAGATGTTATAATGGCGAAAAAAAAAACAGTTTGTTTGAAGTCTAGGAAAACAAAAAACAAAATAAGGGAACAGTCTCACAATTTTTTTGTCACCATGAAAGAACGCTTTTTTAACACACTTAGGAAATGAAACATCAAAACAAAAAATAAGGGTTATTAAGGGATACTGAAAATCAAAGTCAGGCTTAAAGGTGAAAAACAACCCCAAGCATTTTCAAAGTACGCACCAAAAAATTACCTAGTTAGAAGCATGGTCACCAAGGTCCTAAAACAACAGAGGAATCTGAACAAACAGTAAATATACTTCAGATTAACTGCTATCACTTCAGTTCCTATTCAGTACCATTTTGGTCACTCCCAGTTAGATCATGGAAACATGTACTGACAATCTATGTTCAAAAATGTATATTTCCAATATCAAAGAATATTTACAGAACTGTCTTTTTAAAAGACCATAAACTAAAAATAAGTATATAAACTGAAGATGAACTTTGCCTTCTGCTGGTTAAAAGCTTATCAACACTCTGGGGATGACCAAAAAGCTGTAACATCATAGTGACAGAAGCAAAGAATCATATTTCCGCAAAACAAACATCGAAGAGATTCTGAATAGAAGGATCTCAAGCTAAGCTGTTATACAGAGCCAAGACGAGACTTGCAGCATTCTGAATAGAAGGATCTCAAGCTAAGCTGTTATACAGAGCCAAGACAAGACTTGCAGCATACTGAATTTTACCTGGAGAGAAACCTGCTCTGACATCACAGGACCACAAGTTCACTTGTATGAAAAAATGTCGCAGGAAATTATTGTCCACACGTGTTTTACTGCTCGCTAGACTTTTTTTAAGGAGAAGAACAAAGATAAAAGTTTTTCTACCAGTTTGCTCTTCCTGTCATTCAACCTCAGGTCAGCGATCATGACGGAAACACCACAGTCAATGCAAAAAAGGTCCAGCACTTGCATAAATAGACTCATTTTGCCAGACAAGGCTGTTGTCCTACATTTCAGTCTCTTTCTCTACAAGGATGATTTTTACAAGAAAGAAAGGATCCTCAGCACTCAAGCACATGACTATAAATAGAAATTCACAGAACACTTTTCCATTCTTTTAAAATGCAAGAGTCAAACTCTTGCAGTTTGACTCCTAACACTTATGTTTACTCCTAATGAGAACGTATTCCAAAATCAAATTTGCATAATTTGATAACACAGTCTCAAAAGTCATATTCATTGTACTTTCTATTAAAAATACAGTATTTGAAGTATGGCTAAAAAGCTAAATACATCTCAAGTTCAAAGAAGGTTATATCTGTAAGACTGTTTTAGTAAAAACAGATTGGCTTACCTAGAATTAAAAAGAAAAGTTACAGAATTCAATACCATTACAATAACTCAAGCACATTTCTTTTTGTAAAAAGTTAAGTACCAAAGAAAAGCAGTGCGAAGAGGAAAGAGTTTCTTTTCTCTGAATAAAAAACATACCAGCACAGCTGGGTAACTAAAAAATGTTACAGAGAGCTCAATATTATTGTTACCTTTATCTTTTCAAGCAAAGGACAGTTGGCTGCAGCTCTGTATTTTAAATAACTTGCACTCAGCAGGTTAGTACTGTACTTTACCCATACCCATCTACCTCATCACTGCTGCTGAGCAATTAACAAAGCAGGAACAGAGCTGACAAACAGGGTCTGACACAAACACTGACACGACCGGAGCAACTCAATGTAAGTGCCATGGCTTCTTTACCCCTAGTCCCTCCCTTTAAAAATTAGAGGTATCTTCACAAAAATTCTCATCTGGAGCTGAAGAAATAGCTCCTTCCTAGGTTCAAGTCAGGAGTTAGAGGAAGGCTTCCCCTCTAAACACAGCTGAAAAGAACAAGAAACAAAATGGCAGGAAAGGGGAAAAGCCATTTAGAGCACAAAAAGGGGAGTCTAAAATTCAGTTTGTCAACACTGGGACTTGAGCTTTAAGAATTAAAGTTGTAGGAGAGAAAATCATTACCTCCAGCAGCACAAAGTCCAGCTGGAGGCCAATTACCAGGGCTGTATGTCAGGGTTGATACTGGGACCAGCACTGTTTAACATCTTCATTAGTAGCTGAACAACAGGACAAGGTGCACCCTCTGCAATTCTGCAGCAAGTTTGCAGGCAATGTGGAACTTGGAGAAGTGGTTGGTAAAGCCAGATGGTTTGTGCTGCCATTCAGAGGGATGCAAGATAGGCTGGAGACAACAGGGAAGTCAGAGAGTTCAACAAGGGAAAGTGCCACGTCCCACGCCTCGGGAACGACTCTGCAGAAAAAGCCCTGGGGTCCCAGTGGACAAGCTGACCTCGAGCCAGAAATGCATCATCATATCAGGGCAAATAATATCCTAGGCTTCATTAGGAAAAGCACTGCCAGCAGGCGGAGGGATGTGGTCCTTCCCCTCTGCGCAACACTGGGGAGGCCACACCTGGAGCACAGTTCTGGGCTCTCCAGTAATATACAAGATTCAGGCTTACTGGAGTGAGTCCAATGAAAGGCCACTAAGATGATTAAGGGACTGCAGCATCTTTCATAAAAGGGAGGCTGAGGGAGCTGGGACCGACTGCTCAGCCTGAAGAAGAAAAGGCACTGGAGGAGGAATCTTACCCATATGTAAGTATCCAATGGGCATGCGGAAGGAGTACAGAAGACTTAGAATCAGAGTTGTTTAGGTTGGTAAAGACCTTTAAGATCATCAAGTCCAACCGTAAACATAACACTGCCAAGTTCACCACCAAACCACGTCCCGAAGCACCTCACCTACAAACCTCTTAGATACCTCCAGGGATGTTGACTCAACCACTTCCCTGGGAAGCCTGTTCCAATGCTTGACAACCCTTTCGGCACAATAATTTTTCCTAACATCCAGTCTAAATCTCTCCTGTTGCAACTTGAGGCCACTACCTCTCATCCTATCACTTGTCACTTGGGGAAAAAAGACCAACACCTGCCTTGCTACAACCTCCTTTCAGGTAGTTGTAGAGAGCGATAAGGTCTCCCCTCAGCCTCCTCTTCTCCAGACTAAAAAAACCCCAGGCCCCTCAGCTGCTCCTGATAGGACTTGTGCTCCAGACCCTTCACTTTATTTAATCCAGAAGTCAATAGCTGCCAACAGTTGTACAGGTTTTAATTTATCTGTGTAACTGTTTGTCCCTTGAAGAGTATCACCTGCCTGGCACAAGTAACCCAATGAAGGTACTCACTAAAATGTTCAGTTTCATTTTACCTCTTCCCTCTCATCTTGCACTGCCTATGCTTGCTAAGGCCTTCTACCAGCTCCCTCAGTACCCTGAGGTGGATCCCATCTGGCCTCACAGACTAGTGTATGTCCAAGTGGTGTAGCAGCATGCTAACCATTTCCTCTTGGATTATGGAGGCTCCATTCTGCTCCCTGTTCCTGTCTTCCAATTCAGGAGGCTGGGTACCTAGAGAACAACTGGTCTTATTATTGAAGACTAAGGCAAAGAAGGTATTCAGTACCTCAGCCTTTTACTCAACCTTTGTCACTATGGATCCCCCTGCATCTAATAAAGGCTGGAGATTCTCCTTACTTCTCCTCTTGCTGCTAATATATTTATAGAAACATTTTTTATTGTCCTTTACCACAGTAGCCAGATTAAGTTCTAGTTAGGCTTTGGCCCTTCTAATTTTCTTCCTGCAATAATTAATACTTAGTCAGACTCTTTCCTGCAATAACCAATGACAGGTTGAAAGCCAATGAGCATAAACTGAAATACAGGAAATCCCACTTCAAGACAAGGAAATAGAAGAAAATGATCCTTTATTGCTCTAAGAGTGATCAAACACTGGCACAGATTGCATAACGAGGTTGTGGATTGTTCATCCTTGAAGACATTCAAAACCTGACTGGACACGAACCTGGGCAACCTGCTCTACCTGCCCTTATTTTGAGCAGGGGTTTCAACCAGATTATTCTCAGAGATCCATTCTGACCTAAACAATTCTGACTCTGTGATCTACAGCCTAATGCCAGGAAGATCCCAGTGCTAAAGAACTCTTAGTGAACACCTTCAACTACAACAAAACCTACATTTCACACTGTGACATGAAAAGGAACAGCCTTTAGAGTCTCAAAGCACATGTTACAAACACAAACTAGCAAGGTTCTTCTAACTTACTGATTGAGAACTGCAGAAAAGAAATTAATTTGAAGGACAGTTCAAACTTTAATCACGGAAGAACCAGAACACAATTTACCTGGGATCATGAAATCCACGCAAAAGGTGAGGCCTGTAACCAACACCACAAACTTGAGGCAAAGGTGTATTTTAGTGAGATTAAGCCATTGTGTTCACTGTTATTAAGTCCCGAGATCATCATCCGAAGATAGAGATCTTCAGATCTTTATCTGTAGCACCTTTATCTGTATCGTTAGCAATATTACAAAATAGTATGGCAAATTAAACTACTCTGTTGAGACTGTTTTGTCTGCCTGTCAAACACAAAGTACGCAAGCAACTACATTCAAATTGAGTTACTTCTAGTTACTCAAGCACCATGACATGAAAATTGCTACTTAACACTCAGATATAGCTATTGAAACCTACTTAAACATAAAACTTGGAGTAGTAACGAGTAAACAAATTAAAAAAAAAAAAGCATGTAAAGTGCGAAGGCCTAAATTATTTCTTTATCTAAGCTGTATCTTATTTTTGCTATTTTGGGCAAGTTGCTCTGATCCCTGAGAAGAAAGAGAGAGCCACTGCAATGTCATCTGTGCTGGAGAGAAAAAGAAACTGTATTAAAAAAAGGGGGCAGGGGGGCAAGATGGCACCATCGGAGCTATCAGAAGAAGGTGGGATTACAGGGCAGCAAGAACGAGTTCAACTAGAATGAATCTTTATGGAACTTGCGATGTGCTATGCTAGAAGACCTTCCAGGCAACTCACCTTTGGCCCAACATGCAGAGCATAACAAGCATGAGTTACCTAAGCTACCTTCTTTCTTTTTAAAATAAACACTTTCTAGACATCTTGTGGACTTCAGACCATCAAAAATGTAGAGTTTTGTTCTTTTAAAGAACGCTAGAATGTCAGAAACATGCAAACTCTCACTCTTATCCTTTTCCCTGTAAGCTTAAGTACAAAAGAGAAGGATAAACATCTTGATTATAAATATTTTGTAGCCATGTGCTACAAGAACTGCTATTCTGGCAGGGGCAGGGTGACAGCTGTTTGATTTTTAGTAGGGTTTTTGGATTTGTTTGGGGAAAGCAAATTAAATAAAATATTTTCTCCCTAAGAGAAAGCATACTGAGAGCACGCCCTCTGTCACAGTTACATGACTGCATGGTAACAATAATGTGAGCTGTCTTTGCATAGCCAACTGTCTAGCAGCAGAACCTACCCAGGGGCAGTATCGCAAACTACAATCCTATTACTACAGTTTCCTTTTGAGTCACTGGCAATGGTATGCATTACTAATTTGATCCTGTTGCTTGTCTTTCCAGATGTGAAATTCCCTGTGATGCCAGAGAGTCATTCACAAGATACTTCACCTCCCTCAACTGTTAAGGTGGCTCCAGAAGCGCAGGTTCCATCAGAAAGCACATCAAAACCAGCTACCATCAAAAGCACATCTTCCCATTTAGGTTTCTGGGGATACAATGCCCAGAGAATACACCCAGTTTCATGGCCCTAAGTAAAGGGCTACTTGTCATATTGTGTAATCAACACCAAAAAAACAGTATCTCCAAACCAACTGTGTGAAAAATCCCATCAGGGTAATGGTCTATGCAAAGCAAATGACTTGTGAAATAGCAGTCCTGCTTCCTCCAGAGAGAACTACCTCTTTCAAAGCTGGGGGAATGGTTGAAACCTGCTTTGCAGCCTTAGCTGTTAACTCCAAGGATCTCAATCAAAACAAAAAAAATGCAAGATGCAAACTAGCTGGTCTAGTGCAAGCTGGCTGAAACAAACTAATAATCAGTAAAACCATAGGACAGGACCACAGCACTCCCAGTTCCCATGCAACTGTTTGGTTGCTTACACAGAGCTATGCACTGAACCACCATAGGACTTTCCACTAGGACTCAAACTTCCTTCTTTATAAAAGAGAAACAGAGTCTGTTTCTCTTTATAAAAGAGAAACTGAGTCTGTTTCTCTTTATAAAAGAGAAACTAACCACTGCATAGTCCAGATAAATACAAATACTGGGGAAACTGGACAAAGACTCCACTGGAAAGAAATGCACCCACAAGGCAGAAATAAGACGCCCAACAAGTAATTAGGGAAAACTTGTAATTCTGTTTCAACAGAAAGACATGAGCGGAGTCTGGCTGCTACAAAAAAACAAAGATAATAACCATTTATTTTCATAAATAGGTAAATAGATAGGGGTAATTCACAGCAGATATTTTTCTTTTGCTTACAAAGCAGACAGATTTTTGAGTCTTGTTACAAGAAGTTTAAGTATATTCCATGCTAACTGCTCAGAATGAACTCCTAATAAAGCCTGTAAAAATTTTCACTGTTATTTAAGAGGGAGCAAGCTCTGTGAAAATTGCTGGTTAGCTCTTCTGTTTGTGTTTGTTTTTTTGTTTTTTTTTTTTTTAAAAAAAGTGAGGTATTTGGAAAGCCACATTTGTAATCATATGGAAGATTCTGCTCCTACTTAATCTAAATTTCCAAGTTGGGCCAGTTGAAAATATAGCTTTAAAAAGCAAGTAACTAGTGGCATATAGCAATGAACTGCTCAGGAAGAGATGATCACTTCCTCTCCTTCTAGGACTTGTAGACTGCAAGCTTCCTGTATCATGTCAAGGAAATCAGAGGTGTTTTTTTGAAAACAAAAACAAAACAAAAAAAAAACCAAAAAAAAAAACCAACAAAAAAAACAACCAAGAACAACAGAGATGCAAAACCAACACAATATATTCAGCAATCGTACAACAAATATCCCACAGTCATGACATACCAAGTCTTTCTGGGGACAATGGAAGAATTCAACTAGATTTACTTATTGCCTACCGCACCAGGGTCTGGAGAGGCTCGCTAGAAAAGAAAAGACAGGAGCTGGAAGTCACATTTCCACTTTTAATTCAAAGTTTTAAGTTACTGTACATCTTAGGACCATAAACCTTCCAGAGCACTTTACAAGATGCTCTTTCAGGTAAAAGACATGCAGAACACAAAGTTGGACTACACAAAAAGGGAGAGCAATTTCTCACAGGAAGCTGATAAAGCATATTACTCTAGTGCACTTATGTCATTGTTAGAGAGGTAACCAATCAAGGGTTTGTTGGTACCCATGAAATTCTCTGAGGTGCCTTAGGTTTATCAAATATAGGAACCAGAAAACTGAAACAGGGCCAGACATCAGCAAACATTACTTTTTCTTTGAACAAGATGTGGAACTTGCCTATACCTTTAAGTGATAGTCTGTATTCATCTCTCCCTACATACCAAGCTGAATTAAACACCACTTTTAAAAGGCTTTATCAGCCACCTCAACCACTTCACCAGGACTGGGTGTAAGCAAGGGTTATAGCCAAGAAGAAGGGTACATACCAAGAAGAGCTGCCAGAGTGATTACAATAAGATGTAAGACTGTGCTTTTCAGAAGATGCACTGGTTAAAAAAACAAAGTAATTACACTACTGAGTAAGGAACCTCCACTTCCTGTGGGTTAGTGTTGCTATATACCACAAAACAGAACCAAGACATTAGACATTTAAGCTGCAGAGAGGAGAGGAAAACTTCATGATGAAAAGGATGGAAAGAATTAAAAAATAACTGGATATAGATGCAAGGAAGCAGAAGGACAAAACTTTTAAAAGCTACCTTAAACGTTTGCATCGTTAGGTTTCGTGCACTTTATTAAACTTAGACAACAAAGAAGTCATAACATGAACAAGAAATTTAAAGAAAACATTTCCTCTTGGACTTCAGATACCATGTTAATTTTTTTCAAATAATGGATTTAATAAAGGCTAGGGGGAAATGATGTTTAGTTACCATGAATTTAATCAAAATAATTTCATCAAAGCAATAAGAAGCTAGTGATGTACACATTAACATAACAGCAAATTCCTATATTTAGGTTTATGTTTCTGTTCATGCAAGTCCCATTATTAAAACAAGAGGCCGTAATAAGTTTGAAAAGCATACTGTAAAGTGTATGACAATAACTGTAGGTAAGAAACTAATTTAGTACTTTTGTTGGTATGATGCGGCAAATGCTTCAAGCCCACAAAGCATCTTCCCATACTTAAATTCATGGCAGGTTATTGTATATCAGTTCAGCAACTCTTAAAAATTAAATGTGTGGCCATGTTTCAGGTTGCCAGTAAGCAGAAGCCTATTATCATAAAATCAGAAGCGTCACCTTTAATGGCACACTCAGACTGTCACAAATTAAGTAATTAGCCAGTAAAAAACAGCCTCTCTCATTAGGTTATTCTAGCTGATGTACATCAAAGCAGCAGCAGAAAGTTTACTGTTCCTAATTTTAAAAAAAGTTTAGCTGTCTGGCATCTGTTACTATTACAAAACAAATAATCCTCTTACACCTGCTGCCAGCTGCAAAAAATACCTTGGATTTGTGGCTGACAGTCTTACTGCGAGTTTCAGTAGTACTTTTTATTGACATAAAATGATCAACTTGATACAAACAAATTTATTCAAATATTCTGAAAGGTTGGCTCCAATATCTACCCTTCGTTATCAGTGCACAGACTAATATTCAATTCATCTTTCAATGAAATAGCCAGGTCCCAATCTTGAGATATGCTGCTGCAGTGATAGCAATGAGGCTTCTCGTCCTCTCTTCTTCTTGCTCAAATTAAAAAAAAAAATAAAATTCACATTTCAAATCTGAGAGGTTTTCTATATATTGAGATCAAATGGTTGAAAAGACAGTGGACAACTGCTGGGGAAACAAAAAAAGAAAAAGTACAGCCTTCAAGTGTACTTCAATTAAAACCAGCACTTCACTGCAGAGCAGTTTCTCTGGAGAGCACTAGGAAAGGGGCTCAACAATGGAGTTGTGAAAGAGATCGTGGAATTGAACTTCTCCATTTCCAATACAGCAAGTGAGCTACAAATGCAAGAAGATATTACAATCTCAAAATTCCACTTTACAATTAAATGGTTAATGGGAATACTCCTAAGTCTGTGCCCTTTACATGCAACTTGTCACGATCTGTGGCTACAAGTGTCTTGGCTACCTCAGGAAGCACTGTGCCAGGTGTTACAAATTACTCCTTCCTCAGAAAAAAAGAAAACTAGACAAAAATAAATTTATTTAGGCTACAGAAGTCTAGCACTCCCACAGAGCAAGAGCTTTGGTCAATACACTCCAGACATCAAATTCTACCTATCCAACTAAATCCTCTGAGAAAAGAAACCCTGCATCAAAGCACACCCAGTGAGTGACCAGACACTCACAATTACCACATTGTTTTCGCAAAGTATCAAAAGGGTGGCAATGGAACTGGAAGAGGAAGGAGCAGGCCACCTGCTAAGGCTCTTTCTTCACCACAGCAGCCACCCAAATGACCCTTAGCCTTCCTACAGTAACACCCAGCGACGCCACTCGTGGTTACATGAACTCAGCTCTGCATTTTAGCTTTTAAACTTGAGTAGGCTCTTAACACATCTGCAAAGAATGTAAGCAATGAAGAGGGGAAAAGAACAAAAAGGCAGTTTTCTCCCTCTGAAATAGATGAGGGACAAAAGTGCTTCTCCAGCCTGGAAAAATCTTGCCAAACTCCAGAAGCTCACACGATCTTTGAACACATCCAACACAACAGAATAACTCGGGCAAAGGCCTTGCTGTTGCCACATGCCCTTTTGACGTTACTACATTAGAAGAACCAATGCATTAGGTTTGATGATACAAATACAAGAGTTTCATATTAGAAAAACCAAATATTCACCTGTTTGTTTTCATGTAATCCACTACATGCAAGACCCTTAACAGACATTTTTATTAACCATTTCTGCATCTGAAAGCTTTTTTACAAATACAAACTGAACTTCATCAGTCCTTCACGCTATATTAGTGCCTACACAGGCTATGGTTGCCATTTATTTCCAAGTAAAGCTGTTGCTGGGACCAACAATAAATGAATTTTATGCCAGAGATGAGGACAGAAAACAAAAATGGATATGAACGAAGAATGCATTTGGAAAGGAAAAAACCAGTTAGTAGAGCTGGAGTTTTGCCAGGCCATCTGTATATATTTATGCATATCAAAACAGAATAGGTTCAGGTACAAAACCTCAAGAGGCCACATTTCTAATGTAATATCTTCGTGTGTGCTGCACAGTGGCACAGAACCCTTCTTGACAGACTCTCAAGCCGCTTACCACCCACACCATTGTGTTCTCCCAGGTCTCCCCAAATGCACACAAATACACCTCAAGCCTCATATGTCTACACATCCTTGGATCGGATTCATAACTGCCTATCTCTTTGGCTCTACCCTGCCTACAGTAACTCAAGCATCACTGTTCTTTCTTGAGACTTAGTTGGGTTGCTGTCCTTCCAGTACTATGCCAGCTTCTTTTCTACCCACAGAGCAGGAAATCTTAAAACCACAATACTTTAAGTTCTTTCACCTCCTTTTTCTCATATTAAGACAAAATAGTTATCTGTATATTCCTTTTGCACCTAAAAACTATTATAAAGTGGACTAAACATCTTCAAAAGGAAAGGATGCTGCTTCATACACTGCCTGTCACTGCCAGATTATGTTGTTCCAGAAGCAGAAGTAACAAAACCTGTCTTCTTTAAAGACTTGTTAGATAACCTCCTCTTCCTCAATGGGTTAGACAAGATATGCCGGCACTGTGGCAAATTCAAAACCATCAGTGCACTGGCTGGACATGCATCAGATGTGAAGAGACATAAAATGGCCAAATCTGCTTGCACTGCTCCCAAGTGAGGCCTAACTTGGGTTTCTCTGTACTCTGCTCATCTGCCAGTTCTCACAAAACACATGAGGACACCATTACGGTTGAAATCTGAACCATCTGATCCATTGCAGACAAATTTGCAAAGCAGCAAATCAGAAGAGTGGGAGGGGTGAGAGAAAGAATAACTGTTAAAACAAGCAGCTTAATCCCATCAGGAAACTAGGTTTAAAACACCGTCACACTTATCTACAAAGTCAATAAAATACCCAAATCACCAAATTACATTAAAATGGTTTTCAACGGCGACCCTAAACACCACAATCAAACATAAATGATGCTTAAATTAACAAAAAAAAATGCATTCTTAATATTAATTTTTTGTTTCAGTTCTGGCCAGCAAACACAGACAATACAGACTTTCACAGAAACTTCAGGATGCCAGGAAACAAATGAAACTACATTAAAAAACCTCGGACAAAATCCTCCTTATTGCCACCAAAAAATCCACATCCACAAGCACTTATGCTATTGTCCTAGTGATTCAACCTCCCAGAATTCACGTCCTCCCAAGCAGCAGCGCTGGGCCTTGCTCTTAGAACACCATTTCTATTTTTAGCTCTACATAACTGAGAAGCAGCAATAAAGCTATTAATCTTTTCCCTCCCCCTTTACTTAAATTACAAAATTGAGGTGAATCTCTAAGCTAGTTTAAACTATTAGACTCCTTAAGCAGGGACAATTCTTTACTTTTTAGAACTAAAATGCTTAAACAACAAGTCTTCAGTTTATGTAGTATGACTCAAAAGAAGTAACAACATTTCAGTATCCTGCAAAGTAAGTTACTTGTGAAAAGACAAAATGAAAGTTTTTAAGAAAAAAACCAAACAAAATCCCCAAACACCGTTTATTAAAGACTTTGATTTTCTATCTTCTAATGACACTAAAAGTCCTCTTCTTCACACAGAGACAGGGACATTGCATGTCTTCTACTCTATTCTGTCCAGGAAATAGAATCACTGAATTGTCCAGTTCAGTTCTGATTCAAATTCAGCTGTGAACGAAATTGTTGTGATTTGATTTCAACTAGCACAAATGAAGCTGTTAACCCCCTTACAGCTCCTTTTTAATTCTTCAGTAGCTTTAAAACTGAGACAAAAACAATAGAGTGAAGCTGAACCACTGGTATTTTTTAGTATTATTCTCCATCTGTTATTTTACAACAGAAGGTATAGTTATGCACCGAGCCAAAACTTCCCCTAAGCTCTCCACCATGATACCAATCTATTTCCTAAACTGCTGCTTTACTTAAATGTTTATTACTTTGGACTGTTCAGCACTGAACAAAAACTGCATTTTGTTGGCTATTCATAAAGCTTAAGTACTTTTGAAGTTCTTAATTATTATCTCTGTAGCTGACTAACTCAAACAGTATCCATACAGAACTTCAGAGGAACCCTACAGCTAAGTTTCCATCAAAACAAACAGTAGTCTTAATTCGTTTATCGATAGTTTTCAGTTTATGATAACCCCCTGTTCTCACTCTATGCTTAGTTTTCTTCTCTAAAGGAACTTTGCAGAAGGCACTTCGCCAGTCTAAACACACTAACCAGTTAACAAAATAGTAAGAAAAGGTCAAGTCTTCTTTATTCACGTATTAGAGCCCCGTCTTGCACAGGATTGCCATCTTGTATTGGGACCATAAGCAGTAGGTTCAACAAACACATTAAAGCTGGTACTGGCCACAAAGATGCAGTTTCTTGCTCTTTCCTTTCGCTATTTGTACCTACATCCTCCTTTCACCACACCCACAAAATGAACTGGGTTAGGGGCTGCGTTTTGTAAGTCACCCAGGAAAAAAAAAAAAAAAAAAAAAAGGCAGTGGGGGGTTTTAGGTGGGTCAGGACCAAATCACCACACAATCATTAAACGATGTGGCCAATAAGACTGAAGCAGCAGTGGTAGGATGAGTCTGAAAGGCTGGGACCGGCTTTCCTCAGTGGTGCTCCCTGCTTGAAATGCTTGTGGGGGAGGAGTGGGGAGAAAAAAGGAAATACAGCTCCATATGCAGAATCCCTCACTGGAATAATGGAAAATTTTTAGGAATGCAAACATATTAGCCTTATTTATTTCAGTAACTGCATATACAAATGGCTGGACTATTATCTCAACTGTGGTGACTGCAACAGCAGTGCAATTACATGCCTACGCAATCCTGCATTTGACGTGTCATCTTACCCATTACAGCTTATATTCCACTGTAATAAATGCAAGCAGATTACATATCTCGGAGCTGTATTTTGGCTCAGTTCATACTGGAAAGCTACACCACTAAGCTTATATTCCATAAAGGATTTACTAACTACTCTGTCTAATTAAGGTTGCACAACTCTTCCATTTTTAAGATCCTGTTTTCAGCCACTTAAAAATTTGCCAAACTAACCTTTGGCAAGACTTCTCTGTCCGTCACACACACCCGACAAAGAAAGGGAAAGCGATATCTCTGTTCATCTGTTTGAGTTTCATTCTAAAACAGTAATTTCTCAGAACAAAATGACAGAGAAAAAAGCCTTTATCCACACTGAACATTCATTTTTTTCCTCCAGTTTTCTTGAAAAGCTCTAAAAGACATTTATTATTTAGAACAGTTACTTTAAACGAGAATGAGAAATTGCATCTTTAGTATAAAGGCATCATCTCTGATATGTTCCAATGCAGACACAATCATTCTGTTGAAGTGGAAAAAAATTCCTTCTTCATATTCTCTGCAAAGACTTTGTGGACAAAGAATTCAGTTCTCTAAGATCCTGCCTCTCCAAATCAGAGCCAGACAAAAGCTTTCTTGTAATTATTTCACAAGGTTCCTGAAAGCCTACCATCAAGAAAAAGAACGAGAAGAGGTACGGAGAAGAGAGAGACACATCTCTCAGGCATTCTTAGTCATATCCTTTCAGGCACTCAACCAGCAACAAAGGGAGAAGTAAGATGACTAGTCTGAACAGATACACAAAAACCAAATGCCTAGAAGAACTAGGAAGGATGAAAACACATCCTAAAAGCTGTGAACAGCCATAAGCAGGAACAGTACTCAGAATTCCCAAAACTTTGTCTTTCTTTGGCTGTTAGCACATACATTAGTACAGAAGCATCTTACGGCCATTCCTGGACTTAAATGTAAATAATCACACCTTTCTGCGTAGGCATTCTTCAATGATTTCATCTTTACTGTCCTTAGGCAAATGTGACAGATTTGGTATGCTCACAATAGTTTTTTTATTATCCAGAGTAACAAGATCCAAGACTAACCCATTCTAAAACAAACGGACATAAACAGCAAAACAACAAAACTATCACCAGCAAAATCCCAACAGTGTGGGCTTTTACTCTAAGTTTTGTGCCAGAAAGCAGTAGCTTCCTAAAAATAAAATTCAGAGATCATTTTCACTACCTAATCTTTTGGTCCTTTATAGTTAAATGATACAACAGAAAAATGAAAGATTAGCTTTACTGCTTTTGACACGTTGCTGACGCTGGATGAACTATAACACAAAGTATGATAAAGCCTGTAATTCACGTTCCAGAGAGGAGAGATGGGAATTATATGGTGCAATTTTACACATTATTAAAATAGGTCCTAGCACTCTTTACAAACAGACACATCACTTGCACAAAGAAGCAGACAGTAAGTTCACTGTACTGCTGACCTCCTCTTACGCAAAGGCACAACGGGTCTTTGCTCTGAGGCCAAGGTAGATACAGCTCCAATGTCCTCAACCCGTTCAACTCTGACCTCTTCTTATCAAGACTGCTCACAAATTACACACAAACTTCCTCTTACAAACAGCAAAATAAACTCAAAGATCCCTGCTTGATCTCAGCATAACCTACACACAAACCACACATATCAGAGAAAGCTGCATTTAAGCCAGGGATTACCTAGAAACTCAACACATAGCCACAGCATACTCCAAAAGTTTTTGTGTCATGTTGCTATCCAAATCTACGGAGTCACATTAGATATTTTTGCACACTCATAGAAATCAAATAAACAAGAACAACTTTGTTTCCACATTTCACACACTGCCTGACCTCGAAAACAAGAGTAATTTTCCCAACACAACTCCCTACCCAGTCCTCAGAGTAGTGACCAGTCCCAAAAATAGAATATTCCCTGTGGGAAAAAAAAAAATAAATAAAAAAAAAAAAATCACACTGTAGGAACAGAAGGGGATAAAAAAAAAATGACAGGGTTACAGACATCGATAGGTCTCCCTGAAATAACACCTTCTGCCCTATTTGGGGAAAAAAATGTACTTTATCTCATCTACTGTTCTCCAGCTTCTGCTGCACTTCCTGCCTAAGGAAAGGGGCCGACTTGTCATGAGAAGCAGTACAGACAGCACACACTGCCTGCACCAAGAGAGTGTTGTCACAGCAATTCCACCTGTATCTTCTACAGTTCTGGAAGACAAAAAAATTCACATTCTTGGGGGATTAGAGGAGTTGAGGCTGTTGATGATGAAATGGAAAAAGATTTTGAATTAGAGAAAAAAAAAAGTATGACTGTTTGAAAAAGCTACAGAGTGGTCACAGTTAAATCACACACATAGACCAACCAATAAATGTTAAATCACTTGAGGGAAGAGGAATGGGGATACAACTGAAAGTCCAAATCTCATTTTACTGTACTTGGCTGAATAACAATGAATGAAGAAAGGGAAATTTCCTCGCTTGACAAAACCAGAATGTTCTTACAGACACTATTAAAATGCCACTCTTTCAGCAATGCCATAGGATTAGTTCACTTTTTATTAAGCACTGCATCATTATACCAGTAAGCACACTTATATCACAATGACTTTTTTGTGAGCGTTAACAGAGGTGTATTACTCTTCCCTTCATTGGCCCACAGCCCACCGACCTGTCAACATCATTGCACGACTGTATGTGACGGCAAAGGGCTGAAACAGCAGGTTTTGTCCAGTTGACCACTTCACTGGTGGAGCATGAAATACTCCAAGTAGAACTCTCAAGGAGACCTCCTCTCAAGATGCACACAAATCTCCTCACCACATGCACCACTTCCCCAGTGCTCCGACAGGCAGAAGAGCATTGCGGTCGCTGCAAACACAGGACATTCATCCTCCAACAGCTCCTCCCTGTCCTCAGCCAGAGGTACAAGCTGGGCACACAACCACTGTTCCCTACAGCAGCACTGAGATATGCAGAGCAGAGTGAAGCACAACACAAGCATCATAACTGATCACTCTGCTGTTGTAGAGACTTCTAATTGAAATACTGCAACAACACTACCACAGGCTAATGCTAACTTCTGCATTTAGATAGCAGGAGACAACAAAAGTTTGTCTAAGCATGTTTAAACAAAGCAAGCTTCTCTCTAGCAGCCCCTTACCAATTTGATTACATAGAGGGATATTAAACTTCAGTTTGCAATAGTTACTTCCTCAAAGAAATTCTAATCTAGAAGATGGTTGCTTTAAAACTAGTTTTGTAGGTGAGCAGGAGGTCATCAGAAATTCATCACCACAGATAAGCTCCATCTCCCTTCCCATTACATCTACTTCGCTATTTAGTAGTTTCTGGTTTACTTGTATATTAAATGACAAATTATAGTATAAGGAAAATAGGTACTTGCCAACAAAGAATGAAGCACTCTTGAGTTTGCTTTTTTTAGAACACATCTTCTAACAAATGCAGGAAAATGTCTGGAAGTGCTATTCAAAGGTGCCTTTCAAATCACGCTAATATGCAGATTCTAATACGCAGATTCTGAGTGTCCTAACTGAACAGTTCCTACAATGACAGCAATACAGCTATACAAAAAGCCTTAAAAAAAAGGCTTTGAAGAGTTATAAGAAGGCAATTCTGAAAGCATAAAAAATAAATAACATTGCTAAACTATTTGAATGTTCTTCATAAAAAGACACTCAGTCTTCTTTTTCCTAAGGAACACAGTACAGAGTTCAAGAGAACAGCATAGATATTTATCACACTCGGCCCTTTAAAAATCAAAGCCAACCAATTATACCCAAGTTCTCACTCATACTTGCATCTTAAGAAGGAAAAGATTAGGGAAAGGAGAGTGACCTTTACAATTTCTCTTCCTGTTCCTTCATTTTGCTTGTCCAGTGATACACTACCTCTTTGCATAACATCAAGCGCGTCTGCAAACAGAAACACCTACATTTATCAAAAAGCACGGATTAGAGCTGCTGATACAGACACACATCATGTAATTTCTGTGACAAATCCTCTAGGATCCTGGCACAAAAACATAGGTTTATGCGAGGAGGAGGGGAGAAGGGCAGATCTAGTTCATCAGTTTCTCAGCTCTTCCAGCTTTATTCAATAAAATACATCAACAACTATGCAACAGCAGCAAAGCCCAAAAGGAAAACCTAGCACTCACCACACTTCCTTAATTTAGCGTTCAGCACTCTCTCCTACATCTTACAACAAACTTACAGGGAGGGAAAGTCCACCCTGAATCTACTCTGCAGGCTGAGTTTAAGTTCCTAATCACAAACAGGTTGTGTCACTTCTCACTCAACAGACAACCCAAGCTAGGAGGAAGAAAAGGTAAATTAAAAACTGAAACACACCTTCAACACAATGCAGAAGCAGAACACTACCATCAGTTAAAATTCAAGTAGCCTTATTTAGCTGGTTACCCTATCAATGAATAAAGAACAAGTCCAAAACTTCACCAACTGCTCCGCTACTCAAAAGAAAAGAAAAATCCTTAATCTTCTCAATGACTCCGTATATTCCTATTATCTTGTATTCACTTTTGCAAAGATGGAACATATTGAAGCCTGTTAGTTTTAGTTTAGATTTAGTTTTCGGAATTGAAAACAGAAGAAATATGGAGCAATGTCTCTCTTGGATATACCACTGCAAGTCTTCGAAGTAGTTTTCAGTTTGGAATTAGTTACATTGTACTCTAAAACACTGAATGGGACCTTGCAACAGCCTTTTATAAGTCTATCGGTCTGGAAGCAGACACACAAATTACTCTTTACCTATGTTGAAGGTAGAAAGATAACGCATTCTGCATTTGGTGGTGAGCGCTCATGAAAGTAAAGAAAGAACGACGAAGAAATAAGCTATTCTAGCTATTTTCTAGTTTTCCGTACAACACATATTAATGTCTTGATATCAAATACGATATATTTAAACTGAGACTTCGTGTGTTTCCATAAAATCCTCCCCAAAACAAAAGCCATGCTTTACAAGGAAAAGCAAAAAGAAGGGCCTCCTTACCCATACACCATCCCAGAAAACACTCCTGTGTAGCTGTTTGTAAACGATACTTCAAACAAACATACTAAGCCATTTCAAGACTGTAAAACAAAGGATTTCAAATTGTCAACAATAATTTGTGTCAGCAGCACAAATCAACAGATGCTTCAGGGAGACTCTAGGATATGCAGATCATGCTAAGATCATTTTCCAAGCAATAGCCAAAAGAAACCACACAGTTCTGCAGTCAGCAGTAAAACTATCCCAAGCAAAATGCTTTCAGAAATCAACAATGGTGTTGTCCTGGGAAAATGGCTTGAATTTTAACTAGTACTTTCAACATACACAGTGAATCCCCAGAGTCATATGCTGTATGATTTTAGTATTACCATTATGCCCACAAACTTTCTCATTTTCAATTAATAATACACGCGACATCTTGAAAATCAGTCCTTCCTTGTGGAAGGTCTTTAAAGTACAAAGCAGACTTTTTAAAAACACCTGCCACTGCAAATACTATGTGGACTTCTTTTAAAGAGCAAATATAAACATATGAAAATATTTTCTAAATGGCATATCTGGAAAAGCTTGAGCTGTACCAGGCAAGGCAATTTTGAAGCAGTGCAATGTTGCAACAGCTATAGCCCGACAGACCAGAATCTAGCTTGCTGCTGCCACCATCTCCTTAAGAAGAACTGGAAGCTCACTTAGAGTATCCACAGAAACTTTATGCATCTCGGAAAGGCACATGACAGGGTACCAAAAGGGAGTTTATCAAAGCGGCTTCAACTCTTGTAGCCTAACAAAAAGAGCGTTCCATCTGGGTCAACGCTGACTTTCTGACTAATCAGGAGTCTGACCAGACTCCAGAGCTGCATGTTGCCTTTCCTTTTTTTCCTTGTTTACGTGGATAAGACCTGCAGATGCAGCCTGGGCAGAAGAGAGCGGGAGAATTTTAGGAGGGGCTGTTCATATTTTACACTCAGTAGATTCATTTCCTCCCCTTTCCAAGGTTTAAGTGCATACAAAGAATTGATGCCTGTTTTCTCACACGAAGTGCAGCAGCCAGGATGAAAATCAGAGCATTCGAGGACACAACTAGAGCCTTCCTGAATATTTCAGATCAGTTCACCACCTTGATGAGCCTATGAATACTAACAAGCAAAAATAAGTTCAATAATAACTGCAAAGCAAGCATGCAGAGAGAAAAAACCCTGCAGACTTCGTAATTAGCTCTGCTAAGAGCAAACGAAGAGCCATACAGTTGAGAAACACTGCATATTGCTGTTTGTATGAAAGAGGCTTCCTCTACTTCCCTCCATTCTAAAGCAGCAGCAAAGACAGTCACTGTTGTAAGGAACAGAAGACCTGCTCTTCTGACAAGCTTTGTGTCCTGACAGTTTTAAGCAGAGATGATTTCGAGACGCGCAGCCTTAATAAAGAAAACTTTGGCTCTATCAGCTACGTGCACAGCCCAAATCAACTCTCTTTTAAGGAAACATACCTTTTTCATGTAACGCTAAAACAAAGTGATTAGGATACTTAGGAAAAGTGATACTCCTAATTACACCAAGACAAAATAATGACTGAGAAACTCTTAGCACATAGTAAGTATGTAGCTGCAATTAAAAAAAAAGTTTCAGTAGACTCAGTATATCAAATCCAGAAATATAAAGCATCTCTATAAACAAGCTGAAAGAAAACCACCCCACATATCCGCTATATTTACATACTCCCTGTACTAAAACATCTATGTCTTAACACTTATTTACATCTTTAGATTTGTACATTTTAAATTAATAAGACGTTCTTACCTGTGTATCCTGCCCACCAGCCCCAGGATGCCACCATAGCCAAAAGCCATTTAAATAACACTCCTTCAATATACCAGAAGCTTTTACTGTCCAACACTCGGAGCGGCTGCAGCACAATTAAATACAAGACGTAGGACGGAATAGCCACCAGGTTGTTGGCAACCATGAAAGCGAACCTGAGGAGTGCTTTCAGGCAGGTATAGCCCACCCGCTGGGCTTGCTCCAGGCTTATGGCCATCCTCTTCTTCACAGTGCAGGGCTCAGGACTGTCCTAGGGGAGAGGGAGAACACAAGACACTGTCCGAGTGGGGCGAGGCCGGGGGATCCAGCCCCAGCCCGCTTCCGCCACTGCTCATTGGGGATGGGGAGAGGGGATGGGGAGAGGGGACGGGGAGAGCACCACCCCCGCTCCAGGGGGCTCGAAGAGAGCCCCTCAGTGGCTTCCCTGCCCGCAGCTGCCCGGACCCAGCCCGCTCCTGCCTCCGCTGCTCACCGGGGAAGGAAAAAGAGAGTGTGCAAAGAGAAGGGCGCTACCACAGCTCCGGGGGGCTCGAAGGGAGGGGCGAGACCTTCCAGCTGGCATCCCCTGCTCGCAGCGCCCCTGTAAGGGGGGTACACAAACCGGGGAAGTGACGGGCGCTATTCTGGCTCCGGGGGCCTCGAAGGGGGAGCTTCTCTGCCCGCATCTCCCCGGGGGGGGGCGCACACGAGGGAAGGGGTACACAAACCGGAGAAAGGGGGAGTGAGGGACACACACACCGGGGAAAGGACACACACACCGGGACAAGGTATGGGGTGACACGCACCGAGGGATGGGATGGGGAACGGGACACACCGGGGAAGCGGAAGGCGCTCCCCCCGCTCCGGGGCGCTCCAAGGGAGCGGCTCCCCTGCCCGCAGCTCCCCTGGGGGGGGGACAGGCGCGGTTCCACCCTGCCTCCATCACCACCACCACCCCCCTCCAATCCCCCCAAGCGTGCCGCGCGCTCAGGCAGCAGCCGGCGGCCTCTCCCCCGCCCCGCAGGTCGGGGAGCCGAGGGGCGCGGGACTTACCTCGGAGGGGGCGGGAGCAGCGCGGCGCGGGGAGCTGTGCCCGGTGGCCCCGGCTGGCGGCGGCGCATGGACCCGGCGGGGCGGCCCGGCCGCGCTGCTCGCCCTGCGGAGAGAGAGGGGGGCGGGAGCGCCGGGCGGGCAGGCGCAGAGCGCAGCTTCACCTCGGTTCGCCCCCTTCCCCTTCCCCTCCCTTCGGGACGCGCCGAGCCCCGGCCCCGTGTGCGGGGGGAGGCGGGCCCTGCACCTGCTGGGGGCGCGGCCCGCACAGCGTCCGCGGCGCCACCACCCCCCCCGCGCGCTTGTGTCGGGCTGCGCGCCCCGCCCCGCCCGCTGCGCGTCCGCCGTGACCGCCCGCGCGCACGGAGCGGGGCCGGCCCGGCAGCAGCGCCGCCCCCGCCGGGCAGCGCGGGCTGCGCCCCCTCACACAGACAGACACAGCTCTACCTAGACAGACAGGCGCACACGCACAGGCACGCGTCTGTGCGCGCACACCGCTCTACACAGAGACCCCCTACCCACACACCCCGGCCCTTACACCTCCCCCCTACCCACACAAGCACCCCCTACACATTCGCCCGATACACATAGACCTCCTACACCCACACGCACACCCCTACACACAGAGAGAGACAGACACACGCAGACAGGCACTCGGCAGCGGGGAGCAGAACGCCCCTCCCGCCCCCGGGTCTCCCTGCGCCGAGGAGGGGCAGAAGCAGGGGCTGCCCTCTCCTGCTCCCGGGCTCAGCCCGATATTCCCGCTCGGTGAGGCACAGCTTTGGTCCCCTTCGCAGCCACCGTGGTGAAAGTTGGGTCACAGGGCCCCTCAGAACCACCAGAAATCACGGAATCATAGAATGGTTTGGGCTGGAAGGGACCTCAAACCCCATCCAGTTCCACCCCTTGCCATGGGCAGCGACACCTCCCACCAGCCCAGGCTGCTCAGGGCCCATCCAACCTGGCCTTGAACATCTCCAGGAATGTGGCACCCACAGCTTCCCTGGGCAACCTGTGCCAGGGCCTCACCACCCTGACAGTAAAAAATTTCTTACTAATATATAACCTTTATCTCCCCTCTTTCAGCTTAAAACTGTTACCCCACACCCTGTCCCTGCACTCCCTGATAAAGAGCCCCTCCCTCCCTGGCTTTCCTGTGTGCCCTCTGTAAGAAACTCCCTTTTGCGTACTTTCGATAGATCAGCTTTCCCAGCTTTTTCCTTCTCTCCTCCTTCCCCTGCAGCAACACACACCATCTTCCACTTCCAGAAGCCCCCTGCAGATCTACAGCAGCATGTGAACCCGACTAAGAAGCAGCCAAGGATGGAGAATTGACAGCCCCCTCCAGGCAGCCCCACACCCCCACAGAACCCGTCTAGAGTGCAGAAATTTTGCTTTCCATGTAACTGCATCATCCCTTGTGGCAATAGAGGACTGTTGCCTCTCATCCACTCACTGTGCCCATTCAACACGTCTGCTCCTGCCTTCTCTGTAACCCCTGCACAGGCCCCGGCAGAGCGCTTCAGACCTCTCGGGACTAACCCAGCCAGTTTCCACAGCTCAGTTCAGCTATTATAATACCTACACAGAGCAGAACAGCTTGTGCAAGTGATTTTACCTCTGTTTGGGTTCTCAAGGAACAGAAACAGTAAAAAAAAAAAAATGCAACTACAACTTAAAAAGAAGACATGCTAGAAGGTCTTTTGTGCTGAAAAAAAGGAAATTTTCAAATGGTAATATTTAGACTGAAAAACATATCGCTTTCACATACAGACCACGCCATGTGTAAAGCTAGCCCACTGTTTCCTAGACAATGAGTCTTCAGAGATGACTGCACCATCAACATTAAATCCCAACCTCCGTTCCAGGAAGAAAACAAAAGTTGTTATTGCAGATAAATTTCATCTGAGAATTTAAAAATGCAAACAGCCAAATAATGCCACAATGTTCTATTTGAGCAGAACTAAACAAAACTTCTAAATTTCTTGATAAAAAAGGGCACATCTTACATAAATGTTTCCAAGTCTGGGTGTTTTTCTATCTATGTTATTTTTATTACTAGGTTAAATCTGACAGATTCACTCGGTAATCATTATGGAGTCAGCTCGAGCTGTTTAAAGTGTTACCAGCTTCAGTAAGACAAAGCTTTATTTTTTTTCTTTTAAATATCACACAAACAATTCTGGGCATACGCTTGAACTATTATCAGCAGGATTTTGCTCCAAAATCCTTCAGTAGAAAAAGTATGACTTAGGCCATAGTTAAAGTTACATTTTAATTTTTACATACCAACAGAAAAATGAAGCCTTTTTTATATATTATTCCAAGCTTAAAAATATGAATTATATTTAATTTCAATCTCTTACTTTTATTCACACTGTAAAATTCAGAATAGTATTCTCAAATCTGATGCATCAAAACAACGCGCTGCAGAAATCATTAGACAACTAATGAATTAGGCAATTTATATTGCAGAAAGGAATCGCACATGGGGAAGCAGGCATACAAAGCATTCTTTGTAAGAATGACTGCCTTAAAGCTTAGGAAGCTGTGGTTTAGCATTTTGCTGAACGAGCCAGTAGCAAAGATCCACTCCTGTTCCTCATTTCCTGCTGGCCTTCACATGGACAACTCAAGTCCTAGGAAGCGTGCACAAGGCCATACATACCTCATGGATCTCAAGAAGCCTGCTGTCATCCAGTCTGACCCTCTGAAGAATCCTTTCTGGTATAAAGTAACAAAGTGTGTATATGTGCCATTACTGCCAACAACGAGAAACAAACAACTAAGCAGTAGAATTTTTTTTCATTTGTTCAATAACTGTTAATGCTGAAGCTCAGAAGTTTCACAGATTCTTTTGTTTTGACTTTTTGTTTTAATTCTGATTTCTGGAAACAACTCATAATCTGAGCTTCATGAGCTTTCATTATATATTCTTTGCCATTTTACTATTATAAATGCAAAAAGGGGCAAAAGATTAATATAAGCACTATCAGTTTGTGGCCATTTGAACCGTTTATCTTAAGTTTACATATTTTTTGACTGAATCCTCCCCCAAAACTATGCCTTTTCAGGCTTTCAGAAATACTGACAGGGATATCACTACTGATCATTGTAAAGATACATTTTAACGTGCTTATTAACTGGTAGATACAAACACTGGTTATTAGGTGATTAACTGATGTCAAGGATTGCTGGAGATTTTGGAGTTGTCTCCTACTCACCTCCAAAAAAACCGACAGACCAAAAACACAGAAAAAGAAGGTTATATTTATTCCTGCCTATAAGAAGAAAAAACACCTTATTACTGAGGTGGCAAAGTTACACAATAATAAGCAAACACATCTGTCACATTCAATCACTTTAAAAGGTTACCCCAAACAGCATGTAAGTTATGGCAACAGAGCTGCACAGTCTACAAGATTCTTAACTCACACAGTCCGGATCTGATCACTGTATCTGGCTGCAAGATTCACATCAGGTTTTAGCCATAAATTCCTTGAGAGACTTTTGACAAAGGTATTTTTCTTCTCCAGATACACTTGCAGGAGTGATTAGCCACTGTTGTTCTCATACTCCACTGTTCAATGACGCATATTTACATTCCAATTTTGCTGCAGCATTAGAGCTGCCTGCAAGCATAGCTGCAAGGAAGGAATGCACTGCACATTCAAGTAGTCCACGAGTCACAGAGGTATGGATAACCATAATGAAATCCAGATTCAAAGCTGTAAATGCCAAACCAGCTAAAGGATATGTTTCTGGAGCTCAGAAAAAAGCAAGTTTGGGAATGCTTTTGAACCTCTGTCTTGGTCAAAGATTAGGAAATAAAAAGTTTTGCATTTGTCCTGACTACATTCAACCAGTTCTCCATGCTTGCTTTACTTGTAGAAAGCTAAAGTCACAGATGCCATATGGTCAGAGAGAAAAGGGTTAGGAGGATACACTCATGATGATGACTCTGAAACCAAAATCACCTTGAAAAAGCATAAAGGCCTGTCACACAGAAAGCAAAGACAAGAAAATAGCCTGAGAAATCTCGGAAATTCTAGAGTGCAGAAAAAACCCTACTGTTCCCAACCTCTCAGAAAAAGCTACTTGCTACATGGGAAATTGTATAAAACTTTATTTTAAAAAAATATCATGACAAGAGATGAAAGCAGACAAAACTGCCATAAGGAACTACAAAGATGGGAGCATGTGCATAGCATACTGCGGAAGATGCATGACATGAAACAGGGCATATACTCAAGGGAGCATAAATCCAAAAAAACATCTCAAGTGCATGGAGTAATAATTGGATTTGAAAAATAACATTTTAAAGAACCACCAAGAAGAAATTAACTGTTTTCTATAGGCTGCAATAGAGAAAGAAAGGAAAGAACTGGTAAGAGAAAAAAGTAAACAAATAAAAGGGAGAAAGTTGTGGGCCCTTTAAAAAAAAAAGAAAGATAATGAAATTTTAACCTCCAGTTCTGAGCTGCTTTATGGAATGTCAGATGCCCTGGTGTGGAGGATTTTTGCATTGCTGTCTTCAGAACATTAAACATTTTATTTCATTCATTAGTAGTTAAACCTTCCAAAATGTTCTATAACAGTAGCTTTCATTACGCCTCTCATACAGAAGACATAATTACCTCCATTTTCCAAATAAATTTGCAAGTTTAAAAGACAGTTGCAGTCACTCCATCTCTACCAGCTGTATCTCTGGAGCAACAGAAGAAACATGCTTGTTGAAGCCCCTTGATCTTCAGTGGCAAGCTGTTCTTGCGTCTTTTCTCTCACTCATCCAACTGCAGACCACGATTTCAAAAGCTCTACTTTCAGCAGCCTGAGTTCCTTTTGAAAACTAGCATCCCATTATCACACACAAAATGCAAAACCCAGCCCATTTTCCTTTTCTGATTTTTTGGGGGGAAGTAAATGTTACCAGACTATTTGACCTTTCAGTCAAAGATGCTTTTGTTTGCATCTTAAGGACACTTTGGGGTAACATAAAGGAGCTGTTACAATGTAAGTAAATAGTGGCATTGACTTTAATACCTATTATATTCCTATGTTCATTTAAGAAGGCTTTAACTCACCTGACATGGGGCATCTCCCTTCCCTTGCCCCCTACCCCAGATCCCATGTGCAAGATCCGTCACCAAGACAAGTCAGACAAGTCAGCCTTGCCAGTTCCTGTGGTTCTAGCACACAGAGTTGTCATTTTCTCTCATTTTCTAGTATTTTAAGCTCTCGGATGACAGCCTAAGTTCTGTCCCATTAAAAAATTACAGGCCTCAGAAAATATTTCACAAGTGTGACCAAAAATTTCAGGCTTTTGATAAATCCACACTTATTTTCTCCTCTCTGCTATCTTGAGTCGACATCTGACAGTGTTAGTTCTAGCAAGACTGCAGGGTGCCAAGTTAAGGCCTTGACTTGTTTTAGGGCCATTTTTTTTCCTGGGTGGCAAAGATTTATTGGCTTTAGACAAACAATCTATATAAACACACAACCGAATAAACCAAAGAATCCAAAGTTACTGCTTGGGTAAGAGAAAATAAACAAACAGAAGGTATTTCTTCTGCATAAATAAAAGTAGCATTGAAATAGCAGTGTCATGACATTTCACCCAAAATCTGTTTTGTTGTTTCTTTTGAGTTTTTGTTTGGTTTTTTTGTTTTTTTTTTTAAATCAGGAAACATTAACTATTAGGCAAATTGGATTGTTATAGTTCTCTGAGTTCATATTTCATTCTAATTTTTTTGCAATCCTAAATGAGACCAAATAAACATTTTATAACTGGGTATTATTGCATTTGTAATTTTGCACTAGGGAATTTTATGTAGTTAGACATGGAGAGAAGCACAAATTCTGGCCCCAGTGAGTAAACATCCCCTCACATTCTACTCTAGTGCAATGCTGGAAATTCTCTCCAACATAAAGTGAAAATTAAAATTTTACACACAGCTTCTGGGGAGAGCAAGCTGAGCCAGAGCCAAGGAATCTGTACGACATGGAGACACAGCTATGCTAAATTAGTACAAGTACAAATTATCAAGTGTGCTCCTGGGGAAGACAGAAGACCACTCACATCTAATGCTGACTCTGGCTACAGTCCCATCATTCCATCTAGCAAGTCCTGCAGCAAAATGGATCTATACACAGTGAGAAATCTCAAGAACATGTGAACTGCACTCTCCCCACTGTGCACTTCAGATTGAGCTCATCTGTTGGATTACTGCTGCTGAATTGAATTGGCCAACATAGTTAGGCACTCTCTGCAGGAATGTATTTTTGTCCCATTTGATAGCTATTTCTAATTTATCATGTATTTTCCAGTGGTTTCTTGAGGCCAAGGCAGTGTCAAAATAGATTTGCTGGGTATGGACATACACGAAGTGACAGTTTGTAAACTCTTTCAGGTGAAGATTATGTTTTAAAATTTAGAAGTACTCTGTTATTTCTGATTTGCTAAGGGTTTGGTTTTAACTATTTTTGGACACATGTATTTCCTTCTTAGCACCAAAGCAATGTGAGAACCAGTATCTGTGCTACTTTCACCACAAAGAATCTAAAGAGACTAAGTTACGGAGGGGGACCAGGACATATGATGCTTCAGTCAAGGCTATCCTGATTTCTGAAAAGAATCTGGGTAGATTCATGTCTGAATGTACTTTTTCTACAGCATAGAAAGAACAAATCAAGGAAGTGCATATCTGGATAAGAACAACACACTCCTCTTTGTTCATGACCTTCACCATTTGCAAGCAAGGTGAAAAACAGAATACACATCACTTTTGAACCATTTGCCAGTTAGTCAAGACTAGCAGAAGGTGAGGCAGATGTAACCATCTCTCCCTTTCTTCTACCAGCTAAATGCAAATTCCATGATTTTCCACTTAGGCAGCACTGTTAGCCTTTAAAACAGTGCCATTCTTAGATTTTCCATCTTGATCTATTTTACATAAAATATAAACATCATCTTTATAATATTTTTGGTTGCTTTTGGTGTAGCATGTCAGGAATATAAGCCCCGTTGTTGCAGCCACAGGTTCTGTTAACACGTATGCAGATCCAGTAAGATTACTTGCAATGTATTTCACAGTTGTCCAAACCAATATCACCTTCAGAAATGGTGAGGTTAGCTCTCAAAAAAAAAAAAAAAAAAAAAGGTAGGTTTTAAACCAAACAGGCCCAACACCTTTCAACAGGAAAAGCACTGTTGTTCCTGCTATTACAATGCCATTTCATATTGTACTAGATTTTCCCATACCAATGCCTGTAATGTGAGCTGAACAATTCAGAGGTTTTGAGGCATTTCATTTCTCATTAAAACTAAACCAAAGACTTCAATAGAGACCCCTTATTAAAGATGGATAACACATACACTGCAATGCAACTAGATGGTCAGTGAGCAACCCTTTAATTTGTTACTGCATGTAACATGTTTCTGCCATACCCTTGAGTGTCAATCAATGGGTGGCTTAAGTAAAGCACAAAGCAGCTGGGTTCTCATTTCAATTACATGGGTGTTTTTCACCCATTGACACTACTGTCACCAAGGTAAGTTTGAGCTGAGGGTTTGCTCTTGGCTTTTGTTTGTCTGTGTGGTTTTTTGAAGGAAAGGAGCTCTAGAGTTACTCCAACTACTTATCGAATCTTTAACTTTTGTGTTAGCTTTGTTATGAAATCTTTTATCCATGACAAATGGATTTAGTTCAAACACATCTACAGAATCATACGTTACTTCAGGCAATAATGATATGCTGATTATATATACGCTTGCACTTAAAGTTTGCATATGGAACATGGTACGAAGAAACCAACTTGTCCTTAGATTGGACTCCTAACTGTTTTGCAACTAACCATTTTAAGAAAAATATAGTGAAAACCAGGGACTTGACCGAACTGAATTAATCTCTGATGTTTTTCTCCATCTGTACTGGCAAATTAAGCACTTCACTGCACAGTCCTGGTCATAAAGATCACATGCTGTGAGGTCAGTCATCAGGTGAAGCTCCTATTTTCTTTGAACATGTCCAAGTTCATTTCAAGTCAATGTTTACCAGAGTGACTGACTGACTCGAGTTTTGGTAAATTCTTATCAATATCAAGTCAACGTTTGCAGCTCAAACCACAAATGCAAGAGAACTAAATAAATATTATACTTATTGCTGTTAAGGTGGTTCTTACACTTAAATGCCTAGTGAATAGTTATAAAGTTAAAGAGGTATTCAGAGTACTTTATCCTTCCTATGTTTGTTGGATTCAATATTGTCACAAGCTAAAATTAATATCACCGTTTCATAAAAGTGGTGGTTTTTCTAGTTGAAAAGGAAAGTGAAGAGTTCAATGTAACAATGACAGCTGCCTTTGTGGGGGAGTCTATTTGTTCATGTGCTGAATTCCAGTGACTTCAAACAGCACTGTGCAAAGTGCAAAGATCCACCTCATTCAAGTTGGCTGAAGAACTGGGAACAAACTAATCAGGTCTAATCCAAGGTCCACCGAACATTTCTAGGAAGTAGGTATTGTAAAATAAATACCATCACTGAAATTTGATCAAGACCAAGGTCTATTAAAAATCCCGTCGCCTTCCCTTCTGCAATTTAGTGCCATTTAACACAGCATACAAACCCCTGCCTTACAATGCCATACCCAGCTTTACAACTCTTGCTTTGCTTCTCAAGACTACGTTTAACTTGGTTACCCAGAGAAGGTAATGATGTATATATCCATACTGCAAGATTGTTATGCAGTTTTGCACAACAAGCTGATACTGATGCAAGAAATAGCGCAACACTAGGAAATCCAAAAGAAGTCACATTATAATTTGCATTTAAGCTACACTCACCCACATCTGTGTCAGTGTCCCTACCTGCTTGTTTCACAGCTGAAAAGCACTGTTGCTGTCTCTCTGCTGAATGTTGTAAAATACTGTAGTACAATGTTAACAGCAATTAATTATTTCTTTGGGAAAAGATCAGTTAAAGCTACTGTTGGCATTGGTAAATCAGTAATCATTAAATTAGATAATGCTATTAGTTGGGCATTAAAAGGTAGCCTGCCTTCCCCGCCACCTCCAGAGTTAAAAATGGAGGAGGAGGTTGAATTCCAGGAAACACACATTAGTTGCAGTTTCATATTAAATTTATCATCCTAAGTGAGAGACAGGCTCAGAGGGAGATGAAGGGAGGAGGCTACATTACAACTTCCGTGTTACATGAGTAGCATCAACAAGAAGGCCCCTTCTCATCCTCCCCATAGCAAACCCAAGCTAAGCCACTCCATCCTGATTTATACCAGCCAGCAGCAAAGGTGTAAGCAACAGTCACCATCAGTTGAAGAGGAATTTTAATCTTGAGAGATGAAAGCAATGTTTTTATATACTACATATTGCAGACATCCAAGACCAGTTTCCTTCAGTTTGTGCCACAGCACAAACATGTCTGTAAGGTAAAAATACAGAGTATTTCCATGCCATAGTCAAGTGCTGCACAAAAACTCCACAGGTTGGCATGTGCAGTAAGTGCTGGGAATTGTTTTTCTTAAAATACCATGATTGTTTATCATTAGTGATATTGATGCATTTCAACTTAATAAAATGTAATAAAAGCCATTATACTATTGTTAACTGTGGCTAAGAAAAGCAATCCTAAAGGCATGGATGAATCCAGCCAGACGGTGAGGTATTACAATAGCTTGATTTGCTCAGCTTAAGGTTCATAACAAAAAGAGAAACAAAACTAAGGTTTCAAAACGATCAAGACATAACTGTAATGCTACTTGTGCTTAGATTTATTCATCTACTTTGTCTTTAGGGAAAAAAAAGGTTGAACATAATAAAAGAATAACAGAAATTAAATGAAAGGCTCCCTTTACTACACAGAAGTGATACAAGGGGAAAAGAAAAAACCCTTTCAAGCAGCTGCTAAACTGTTTCCCCCACATACGAATACCCTGCCCTCAATATTCCATAGCTCCATTTCCACTGTGCTCTTTTGGGCACACATACACCCTTGTTAATCCCACTTAGCCCATGCTCTGGCCAATGCAACCTAACACTGTGTTATGCCTAGTGCCTCACGCTGTTCCACTTAGGTGCCAGCTTTCACTTCTTAGCTCTTTATAGCCCCAAGGATTCAAATGGAAGGTAGGGCCAAAAAGAGCCCAGCACAGGAAGCAAAAGAGCATGACCTTGACTGAGAGTATATTTGAATAGGACATAGCACTTGCAGTATACTTACACTGGAATACTCATCAGCTGGTTCAGATGGAGACACAATCCCAACCTTGAGGAGAAGAAATGGTAGTTAAATCAAGTTGTGAGACTGAAATGAGAAGTTTGGTTATTGGTAAAACTCAGGTCTTTCTGCTTGCTCCCACTAATAAGTGTCAAGACTGACAGACAGCAGTAGAAGCCACTATAATTAGATTTTGGGGTGGAGGAGAAGATGAATTAAATGGGAAAATGTGTTGAGGTTCTGAAAAATTATCAAAAAGATGTGACTTGTGTTAATGCTGAGTGGCCAAGTGATACATCACAGCAAATTCAGTATCATAGAACCACAACTGCTTATCACACTGAGCTGTGAGAACTTTGTACTGACTTAATTGAGGTCAAGATTTAATTGCATGTCTTTCAGATAACACTTCTAAATGGCAGTATCTGTCTAAAGAGAATACATTAATTCAAATCTTTTAGGCCAAAAATCTACAGAGAAGCAGAAGCTTCCAGTCACAGAAAGAATATGAAAAAACTAAAGATATCTTGTCATAAAATGTGTCTTGATTGGCAAACTAAGTAAGGATCAAACTAGTAATATGTTGGAGGAATAGCTAGATACAGCGGAGTGTATGCTTTGGTATTTAACCTACTTTTCTACTCTCTTCTCTGTATTTGTGAATTTGAGGGGATTCTTGCCTCCCAAAATCAGCCTAGCATCCTCTGTTACTGATACTCAACGAAGACTGTTAAAACAAAGCTACTAAAGATAAAACACAAAAATAAAATCCAGTAGTTGAAGAACACATTGTATTGGGTTTGTTACAGCTTGTTAGTAAGGATTCTCAGGCTTGAGTGGTGAAGACACAGAACACACCATGGGGTGGTACTTCAATTCCTTGGTACCCGAGATCACCAGCTGACAGCCTCGTAGGGACCAACCCTAGCAATGTCTGGGTCACAGGAACCTGCAGGAGGATCTACCATGCCCAGCTATAAACTGTTTCTCTCCCTGAAGGCAGGGAGGAGTGGAAGCAGAGTTTTGACACCTTCTAGTCCCACATCAGCTATTGCTGTCTCGAGTTGGGGTGGAGGCCAGTAATTTGGCATATTGCAAATTATATTGCACATTCCACTGCCTACAACACACACTCTTATTGCGTTAACTTGTCTCCAAAGTGGAGGTAGTATAGGAGTTGTTACATACTTGAAATATGAATCATCTCTCCTCTAAGGATGGGGTACAAAACAAAAACAAATAAAGGGCAAACAAATTAAAACAAACAAACCAACCAACCATAAACCAACAGTAGTCGTTAGATGAGGCCACAGAAAACATTCCCTGGTGTCTACTCTGACAGATGGCAGAGGCAGAAACTAGGACTGCAAGCAGAATCTATAGCAGAATGGCTCACATTCCAAGGGAGGAAATGTACTTAGATCTCTGCTATTCATTACACTGTCAACTGCCTTGACACTTGCTCCTGGCCACTAACTTTTCCCCAGTGAAATGTGAACAAGGAAGAGAACAGTCCTAACACAGCCTGGTCAGGCAGAGCCTGTTGCTCACTGTAACGCAGCAAGGGTGATCCCTACTGTCACCTCACCACACACATGCACATTATTTCCCAGCTCTCTCTGCTCTTCTTTCTCTCTGACATAAATTCTTAAGTATCACAACTTCTGCAAAGAGAACTTAAGGCAAGGGTGCCAAACTCACAGCCCGTGGGCTGAATCCAGCCCTCCATTTCATTTTATCTGTCCTGGCACCTTGTTTCTACCCAGCAGCAGCGCCGAGCTCCTTGCCCCTACGCTCCTGCCAGAGCGGTCATCACATGTGCAGCATGTGATGAGCATTACACAAGGAGCAGGAGAACGGTGGGAGCTGCAAGTTCGACACCCCTGACTTAAGGGAATGACAAAAAGAAACAATAGGTATATTTGGAAGGGCTGAGTGCAAACACTGTTGTACAGGATGACCTGTTGGTTGCTGTTATGTCTTGAGAAGATGGATAAAAAGGGCACGTTAGCAGCTGAAGACACAACCGAGTAAAAATCCACTTGTGAATTTGATGAATGAAAGCAATAGATAAGGGAAAAAGTTAATCAAGTGTTTACATAAGATTGCTCAAATATACTACATAATAATCTAGAGAAGTCTAAACCATTGCAGTAAGACAGGAAGATTTGCAAATCACTGCTCTAACCAACACACCCAGGAGCAGACATTCTTCACCAGTGTTTACCAGAGACTTTAGAACAAAACACCACTACTCAACTTTATCATCAAAACAAAAAGATTAAAAAGTGCCAAAACTTCACACTATCTCTGGTCACTATCTTTAAAAACAAATGACAAAATATCCTCACAAAATACAATGGATTAATGTTCTGTTCCATGGGAAAATGTTGAGTGACACAGAAAAAACGATGTGTTTGTTATTTTAGTTGAAAGTCTGTATTTTTCAAATACTACCACTGCTTTTCGGTGGACTCTCTATACTAACTGTTTCTTTCTAGGTCTCTGCCTTGCTCAGAGCCCTTCATCCATCCTGTAAGCTATGTTGCTGGGATCTTACCAAGCCTCTAGCAGCTGATGTGGTTCACACTGAATTTTAGTCAAACAGTTATAAAAATCCTGCAGGGTTTCTACAAAGGTCATCACAAAGTACATAAATGTATATCCATTTATGTTTTCATCATATTAGATAAATCACAGGAATTACCGATTAAAAACAGTTCATGTGAAGCTAGATATTATTCATGCACCAAAGACTACTCTATATAATCTGATGACTGTAGTCAGTGACTTCATTATGCAAGGAAACAAGAGCTGGAATACTCAAGATTTTTCAGTCCAGTCTATGGTTTCACATATACAGCAATTTGGATATGTTCAGTTCTGGGCTAAGCCTACTCCTAAGTGCATTTGTTGTCTGCAAACAAAGTTCAATAGAGCTGCCTAAATAAGTGCAAAAAAATCAAATTTTGCATTTGTTACACATGAAACAAAAACAAGCAAGCCCCCACAAGCATGTAAGTTCCAGCTCTTGTTACCAGCTAGATTTAAAAGGATGCATACGAGTAATAGTCGAGCTTTAGCAGTTCAGAAGCACTCAGAAAAAGTTTCAAATCTCTCTTCCCTTCAGTGAAGCTGTACTACCGAAGGACACTGGATCCTCTCTCCAGTGTGCCTCCTTAACAGTGCTCATGCTCTTTGCAAGCCACAGTATGTGTATTCTGTCACGGGCCTGATGTTTACTTTGTATTTATTGAACATCACCTCTAAGAGCTAAAGCAAGGAACTTATTCAATAGTCCTGATCTTTATTCCTAGTTCTAAATTGTTGACTTGATCATCAAGTACACTTATATTAGTCTTTAATCAGTGGAGATGCATGACTTAGCATATGCTATGAGTGTACTAAATGCACTTAACGTCTCCCTCACTCAACTACCTCAAGATCCTTTTCAAATTCTTTTAGAATTCATCTTTATTCTCTGCTAGTACAGAAGTATACATTTGCCCAGTTTCTCTTTTATTTTCCAGCCCCCTTCAGAGCAGTAGTTGCTTACACATGCACAAATACTTTAAAGACTTAAATACTTGAAGAAGCAGTAGAAGGCTCTCATGCATCTCCAACATACTTTTTACTAAGTGGAATGGCCATTCAGCTGTAGCTCCTTCTACTTCTAAGTAGTCAAAATTACAAAATAAACAATTTAATAATGACATCATCAATCACACGCAGCATTCTTTGCAATGACTGGATTCTTTGCCACTGCCTGGATAACACAGGTAAATATTACATCATATCAAGCTGTATGTCCTGCCAGGTTTGTAACTGAAGCAGCCTGGAAGTTTTAATATTTTAGAGTGGCACAAATAAGTCATGGTCTCAACTGCCTCTGCTGAGCGTGAATTATGTACCTCGTTTTAACAGGAGTCCAGTACAGAGTTACAGCAAAGAACTTGTGCCCTGTGTTAACCCTACTACAGCATTAACAGGGTTTGTCCAACCTTGAAGGCAACTTTTGTCTACATTCTGTTTAGAAATTTGACACCTGTGAATCCATCTAGACTATGAAGTAACCAAATTCCCCTTGAATCCATCTAGACTAATATGTAACCTATCTCAGGCAGCACAGTTGTAGATTGCTGCTTTCTTGCTGGACAAGTCTCTTTCCATCTCTGTCCTTCTCTAATTTCAGTCCCCAATTCTTCATTACCAGCACCATCAATCAAAAATGAATCAGTGCTCAAACAGCTTACCTGGCTCCATAGCTTCTTTAGAAAAGTGGAGTCTTTAGAAAGCTAGAGTCTTTCCTTGAAAGTAAAGGACAAATTGAGTTATGCTTTTATTCCCAGGTATCTCAGATATTTCATAACTCTAGTTTACTGCACATATACATCTTTATTAGTTGTCATCATTTCTACAAGAACAATCAGAGGGTGTTGAGCCGCTTCTCTTCCAAAAAGTGGAGACAAGGAAATAAAACTGGTGATAATTGCAGTGATACATTCTTAAATGACTAACTTGCAACCAGCTTTTGCCAACTTGCAAGTCTCACTCGCACAAGGGCTTCCTATATCCTGCCCACACTTCCTTTTCTATAGGTTTGAGTGGAAGACACTTGGCTTGTAAAACTTTTATTAATTTCATTTGTGCTGTTCCTTCACTCCTTGAACGGTCTGGCACAGCCCAGTAAGACTGAGCATTTCAAGACCAGATCAAAGCTAACTGAATTGTCTAACAATGTTGTCAGAAGGACAGATTTTACTGAAAATTTGGTTCTTGGTATTTTTTTATTTTTTAAAATTTTTGAAGTCACATTTCCTGGAGTCAAGCACTAAAAATAAAAGTGAGGAATGAGATCATGCAAAACATGACTTATGGCTACCACGATTGTGGAGAAGTAGCTGAAAGTAAAAGCTCAAGACAGTAAAAGTAGCATTTTTAGTTTATTCAGAGTATTTAAGGTAGCCAATGTCAACTTCTCCCTGGGCTGCCTTAGAGACACTAGACAGTCTAAAATTTACAGCAGGAAGAGAGTGTCAAGCTCCCAGCAACTTTTCATTTCAAAGAATATTCTCATCTCTGCCAGCAGAAGATAAGCAGTCAGACATAGGTGAGAATTCATGAATCAGAAAACCCACATGACCTCACTGGTAAACAGTGGCTGACTTGCCATAATGTAAGTGCTGTCATTAGCCATGACTGTAAGGGCAGCGCTCGGAACGCACAAAGCCCAAGAGAATTAGAAAGGCACATTTCAGGTGATTAGGCAGGCACTGCAGAGGGCTCCTCCATCTGTCTTGTCACAGCAAGAGCTCACTATGTTTATATTACAGACTGGACTTCACTGAAAACAAATTCTAAGGTCTCATATCCCTCTTGGTAAGCTGTTTTCTGGTGAGGTAATGTTTACATACATACATAAATACATTGAGTGAGTCATCAACATTTCCATCTACCATTTAGTACACTCATATTGTTAAAGGACAGACCGGAACATGAACAACCAATCTGCAACACTTTTTGTTGAAAAGAGTTTTCATAAAAAGAAAAAAAAAAAAAAAGAGAGAGAGAAAGATTGATTCATCAGCCTGGCATTTTAAAAAAGGTTTTCTCAAAAGCACTATTGCCATGCAAGTTCTGCACTGGTTTTGTTACATTGCCAAGCTGAACGACTGTAGGTATTGCAACACACTTAGTCATGAGTTGGGGCCTCTTTTGTCCTATACAGAAAGAAACAAAAGAACCCCTCTACAAAACAACAGCACAGTATTTTTAATTCCACAGAAACAATAAATTTCTAAAACTCTGAACAGCAAAGCATAAGGAATTAGGGGTTTGGTTTTGGGTTTTGTTTGTTTGTTTGTTTAAATCGAAACCCAACACAGTATAACTAGGTTCTTTTCCTAGGGTCAGGCTGAAATATCAGGAAGACAACTAAACTTACAGCCTTCAAGCTATCATTATGGTTATGTGTTGCTATATTGCCCTACTCCCTACAGAATTAAAAATCAGATTATATTTTTGTTCTTAACCTCATGTACACATGCCAACAGAAATACAAATCTCTAAGGGGTTGTACTACCCAGATGCACTCAGAATTAATCCTCCAGAAATTCCTCACAAAGATTTTGTCCACGCTAACACGCAAACCCTTACATGAGGCGAAACAAGGAGAGGTTCTGCATCTCTCTCACAGGACACAGAAGATTGTCAGACAAATCTTTCGCTCTGCAAGGATGAAAACGCAAATCAACTCTTTACTGATGACATATAGAGGAGTATAGAGGAAAAACTCAAGTTTGCGCACCTCAGACAGGGTCGATTCACACTGGTTAGGAAAAAAATGTCTAAGTGAAGCGGTTACATTGACAGAAAACAATCAGCATAATGAATTACAATAGCTTTTGTTCCTTCCTTCAAGAAATGACAAAAAGATGTTCTGCAGATGTCAGGCAACATTCTTTTGTGAATTAATACAGCTCCTGGAATTTCCTATCTGTCTGAAGTGGATGGCTAGCTCCAACAGGTCTCCATCCATGTTGCTTTTCCATCTTACTCAAGGGGCAATGATCCAGTTTGGACGTGGTCATTTGCACAAACCAGTTTCTGCAAATACACACCCAAGAAACTAATTCCAGCAGATTCAAGATGAAGTAACAAAGTGTTCATGATGAAGTGTTCATGTAGGAATAACATCAGCATAGCTAAAAAGCAATGTGAAAACAGAACCTTGACATCTACATACTTTAGGATTTTGTGAAACTATGTGAGTCAGACAGTCGTCACTGTCCACACGCACCGCTTGCAAATCAGGACATATTCAAGCACACCTCACCCACCCCAGAGCAAAGGGTGACAACTCACTTCAGGCCTGGCCTCATCCACTACTCCACAGAGGCATTTCTTGCCTTCTGCTGCCTCACTTGTGGGTGATGACTCACAGCAGATGGGAAGGCCAGACAGCTGGCCGGTAACCACTGCTGTGATCTCTGCCCTCTCAAACCAGCTATGCCACGGTTCAGCTCTCTGAACAGACTGTTCCCTCCTTGGGTTAAACGCAGAAATATACCACAGATGCACAGTCAGCGCAGCAGTTGATTATTACCTTCTAGGCTCTCTGTTGATCAAGCTCCTACACAGCCAATCAAGACGAACTTGATAATTCAGCTGAAAAAACATCCTAGCAAAATAAAACTGCTGTAACTAGATAAACTTGCTATCTGATGCAAAGAGCAAAGATGGAGACAGGAATACACAGCAGAGAACCCCTTTCAGCAACACCACACACCTAGACTGCACTAAGTGAAGCATGAAACTGTACCCTGAAGAGTCAACTCATTATCTTTGGCGGAGTCCACTCATACACACACTGTTCAATTTATATTTATTACAGGAAGTCTCTTCTAGTTCAACTGCTTCTCACTGGTTTTGTTCTGTAGTTTGAAGCTGTGTGTTAAGCCTGGACAGCTATTAATTCCAAATTAACTGCATTCCTAAATTTAGTACTTGTAGTAAGCAGGGAAGGGATCCAAGTCAAACTGCCAGCAAGACACATTAAAACTGTTGAGTAAAGGTATTTTAAATCAGCCAACCCACACAAGTCTATCTTCTTTGGAGCTTTGTAGTCACCACTGATACCCATATATCCAAACAATTGATTTTACTATTTAGAGTTTAGAAGACTTCTTGAAAACCTCATCAAATTGAAATCTGAGGGCATGTGAATGTAAGACTTCCTATGCACTAAAAAAAAGGATAATTAAGACTGATGTGGCTATGGCGTAAGTTTTATTTCTACACAATAAAAGAGCTGCAGTATCTCCTTCACTGCTTTACTGGGTCACTGGTTCAGAACAGACAAAAAGAAAACCCAGCTTTTTACTACAGTTAATTGTTCAGTAGACTACGGAGTTTAAGACATTGCCACAGGTTCCTTTTAGCCTGCAAATGATTTTTCTCTCAAAATTCATTGAACTTTCTTCTTACAGTCTTGGATCAGGAGGCTAAGGCTAACTGAAAACTCCACACAGCCAAGCTTTCCTTAATTTCAATAGCACTGCTTTGAGAGGGGCAAGCAAGACGTAAAGATTTTATCCTAGAAGCAAATAAGAGTACCAAGATTTCTTATTTCTGAGGGCTGTGCTGACAATTAGCACAGCAGAGCTTTCTGGAAGTGTGCAGAACAGCAGCTGAGATGAATTCTCACTGAAATACAGGTAATCTGTGATTTCCGTGGCGAGTTTCAGCAGCTGCTATTTGTCAGATAGACGTCCCTTGGGAGTACAAGAAGCTCAGGAGCTATCTAGGGTCACCACTAAGATACACTTGCTTCCCAGTAACACAAAATTCTTAAAAATTCACAGAGAAGATAACTGCAATGTTGCATAATGTATCTTGTATGAAAAACTATGTAACACTTGTTTTTCCCCTGCTTTCAAGAAGTGCTTTTGGGCCTCACTGTCTGCTTTGTCAGTTAACAAGCCATGGTTCTAGTTAAGTTTCCTTTTGCTTAGCATCCAAGGTTGTGTCCTTGGAGGAATCTACATGGGAGAAGCAAGAGCAGCTCCAATGGTGCCGGAGGCTGGGTTACAGAACTGCCTTGGGAGCTGGCAGTGCTCCCAAGTCCACACCCTCTACGCTCCCTTATTTTTACCCCCTCTTGCTTTGGACAAGGCAATACCCGACTACACCTGCACTGCCACAATAGGAACAGATTGTTTTGAGAAGATGCTACTAAGAATTAAAAGGCTATGTGTGTAGATGTGCCGACCAAGGAGAGAGCAAAGCACTGTATGTCAGCAGAAAGGAAACAGCCATAAATATAGCCACTCTGAAGCAAAATGCTTCTATACTGTATTGTACAAGATTTCTCTTTATCTCCAACACACATACACACATCGAACATAATTCAAAAGAGATTTTAGAAATGCAATATAATTCATGCAAATCCTATCCATTCCTTCAATAAGTTTGGGTGTTTTTAAACTAAAATGGTGACATCAATAAAAAAAATTAATTTTTAAAGTTCATGCATAAGTTTAAAAGACTATTGAGCTTGCGTCTACACCTGTCCAACTCCTGTGCAGTTTCACCAGATTTATATCCACAATTATTTATATATCCTCTAGCAAATAAAATAGCTAAACTAAGGCAGTGCAGTCCTCAGGTAAAATCAGTACATATCCAAAGAGACAAGAATGCAAAAAAGAGAGAAGTTTAAGATGCCATGAATACTCATGATGAATGCAACTTAAAGGAATCATTTGTGAAACATACTTAAACGACCTCATTAGGACATTATACCCTAAACTCCAGAGGAAGGCAGAATTTGAAATTCCTTCCCTACCCCTTTGCTGAGTTCCACTTGCCTTAAGGCAGAAATCAGGCAGTAGTCTAGAAATGACACCTTCTGGTATGTCTGGGCACAGGTTCCCAAGAACATGAGTAGTAATTACTTGGAGTACAGCTGGCTACATCATGCCCAGAGAAGTCAGGTTAAATTCTAGAGCCTAAGCATCAATTATTATTAGCTTAATGCAGAATGTATTACGGATGCATTATGAGTACCTCCACTCACCTTAATCTCATCATCTCCACCCTTTCCAAGCCTAAGACTTTATCAGAGCTAGATGATACATTATCTTAATCATTAAGACTAGACAATGCTCTAACTGTCTGCATAAGCCTTTTTGTTGTTTGGATTCTTAGCAGCAGCCTCAAGACCAGTGTCTAGTCCTTCCTTTCTCCAGGAAGTGAACAAGATCTGAATTGTCTTCGTGTTATCCGTGCACAGCTACACATAAGTGATCAAGTTACTGCCTTATTGAGAAACACTAAGGAGTTTTAACTTGGGGCCATACCATAGAAGTACTTTCTAGGGTCTTTGTTGCACATCAAGTATGGGCACGAAAAACAGAACGCAGGATTCAAGCAAAATAACCTTACCGCTTCGGTTAAGTCGAGGATAACATGCACTGCTGATAGCTCCAACAACAGCTTTCTGCATACTGCTGTACCTTCCTCACTTCTCTCAGGGTATTTTGATTTCTATGAAAATCATGGTTCTTATTTGCCAAGTCTATTTCACAGTGTATTAAGAATAAAAATACACAATGATTGAAACCAAACAAAACAAACACCCAAAGAATAACCTCACTATAGCCCCCACATCACTGCTTATGCAAAAGGACGATTTAGTAACAGGTCTAAGGTGTTTCCAGATCAGCACACAGATATAACTAAGCTGCAAATAAGCCAGCGTGAGAAATTCTTCAGAATCTTTTAGAAATTCAGATACCTGCATGGCAATACAGATTCCTGCACAAGCTAATTTCCAATAAACACTACTTGCCACTTTTCCAGAAGATACTTCTCAACCCCCAGTGTCCCACACCTCGCACCCAGATTCTCAACCAGGTGAACAAACTTGTTTGAACATGGAACAACTTTTTCAGCTGCAGCAGGGTAAATCTGACTGGCTCACAGACAATTAAGCCTCAGGACAGGTCAGGGATTTCCCTGGAGAAGTTTTTCCCTGCTAGGCTTCTCTTAAGTTTTGCTGTGCACTGCGAACATAATATTTTTTATGAGAAAAGACTGCTCCCCAGTGTGCAAATTTAGTTTCATTTGAGTTGTTTTGGAATGCTGCCATCAGAGGCTTCCAGCAACATATTGGTCAATAACAAAGCAAGAAACATTCATTATACAGGATAAAAAACTGTTTGACCTATTAGCCTTTTTTTTTCTTTTGCATTGCAATAAGGAGGGGTTTGTGGTTAAGACAGTGATCCATGACTTTAACGAAAAACCCAACCAACCACAAACAGTCCACATTTAAAATCTGATAGACTGCATACACAACACTAAGGGAATTATCTCTTTCTGGACCATATAATGGTCCAAAATATATATGTAGCTACAGGTATATGCATACACAACTGTATGTACATACAAAATTAAGTATATAATCATAAAAGCAGGGACAGAAACCACCATTTTCCTAAGCCAGCCTGAAGGACAGTGGTAGTTTGTCTCCTGCACAAAATAAAAACCAGATTTAAGAAGGATGCTGATTTTTTTCACCATTTTTGAGAGTCTTCTGTTTCCCCCTTGAATCTCAATTATCTTTTCTGCTTACAGTTATTGCCCAACCAGGATATTACAAAATCTACCATGATCACTTCCTATTTTTTGTTGTTGTTGTTAGTCTCAAGCCAAGAGGAAGAAAGTTGATTTCTTAAGCATTTAAGGGAAAACACAGTGAAAACAATTCTTCATCCAGTTATGCCAAAGAAACCTAGGCTTACAATAAGTCATTACAATAGTCTCTGCATATAAAGCAAGCAGAATCTGAAAGCTCTAGTCAGCTTCTATGGTTAAATCAACTTAAAAAAATTACAGTATCTAAGGAGTTTGACAAAATAACAATGAAAATTTCTGCTCCAATGAGAGGGATAAACCCATTTACAAACCTAAGTCTGTAAGAAGTGCCATTCTTCCTCTTTCCCATTCAGTAAGTCCTATTTCCTGCAGAGTGAAAAGCAGAGACTAATTGTGAGGACTAGGTGAAGATGTGTTACGTGATCTGTTGCCTGGGAGTCCAGACACTGGCAGAGTCCAGCCTTTTACTTCTCAAAGGAATAATGAAAACTACATATGAAGCAGCATATTTCTGAAGTTATTCTGAATCAATTTCCAGTTTGACAAAACTTTTCTTCAAGTTACCCTATAAAAGTAACAATGGAGATTAATAAATGGGTCAAAGAGTACACAAGATTACAAAGCTTTGGTATAAAAAATTCCTTTGTAAAAAAACCAACGCAGTTAGAAGAGATGACAACTTGCAAGTTAACTTCCCTCTCAAAAGAGCAAACAAAACCCCCCAGCAAAAACAAAGCCTTTCAAAATAGATACACGACAATTTGAAAACAATATAGTAACCTTTTCTGTATCATCTGAGAAACAGCTCTTGTTCTCACCTGTAATACTGTGCCTCTTGTGAGGCTTCCCAGAGAGCAGCCCCTCAGGCAGTCTCTACCCACGATGACTGGATATGAGAAGTGAGCCACAACTTTTTTTCTTTCAGAGGCACGCATAAAGTAGTGCTGGCGAATTGTAACAACACACATACACCAGGAGAATACTGGAAAATGTCAGAAAACAAGAATTTTGGATATTCCTGCCAATTCCATCGCATTAAAAGGTACAGACTTAATATCACACTCAGTTCTGTACAACTAGCCAATGTGTTTACTGATGTCCTGTAAGCCAAACATTAGAATCTACGTGCTTCACCAAAAGAAAGTAAAGAAAGTTCTCAAAGAGCTCTTAGTGTCCCCTGCTATCAAAGTCTGAGGAGCCTGCTGCAACAGGTTTGTCAACAGAACTCAAGAGGTCAGTAGAATTTCTTACTTTAAAAGCACAACTCCAAATTCAAATACAGTTGCCTCTGCTGAATCAAGTTCATATTTACCCAGATAATTAAAAAGCAACAAATTGGCATCCAAAACTTCCTAGAAAGTTAGATTTTAGGTCTTTCAAAAAAGCGTCCCAAGAAAAACTGTAATAACATTGGATATAGAGTCACTTCTGGCAATTAAAACCGTGAGTACGCTGTTCTTTGCTGTTGCTGCTGTGATGGCGGCTGTCCTTGCTGTTGCTGAAGACGAACCTGCTGGGAGTATGGATCCTCAAGAGACTTAACAAAAATAGTTGTTTTCGGCCCAGTTTTCCAGACAACACCATTTGAATCTATAACAGAGGACTCTACTGTGATATTGTGGGTGCCAAGTACCACAAAGTTTAACAGAAACTGAGTGCTGAAGTAGTCGTTGTGTGGTTCCACCCTCTGCTCCATTTCATTGGTCATGTTGTCAATAGGAATCTGAGAACACATGGAAGGTTAAAATGCCATTTTAAATAAACCTGTTCAAATAATTTTTCTGCCCTCTGTTTTAAGGAGAGAACAAGAGAAAAATCTTTATCCTCAATTTTCCTAAACCAATGCATCTGCATGTTCGAGCCTGCTTGACATGCTTTTTCATGAATGAATGAGTTATTTTTGTATCTATTAACAGAAACAAGGTGGCTAACAAGTCTTTCTCCCTGAGGTTCTAGTTTTCCACAGAGTAATGAGTCAGACAAACATGGCATGCTTCCTAGTTCTTTTCTTTTAGAAGTAATTGACTCTTTTCCTTTTCCTCCACAAAAAGAAGCCCAAATGACAAAACAAAAAATCAACCCCAAAACGCATCAAACCAGGTCTTTCGCTAAATGTCACATGTAAGCAGAACTTCAGACATGCAATCTTTGATACAACTGTTGACTTGAATTTAGTATGCATCTCCTTCAGGGACTATTTAATTTGGACAGCCAGTCCTCCTGATTTCTGTAAACAAAAAAACACCCTTAAAATGAGGATAAAGAAGTTTCAGAGACTGGTAGAGAATAATCTACTCCTGCCCCTTTTTCCCCTGTGGAGCTTCTTATGATATATACCTAGGTTGAATTTTCCTGATCTCAAGCAGATTGCTAATGCCTTGTTCTGAACACCACAAAGCCTCTTTTGTTTAGAAAGAAAAGCAGTAACAAAAAGGTATCAGCGTACCACAGATGTAAAAATCCTGGATGCCTTCCATGCACTATGCCTGGCTCTGGCCAGGGCTTCAATGTCAACTGTCAAGAGTGAAAGGATTACAGAAGAACCCATTCATTTAAAACTGAAAATTCTGCTAACCTGAGCCAAACAAAAGAGCAGGAAAACATAGCGCGAAAGCTGAAGACTCCTGGCTCTATTCTATCCATACCTTATAGTCTTGTCCAGATTTGCTCTGCAGCACTGAAGATACGTTGAGACAGACAGATTGGATTTTACGGAAAAGGCCTGGTTTAGATCCATGCTGAACCACTCCTTCCACCTTTAGGGCCAGTTGCTGATTGTTCTGTACTGCAATGGGTTCTGCTGGGTTCCTTGGAGATGGGGACAGAGCAAGCTGAAACAGAAGAAAACAGACCAAAATGTAATTTATGCCTCCAGAAAAGCAAACAATTCAAGGATGAAAAGGTAACACCTTCTTACAGAAAAATTTCCAAGGAACATTGGGTAGCAAACCCATCAAATGGAAACACAGAACTTATATCTGAGACTTGTTACTGTAATAATTAATATGCATCATTAGCAATACCAGATGAGGTCTTTATATCAGTTTCACTAATTGCATTTCCTCAAAAGAAGTGGGAAAAAAAATCTTCTACAAAATAGCCACAGGTAAGTATATTAGGCTGAATAAAGATGTAAAATGCAATAAGAGCAAATATTAAGAAATGTTAAGGCTTTCACTTTTTCCAGAAAAAAGGACTTGAGTAAAAAATAGTATAACCACTGAAGGTCACATATAGCCATTCTTACTCAGTCAGATGATAAATATTACAGGTTTTTTCCAAGATAATAAAAATTGCTTTTTAAAGTAAAAGGAAAACAACACATGCTGTGAACGTCGGGGTTGTCCTGTGCAAGGATAGGAGTTGGACTACAGGATCCTTGGGGGTCCCTTTGAACTCAGGTCATTCTGTGTGATTCTGTGAAATTATAAAAGTTAGCTTCCCAGGACTAGAACATTATATAGTACTGCAGATTCAGAATCAACAAAAATTGCAGTTAGATTTTACCTTTAAGGCTCTGCAGTTAAAGAATTGAATCTAGTTAACTCACAGCCTACTGTTTTTTATGATCACATGTACATATTATTCAAGTTACTCCTAACAGACAAACCCAGATGCTACTTGCAGTTAAGTATCTTCACTAAAAATGCTGAAGTTTCATGCCTTGAGTAAAAGGCTTTTCTCATTAAGTAAAGACTCTATGAAGAGAATTTTTAGGGTACATTTGAGTAGTGCTTACCTTAATACTTGTAGACTGCAGCTTTTGGAAAAAGTACCTCTGAAATGAAAGGGGTACCTTCAACAAAGCAATCACAGCATCGCACAGACAAGCTGTATGCTGTAAGAAACAGAAGCAAAACAATTGAGAAAAACTGTTGCGCATAGCATAGGAAAGATGTGCACCTGAGGTACTGAAACTGCACTGATTTCCACCGTAAGTCCAGAAATATACTGATACAGTCATAGGATAACAGCACTGTGACGACAGTGACTACACTCAGCCTCTATTTATGTTGTGCCCTTTATAAAGAAGGTATTCTGCTTTGGAAAGGACAAGGAGGCCAAGAAAAATAAAAACCCAAATCATCTCAGTCCTTAATGTTAACAGTCAGTAGAGCAGGATCTGCTTGAAACACTCAGACACAAACCCCTCCCACAAACTCTCAAATAAACAATTCCCCTCCAAGCAAACAAGACTGGCATCTACTGCAACGTAATGTGGTGCAATAAAGTTCTAAGCCTCATATTCTCCTCCTTTCCCCACTGCATTATATCACCCTTCTGGTTCAGATGAGTAAATGCAGCACTACTAAGTCGCTGAGCTGCACTGCTATGGAGCCAGTGACAAATAAGTTTACAGGGTCTGTCACATTTTTCACAACTCATCCTTCTTTTCTATTAGGAATCAGTAAGGGCTGTTGAATTTAGAAATGAGGCAAATAGATGCCAGCTGTGACAAATGAACCACCTTCTTCCCACCAAGACGCACTTCAGCCTTATGATGCTCATTAATATTAAAAGGCGAAACCACAATAGTCCTGTAAAGAAGTACGTTATCAGCTCGCTGTTTGCATTCAGCACACTTGACATTGTGTTCTCTGATGACCTGCATTGATAAGAGAAACTCTATACTCACAAACTGCCAACAGCTCAGTTATCAAAGCTGGGCAACTGCTGGACCTTCCAGCACTGTATGCGGTAAAGGGAAGAATTCCTTCATGACAACAGCATGAACGAAGAGAATGTGCTTCAGTATTTGAATGCGACTATGGTGTGAGATGTGATAGAGACTTGACACTACTTTTAGCAAATGCTGGTAAGATTCCTATATTCTTAGTAACAGAATTTTTAAATGATTATTTTTAATCAGATCTGTAAGGTTACAAATGTCGTAGCAAAACCTTTTTAGAAATTGTACTGAAGTAGTGACTTTCTATATGAAGACCATTTGAACCAGTCAGATGTTATATTCTGTTAATTAACCAAGCATGCTCTTCAGTTTCTTGACCACTACATGTTGTTGCTGAGGTTTTGGAACCTTTGTCTACAGAATATACATTTAAAACTGTTACTTGCCAAGTATGACACAGGAGCATACTTCCTGTTGAGGGATTCCACTTCTTCCAGTACATGATTAAATACAGACATCATTCTTCTTTCATATTCACTCTCAACATGTGCTGTTCCATTCGAGCTATACTCCTGGAAACTAAAAATACAACTTTTCAACACCTTTAACATACTTTCCTCATCGCAATCCAAACACGCCCAACAAGATCATTCTCTGCTACAACTTGAAAGTTATTAGTACGAAATGGCTATGCCTGTCTTTATTGTTTTCCACTATAAGACTTGCCCTTTGTATTTAAACCCTTAAGTACAGCTTATCCTCCACTTTGTCCCCACTCTCTCTCACTTGAAGTAGTTACATGTCTAACACTGTGTGCTTAATTCCTCTAGCTTTTATTAAAGCCTGCAGCGTTTAATTCCCCGGGCTTTTATTAAAGCCTGCAGTGTTTATGATGTTTTTAAAAGTCTCGCAAATCAAGGAAAAGCAAGAATGCTGTTCAGAGTTAAGACTAAACCTGGAAGTTGATAATCTCATGCTTTGAATACAATTTCACCTCCTAGACACCTAATGTTTTGAAATCCACAGCTTCGTAGTTTTTACAAGTATGATTAATATATCTTCTAAGCAATGCTTAATTCATAATGAGTAGGACAGTCACTTAGAATGTTCACTTTTATTTCCAGTTATAAAATCCCACAATGTGGACAAATATCTTTTAAATACCTTCCACGTAATCACAGCCTGGGAGTTTTAAAGTGTGATTAAATTCATAGGTACTACACCATAATTTTCTAACAGGTATACATTCGCTATTAAAAAAAGAGCCAGCGGTGATGGATGTACATTACAAATTTAAACTAACTTAGTGCATATGTTTTCAGGACTCTGAATGAAATTAATGTGCACAAACAGTAGGCATAGGAGCTAGCACAGAATGACACAGGTAATATAAAAGTTACACGGCTAAAGAAGAGTTTAAAAGTTGTTATTTTAATGCAAGTCTGTATTTAAGACAAGTCCAGTATAGTGTTCTCAAGAGCAAAACTGGTATAAAATGGTGAACCCAAACCACAAGCCCTAGCTTGCCAGGTATAGTGCAACAGCTCCTCAAGTCTACCCATAGTAGAATTAGAAGGGTCTACAGAGAAACCTTCTGAACATTCTTTGAATTCCTAGACTTAAAGCCCCAAGGATTTAGAAATAAATTGCAGAGAAGTAGAAAGTTAACCATCAAACCTACCTTACTGACTCTGGATCCAAAATCAGAGCTTCTATTGCATGTGAAATCAACAGGCAGCTCTGCTGTTGTCTGATATTAATACTAAGGAGATAAGAGACTTACAAAGTTGACACCTAAAACAAGAAATGCAGTGTATTTACTGGCACTTTTTCTTATTTCTCTAGCTTTTGTGAGGCAATCCTACAGCCATTACTCCTCTAGTAAACGCAGAGCAAGAACTATGAAAATCCCAAACTGTATGGTGTTGCAATTTGTGTCATAATTTGTTCATAAAGTAATTCCAAACTATAGTACGGCAATGTTTATTTCCAAATAGGTTTGAGCAATTCAAGGCTAATTTTTTATGTTGTTAACTGCTTCAAAATGATTTTGTGCCAGTCTTCAAATGAAAGGACTGTTAAGATTCATGCTGTCCACATGAGAAGGAAAGCAGACAAATTGAAGATTTTAAAAGGATACAGTTCGACGTTCCTTAGAGTTGCAGAGTCTGCATCAAAAGACGACTGATACAGATCTCCATACCGTGTAGCCAGGTTTCGGAATTCCTCCATTGAGTGTTTCATCTGCAGAGACAATGATACTAGTCAAAAAAAGCAAAGCAAAGCAAAACTAAACTGCACGCATCCAGAAAACCACTATATCATAACATACAACACTGAAGAAATAAGACAACATACTACAGAAAAGTATATAAATCCAAAAGGAGTTGCAGTACAATTCTAAAGTATATTTTCTTCCTTAGTGGGAGCACTGTATCTGAGGTGTTTCAAAAATAAGTGTGAAAGGTCTTGCTCCAGGCTGGAGCGTACTGAGTGGCTTGCCACATGCACAGCCTTGGAAAACGTGTGTGTGAATGTATGAGAACCATACATACATGCTCAATTTGAAAATATGGCCTGGTACAGGCAGGCATTTTTATAGCTACAGGTAAAAACCAAGGCCCACTATTAAGCAAAACTTCACCACCACTTTTCATTTCTTTAATCAGTTATGTTTGCTGAGGAACAAAATTCATATGAGAGTCATTAGTATTAGTCTGCACAAGAGTGGAACAAGAACACATGCCTGGTTAGAGATGCGTCCACACCTTTGGAGATCATTCCCTGATGTCATAGCAATTGTTGTGGCAATAGCTGGTGGTGGACTTGTTTTTAGGCTCTTGCAGGTGCAAATAAGTTGAGAAAAAGCTTGCAGAAGGTCAATCCTGAGTTTCACAAATCCACACTGAAAGCTCAGAGGATTAAGTGGCGTGCTAGCAGCCTGAAACACAAGAACAGGAATGTTGGCAATCTAGGTCAAAAGCAAACACGATAAAACAACTTCGCAGTGTCACTGAACTGTCTCATCAGACAACTCAACTCTTCAGTTCAATTCTAACTTTTTTAAAACTACATTTAACAGATTTGTTCCATTTCAATCATACTGAATATAAACAGTAAGGAAGTTAGGTAATTACTAAGCTGTATTTCAAGCCTATCACCCTCCTAACAAGTGTGACTTAAGCTGTTACAGTGCTATTAAGGCACCTATTACTTTTTTCCCCAATGCCAAGCCATTAGACTTCAACTGATATTAGTACAGACAGTCCTTACCATGAGAAAGTACCTTGAATTAGAAGACAAACAGAAACACAAAGGACTTATAAAGTGATTCTTTGCATTGGCCAGAAGAGAAAGAAACGGCTAAAGTTATCTGCAGCGAGAATGAGTGATAACTTTTGATTTTTTTTTTTTTTGAACAGTGAAATGGACAGGAACACTAGGAACACACTGAATCAGAGATACAGTTCAGTGACAACCAAGAACAGTAAATAACAGGACAGCAGACACGCTGCTACTATTTAGAAAATATGGTTCTGTGCAACTTTGCTCCCTAAGAGCTTATCTGACTTGTAGAAGCATTTGTGCCAGCTTAGGACATCCAGGAGGGCACTCAAGATTTGATACTAGTCAAGCCAAAAATCCATCACTCACTTTTACTGTTGGATTTTGAGAAGAATACACCTTTTTCTTTAGGGGTGGGGCGAAGCCATTCACAAAAAAAAAAAAAAAAAAAAAAGCACTGCAACCTTCTCTTACTCAGAGAACAGATGTATGTTAAACTCGTGTGTCTTTGTCAATGCTTCTTATTTCTCAACAGAAAAGACCACCCATCCCAAAACCTTACAAAGAGCCATTTCTTTGCCAGCAGCAAAGCAGCAAGGTAGATTCTCACAAAACACCACGCCTTCTGAGAACTGGCTCACTATTGACTAAAATGAGGAAACATCAGCCAACTGCAACCACTTTAAACTATTGAGCTACATTTCAACAAAAGAAATAAGGCTATTTCATCACTTGAGCCGTTCTGCCCCTCTTATCTACCACTTCGCCTTCCCTTCTCCAAAGGCATAAAAAAGACCTTTTTGAATAGAAATTGTTCAGTTTATTCTGCAAGGGTGGTTTCAGAAAACCCTTTTTGGAAGAGATGTCACTGCACTGCAATTGCTCTGCAGAGACTGGATGCTTTTATAGCAACTAAAGTACCAGTACTGATATCAGAAAACCCAGACAATTTTAGTAGCACAAATTGGACTTGATTCTTCTAAATGGAAATACAAGCTTGCCTCATTAATACTGCAATTTACCTTTTTTGCTACCCATATAGCCATGGGCAATGAGTTACAGTTCTTTGAAAATCAGAAGAAGAGTTTTTCAGCTCAGCCAAGTTCTTCAACCACCACCACCACTTGTTATCAACATATTTGGAGTCAGTGCTTCTTGAACAAAGCCCTAATGTAATCACTGATTTAAGTTCTGTATCTTTTCTAGATTACCAGCAGTGAGAAGCAAAATGCTTGCAATGAAATGCATGTTCTGTGCCAGAAAATGCAGGTCCTACTCAAAGCCTTTGCTAACTGAACGAGCAAGTACACAGCAAGACAGATGGAGATGGTGGCAGATACCTTCTATAACAAGTCCCCGCCCTGCACTCCTATCCATAAAGTAGTGGGACTAACTCACACGGAAGAGCATTTTGTAGACAGCAATGCAAGACACAGTTGCATGTATATATAAAAGGATCTGAGAAATTTTCTGACCAGGTCACACTGTCTGAATATTTCATCATGGCTCAACTGGACCGACTGAACATCTGCAGATTTACTGGCACAGCATCTTCCAGTTACAAAGCTGAGAGCCATACAGGGTTCCTCACACACGAGTCGTCTGCAGTGTCAGTGCTGAGTCATGCCCCATGCTGGAACAGCAGCAACAGTAAAACTGAAGTCAGAGGGAAAAGACAGCAAAAGTTTTCAGCAGTAAGACTCGTGCACCTAATGGCACTTTGTTCCCCTTTGAGATGCTGAGTTCCATAGAGGCAAACAGCAAGTGGCTTCTTATACATCTGACTGACTCAAGCATGGTTAGGAATTTGTCCAGAGCAATGCAGTAAGTCAGCAACAGTCAGCAATAAAACCAGTTATCCTCTTCTGTAGCCTCCTGAAACCTGTACTTACTCCTCTGAACCCCAACAACCCATAAATGCTTTTCTGAGTGCAATACCTATGTGCAACATACAGGAAGTGGAGTCAGTGGAGAGGACTGAGAGGAATTTTTCAACAGGAAAAATAAAACCAAACTCTAGGGAAAGAACAATTAAATTACTGAATCACAGCATGAACTATTTAAGGAAGTTAATTTTCCCGCCTGTATTAAATATTAAGATCTAATTAGATGAAGTGCCCCCCACAATGTCGTCTAGATACTAGAGAAATCTTGAAATGTTAAATTAAAAGCCTTATTCACTCAGCCAAAAAGTTAAAGACAAATACTTCAGGAACTACGGAACTTTCCCTCAGAGGACAAAGGCCTAAAATTTACATCTTTCCTGCTTATTGAAGGACAGTCTATTAATACAGCAATATCTGAACTTTAATATTAAACAATAATATCTGAATTGTCGTGACACTAACAGTTCCAGTAACAGGAAAAAAAAAAAAAAAAAAAAAAAAAGCAGCTTCACTCAAGACATGCAGAAAACTGTATGTAAGGATTTCTTTATAGAAACTAAAATATGAAATAAAAGTATTGTATCAAGCTAGATTATCTTTTGTTAAGAAGCAATTTCACAGTAAGAATTGAAGGTCCATATTCACTAATGCCTTTTTCCTGTACATTCACAGCCACCACACACAGATTCTTGTTATTTTCACCACTTCAGAGAAGCAGGAAGTATCTGCATAAAAGCAGGTCCACCATCTGAATGCTGCTGATTTGATAGCATTGAATTGTCCTTACTTCGTCTTCTAAATTGGTGTTGCCTTGTTGTTAAGATTCCATAGGACCACATCATCAAACACAAAGCAACACAAACTCAGCAGGAGGAAGACATTTAAATGTCTCCATATCCTGAGAAGACAGCAGCCAATTCAGACAAATTCCCAGGCTTGGCTATTACAATAGCATTTATCCAGCCAAGACAAGGAGTAGAAATTTTTAAGTAGTGTAATTTTTAAAAAGATCTGTCACATATAATTTGATCAAGGCAGGAAAGAGGAGAGAAGAAAAAAGAAATCTAGCTAATCACACTTAGCTGATCTTCACTCTAAAGGTGCAGTGTGTTAAAACTGTCTCTTCCCTGCAGTCCTCTCAGAAAAGTGCCTGGAAGATGTCAGGCATTTTAAAGACCTTTTCAGAGGTTTAAGAACAGAAACTCTGTGCTCTCCTGCCGCATACAAACTTCATCACTAAAGCAGACGATCTGTGCTCACCGTCAGTGATGCTATTCCTTTGTGATAGGATTTTAGAGCTTCAGCAATGCAAGAAAGCGCTGAGCTGTAGTTGTCCTCCTGCAAACCACTCAGACACTGTTCCGCATGGGAGAACTCCTTCAAGCTGTTCAGCCAGAAGTAGAAGTGTTCCGAAGCCACTTGAGTCAGCAGGCTTTGATACAGTTCTCTGGCCATGTCATGATTGCCCTGTAATGACGAGAACATTTCTAAGAGGACACACGAAAGAAAACTGCATGTTTCTACAAAACAAGTACAAGTAAGAACAGTCACCTCTCCAGAACTACTCTTACTCTAAAAAAAAGAAATAGCGTAACTTCTTCCAATCATTTGATCATGACAATCCTAAAGAATAAATAAATGCACAAACACATTTTTACAGAAATACTAGCCTGTGTATAGTACTTATGTATGTAAATAAAATAATTCGACAAGCTGAGAAACAAATGCTGAAATTTCCTTTTGCCCCATATCTCATACTATGGTTTCTACGTAATTGTAACCTCAGCTGTGACTTTACCGAAGGCAAAACAGAAATAGCATCTTTTTCTTCCTTTCTTTGCATTGAAGAAAGAGAGGCTCACGTAAGGATGGCCTATGTCACCTTCTAAAGAACAGCTACACAATGCAATTAGGCATGTGCTCAAGAAAATGAGGTCATTACCTTCTTCCTTCTCAAATACTTCAAAAAGACAAGTGAAATACTATCCTGATGGGATGCCCTAAATGGAATATATCTGTGTCTGCATTCCAGGAAATACAAAAGGAAAATATTTTTTTTTGCCCCCCCTTCATTTCTTCCTCCAGAGTTCTAACATTTTCCTTACTTTCTTTTTCCAGTTCAAAAGAAATCCCCAGCATCCATCCAACCACACCAAAACATTTTCCTGCAGGTATTTTCACGTACCATTCTTGAAGCCTGCCTGGCTATCCTGTAGGCTGTCCATCCATTGGAGGCATTCTCAAGCTGCTGTTTGATAACTGTTTTGATTTCTGAAGACAAAGCTTTCTGACTGGAAACAAATATCACTGTGGCAAGAGAAACCTAAGGAAGAGTGGAGGGGTGAAGAAGGTTATATTTCACGAACTGAACAAAATGAAAAAAAAAGCACCAGTTCTGTTTCTTAAACTACCAGAAATAGTATGCTTGATTTTGGATTCAAAACTACACAAAAGTTACAAATAAATTTTAACTGAGGAACTTCTCAGTAATATATCTTTTAAACAGTTATGGCAACCCAAGTAATTACTGCAGATTAAAGTCACTTTCATTTAAAGAATCTTTACTGTGACATATAACTGAAATTTCAAATGCCCCAAAATGAATTAAACAGGAAGACTGTCAGTTCCTTCTTAAAATTCAAATTCATTTCCAAATAGATCAGATAAAAGCATTTTTATCTCTTACAGTGTATTACAAGTCATGTGCATAAGAGTACCATCCATAAATTGAGGTAACTGCCATTTCATTTTTCTATAAGCATTATTTTACAGATGCTCCAATAATTTCAACAGCAAGGTTTGTCTAAGCAGTGCCACCTGCTGGAAAAATCTAATAGAACACATTGCATAGTTCAGTTCCAACTAGGAGATACAATTTCAACACTGACATATGCATTCAAAAGTTGAAGCAAAACTGAAAACAGTGGCTAGAGACTGGTGCATCAATTTGGACACAAAGAACGGCTTAGCTGCCTTTTTAAATAAAATCCGTTGTCAGTAGTTTATACAGCCTTTATCCATCAAGGGCTACTCAGCAGGTCTTACCAAGAGTTCCTGTTTTTTATCAGTGGTAGATTGTCCAATTAATTTATAGAGGTCCATTAGATCTCCTAGCATCCCATCTGCTAAGACAGGCAGCTGCATGGCAATAGCTGCTAAACAGTGGCACATGAGAATCCTGGCGGTGTCCTGGGCACTGTGCAGCTGGGTCAGCAGGGATTCAACTACTGACTGGCTCAGGTGAGGACGGCACTTGACCAGTTTCACCATACAAGTTAACGTGATCTGCAAGTCACACAATCAACAGTTACAATAAATACAATGTCTACTTAAAAATAAAAGAGTCAGACACTTATCTTGCATGTATGATTGCAGAAATACAGGAGACCTGTTTTTTCAAAACCATGCACTCTACAACATGTATTTCTAAGAGGTCAAGACTGCCCCTGAGCTCACAGTACAAAAACATATCAGAAATTAGAAAAAAGTATAATAATCTTTCTCATACCATCAGCCTTCACAGGTAAGTAACTAGATAATGCTACTGGAAGCAGCTTATGAAATGGGAAAACAAAAAAATAGTTTATAAAGTGTAGCAATAACATGCATGGCATCCCCACCTCTAAAAAGCAGGTTCTCTCCAAGATTCTCTTCACCCTCCAGAGACACCTCCATCCCACATCAAGTTCATGTTTTATTACAGCTTTTCCCCTGAGAAGAATGCATTGGTTTTCTCCTCCTACAGCAATCAGCTTACTCTAGAGCAGGGGTGTCAAACTCATGGCACCCACTGTTCTCCTGCAGCGTAACGCACATCACACGCTGCACACATGCCCAGCGCTGGCAGGAGCGTAGGGGCAAGGAGCTCGGTGCCGCCACCGGGTAGAAACAAGGTGCTGGGCTGGATAAAACAAGGTGGAGGGCTGGATTCAGTCCACAGGCCGTGAGTTTGAAACCCTTGGTCTACAGCCAAGTGGAGCTGCACTATAATTGTGCTTCGTTTCTCTACTGCTCTGAACTCTGATAATGGTCAAAACATAGAAAATATTCAATTTCCTTCTGTTATGCTTCCACCAGAAAGGATCTGGTGCATACTAGTTTTTCTCTTAATCAAGCTATTACTATAGCTACAGCTGTGCTAGGAGAAGACAACAGTAAATGTCACCTTTAAAGTTGCCTGAGCTCCTGGACTGTCATCTTGACTACAAAGAACAAGAAGAGCTTCTAAGCCAAAAACTGCATCTTGCTCCAAAGGCAGAAGATCTAAGAAAAAAACAGAGGCAGTTAGTTACCTGTTATGTTTTCTGACCATAATTGGTGTAATACTTGCACTGGTGCTACAGTTATGACAGATAATTATCTTCTTAATACTTCTTATTTTGATTATAAACCATTCCTCGTCTCTGGTAACTATTCAACAGTCACACCCACTGCGACATTTGTAAAGCATGCATAAATCTCTAATCTAAGCCTTCTAAATGTCCTGTTTTTCTTTTGAAACAGACTTTATTCAAAGAGTTTGCAAAAGTTGACAAACAATTCACTAGTCTTACAGTAAGCGTAAACATTTATTTAGAGCAAGTTCTACTGTGCCCAGTAATTCTCTCTAAATTAGATGAAGATGGGATCTTCCCAACCATTCCTGAAACCTTACAGAGTATTTTTTACTAGATGGTAGTCCCCATCCAACCTAACCACCATGAAAGATCAGACAGATCTGCAGACAGGTTCACAGAAAAGAATAGTTAATACATGTTAAGTGCATAAACCTGACTGTAAACAGATATATTTCATTTTCCTTGCTTTCATTTACCTTTTTCCTGACAAGAGGCTGATATATTAGTCAGAATTCTCACACCATGAGCTGCAATGCCACGGTTATTATGATAGCAGCACTCCTGTGCTAGTTTTACTAAATCAAATGATCTTGCAGTTGTAGCTGCTGCACCTAAATAAAGACAAAGAAAACAGGATATAAAGCAGCACAGTCCATAACTACAACAGATCTTTTCAAGTACATATGCAAAAATCCTATACTGACTTAGGATTAATTTTTTTTTTCATATGCGTAAACGATAGCATTAAAACATATCTTTCTCTCTCCACACGCACAAACAGAGGCTCTCTCTCCATTCCTGAACATTATACAAGTCAGACACCACGGAAGTCAGCTGCTATATTCGAATCAAATTTCTATGAAACAGTATTCTTGTAATGATAGAACTGGAAGAGCAGAATGTGAAGCCAATAACATAAGTGGTGAAAGTAGATTATTTTCTACAAATAAAATACCATAGAATCACAGAATCATAAGCTTAGAAGAGACCTCTCAGACCATTGAGTCCAACCGTGCCCGTCTCCCTACTAAACCATGTCCCTAAGGAACTCATCTACCCATCTTTTAAACACCATCTGGGATCACGACTCCACCACCTCCCCGGGCAGCTGTGCCAGTGCCTGACCACCCTTTCAGTGAAGAAATTCTTCCTAATACCCAGTCTAAACCTCCCCTGGCACAACCTGCGGCCATTTCCTCTCATCCTATCACTTGTCACTTGTGAGAAGAGCCCAGCACCCACCCCATCACAACCTCCTTTCAGGCAGTTGTAGACAGTGATAAGGTCTCCCTTCAGCCCTCTCTTCTCCAAGCTAAACAACCCCAGTTCCCTCAGCCACTCCTCGCAGGGCTGATTCTCCAGCCCCTCCCCAGCCTCGTTGCCCTTCTCTGCACATGCTCCAGCCCCTCAATGTCCTTCTTGGAGTGAGGGGCCCAAAACTGAACCCACACTCGAGGTGTGGCCTCACCAGTGCCGAGTACAGGGGCACAATCCCCTCCCTGCTCCTGCTGCCCATGCTGGGTCTGACACAGGCCAAGATGCCATTGGCCCTCTTGGCCACCTGGGCCACAGCTGGCTCATGTTCAGCCTCTGCCAACCAACACCCCCAGGTCCTTCTCTGCCAGGCAGCTCTCCAGCCGCTCTTCCCCAAGTCTGTCCTACCACTGCATCTAAAATTTTGCAGAGTGCAGCAGGGGTGTCTGAGAATCTTCAGTCAGAGCTCTCAGTCAGTTGGTCACTGCCTTGCAGCTGGCTCTCTGGCAGGACAGTCTTGCTGCTAAGGTAGATAGTTTGAGTAAATATATCAGCTGAAGCCAAGAAAAAAGAATTTAAAACGGAGCTTGCTCCAGTGGAACCCTCATGTGGTTCTTTTCCAGCCAAGGCAGTTGATTTGACAGCCTTGACTTCTCATCATCCAACTTGTGACAAAGGAGCAGGGAGGGAGACTGATTTTGGACCTCCGATAGAGGAAAGGCCTTTAGAAACTTCAACTGAGCAACCCAGTTAGAAAGTGAGCAGCTGAGCTCATCTGAGGACAGCTCCAGCAGAGGTGAATCCTTAAGATGCCTCAGCTTTCTGAAGAAGCTCTGGGATGTGATTGAAAGCAACCTGTTTGAGTCCGTCTGGTGGGGAGACAACAGGAAGCGTATAGTGGTTGATGAAGACCTGTTCAAAGAAGAAGTACTAGGAAGGAGAGGAAGAATGAGAGTGTTTGAAAACAAGACCATGGAAAGCTTCGAACAAGAGATCCAGGAGCATGAATTCTTCAGAAAGCTGCAACATTTTCCAAACTCAGGATGGGGAGGTATGTTGGATCCTTCACTCCTAACTCTCAATACTCTAGCAGGACAGAGTTCTGTACTGATGAAATAAGCCTTTAGTACATAGGAGATGAGGAAGGCAGTAAATGTTCTGATTGTCATTTGTTTCTCGGCACACATTCAGGAGTTTTTGAGGTAGAATTTGAGTAGTAGAAATGCAAACAAAATTTTTATTGAATATTTCCAACTACTTGGAACACATAAAATGAAAAGATATTCTCATCATATTGGTATTTTTTTGACATTTGCTGTGCATCTTGCCAGATGTCACGGCAGCGCAAAGTAGTGTTTGAGAATCTTCCCTTGGAATTCTCAGTCAGCTAGTCACTACCTTTCAGCTACCTGTGTGGTAGGGTAGTCTTGCTGCTAAGGTCCATGGCTTTAGCTGTTTTCTTGTGGCAATTGCTGAGGGTCAGCATCATGCAGTTACATACAAGTTTGTTCCACACTAAAGTGGCTGAAAAGTAATGGTATTTGGGATTCTAAATCAGTTCATACACACTCAGTTACCAAGTGGCAAAAACACAAGGCCTGTCACTACTTATTAACAGGACTGTACTGCAACATTTTATTCAGCCCAAAATTCAGGTTTATAATGCCCTATAGTTCTTTTTAGCATTCATGTTTCTCTTTTGCAATTACAATTCTTACTTCTCCTATCTTTGTGGTTTCCAGTCTCAAGGTGGTGGCAACTCACTCTTGTGTATTTTTTTAGATTCATTTCTACTGCAATAAGTATTTCCATCTTTTTCTGAAACTGCTACCGAAGCACAAGAAAGCATTTCTTCCACAAAACCAAACATCAGAAGAGTTTTCATCGGAGATGAATTTGCATGCACGCAGTCGGAAAAGAAAAGCAGACCGGGAACTTGTGTGGGAAACCACTAAGGAAGAGAGCGGTCCGTTCACAGGAGCTCCAAGGGAGAACACGCACCCCTCTAAGCTCAGGAAGACTGCACCTGCCAAGCAACATGCCATGGCAGCTCCCTGAGTCAGACATGCCTCTTCATCTGCATCTACTGCTGCTGACAAATTCCAATCCTGAAGTAGCAGCCGGCAGAGAGCAGCTCACTCCTCTGACCCCTTTTGTTGCAGCACAGCAGCCCCAGCACCACCAGCATCCAGCGTGTTGCTCCTGCTGCCCCTTCACCAGGTCCCACCATGCCCAACAGCCACTTCCCACTAGGGCTGGCACCTCCCACCTCTCCAACTCTGCTGGCAGCAGCTGCTGCTGTCTATGTCAAGGCCACCGCAGGACCCATCTCCACCACACCACCACTGACTGACCTGCAGGATGGTTTAGACCCCAGCCCAGGGCATGCTAGGAACCTCCCCCACCCATTTGTAGTTCTGTAGTCCAAAACAATAGTTCATAAGTGTTCCAATAAACTGTTTGAATACAAAGCCTCTGCCAGTTGTCCTGTCCTGTTTTCACAGTGGGAGAAACCCACTCTGGTCCCAACATGAGAACACAGCTACCAGCCAAAATCAACTGCAACTGATTCCTTCTCATTGAAGATAACATGTGGGCTTGCTCACTGGCAAACAGAAATGGAAAAGGATTTAGAATTTTACTGTGTCTTATCAAGTCACTCACAGTCCGGGGCCTTTGCTGACAAGCAATCCTTTAATAAAAGATCAAGGTCAGAAAAAAATTCCTCTATTTTCTTAATGAATTCTAGAGTGAAAATATTTAGGTCAATAACGGGAAAGACAACAATTCTGCATAACCATTTTGTTCAAACTCAAGCTTCTGCCAAAACACATTCAAGTTTAAAGGCAAGCAGGACCTCACATTACAGATGGTGTGTTACAGAAAAAAAAAGTAACACAGGCACTCATACACAGCCTGCACAAAGGATTGCTTAACAACAGGGACACGTTACTGTCCTCAGTCACTTAAGGTCCATGTTAATGTTATTATTTACGCATACTTACAGCACTGAGAAAACCTAATGACAGAGGAGCAAAGAACTGACCAAATGGTCTCTTAGGCAGTAAAATTTCCTTTGGTAAACAATTAACAACTCGGTAGGAGCGATACAAGGGCGTGTATAGCAGTGAATTAATAACCCTATATAACGGGTCACAATTCAAATCGGTGAGCAAACAAATGAAGTAACTAAATGCTATTACCCAAATAGAAATCTGATTGGGATACTAACTAACACTTTGAAACTTACAGGAGGTATTATGAGATTTCAGTGACTGCAGGTTGACATCACGGTATACTGCACCTAAACAAGTACCTTTCCATGGCATACTGTATTGGGTCATTACTAACTAATAAGACCCGTCTTAGTTATAGAACTTTTAGATTTAGACTGCAATTCTGCAGTAACACGTTTGAAAAAAATGAAGATTTCTAAAAAACTGACCACAATGTCTTGGTTTCATAAGGCAGTAATGATATATTCACATATATTTTGTTCACATATTCTTGGGCAGTTTACAAGATACATCAGTAATATGACGATATTTAGTTCAAAGATAAGAAAAAAAGGAAACAGGAATTCTATTGATAAAAGTTTATGGCATCAAAGCTTCATCAAAACACATTCAAGAACACACCTGCAGGACATGCAGTTATCAACTTAAATGCTGAAAGTCAACTTAATTTTAGTGTGAATAACAGAAGGCGGTGATTCTTCCTTACAACCACTCTACCTTAAAAAATGAATTAAATATTTTAGGCAAATAAATGCAGCAGATATTCTTATTTAAAAGGTGTAATATGATCCAGTATTTCTTCCTATGTAGATCTTCCACTGTAAATTAGAACAGTGCATATCCTCACCTCAATCAAGCCATATAAAGCTTAAATTCTGGCAAGCAAACATCCCACAAAATCACAAAAGCACATTTACATACTAAAAGCTAAACCTACTGTGTCTCTCAAGATAACTAAAGAACAGCATAATTAGGATCTTGTATAACTGACTCCCTGAAAACCAGGAAAAGTTTCAATTATAAAATCAGGTTTGGAGGCAACATGGATGTTATGTTACCAGAGTATACGGCAACAGTTATATTTCACCTATTTCATAATGCCTCTACTCTTACATTATATGATTCACTTAGCTGGCAAATCAGACATTAAAAGATCTCATCACATCAGATCCGTGTTTTCAGTTACTGCTGTAACTTGTAAAACTCACTGAAAATTATTAAATTGGCAAGAATAAAATTAGAACACTGGCCTTACACTACACGTCTTTTTTATTCCAATAAAGACGTTAATGTTGAGAATCATTGAGGTATGGGAACAGGCTGCAGGAACATTTCTTACCAAAAAGTATTACTTTGCTTTCTGATCTTTAGATAATCATCAGCATGAAAATTATGCTTGAAGAGAGTAAAAAAAAAAAATCAGTCTTAAAGAGTCCAAAACTAATCAGTCTTTGAATCTCTTTTTTTTGCTACTGGGTCCAAGTTTGATTACTGTCTATTGTTCAGGTGCCTAGATGATGTAGTTTTGGCATATTTTCATGTTGAAAAGAACAGTAATGATATCTTCATGTAAAAAAAAAAAATTAAAAGTTTGCATCCATATCAATAAAATGGGGCAAGAGGCTCAAATATCAACCATGAAATCAACACTATGAATTGCAGAAACATAGCCTCGCAGAGTTTCTTTAATGCAAATTTGTCTGCCATTTGTTTACAAAATCAAACTAAAGTGGCATGTACAAACACATACTTTTGAAGAAAATGGGGTAGTATTGTTTAAAAACCCTCCACAATTATTCTAAGAAGTATTGACTTTTTTTTTTAAATACACACATGCCAAATGTAGTGATAACCACCTTTAAGGTCCTTTTATAGATTACAATCACGTTAACTACAGTTAAGATAATAGAGGTACACAGTAGTAAGCTGTCAATACCAATAGAAATCACTTATCACCAAGAGAAATTCTTAAGCTATTGTTTACATTCACCTAGTGTGCAGTGTTTACTTATTGCGTATTCTGCTCAAAAAGCATATTTATCCAAGTAGTTTTTTTGATCATGTTTAGTTGCAATAGTTTTTAAAAAATCTCCATTGGAAACTTTAAAAAATGCATTTGGTTTGCAGAGTGGGTTTATTGAGAGCTGATTGCTTATAAGGAAAGAGAAGCCAGGATCACTGTATCAGTGAGAAGTACAGTATAGTTCAGCATAACTTCATTTACTTTCATTTTGAGCAACACAGAGACTAATTGCATCTCACAGACACTAAGAGGTCAACACAGTGGATCAGGAGGAAGAGAAGATATTAGGTAATTGCAAAGAAAATATATAAGCTAGCTTTAAGAATTTTTGTCTAAAATGAGATAGAATTCCCAGATTCTTAAATCATAAACGTGATTTGAGGCATGTTCTTTCTTGGTAACTTTAAAGAGAATTCAGCCTTCAGGAGTGAGAGACATGATGGGAAAGGGATTGTGTATGTACTATGGAGGTAACTGTTATATGCAAACATATAGGTGTTTTCTGAATACACATCTGCTACACATACTTGAACATACTGCATTACCACTGCAGTCCTTCGAGATAACAAGGGATATTCATCCTATATGGTTAGTATAACATTTTGATGGAAATCCTGGAAAACATGCGGAATTCAAAAGAGAGAGGAAGGGAAGGTACTAGAATTAGAGAGAAAGCAACTTAATAGAACTGAAACTGTAGAACAGCACAACTGTTTCATCGAATGGTTTGTCTGAATTAAAAGACAGAATTAAAACCAATTGGCCAAGGAGAAAGAAAGACTACCAGAACTTATAAGCAGAACTAAAATCAAAATCAAAATGTAAAGCGTTACAAATAGAAATCTTATTTCATCAATATAATTTATTCTGTCAGAGGAAGTACTGCATAATAATTAGACAGAACAAGTACACCACCAGACAAAATATTAGGGTCTAAAGACTCATGTTTCATGGTCTCAGAAAAATACTGCCTTAAAAATAGATCTGATTAAAAGAGCTGGTGAGCATATTAATTATTAAGACACGCCAGAACAACTGAAGAGAATGTACTATTTTTCTCCATTTCTGCAGCCCATGTAGTTGGGCTGATAAACACCCATTAGGGTAGCACGGCTTTCAAGAAAAAAGAAGATAGTATGATCACCGTTTTAACAACAAGATACCCCGAATCATTTTAAGATGTCTACTCTGTTTCTTCAGAATATAGTTACAAGGCAGAAAGGTTCACATGGTGCTGAAGCAGGTCATTCCCACAAGGATGGCATCGCTTCACTGTCCCAGGGTAACATGTCAGCCCACTCTAACACTATTAAGTCTTTATGCTACTCACAAACTATTCAAACCCAAGGTTTCGAAGCACCTTAAGCAGAAAGCAGGCCAGGTCAGCCATTTGAAAGCCATTACTTTTCTTCATTTTACAAAGAAAAGTTGAAGACCCAAAGACATAAACCCCTTTTGGATTGCATAATAGCCACAAAATCCAGAATAAAATCTTAGACCATGGCTGTTCATGGGTAACATTATCCCATTTGAAGTTTATATACAATGAAGACAGTATGATTCTAAGCTAGTGTTCTGGTGTTCAAAACTAGTTAAAGAAAATGCTACAAAGTGTTTAGATGAAACTGTTTAATATTAGATAGCCAACCCATTAAAAATGACAAAGATAATAATCTCACCTAGTTTTCTTACCTGGAGCACTACCGAAGTACTGTTTAATGGCAATAGTCCCCGATAACGTGGAAAGAACCGAGAGCATGCCCAGCTTCAAGCTGTCATAAGGACTGTTAAGAGCAGATTCACAGAGTGCCTAAAGATCAGGAGGAGAAAAGACACAGAGGGAAGAAAGTCCCCTAAGTTATCTGTATGAAACGTTTAGTTACACACATCTGGGAAAAGTTTTGAGAGTCAAGATCCTTCCATAGAAAATACTACACTGAAATCAAAAGTCTCAAGTCATGTGTTGAAGCATCTGCTTTAGCGAACTGAGAACATGGCTTGCAGAAAAGTCAGTGGATCTCATATGCTATGAACATCAATTAAAGTAATTTATTAGTCAAAAATCAGTGGCAAAAAATATTATCAGATCTCATTGATCAAATATTGCAAAAGATTAACATACTTCTTCAGTCCTACAGGTATGGCGATTATTTTGTCATAGTTTATTTGCCTAAAGGGTATTGTATTTTTTAATTAATTTATAGTTAAAACTATAGTTAACTGATTTATAGTTAAAAAATTTTTTCCTGTCCTACTTCTGTGCCTTTTGCCAGATCTCCTCATGCCTTACCACATCTAGATTGGAATAGCTCTTAAAATGCACATTGTTCTCAGATTCATTATGCCAACACTGTCCACAATGTAGTCAATCACTGGTTTGGGAGGCTTTTTTAGTCAACATGAGAAAGCAACATAAGACACAAATGGAAAACGTAAGTACATTCTGTCTCAGAGTGTCAAAGCAGAATGATAACATCCAGTAACTGAATAAGGAAAAAAACCCATAGGATTAGTCCTAAACAACAAATAAAAACATCAAATAGTGTTCTTATCAGGCATTCACCTGTTATTTTATGGTATAAGGGTTAAATTCTAAATAAATTGGTTATTTGTATCCACTGAATAGTATGGCAACAACTGACAGAAGAAGAAACAATGTTTAGGGTTGAAAATGAGTCTTGATGTCTCCCAAGACACTGATGTATTACTTCAGTGCTATTGGATCACCACTGGCAGAACGTATTTGAAACGGTTAACTATGAAAAATACCAGCAGCCCAGAAGAATTAGCAGGATGCATCACAGACTGCTTGTTACCTCCACAGTCAGCAGGACTGCTCTATGCACCAACAGCCACAGACTGTAAAGCTGATGTCTAGCAATCAGTGAAGTTGCCACAACTTAAAGACCAAGCCTCCTATCTGACTTACACAGTCAGACCCAAAATGCTGAAGTTAAACACTACCGAAACTCTTCTTGATAAAAAAAGTACAAGAAGTAGGCTTTGCTGTAAAAGGAGGGTCTGTTCCTCCACTACCAAGTTGTTTAAATATATGAAAGAGTTGCACAACTCAAAATGTTGACTTCATATTTCAGAAGTTAAAAAAGCTCCCATTACTTCTGCATGCCATTCAACAAGCAGTAAAAAGCTCCAGTTCTGTTCTCCCTCAGTCACTGGTTTAGTTCCAACTCAATGTAACTTTTGCCTATGCATTTCAACCATCAGGACACCTACACTAAGACAGTACATAATGATGAAAGCCATGCTACCAATGTCTCCCACTTGTACAGAGATAACTACCAACCAGGCATAATCATATAGAGCAGCATTTTGACTGCAAAGAAACCATAAACCATTAAAGCAATTCCTTAAAATTCCTAAAAGGAAATAAATTTTATCCGTTATGAAGAATAAAGTGGTTCACTAGGAAAAAAACCTCTGGACACTCCAAATCATATTACTGAAGAATCAGAGACAAAGCAAGTAATCTTTTTCTTCTCACAAGACCATTAATAAATATTCCCATGGTTTTTCCTCCCAGCTGCCTTATGCTCCAAACTCACATAGCGAAAGTAGCTTCCAATATTCATAAAACAAAGAAAAAAGATTTAGGAAAGTAGAGCTATAAGCTTGTGCTTGAAATATTTACTTTGCCATTAATCTTATCTGAAGTTACTTTCTATAGTCATTTCTACCAGAAAAAGTGAAAAACAAGGAGAAAAAAATTCATATGCAACTGCAACTGAAAAAATCAGCAATACTATCTATAATATAAAACTGTTTCCCCAAATAATACAGATGTACTATAAACACCTTCTAGGGTCTCACTCATACAACAACAGGAGTTACAAGGATACTATTAACTCTACAACTAACCATCTACACAAACTAGTATATAAACTAGTATAAACTCTACAACTAACTGCAAAGTTCCATAATAAACTTTAGCTTAAATATGTGTAAACCTGAATATTTTCTCTGCTCCATGTATGTGGAGTCTTGTTGGCCAACAGCTTTAGATCTTGGATTGCAAGTCTCTTCACAGCCTTCCTGGGGTCATTCTTCAAGTACTGCAACAAAAGCTGGATCTGCAACAAAATAAATTCATTGTTTAAGAGAGATGCTACTAGAGGGAAGTGTTTTAAAAAGCATTCATGAAGAAATTCTGAGCATACTCAGCCAAAACTGACTTGCCTTATCTGTCTGATTACTCGCCACAAGGAAAACCCCCTACTTGGCAACCTAAAACTCTGACACCTGGTTTCCACCACCCTCCTCCCCTTGCTCATGCATCCTTCTCTACATCACCCTGCATACCTGAAAAGCTTCAAGACCTGTTTCAGCATTCAGAAATACCTTAAAAAGAAGCTCAGTGAACTTCTTACACTGTTGTGATTATGTGACTGACAAGTATTCTGGGCATTTGACACTAATTCGTGCGACTGCATGATATACAGTCAACAGGTAGCAAGACAGACAAACCTGGTATGTCTCAATAGTTGCCAAAACCAACCCTCACCCACACTTTCTGGAGCACTTACCTCAAATGAAATGATACTTAACTGCTTGTCCTTCATTGTTCATTTCCTGCAGATTTACAGAGATGGAATACCAGCACAAGAAGCCTGAACATAGTGCTGATGGCTTCACTCTCCATCCCTACCCTGGCTACATCAATTTTATGCAGCATTGCCTCTCGTGTTGCAAAAATACAGCCTAAATCACCATGCCATTAAAAAAACCAAAACCCAAATACATCAAGAGTTCTAATGTTTCAGTTGGCTTAGATTCAGTACTAACAAAAGCATCCTCCGAAATACAGAAATAAGCTACACCAGAAGACATATCAATGCTATTAGTCTAACAATAACAGACACCAGGCTTCCATAGCTGTACAAGATTGAAAGAAATCAAACAGATTTTCATGACTACTTTATAAGAATTAGTTAGAAGAATCTTAAATGTCGCTGTGTTCAGACCTGCTATATGTCACGACCACAAAGCACATTACCAGAATATAAAAGCATTGTATTTTTCCATTTCTGCTTCCCCACAACTCAGTTTATAGTCTTCAATTACAGCAACAAACTCAAATTCCTCAGTGTTCTTCAAGAAAATACATTTTAAAATGCACTCTATGCTACAGAAATATTCATCTGCTTGTATGCAAGAAGCACATAAGACACATCCACAACCCAACAGGATACAGAGTAGTGGAAAGCGAAGCCTGCGTTCTACAGGTAAGAGAAATGTTCTCAGAAAAAGTCAAGATGTTTGCTTTCCTAAGTGCTAATTGATCCTAGCTGATTTCAGCCTCAGTTAATATGAAGAAAGACAGGGTATGATCTCCAAAGGATTTCTTTGTTTAACATGGTTATCTGGAAACGGGACCAGAAAGCGTAAACTACATGAAAGCAGCAGTTTTCAGGATATTCTCTCTATAGCACATAGGAGCAGCTATCTTCACACATCCATCACTTTATTTTTGGCATCAGCTAGAATCTGAAGTTTTTTTAAATGTACTTAATACTTAAATTTTAAGGAATAAATCACCAAAAATTACCTGTTTGGGAATGTCAACCAAAGAAGAAGCAGCAAGCAAAGTAAACGTGTGCAGAGTGACAATGACCATCTTGGTAGAGGGATAGGACGTTACCAGCTGTTGAAGCAGCTGCCGGGAGCTGGAGGCCAGGCTAGCATCGTGATGCATGTGTTGCAGAATAGGTATCAACTTCAATTTCAAGTCCACAGGTGTGGCCAAACCTGTAACAAGGTAAAGAAATACGGGCAAAACGTTAGTCATTTGCACTGGCTTTTGGCAGTACTGCAGCACACTAACAAATAGATGAGCTTTTCCTCTTTACTAAAGAGTGTTTTGAGAACTTAGATTTTAAGAGGACACAAGAGTGAGACATTAGATTGTTGGTCAGCTAATTTAATTAAAAATTTGAATCATATGAAGATAAGGGCAACAATATTCTGATATCCAGTGTTTATATATGGATAATGAATTCTCACAGAAGTTAGAGTTTTCCCTTTTATCACTCAATACGCATACATACCTTGAATCATCTCACTGATTTTATTACATATTCCGGCAGCAAAATCCCTGTGGAGAAAAGCAAAGTACCAGGTCAATTGAGGAATAAATAAATAAAAATCATCTGAACTGCCACTGTGTTTTAACAGTAAAACTTTCACAAAAGAGTGCTTGCCAAGACCTAAGTAGTTTTAGAACCCCTGCAGGTGGTCATGATTAAATGATACAGAAGCTTTCAAACACGCATCAAAGTGACAAGCAGCACTATATTTTGTTACCTAATTTCTGTAAAATAATCTCTCATTAAGGCTGCTATGACACTTTGCATTCCCATATTTGTGAGCTTTCCATTACTATTTTAGAAAAAAAAAAAATCTGTTAAAATTTGCCTTTAGGTTTCTGTACAATACTGTCATTGCACATAATTAAATGCTTTGCTATAAATGACAGTTAGCACTGCAGAAGAAAATATTAAAGCTTGTGAATGCCAGTGTCAATGCAGTTTCTACTCTCTGTAATATAAACAACTGGGAAAAAAAAAAAAAAAAAAAAAAACAAAAAAAACCACATCTTACTTTGATTGTGCAGAAAAGTTGGCAGCAGCAAATATAGCAGCTTCAACTTCCACATTATCATGAGAATCCAAACTCTGACGAATACTGTGATGTGCATTCTTCCTTTCTGGAATAATAGATGCCATGCTGCCCAACATCCTACAGAAATAAAGCACAGCAAAATCAGGAAGAGCAATGGCTATAAGAAACACAAGATGAAGCCAAACAGAAACATAAAAGGGCTGGCTAGAACACTATTTTTATATAAATATGAGCTCTTTCATGTCTATTATAGAAACAAGTAAATGCTAAATATAACTAAAAGATAACACATTTTGTCCCATGGGTTATGTCAGAGGTTTAATGACAAATTAATTACATTTTCATACCTTTTAGCTTGAAATGGGTACAGTGAAAACTCTTATAAAATTAAGAGTGCACTACGGCACTGAGAACAAGTAACTATAAGATGCTTTTATGTTCAAACTCCAGTTAACAACACAATATATTTAATGCTACAATGTATTGATGGCTATTTTCAGACACACAAAGTCCACATCATGGGATAGAAATTCAGAAAGGTGGTAGTCTAGGGGGATTAAAAAAAAAAAAACAAAACATGCAGAGAAGTATCACAGTATCACAAGGTTGGAAAAGACCTTTGAGATCATCGAGTCCAACCTATGACCCAACACCTACACCTACTCCTACTTGTCAATTACACCATGGCACTAAGTGCCTCATCCAATCTCTCCTTAAACACCTCCAGGGACGGTGACTCCACCACCTCGAGTCACCACCTCCCGGTGCACCGCATTCCAATGGCCAATCACCCTTTCAGTAAAGAACTTCTTCCTAATGTCAAGCCTAAACCTCCCCTGGGAAAGCGTTCACACTCTTTCTCTCCCTTTTACCAATTAAGACTGCAGAAGTAACAAAGTGATTGAACAGTCATAAATTTTAACTACATGCTAAGCAAGCAAAGTTTCTAGAGTGTTACCATAATCAAACAAACACCTAACTTTGATCACTTGCTTCTAAGATCTTTCACTGACGGTCATTACTGGGAATAGTGAGATACCGTTTATGTAACTGCTAACAAGGGAGCAAATCAATCTATACTTTTGCTAAGAATATCTCAAGGACACTTTTCAGACATCCTAAACATAATTCAAAGAAGAATGAATGCAAGATTTGCACTGATAGTACTTTAGCGAGAGTTCTATGCAAATATTTACACAGTTATTTAGCAATAAAATTCTGCAGACAAAGTTTCATTTTAGTAGATCTTTCTTTCAGCATGTTCTTTCTTACTGACACTACTTAAGGAAGACAAAAGAAAATCAGCTGAATGTTTTAGCCTGAAACTGCCGAACCAACAGCCATTTTCACCTTTTTAACCCTGATGCATTCTGTGAACTGATCGGAATTTAAGCATTTTTTCAAACTGAGCAGATTCCAGGGACTTCTAGTAAAGACAGCCCTCAATACCAGTGTAGAGTTGTAATCTTATGTTAGAATACTGAAGTGAAACAAAAAAAGAATACAAAAACCATGTAGGCATCGTGTATTTACAGATTTCTGAGATATCAGAGTGTGAAAGCATAATTTCAAATAAAAATATCAAAATAAAGAAATGGATGAATGAACTAATCAAATCGCCACAAGTTGCTCCAGGAGAGGTTCAGATTAGACATAGGGAAAAATTTCTTGATTGAAAGGGTAGTCAAGCACTGGCACAGCTGCCCAGGGATATGGCTGAGTGTCCATCCCTGGTGGTGTTTAAAAGATGGGCAGACAAGTTTCTCAGGGATGTGGTTTAGTAGTGGACAGATATGGCTGGACTTGATGATCTCAAAGGTCTTTTCCAAGCAGGTGATTCTACGAAATAAATCCCTGTTAATGCCTCCCAGCCTTCAATAGTGAAATCAGTAATAGCTCTAGATGGATACAGGAAAATAACAAAGGAGGAAAGAGCAGCACTCTCTTCACATTTGAATTCACTCGCACAGGCATTGGAATATGCAGTGAGGATGATCATGCTGGACAGCACTAGAAACAGAGACACCAAAGCAGCAGAATAGTGACATTAAAGACAGTTTAATTCCTTCTCCCTCTGCCTCCCAAGGAAGTCCAAAGCAATCAATAATACAGCGGCACTACTGTAGAATTTAGCGATTAGAGACCAACAGACAGAGAACTTCCAGGACAACGATAAATGAAGAACAGGTGCAAGCATAACCAGGTTATAACAAGTACGTATTGGTTACAAGTTAACAAAAACTATTTTGACTTATAAGCACTTTCCTTTTGGTCCTGGTCTAAATACATCATAGCCAACACACAATATATTGCATACAGCTACTGTTCAGGTTATGCATGCAACAGGTTCATTTTTCTTCTCTTGAGTACACAGAATTTCAATGCTGTAAATTCTGTTTCGCCCAGAGCCAAAGTTGTCACCATTATAAATCGGTAATAACCTTGTTGTTCTGATCACGTATCCTTATCATTCATCCTCTTTCTTTTAAGATGCCTTTGCTTTTGAATGTATAAGATGCCTCCTACATTTCATTCACGGTAGTTGCAGATTTTGTTATTCCAGACTAGTGTATTAATAATTGGCTAGAGATTTGAAATAAGTTAGTTTCATCTATGTAATACATACCGAAGTGTAATAGCCCGAGCAACTGGATCATTGCTATGAATTACTGAGAAAACTCTTTTGACAAACTCATCCACATTCAGGATCTTCTCTAAGTGCTTCTCACTCTGCTGAGTAACTTTCAGCACACACAGCCTCAGGAAGTTGTTTCTATTAGAAGACACAGACATTTTTTTACGCGGCGGTTTTATAATAAAAAGATAAACACTTTAAACGTGAAATTACTTAAAAAATTAAATCCAAGAGTAAATTAAAAAAGGAAAGGTCTATGCTTTAGAAACATTATATTGAAGTAGAATAATAAAGCAAAAAAATTACTATTAACACGCTGTTGGTTTATTGTATACAGGTAGCATCAAATTTGGGCCCCATTCCAGGGTAGTGAACCTGTTAACACTGGGGAGGAGAAGTGTAAGCGGACACTTGTTTTGTGGACTCTTAGGGATGGAATTCTGCTAGAAAAGCATGTCCAGGGCTAAGACAGGAAAGCCTAATTCTCATTGCTAGGTGTCAGTGAATTTCTTTTCCTTCCTAAGCCAACAGTAAGATTCCACAAAAGCAAGAGATAACTTTGTAAACCATTACAAAGCAGCTCCACTTCCATCACATGCATCACTTAGATATCAGGCCCTTGGAAAAGCTATACTTTGGGCTTTTTTATTAACATCCCTCAGAGAAGAAATTTGCACATATGATCATTAACCTATTTATTAATTATTAATTAATAATATTAATTAATAAAAGGACAAGAGGAAATGGCCTCAAGTTGCACCAGAGGAGGTTTTGATTGGATATTAGGAAAAATTTCTTTAATGAATGAGTGGTGAGGCATTGGCACAGGCTGCCTAAGGAAGTGGTGGACTCTCCTTTCCTGGAGGCATTTGAAAACATGTAGACACGGCACTTCAGGACATGGTGAAATACGCATGGTCATGTTGTGTTGATGGTTGGACTTGATGATCTTCAGAGGTCAATTCCAACCCTAACAATTTTATGATCTGTGATTCTATGAATTTGAATGTGCCTATGAAGCAAAATTTGCAGCAGTGAACTTAATCCAGTCAACACGTGAATCCTCAAATCAGGACAGATGGAGGGAAACTGTGTCACTGATCACTCGTAGCCATTTAAGCCCTCTAAAAAAACAGAAAAGGAAGCTTCAAAGAAGCACCACTGATCCTCACTTGACTTGGTACAACTTGAGGTGTTACCAGGCAAGCACAAAACCCCCACAACTGCCCTGGCTCCAATGCAGCAACACTCTCGAGACGAAATGCATTCCTACAGATCAAGATTTGAATAGATGGAATCTGACTGATGCTACTTACCCCACTCTGAAAACATCTGCTAGCTTCAAGAAAGCTGAATTAATGAGAATAGGGAAAGGATATTTCTGGAAGAGCCTCGGAAAACGAACAACGGCCTCACACTGCTCCCCGAGCTTGCCAGACCTGAGGCCTAAACAAGACAACAACAATCACCAATGCTCCTTCAAAAACCAGGTCCTTCCCCCCCCCAGCTGCTCGCAGTAAAGCGCTGCAGAACAAAGCTCCCAGCCCCTAGGGACCAAGGGATGAGATAGGAATGGGGATCTTCACACTGAGGGCGGGGAGGCCCTGGCACAGGTTGCCCAGGGAAGCTGTGGGTGCCCCCTCCCTGGAAGTGTTCAAGGTCAGGTTGGATGGGGCCCTGGGCAGCCTGGGCTGGTGGGAGGTGTCCCTGCCCATAGCAGGGGGTGGAACTGGATGGGCTTTGAGGTCCCTTCCAACCCAAACCATTTTTCGATGACGGCACCGCCCGCCAGAGCGCGGCAGTCCCACCTCACCTTTGTCCAGCTCCATGAGGGCGGAGTTGGCGTCCAGCTCCTGCTCGCCATAGCCCGCATCAGCCAGAAAGGACTTCGCGCTGGCAGCCATCCCGCACCCCTCTCCTTCTCCACCGCCGCCCCGGCCTGGCCCCGCCCCGCGCACGCGCAGCCGCCCTGCCGCCGCCGCCGCGAAATTTGTGCGCAGGCGCAAGGCCGAGGCGAGTGCGCACCCCCCCTCCCACCACACTGACGGCGGCGGCTGCACGGCGGTCAGCGGCGAGTGGGTGTGGCTTGCGGGGGGAGGGCCGCAGCCCCACCCAATCAGAGGAAAGGGGCGGGACGCGGTGGGCTCCTCGCTGCCCAATGAGGGGTCGCGGCTTGCTTGGCGGGTCGCTCGGTGGCGGGAGTTTGGTGTCCGAGCGCGCGTTGGGGGTGCTGAGCCATGCTGTGCCGCGCGCTGCTCCACCGCGCTGCTGCCGCCGCCCCCCCCCCAGCAAGGTGGGTACCGCGCCCCAAATCACCTTGGTCCTCCCTGAGCCTTCCCCGCCGTTCCTCTTCACGCCTTGGACCACACCACTCCCTGAGCTTCTCCTGCCACAGTGTCCCCCAACCCCCCCCCGCTTCTCATCGCCCCCTGAACTCCCGCTTCTGACCGCTCCGCACCTCAGTGCCCCTCTCTCTCTCCCCAGCGCTCCCCTGTCCCCCCCCCCCCCCTTAGTGCCCTTCTCCCCAGCGCTCCCCTGCCCCCCGCCAGTGTCCCTCTCCCCAGCACTCCCCGAGCTCCCCTGCCCCCCTCCCCAGTGCCCCTCTCCCCAGCACTCCCAGCGCTACCCTGCCCCCACTCAGTGCCCCTCTCCTCAGCGCTCCCTGGGCCACCCAGACCCCCTCAGTGCCCCTCTCCACAGCGCTCCCTGGGCCGCCCAGACCCCCTCAGTGCCCCTCTCCCCAGCGCTCCCCGGGCCGCCCAGACCCCCTCAGGGCCCCTCTCCCCAGCGCTCCCCGGGCCGCCTTGCCCCGGCGCCCCTGAGCCCCCGCGCCTCGCCCTGCGCTCCGAACCCCGCCGCCCCCCCAGCCCTCCTGCGGATCCCCAAGCCTAGCCGTCGCCCCCCGAGCTTCCGCCGCTCCCCGAGCCGCCCCCAAGCCTCCCCGTCCCACTCTGAACCCCGCCGCTCTCCGAGCTCCCCTCGTCCCACCACTCCCCTTTCCCCAGGCGGCGGGACCCGCCATCTCGGTGCCCCCGGGATAACGTCCCCTGCCCCGACGGGCGAGAGGGCAGCTCGGCCACAGCCACAGCCCCTGTGGGGGCCCTTGATCCGTTCAGCCTGGAGGAGGCTGAAGGGGGAACCTCACAGCCGTTCACTGCTCCCTCACAAGGGAGGAGGAGCAGGCGATGATCTCTCTGGTGACCAGTGACAAAAGCCAAGGGCCTGGCAGGAAGATGCCAGGGCAGGGTTAGGTTGGATATTAGGAAAAGGCTCTTCACCCAGAGGGTGGTGGAGCCCTGAAACAGCTCCCAGGGAAGCAGCCACGGCGCCAAGCCAGACAACATTCCAAAAGCATGTGGGCAATGCCCTCAGTCACACGATGTGAGTGTTGGGGTTGTCCTGTGCAGGGACAGGAGTGGGACTCGGTGATCCCTGTGGGTCCTTTCCAACTCAGGTAATTCTGTGATTTTCGTGTCTGAGGCTGCAGTATCTGGTGCGGTAACAGTCTGTCTGTCTTGTAGGTCCATCCTTGCCACTTCCCCTACAGCATCTCTTGGATAGCTACCAGTGCAACCGAGAAGATGACCACCTGTCCTATGGGGAAACGGGAATGCCAGTCCCTCCTTTTGGCTGCACTTTTTCTACAGGTAAAGTCACCTTCCAAAAGGCTCTTTTGGGATGAGGGTGTGGGCACCACTCAGCTCTTTCTTCTTTTTAAATACGTCTTGTGATTTGGTTTCAGAATTTCTTTTTTTGAAGTGAGCTGCTAATGGTGTGCCTGCACCTAAATGTGATATAAATTGGACCATGGTGTTCCTAAATGTACCAGTGGAAAGTATTCCCTTAAAGAAGCTTCTACAAAGCATTTACCTTAATGTCACTTTGTTTCAGCATTGTCTGTTTCAAGTTATGTCCTCTTGGTGACAGCACTAGGCTATGCGGTTGAAAAATTGGGCTTTGTTCAAAATTCATAATAGATACGAGATGGAGAACTGTATGTAGAAATCAAAGAGATGGATGGATTTGCTGGGCTGTTACGTGTAGTGTTTCCCCATGATAAATACATGAGTGAAGTAAGCATGGAAACTCCTGGATCCCTACTCCAGGGGAGGGCCACGGAGATAATCAGAGGGCTGGAGCACCTCCTCTATGAGGACAGGCTGAGAGAGTTGGGATTGTTCAGCCTGGAGAAGGAGGCTCCAAGGAGACTTAGTATCAGCCTTTCAGTACTTAAAGGGGGCTACAGGAAAGCCGGGGAGGGACTCTTTATCATGGATTGCAGTGATATGATGAGGGGTAATGGGTAGATTTAGATTAGACATTAGGAAGAAATTCTTCACACTGAGGGCGGTGAGGCCCTGGCACAGGTTGCCCAGGGAAGTGGTGGGTGCCCCCTCCCTGGAAATGTTCAAGGCCAAGTTGGGTAAGGCTTTGAGCAACTTGGTCTTGTGGAAGGTGTCCTTGCCCATGGCAGGGGCGTTGAAACGGTATGATTTTTAAGGTCCCTTCCAACCCGAACCATTCCATGATTAGGGCAGTACTCTAGTTTTAGTGTGAGCCAAGGCAGCTTTTTCAGCTCTGATCCATGGAAACTACAGGGGGACAGGTAGTATAGATACAGAAAACCATATTATAGCTAGTAAAAGAGGCCATTATCTCAAAAATTGCTCCTGGAGCCTTTTGATTCATAAAATCATGGAATGTTTGGGTCAGAAGGGCTCTGGAAGATCACCCAGTTCCAACCCTCTTGCCATTAGCAGAGATACCTTTCACTAGTTCAAATTGCTCACAGCCTCTTCCAACCAGGACTTGAACATCTGCAGGGAAGGGCCATCCACGACTTCTCTGGGCAACCTATTCCAGTGCCTCACCACCTTCACAGTACTGTATAGTGGTTTCTGGATGAAATCCCTAGAAAAAATGCTTTGCAATATTTCTGCATTTTTAACGTAAGTACTGTTTATTTTCACAGCTATTTTCTGTGTACCCCATTTAATGTGTCTGTGACCCTTCACAAAGAGCAGGGCCGTGATTATTAATCAGGTAACACACAAATCAGGTAACACACAAATACATTTCAATTTCTTTTCAGCCCCGAATTTGGAGCATGTACTGGCAGTTGCGAATGAAGAAGGATTTGTTAGACTGTATGACACCGAAGCTCAATCTACCAGCAAACTGATCTTTAAGGGTAAATATTATATAGAAAGTGATCTTCATTTGACGTGACAAGTACATGATTTACTGAAATCAAAGAAAGCTTTTTGCAAGACATTTAAGTGTAAGTGTAGGCAGTACTTATACCCCTTTCTTATAGCTTGCTGAGTCTTCTTTACAAAGCAGCAGCAGCGTGAGAGTGCTTTTACAACAGCAGTAGTAGGTGAATTGTTCTCTGTCACCGAAGGCAAACTGTTGACAAGTTTTGTGATTTCAGTGTCTGATGTTTTTTACTATTCTGCAAAATATCAAGCTGCAATGCACTGGACTAATCTTGACTTTTGCTTTCTTGATAGAATGGCAGGCTCACTCAAATGCTGTATTTGACCTTGCCTGGGTACCAGGGGAACACAAGATTGTAAGCAGTCTTTGCCATCTTAACTTGATTTTGAATGCCTTGGCAACTGTGTGCAGAAAAAGACTGAAGCTTTTTATTTTTTCCTCTGAAGGTCACTGCTTCAGGAGATCAGACAGCCAAGGTGTGGGATGTGAGAGCCGGCGAGCTTCTTGGCATATGCAAAGGTCACCAGTGTAGCCTCAAGTCAGTTGCTTTTTCTAGATTTGAGAAAGGTAAATGTTGATATTCCCTGTTTTCTGTTTTTTCCTTCTTCTTTCCCCCTGGCATGGTGGTACTTCTGGGGCTAAAAAAAGGGCTCTAGAAACTGACAGTTAGAAATAACACAGGCCAACGGAGCACTGACCCAGCCAGTGAAGCAAAACTAACTTGTTGAAACTTCACAGTGACCTGGTGATAACACCTGCACATTTTTGATCTTGGACAAGTTTAAGCTATGATACCTACTTCCATACATAAATATGTAAATACTCTTTTCATAAGCAGGTTTCTCTAGGGCAGAAGTAAAAAAAAAGTCTAGGAAGAATAAGGAAACTAATCAAAAAGCTTGGCCTGATTTTTGCGTTTCTAGGACTGGATCCCAATTTTGGGGGCAGAAGGGCCAGAGGCACATAGATGGCATTGTACTGCATTCAGTTATTTAATTATCACTTTTGGAAGCTAATAGCACTCTTTTTCTTTCTCAGCTGTTTTCTGTACTGGAGGCAGAGATGGAAACATCATGGTTTGGGATACCAGATGCAACAGGAAAGGTAACTTAACTTTCAGATATGCATCAAAAAACCCTCAGCATCTTGTGTAAAAATGGAACTCAGATGTACTTGTCGGATTAATGCTTTCAATTACAATATAGTAAGAAGAGGATTGTTAGATAAGTGTACTCCTTTAGTACTGTAAAAGGATATAATAGGTATTATTTCTTCTATGTATAGTACATTTTCCCACTTTGTAACAGTCTCAGATTTGCAGCGTGATATACGTGCTGACCTGATAATGCCCTGTGTATTGGTAAGAAAATAAGGAGGTACAGGATACACCCTTGTGTGGGACAACATGGAGGTACATGGGCTCAGTGAGAGTGCTTATGTCAGAGCCATGCGGAGGGATGAAGCAAAGCTGGGAAGGCTGCTGCTGGAGTAGGAAGGTAGGCAGAAAGTGCAGCAGCAAAGGAGTTTGTGAGTACTGGGAGTAAAAACATACTGTGGGAACACCTACTAAATTCTGGGTGAGCTCATTCTGCCCTTCTCTTTCTGTTTCCTGGAGCTTTTCCTTCCCCATTCAGGCCTCTTCCCAGTTCCCTGCTCTGTCTGTGAAGTTTCCTGGCCTGTGCTGCCAGAACATGTCTCACTCTTTCATCTGTCCCAGGTTCCCTGGCTCTTCAAACTGGCAAGTGGGGGAAAGGGGAAGCTCCACATGACCGAAGTGGAAGGTATAGGGAAAAAAAGTAGAAAAGTCACTTTAGTAAAGTAGTGAGTTTCATAAAATGAGAAGTAGCAGAGAAAAGGATAAGTAGAAAGTTATAAAACAAAGTGGAAAAGCACTGTAAACCTTCCTGTGAGTTTGATTCTGCTCAGAATGAAATGAGTTGAATGCTTCAGACCAAGATGCATGCTGGAGACCAGGTAAAGGCAGGCTGCCTGGGCCAGTTTTAGTTTCAATAATCATGCTACATTGATCTCTGTAATTTTTTGCAATACAGACTCCTGTTTTCTATTGTGTTCTTCTCATCGGTTTCATATGTAACTTAACAATTTCTCTTTTCGGAATGATTTTAAAGGTTAGTCTCAGCCACATTTTAGGACTTATTCCAAGCTGATGCCTACTTTATTAAAGTGATAGCAAAATTATGTAGAAACTAATGATTGAGATATCTTTGATTTCTTTCAGATGGATTTTATAGGCAGGTGAATCAAATCAGTGGAGCACACAATGTGGTAGACAAGCAGACTCCTTCCAAACCGAAGAAGAGGCAGAACCTAAGAGGACTTGCTCCCATGGTGGTAGGTACCTGGAGAACAGATGAAATATAGACCTCTCTTCTAGGGACAATGTTGTTTATAGAAGTCTTTCTAAGTAATTATCGTCAGAGATATTTGTTTTGAATGTGGTATATGCTTCCATTTATCTTTGCAGGGGTAGGTTTTTGTGGCGTGGTCATTTGCTATGGCTAATTTTAGACATTGTTTAGTTTTTGAACAACCCATGTGCCTTCAAAGCCATTTTTGCACAAATGCCATGTGAAAATACTTTTTTTTTTTCAGAGAGGAAAAGAGTGGCCAACATTCCTTTTTTGAGGGAGGAGATAAGGAAGGTTGCAATTTTTTTTCTTTCTTTTTTTTCCCCCATGATTTGACCACACAAATTACTGCCTCACTGGAGAAAGACCTCATCTTTTTTAATCTATTAAACCTTGTGATGAAGGCAGCTTTCTTATTGCTGACCTGAAAGGCATCATCTCAAACTGCTGCCCAAACACTTACTGCTCAGTGGCAAATTGTCTTTGAAGGATTGTTGTGTCCTAAATGGCATCTGCTGTTTCCACGTTGCTTGGCTAGGAGGAGGTTTTTTCAGTATTCTCTTGGCCTTGAACTAAGCAGCAAGATCTTGCTGACCTTGAAAGAAAATAAAGTCCTTTCTTTTTTTTCTGTTCTGTTTAAGGATTTCCAGCAGAGTGTAACTGTGGTGCTGCTTCAGGATGAGCACACTCTTATCTCTGCAGGAGCTGTTGATGGGTAAGGAGGGAGGATGCTTGTTTTTCTGTCTGTTCTGTGTGTTCTTCTTATTGGCACAAAAAGATTGGGAGATTTTTTTGTTTTCTAAGATGACTCAGTGGCCCAAAGGCTAGAGAGTTACTATTAGGTGGAATCAGCAGAGTTATGCTGCCCGCTTGCATTGGCAAAGCTGAATGCCACTCATCTTCCTTACTGGAGTTTGCAGCACTGGGACAAATTAAGCATAGGTAGTAAACGTTCATTTCAGTGTCTTAGCTTTGGGGCAGAATGAGAGCAGTTCTTATCATCTCTCTCTATTCTCATGGACTTATGGGACCACGCATAAACAGACTATTGTTAGACAGTGAGCTGGTTTGGGATGCAAGTGGGTGGTTGGTGCCTGGATGTGTGTAGGCGTGCTTGAGAAAATGTTGCCTTGAGTTACAAAAGATGCATTCTCCTAGGTGCCAGATCTGATGCAGCATCTCGGTGATCAAGCAAACTGCCTCATTGATTAGCATGGAGATTACCCTCTCAGGACTTGATTCTTTAGCAGGCTCCATGTGATCAGAGCCTTTCTGAGGCAGATAAAATTTACTCTCCTGCCTGTGGCTCCAGAAGAGGCTTGCTTCTGGAGAGCAAGAAAAAATTGAAAGACTTCATTTTAAAAGCTGCAAGTCAGGAGTATAAAGGCATCCTTCTATTTCCTTTTACTAACTGAAGAAAACTGACTTGCAGGCTCTTGTTGCATTTTGTGTTAGTTACAAAAGACGATGCTGCTTCCTCATCCATACTCAGCTGAGCAATTGTTTTGCTCTCAGCACTTCTCTGCTTTTGCCCAGTTGAGTTCCTTAGCACTAGACATCCTTCAGTAATGAGCAATCTGTCTTCCTGTGCTCTTAAAAGGTCCTATCAGCACTGAAAAAGAAATGCTGAAGTTTAATACACTTGTGCTTTTCTATTACAGCGTGATCAAAGTGTGGGATTTGCGCAAGAATTATGCCACTTACCGCCAGGACCCCGTGCCTTTCAAGTCTTTTTGCTACCCTGGGACCAGTACCCGCAAACTTGGTAAGTTACTGGAGGATATATAAGTGCAAAGTGTATTTAAGAAGTACTGGCAGTGCCATCTCTTTTTAGCCAATTATTGATCAGGCTTAGAAGCTCAGCAGGGTATTTTGGTTGCCAATACGAAATTTTCAAGTTGAAGAGTGAAAGTACCCCACTTTTATATCATTGCATCAATGATAAAAAACTTGCGTAAGCTTCAGCAGTGCATTTACAGAAGTGGAGATGAGGGAATAATAGAGCTCTTGTGGTAGAATTTAGCTAGGCATTTTGATGCATGGGTAGAAATCAGATTTAACTCCTTTGCATTGTATCTTGCAAAGACAACAGACTGAACTGGGTTTTACATTATAACCTTCCAGAGTCGAGCAATACTTGAAGCCGTTTGTTATCAAAAACAATAGTGCTGTTGCTCCTGTTGCTCTGTTCTTCTTTGTATCTTAATGCCTTACAATGCTCTGAGGCAACACAGTAATTCCTGATGACTTGTCTAATCAACTGTCTTGCTGTGGTGATGGTCAATGTCAGTTCCAAGAATGTGAGGGAAATCCTCAAGGAGCTGGCTGTGAAATAATTTTCTCACAGGTAAAGATTTTTCTAAACCCTAAATCACTAGCAAATCTGAGGATGGCTTATTTTACCAAAGTGTGAGGCTTTCTATTTACTTCTAATCTCTGATTCTACAAGTGGTTGTTCCTGTTACGCGTTTGAAACTCTCAAATAAATCGCTTGCCTGCTCTGAAGATGAGATTCATCTTTAAATATCAGCCTGAATCCTCATGAGAAAATGTAGATGTTATGTTTGAAATTTTCCTTCTCCAGCAAGTGCGCTGTGAAACAATAAAATTTCCAATGACAATCTCATATGGAAGCGAGATCCTTTCCAAATTCCTCTCTCTAGGCATTTCTTTCAGAATGCCTATTTTCAAAAATGTTTTTTTGTGGAGCTATTTCTTATGAAGAACTTCTCTCTTTATCTATAGGGTATTCTAGTCTGATTTTGGATTCCACTGGTGCTAATCTGTTTGCTAACTGCACTGACGACAGTATCTATATGTTCAATATGACAAGTTTAAGGACCACTCCAGGTAAGCATGATATCTGTGGAAATAGCTGCAGAAAAGAGATATTAAAGAGCACAAAAAGGCAAGTTTCTCCATGTGTCTTAGAGCAGTTTGAATGCTTAGGAAACCTGTTCCATGTTATGTCTAAACCTACCCAGAAGAGAAGGCATCTGTTACATAGGCTGTTCATATTTTGTATGAAGCCATCCACATAAAATTAACCACACAAAAACTTACAGAAATGCCGATACTGGTTCACCCAGACTGAGACTGAGGGTAGTTTGCATGCTGTCGGGTGAGGAACGTCTTGTATCCAGCTGCTACCTGCCTAAAGCAAGTTTGAAGCTTCTGCTCACTGATAATCGGTGATTTTTCAAGCTCATAGATGTAAATCCATTTAAATATTCAGATATTTTAAGCTGTCCTTTAAGTTTACCTTCTACTGCAGTTTCTGTGAGAAAGCATCCCCAGCATACTGTGGAGAAGCCTCAGCTTTTTAGATTCCTTCAGCATTGCATCTGTGACCTTTATGTTGACAAGACGGCCCACAGACTTCAGTGCACTAAGCTGCTTTGTCGCAGGCCAGTGGCGCTTCACAGAAAGCGGCAAAACTTGTTAAATCCATTCCAGCCAGACATATGATTTGGTTTCCATTGCCTTTTCTCAGCCTCTCAGTTAATTGAAATTAGATGAACAATGTGTCCTTCTGTCTGCTTTTCAGGAAGGCAGTCTAGTGGGTGGGATTGCTTCCAAGGTCCAGAAGTGGTGCGAGTAGTCAATATTAATGAGTCATTTGTTGAGGTTAACCTTAGGTGCCACCGCTGAGCTATGGAAATACTGGCCAGACCCGTCCCATGGGAGTGGGGTCTCACTGAAACCCAGGGCATCCTGCCCTCAGCCTCCTCATGGAGCGCTTGCCTTCTGTATGGAGCCAATAAAACCCAGTGAGCACTCTCAATTCATCCAGCTGGATGAAACACATGCGAGTCTCGGTGTGCTGCTGTTCCCGCAGAGGGCAGCGCCTGCCCACGGGTTGGTGACTCTCTCCTCACTCACTGCCTTGCATCCCGGTTGCTGCTCTGCTTATTTGGTGTGTAGGCAGCTTTAGGCTGCAGGGGGATGTGAGGAAATCCTTGCTGTGACAGGACTTGCCAGTAGGTCTGGCTTAGGATAAGATTCACTGTCCTGCAACTGCTGTGCTGAGGGTAAAAAACAAGGATCTTTTAGGATATCGCAACTGTCAAAGACCACCAAAGGCAGTCGCTTGTCCACGGGTCTGTGGGTCACCTCCTTTGCCAAAATCACTATTAAAAAAGGGCTGGTCAAGGCATTGCGTTGGGAACTCACCCTTTCTGCCCCAATGAGAGGACAGGAGGTAGTGCAGCCGAGTGCTCTAGATCCACGCTCGGCTCCTGTGCCAGCTGCCGCCTTCTTTGGTCTATGCAGTAGGGGAGACAGCAGCCGTTGGGGTGGTGGTTTAAGGCTTTAGCACACACCACTGAGGCTTAAAATATAAGCAACCGGTGAGTGTGGCCGACACGATGCAAGATTGGTTGATGAAATAAAGATGCTTACAGCAGGGGGAAGGAGCAACAAGTGCCTTCGTTGCCACCTGGGTGGAAAAAGGCCCTGACTATGCTTTCTGCATGACTGTCCCCGTTAATGTAGCAGGGCTGCTGGTGGCAGCTAAGAGGAGACAAGGAACCTGAACCAGAGTAGTGGGACAGCCCAGGTGATGGTTCTGCGTGCTTGTGACTAAAGCTAAAGCTCCAAGGAAACTGCCACTGCTTCCTAATGCTGTGGAGAGAGCTGTTCAGGTAAACCTGCTTTGTTTGGGAAGCCTAAAGATCTCCAGTTGAATAATAAAGTCTTCCTGCCCCCCAGACCCAGAGCCAGGGAGCAGTGCAACCACTTTCTCCAGAGGATTTGTCATTAGACAAGAAAAGCCTGTAAGATCAGCCCTGCTTGTGCACCCAACTCCATGGCTATGCATTGAGTGGGGCTTTTATTTTCTTTTTTTCTTTTCTCCTCACAGTGGCAGTTTTCAGTGGGCACAAGAATTCAACCTTTTACATCAAATCCAGCAGCAGCCCAGACGACCAGTTTTTGATCAGTGGTTCGAGTGACTGTAATGCATACATCTGGAAGGTGAGGCAACTGGGAGAGACTTAAGTGTGCAACTTGGAGCTGCTCCACTCTTTCATTTCATTTGCTTTTCATGTTCATGTAGGCCACTCCCTGCCTCTCACTCCTACGTACAGCAGCATGGAGTTAGCTTCTGGCGTGTTGTGCTAGAGTGTGTTGCTGTCAAGTCTAGATGTAACTGTTTAATGTAAAACAGAGCTAACCTCCTGCCATTGATGCATCTCTCATCACTGCTGCTTATTGCAAGTTGCTGATCTTAATCTGGTTTTAATGGGCATTAAAATCCTCTTTCAATCTTGGTGATTCATCTAGCTATGACAAGTAGACAGACAGTTCTCGGTTCATATTTAGCAATGGAACACATTAACAGAAACATAATAATTTAATTGTTTTAAAGCACACTCTTTACCCACACTTCTCCCATTTTCCAGCTCTTGCTTCAGACATAGCTTTTTCTCATGCTTAATTTACAGTAGTTAAAGCCTTTGTATTACAGCAAGGGCTCAGCCAAAGCCTTCAGCAAAATTCCAAAGCACCATCTGACAGCCGAGAGGCTTCATCATTTGGCGTCTTATGCTGACATGAAGGAAATGCAAATGTCACCAAGTTAATAGCAGGGACCTCAGAATAAGGCATGCTTCAAATTTTGCTCTCCATACTTGACAGCTCTATGGGAAGAGTGGACTTCTTATCTGAAGCAGAATAGACACACACCACAAGTGACTGCTTATTTCTGGTCAAGGGTAACTTTTAAGGAATGCTGACTTGTTTACCACTTGAACAATGAGTTTGAAAGTAAAATGCAAACCTTTGAGAGCAGAGGGCCAGCCTGCTGTGATTCTGATTTGAACTTGTATTCTCTTTTGATTTGGAGAACGCTTTCAAGCAGCTAGGTTGCTTACTCAGAAGTAGCAGGAGTGCAGAAGCATGGCTACTCCCATGCCAAGTGGTGTAATTTTAACCCTCCTCATGTTCTGTGCGAGTTCAGCAAAAATACCTGTGCAAACTTAGGTTGCACATCCTGTGCTCACATGTTTTGATACTTTCTTAGAACTCAGGCTAGGACTGGCTTGAGAGCATTCAAGGGTGTCATTACATCTCAAAGTTTAAGCATTTAACCACAATTTAGATGCATTCATGCACAGAAGGCTTCTGTTGCTATCACTTGTGGGTGACAGATCGTACTGCATATTTATTTATTAAATAAATCATGAGATGATTACTTTTATTTTAATCCCATAGTCACGTTGAAGTGGATCTTCCAGCAAAATTGTCTCTTTGAGATCGGTCATATTCAGAGACCTCTTAATTTGATTTAGTGTTGGCAGGTTTTACTGACTCTGAAACGTGCATGTTTTCCTGGGATAAGGACTTGATGTGCTGTGAAAAAGACATGGTTAGCTATTGCACAAGCAATTAACAGGTAAAGTTGGAAAGAACTTAACGAAGAACACTAGCTTTCCCTATCTAGAGAGAATACCTGGTTGAGGAATGAAAGGCAGAGCAAGACCTTGTCGACGCATGTTGTTTCTTTGGGAAACTTTTGCAGCAGTGCTACGTTGTGTTTGGGTCAGCAATTCCCAAGGAATACTGTGGTTAGAAGTTATTGCTGACGAGGACGCTGTTTCACTCTGTTTTCCATATATAAATCACTTCCAGGCAATGAACACTCGCTTCATTGTGTTGGTGTTCTTTTTAATTATTAGTCTGTTGATTAATGAACTGACGTTTGAACAACCCTAAGATTATAAAAGCCAGAGAGCAGAGATATTTTTCTCTACAAAGGTGGTACCTATCTCAGCTACATTTCTTGTAATAAAAAAATATATATTTATAGACATATACTTCACTGTTCCTTTGTCCCTTGAATCCTCTGGTATGGACCACTTTGAGGTGACCATATTAAGTTACCTTTGATCTGTCCCGGCATTGAAATTTAAGTTCTGTTTCTGTATATAAAAGTATATACACCAGTTTCTGCTGAATCTTGAGGATAGCTACTACAGCTGTTTCAGTGAGTAGAGTAACTAATAAAGTCTCATTTCCTAGGTTTCTCTTTTTAACCTTTCCACAATAGCTCTGACTTCCCCACCAGTATCCTGTCAAATCAGGCAAAAAGCAGCATGTGCTGTGTGGATAATCCTAACTTCACATGCGCAGCCTGGCCAACTGCCGTCTACCAAACACACTGGACACAGTTTTAACTATGGATTCTCCTTTAGTTCACAATAGTTTTAATTTATGTTGGTATAGTGTAAATCCAGTGTGTCCCAGCAAGAATAATCTCTTCCTCTTCTTTCCTTTCAGCAATCAGTGGCTAGACCACTATTGTGTCTGTTATGTGTGTAAAGCAAGACTGCTATTAAATGCAAATGAAGGTGTTCTCTGCACGGAGATCTCCCCTTATTTATTCCCTAAATAGGGATTTAGTTTCCATGGTATTGCATGTTTTGGCAGAGAAGGGAATACTCTGACCAAGGCACTTAGAGGATATTTAGTCGAGTGATTGCCTTGGCTATGCCAGGAAAAAGCCCAAAAGCAGCCTGAAAGATGAACCTGCTTGTATCAGAACAACTTTAAGATCTGAAGCTGGATATTCAATTGTAGGCTTGCAGGCTGTTGTAGGAGGTGATCTGCAAGAGAAAAAACTTGTGCGTATATCAGAAGCCTTCCCCGATGTCTTGCATCTTCATTTGCAATCTGTATGTAATGTCTACTCCTTCGCCCACACTCTAAAGGATCCGTTCATTCACTTAGTCATTTATGCAAATCCCCTTGATAAATCCCCCTTATAATGCCACATCAATAACGGTGACTCATAGCTCCAGAAAGGATTGCCTGCTGAAAGCATGCAAAACTTGGATATAATCTGTGTGTATGTTTGTGTGTGTGTGTGGTTTTCCTTCTTTGGGCCACTTACTGCTAGCTTCAACTGTATCTGTCACTTACATGAGCTGTAATTGAAGAGTAATAGTAATAGTGTAGAACAGGACAAAGATTTTAGGAAGGGTCCAAGAGAAATGGAGATTACTTTGATGAGCATGAGTGATTTAGGGAGTTATTTTATGAACACTTAAGAGGGTCTCTGGTCCAGCTGGTTGGTTGGAGGAGGTGCAGGCACTTGACAGTTGTACAAATGCCAGTTCTGAAGCCAGTGAAGGTTAATCTTCAGGATTTTGGTAGTAATGTTTTCATATCTTCAATAAACCTTTGGACCTGTGATTGGCATATTTGTAAAATGGCAGCAGAATATGTTTGCCTATCCTGATTCAAAGTACGGGCTTCCCAAACTTTTAAGTATTTTACCCACAACCGGGTAGAGGTTCTTAATATAGCAAAAAGTTTTGTGTTGTGTTTTGGGGCTGACAACTCTGGAGGCAGCAGCAGGAACTGAACAAGTGTTTCCAGACAAGCCAGTGCGTCTCGGTGCTGACCAGCTGCTTCATCTCTACAAATGAAGCATGAACAGATTCTTAGGACTCCATCAGTTGTTGCCTCATGATCACAGGCTGAGGGCATTTGATTTATCCATCTCATATAGGAAAGATGGAAAGTATTCACGAGTTTCAGTATTGAGCTGTGGGTTTTCTTAGTGATGCATATGAGGCTGCAGGACATCTAATTGTATATGTGTTTTCCTGTCGAATTTTTAAGGTTTCTGAGCCCAGCCTTCCTCCATGGATCCTCTTTGGTCACTCTCAAGAAGTTACCTCCATTGCTTGGTGTCCTTCAGACTTCACTAAGGTTTGTTTTTGGCAAATTGTCTTTCACATGAAACAATAGATGCAGTGCGGCAACATCTGTTTTACAAACTTGCAGCAGTATTTGCTTATTCATATATTTGGGAGGAAATTTTTAGCCCATAAGGGCTAAAAATGTTCATTTTGGGGGGCAGTAAAATAAGCTTGTCACAAGTATAATGTATTGGAACTTTTTAATTATTTTCAAATAATATAGGCTATTTTATAAGACCTAGGAAACTACAAATAAACAAAGACTCCCTCCTAATAGGAGCTCATGATACTACCTGTAAAAGGCAAAACTATGAAACCATTTAATCAGGGATTTCATAAGCTAAAACCTTTTTCTGTGGTTCCATACTTACAACTTCTTTACCTGTCTGACAGTTGATACATCTGCTAATCTTGTGCAGAGCAGCAAAAAGTTCTGAATGCCCTTTAAAAACATATGGGCTCTTTTCATTGTGACCTTTTTTCAAAATCTGAGCTGTTTTTATGACATATTTGTGTGTACACCTGAAAACCTACAGTGAAATTGTGTCAGTAGTTATGCACCAGGTATCACTAAAAGGAAGAGAACTGCCATAGGAGGTTGGTTCAAATGACTGGCCTAGCTCGAAATGAGGAATGACTCTGAAAAATCCTAGACAGTGTCCTAATAATACCCAGAGTTTTTTCACCCTCCAGTATTAAGCAAGTCACCCATTTTCCCTGGCTTGCACTATAGGTCTGGGTCTTCAGAAAGTTGCAGTGAGGAAGGTGGGAACCTTGCAGGCAAACAGGAGGAGTTGTTCTAGCTGTGTATGATGCACAAAAATGAGAATTGGAATTTCAGATGAAATCTGTGATTTAGAGGTAGCCCAGCATCCTGATCATGATGTATTGGAAACACAGACCAGTGCAGCCTTTGAAATTGTTAGTGACACAGGAAAGAATAGACAGCCATTGTATAGGTGCCAGAACACAAAGAAAAGTGGAAAATGTGGAGCTAAGACAGGTCAGAAAGCTGCCTGGAGTGATTTGAGAGGCAAAGTTGCTTTCTGTAGGGACAATATTGGTGTTACAGAGGTTAGAGTAGAACTTTCCCATCCAGATGGCTATGAACTTTGGCCACAACATTTCCTTTTTTCTTCCTGCTCATTCCCATGTGAGTCACCAGCTAATCTGTCCAAAGAGAGCCATAAAATATGGGGTAGGTGGGTTCTGCTGCTTCTTCGGATGAGATTCCACAGATCCTTTTGGAGCACATGATGCTGTGATGGGAACCTAGACCAGCGTTTCTAGCAGAGTTGGTTTCTTTGCCAGATACTGCTGACATTTGACTCCGAAGAGATAGCACTTCAGGCTAGTGCAACAGCCTTCCAAAGTCACCTTCTCAGTGTGTTGCAAATGTTTGTCCCCAAGCAGAAAAGGTCCCGAGTAACAGGGACAGAGCTAGGTGCAAAAAGCAGCATGGTCATTTTTGTCTACTGAGTGACTGAAATCTCAAAATACTCCCTGAGCAGACTGCCATCTCTTACAGAGCTATGCAAGGCAAATGGTTGCTAGTGATCCAGATTTCTTTAGCAGAAAGACATGAAGCTGGCAGTCTTGTCTGCTTTATATAGAAAATACTGCCGTCTGGTGAAGTGATGAAACAGGCTTGGATTGGGTTGGGTTGTTTTGTTTGGGTTTTGGGCAAATCTGAAGCTCAACCAGGCTTCACCCTCATTTGTATTGGCAGGGTGCATTTGGCTTAGCTGTTCTAATTCACTTGGCCAGTGAGCCATAAGATATGCCCTGGCTACTCCAACAAACTAATTTATACTATAGATTGCCACGTGCTCTGATGACAACACTGTGAGGATCTGGCGCTTACAACATCGTCCTGAAGAGGAAAAATCAGCATTCAGCAAAACCAACTTGGTGGGCTGGGTCACTCGGAAGAAACCAGAAGAACAACGTGCAGGAGGTGAGGCCCCTGGACTGAGATATCTTGCTCTGCACCATGGCTTCTGGATTTTGGCTGTTCTCTGTACCAACAAATGCCTTTGGCTTGTCTTATTAGTCTTCTGTCTTTTTCATATTTGATAATAATTCATATAACTAGACAAACACTTCTACTTGGCCATACTTCTGCCACCAACAATACAAGCTGGCTGAAATAGCTTACAAGTACGGTCAAGTCTGCATGACCAGACTGGAAAGCAAATATTCACTAATACAGCTTGTCAGGCAGGCAGACCTTCAGTGTGTATCAGCAGGGTTCAATAATCCAACAGCCAGAGGAGGTGGCATGTGTGCATGCACTGTAGCAATGAGTCACAGGGGTTTTTTTAATATCAAGTAATAACTGAGAGCAGTAAGATCATACACTTTTTCCAGTTTGCTAGCTTACCCAGTAAACGGTTGATGGTACATACACTGTCTTGGAAATCTGAACTGTTTCCTCCCACCCAGCAGCTGAATTCTGGACAGATTTCTTCACTGCTGCTGTCAATACTACATCTCTTTCTTCCGTTTCATACAGTGGTACTGACTGTACAGACAAATGCCATACAGTGAAAGGACTTAAAAGATGCATGTGGACAATCATGATGTGATCATAATCAAGGCCAGGTTGGATGGGGTCTTGAACAGTTTGGTCTAGTGGGAGGTGTCTAGTGGGGGTTGGAACTGAATGATCTTTAAGGTCCCTTCCAACCCAAACAATTCTATGATTCTATAATATTCTAGAATTAATCAGTAGCATTTGTCTAGTCACGTGTTAAGGCTAATTAACAAGTGCTATACCTTTCTACAAAGCCTAGGCAATCAGACAGGCTGTGCAGCGTACTCTCACAGCTAGCAAGCAGATCTGGGTTCTACAGAGAAGCTACTCACTGGACAGTAGCCTAGACCAGAAGAAAGGAGCCCTGGGTCATAGCATTACTTTGGCTTGTCTGAAACTTGCGTTTTTTCATAGAGAAGGAGTAAAACCCCACAGAAGTGAAAGAAGATTTAGTTTTTCTGCAGTGTAGCTCTGAAACTAAGAAAACAGCAGCTTCCCAGCTGCTGGGGGGGTGACTTGCTGTGTTTCACCTATCTTTTCTAGCCACCGTGCACATGGATTTCACCTTGGCTAACACAAATAAAGGCTGAAGGTCTCCAAATCCCACTAATGGGATAACACTACCTCTAACCCTTTGCCAGTGAGTAACAGTCTTGCAGGAAGTTTGCAGGACAATAGCAGGGTGAGTGCCAGATCTGCTCTGAGGCATGTGTGCACACACTCAACTTCAAAGAGAGCTCAAAAAACACTTTATGTACTAGTTTCATCAAAAGAGAAGTAAGCATAGGTCTAGTCTAGAAGCCTGAAACCTAAAGTAGCTTGTACACTGAAACTTTTCAAGTCAGCTTTGGCAATTATACTAGAAAAATAACTTATTTCTACTTGCTCTTGCTGCATTAAAGTAGCACAGGAGAGAAAAGGAAGTGCACAGACACTGCAAACACAACAGCAGGCTTCCTGCTGACCTTGGCTCTTGAACACAAAGCACGTGCTGTTAAAATACAGGAGTTATCTGCAGAGACTGATTCAGAGCTGGCAGGCTAAGTACAATTTCAGACCTGCTGGGATGAGATCTAGGTAGTTCTCCACCCATTTATGTGGAACAAATTGTGAGATTTGGGTTGTATATTGACTGTTGACCTACATTGTCAAGTGTAGGAAGCACAGTTTCTTTTTCTTTGGAAATTATTTTTGTGGGTTTCCTAAGTTGCACTGCTTTCTCTATGTTTTTGTGAAATCAAATTTCTGGTGCAGGCCTGTGCATGGGTAATTTGTGACTCTTAAATCTGGAGATTGATAATATCAGTCTAGAAGATTTATAGCAGAGAGGGTAGGCAATATCTGAATAATCTGCTTCGGTGTTATGCAGGTTGACTGCAGGTATTTACAGTATTGTACTAAATGCAATGACAGTGTACATGGAAACAGCTTGGAACCAGCTTACTATAAACCTGAATAATGCATGCAGTCTTAAAAAGCCTGATCTCGTATTCTTTATCTCAAGCTTGAGGATGTTTCTCAGGTTTAGGTTTGCTTTTTGCGGTGACACCCATCCAGCTCTCAGGATAGCTTCTTTGCCCCTTATCCAGTGTCTCCACAATATAAATTTCAGACTGGTTTGGGATTGAGAGTGCTCATACCCAGCTAGTCATGCAATATTTCTGCTGTATGAACTTGTAGATGGTCATTAGGGATCAAGAACTGCTGAGCTTGCTACTTCTTTTGTGCCTCCAGGAGCTTAGATATTTAAGTGCAACTAATTACCATCTGAGTTATTATTGTCTTGTAAGTGCTCATTAAATTAAAGATTAGGAGAAGTAATTTTGGCAGGTACTTTCTCTTAGTCCATATTGAAGCAAGTTGTTATGAAGTCACATATTTTGTCAGGAAAGGAGCCTTTAACTCTGTTAGAGTGATTCATAGTGGGATTCATTAATACGGGATCCTCTTTAATTTTGCTCTGATGCACTGGTACTTGTATTTTGGATACTGGACAATACAGTAAAAGGATGGATCAAATGAGGCTCAGTATGGTATATAGTTAGGGTCATGTAGGTGCTCACTCAACACGGTATTCATGAGACAGCCTAGCTTCCTAAAGAAAATGGCAGGTTATTCACACTAGACTTCTCATTGTTCTAATGAAGTGGTTTATAGTACAGTGTTAACGCTGAGAATTAGGAGTTCAGATTGAACCCCTGGTATACAGAAAACGTCTAGAGTTCTTGTGCTCAGCAGTGGAAATGCATAGAGTAACTAACGTGCATCTCAGCAACTTAGATGAATGAGAAAGCAGGCATCTAACAGGCCTGCTAAATTGTTCTCTGTTGGAGGGTGCCAGAAACTAAAAAATAAAACTCCCCTCTAACATTGCTGCAGACCAAGATCTTTGTTACATATGAGTCCTACTGTTAATAGTGAGGTCCTTATTCCCCTACCTATGACTACTGTTTTAAGCAGCTGAGTATTCAGAACCTCTTTTTTAAAAGCAAGAAGGTTGACATCTTGGCTAGTGAGCTCAAAAGCCAATGTGAAACGTCTGTTTGGGAATAAGTTGTTTCAAAGAAATAACTTACTATAGAGACAGATTTTATTTTCTTTGGAATTGAAGTCCTTGTTGAGAAGGTGAAGAATTTCTCACATTTCCCTGGTAAATAACTACCATCTTCATACTGATATAGCATCGCAGAAAACCCTCCAGCAAAAGACAAGAGAATGGAAGTATGTCCTTTCCTGTTATCACTCTTTTTTTTGGAAAATACACAACTATTAACGCCTGACTGGGCACATTATTCATATGGTTGGGCGTTATAGTGTAAGGATTCCTTGGCATTCTCTTTAGCTGTGGACCTCCTCACAGTACTTTTGTCCCTCAACATGCAGCCATTGAGGATGGTGGTGCAGGTGGGGACCAGCCTTGATCTGAGGTGGCATCTCAGTACAGAGCTGTCTGGACTGAGCAACTGCAAGGCTTCTAGCAAGGCTAAATACACTTGGAAGGGTCAAGATGTAGTCTGTCTGTTGGTCAGTCACTTGGCTGTGGCTCACATAGGAGTGATCATTACAGAAGGGATCGGCATCAGACAGTACAAAAGCATATTGTATTGTACTTGTCAATATGATATAGGATTTTTTTATAGGACTTGTACCAACTTAACCGAAACTAGAGGGATTTTTTTCAATTTCCTAATTCAAAAGGGTATGTCTGAGAAGCAGAGTCAGTGCTGAATTCATCTCCTAGCTGGAAGGGGTATTTACAAAAGGGCTGTCTTTAATCTGCTGTTCTATGTTCCTCATCAGACTATTTATTTTTCCCCTATCAGGACCGCCAGCCACCTCACAGAGTACTCCTGCCAAGGCCTTCACAGTGGGCAGCCCGTGTATTTCCTCGCCACGGCCAGCTGCCTGTGCTCCTGTTTATCCTGGAGACCTTCCCCTGTCTACAAACACTCCAACGGGCACTATCAAAGCCCAGACGACCACAGCCTGCACCCCAGCCAAGCGGACTGAAGCCAGTCCATGCGCTTCTCCCAAACCAATCTCTTCCTCTAAAATGTCCATTAAACATTGGGTTACACGGACTCCATGCTCTTCTCCTCCAGAAGTGGGGAAAAAGGCTCGTTCTCCTAGAAAAGCCCTAGCAGAAGTCACCCAGGGTCTCCTGGAAGTCGCTTGCCCTCCTAAAGTCCCACACTCACAGTCTGAAAAGCGTGCCAAGAGAAGGCTTGAGTGCAGCAAGGAAGATGATGCGAGGCAGAAGTGTCTACAGACCTGTAGCTGTGTGACTGAACTTGATCATGCAGCTAAGAAATCCAAGCTGAATTTATGTCACTTGGCTGCAGACCAAAAAGCTTGCGATGAAGGCTCTCCCCGCCTGGCTGACTTGGATAAAGACCACAAAGGTTCCAGCCACAGCCCAAAAGAGCCTTCCTTTCCTGGAAACCATATTAATCCATTGGGCATTCAAACTCCCCCCCATCTTTTCAGATCTCCATGTGGGAAAGACACTGAGGTGGTAGATAAAGAGAATAGTTCACCTGAAAAGAAAAATTGGTTGTCTGCTCTGGGAGAGAAGCTCCGGACTGGCAGAGCTGGCAGCCAGAACATGTCAAACATCCCCCCGTCATCTTGCAGTCCTGGTGCCAAACGACAAGAGGCTGCAGCATCAACTACTTCACCTAGAACTGTAAGTAGGATGATCGGATACATTAATGCTGTTATCTGCTAATCCCCTCCATGCAGAAAGAATTTTTAGGATGTTGATGTCCCTCACTTTAAAAGGACTTAGGGCACACAGGAGCTCAGAGATCCTCCCAGTCCCCAGTTGGGTGTTCAAAGGAGGTAGCCATCATCTGGAGTACGACTCTACTCTGAAAAGCACTATAATGACAGCACCTTTCCTGGCAGATCTACTGTTTATGTGTTCACTGTCACATCTGCCTGTTTATGTTATTGGAAAGCTACTTTAGCATTGTAAGAAAAAGCTAAATTTTATTCTAGCCCAGGTAGCAAATCTGTTACCCATGTTGAAACTATGGGGCTAAATAATGCCTTCAGTTCCTTCAACTGAAAACTAACAGAAAACAAAGGAACTGCAAAGGAGTCAGAGGACAGGACGTGACCTACATAATCCTACTTTTAATGTACAGGAAGCCAGGCACAAAGTTCATCGTAGGATCTGAAAGTTAAGCTTATAAAGCAGCTAAAATAGTTGTCATGAGGACATGAGGGTTTAATGTGGAAACCGAGAAATGATACTTACAGTTTTTAAAGCAAAACAAATGTAACTTGTGTCTGAAACCAAACTCCGAGTCCTACAGTGTCTTTGACTGAGTCTTAGTTCAGTAAAGTTCCACTCATCAAATTTTAGTTGTACTCTCAATTGAGTATTTGATGCTAGAAGTTAAGGCTTATTTTGGTGAAGTATCTCATGTCTTACCCAATTTGACCTCTTCCAGCACTTGTATCAGATGCGAAGTGGGCAAGCCACCACTCTTTAAGTTACGCATAGCAGCTGAACTCTTCATGTTGCAGTTGTACCTAGAGATCTTGGTTATAGTAAACCTACAACTACTTGTGCTTTATGCTGTGCACAAGACAGAAGATTTGCTCTGGAGAAAGATTGATATAGAATAATAATCTTTTCTGCCCAGTGTGCTCTAGTTCAGCTTTCAGGATGCTCCTGTGTTGCACTCAAAGCCAAAGGAGGTGCCTGGAATACCAGCAGTATTTGTTGATCTGCAGCTCTCTTATCTGCTGTAGGGAAGCTGAAGCTGCAGCCAGAGGGCTTTTCCTATGGCATTAAGACAACTGTAGGTTTTAGCCAGTGTTTCCTGTAAGTAAGCCTCTTATCTGTGAGAGAAACAGATTATAGTAAAGAACCTTTCATTTACTCTCTTACTTAGGAAGCTATCAAACTGAAGCAATGATGGAGGGCGACTTTAAGACTCCTACAGCATGTGAATGGTTAACCTAGAAATGTTTCTTGTTGGTTTTGTTTTGTTTGTTCTAGGCTGCAACCACTTCAATTTCCATGAGGAAGATCTGCACTTACTTCCACAGAAAGCCACAGACTGAAGCGTCCTGCAGCAGTTGCTCCTGATGGATGTTGACACTGTGGTATCAAGACCAGATTTAGCAACGCGGTGCCAGGATTACGTAGTTTTTTGTCAGACATTCATAAACTTGGGGGTTTATTCTCCTGTTTTTAAAGCCGTTAACACTTGAAGTGAATTGAGTGTGGAAAATACACACAACATTTATAGATACACATGATAAGTTCAGATGATGGATTTCTTTAGTAAAGGAAAACAGTATTTTTTATGACAAGTGTTATAAGCCAAAGACAGCAACAGCTCTGCTGTGCATTGTTGACAGGCACATATAGTGTATGTTACTAATCTGCCGTTGAAACTTCCTCTACTTAAGAATAATGTGTAAATCATTACACACCCTCCTGCAAAGCAAGTGTTGGAATGTGTGTAGAAAAACTTAGTGGAGGTAGATCTGAGCCCCTTTGTGCTGAATGGCGTATTTCTACAGTTATTCCTCTAGTGCCACAATGACTACTTGCTTCCAGCAGGGAAGTTGTGAACGTGTTAAGTAAATATAAAACACTTTTAAATACCCTGTGCTCTTCCAATGGCAATAATAGAGGAAACAAAGTACAATAGAGAATGCCTGTACTCCTTGCCATCCCCTTGCTTCTTTGAGTCTGAAAACTTCCATATTTACTGGCATAGCTGGCTCTTGAACTATCATCACTACAGCTGTTGAGGCCAACAGCTTGTCACTTCTCTGAGATAAAATACTGACAAGGCGATTAGAAAAATTAGTTTGACCTGTCTCAAACAGGCATCCCCTAAGAGCCCGTTGCTCAGTCACCTCTGACAGATTCAGCCTGTAGCTGCTTATAACATAACTTCATAACACTTTTACAATACCATAGGTATAAAATAATAGCTTTTAAAGTGGGGAAGGGGCACTTGACATTTTAGAAAGCACTTGAAAGTTTAAATATTAATATTAAATGCTTTGGCATTGTAAGTCGTCACTGATGCTGAAAGAAGAAGGTCAGTGAAATGAGGTCACTGTCCTGCTGGCTATTGATACAAACTCCTCAGTTGTGTTTTCCCCAGGCCGAGTTAGTAGAAGATCCATATCTTAGGTTGGAGCATTTACTCCGTCTTCTGGTATATTAGTTCTTATGAGATTTTATTATAAAAAAGAACAAAACTAAACCTCTGAATCCCTATTAAAATTTTTCTACTGCAAAAGAATTGATGTATATGAAGCGGATATGATCCAACCAACTCATGTTTTCCATCTGAAATTTTCCCACCTACTTTCCAGTAGTGTAGTATACTATGGTAGCTGAAAGGGATTAGAGGAAAACATGCTGGTTTGTATTTTATGTTGTAGGTTGTATTTTGCAAGGAAATAAATCACTTGAAAGAAACTGGCTTTTGTGAAAGGTCTCTTACAGCTACAAAGCAAAAATAAATGAGTAGTGTTGCATCTTTTAGCAGAACTTAAGTACTCTTCTTGTTTAAAACAAATGGATTTTTAAAAAGTGATTATCTGACTCAACCTATCAACCTCAATCTTATGCAAAGTAGAAATACAGAAACTCTGTTAGTTTAATTCTAATCTACTCCTGGCTATTGACGTGGATGGAAATAGTAGAAACATAACCTAAAACAAGTAGGTTTGGGATTGAATTGTGTCTTAATTTTAATTATTAAAGCAACTGTGTAGGGTACGACCCATCTTGCCTTCAGCCACTTTTTCATGGAGGATTTTTTCCATGCAGTTGGTAAATAAAAAATTGCCTGCAGAAAAAGGAGATGTGGGTTCTCTTGAAGTACATGAGAGTCATCAGAATTTTTGACAATGGGATTTCACATTCCTCCACTTCTTTGACAAAATTTTCCTCCTCCAGAAATATTCTGCAGCCAAACCATTATCTCCTGTATCTTGTAAATGACTACCTAGAGATGACTTACACTAATGGGTTACTGCCTGGACAACTAATATTGTGGGGGGATGTAGTAATTGTTTAGTGGAGCAACTTGTTTTATGGACCACCAGTCATAATTTCTTTCATCTTAAACTGACATCAACCTGGTTCAGAACCTAAGAAAATTAAGTGAAACATATTCTTCTATATCCAACTGCCTTGACGTTATCATGATAGAATCATGATTGCAAAAGCACAAAAGAATTTCTGATACAAATCGCATGTTGAGTAGTTTAAGGTAACCAGAGCTGCCTACCTGGGATACTTGCTGAACTAATCATTCAAGGAACTCAGCTCTAGTTTCAAGCCAGCACCTTTCCTTCTCCATCTTTTATAATCAAATTAAGTTTCCTGAGATAAAATCCATCTACATATGGAAATCCCACCTTATGTATCTTGCAGGATTTTCCATGCAGATGACACTGTCTTGTCTCTGTCCTCAGCGTTTACCCTCCAATTGCCAAGTAGAGTTGGGAATGGCAGTTTATGATGGTACTATTTCTTGGAAGTTATGCCTTTCGCTATGCTCAGCTATGAGCAGTCAGCCAGTTTAGTTTAACACCAGTTTGACAGTGACTTGAGCTAACCTGGCTTGGCAAAACTAAAGAGGCATTCCCAGGATTTGGACAGGTGCATGGTCAGCAAGCTTTGGCAAGCATTGCTTCTGGTAGCAGCACCAATTTAAGAATTCCTTGGGGAAGCCAACTACAAAGAAAACCAAAAATTTAATTGCTTTAGTTCCCTGACTCAGCTAAGAAAGTGCTTCATTCCTCACATTAAGGAGCCACAGTAGTAGCTCCACTTGTATTGACGTAAAGCTGCTCTGTGGCTTTCCTTCAGCTCAGGGATTCAGCTTTATGATTTACTTCTCCCCTCTTGTCTAAAGAAGTATAGCTGAATCATTAGGTACAGTATCTTGAACCATCCACTTCTGTACCGTGCCTGGATTTTTCATTTGGCTCATAAATTATGTAACTGTCTGGTTGCCTTGTAAGTGTGCTCTCACATTTTATTGTGAGCACGGGAGAGAAGGAGATAGGCACACAAATCACAAGCAGCAAAGACTAAGCTAACCAAGTAGAGGGGATCATTCTTATGTTGACTTACCTATAAGTGTGAAAAAATATCAATATGCTCTTGTTTATTTGGGGTTTTAGCCCTCTGATTTTAACATCATTATGATAAAATCTCAGTTTATTTTTCCATTCCTGTTCTTGCAAAAGGTGTTAAGCATCTAAAACCCAAGCTAATAATAGTTGGTAGGACTGTAAAGCCAGTTACACCGTATCCTGCAGCAACAGCAAAGCAGGCTGTGTTGACAGGAATTTAGCAGATATTGTCAGAGTATTACTGAATTATTCAGTGTCACCATTATTTTTGATCTGCTAATTTTCATGGATTTACTGATGAAGGAAGTGGCAGTGAGATCAAGAAACCCATTCGATCCTTGGAAAAAACATGTGACTGACATAAATGCCGTGAGCTTGATTAGACTCATTTGCTGCGGGTAGTTGACAGTAAGATGGTTATGTAAAAACTGGAAAAGTTGCGCCATAAGGAATCAGGTGGTTGTACACATGCAACTATTTCGAGAAGGACTGGAGAGATAAACAGAAAGATGACAATTGCAGAAGTAAGCAGGGGAAAAAAATAAACAAGAATAAAACTGAAAGAACAAAATACATTGCATAAATGGTGCAACCAACTGGAGAAACTAAACTTCACAGACTTGTTATGTACTTAGAAGAAACAGTATCACAGTATCACAAGGTTGGAAAAGACCTTTGAGATCATCGAGTCCAACCTATGACCCAATACCTACACCTACTCCTACTTGTCAACTACACCATGGCACTAAGTGCCTCATCCAATCTCTCCTTAAACACCTCCAGGGATGGTGACTCCACCACCTCCCCGGGCAGCGCATTCCAATGGCCAACCACCCTTTCAGTGAAGAACTTCTTCCTAATGTCAAGCCTAAACCTCCCCTGACAACGCTTGAGATGGAGTCCTCTTGTTCTGTTGCCGGTCACTTGAGAGAAGAGACTGACTGACTACAACCTCCTTTCAGGCAGTTGTAGAGAGCAATAAGGTCTCCCCTGAGCCTCCTCTTCTCCAGGCTAAACAACCCCAGCTCCCTCAGTCGCTCCTCATAGGGCTTGTGCTCCAGCCCCTTCACCATCCTTGTTGCTCTCCTCTCCGAGTAGGACTTTGGAGGCCTGTGTTATGCCTTTGAATCAGACTCCTACCTATATACTCTAGTTTTTTTTCCTCTGTGCAATGGGACAGTTGTTCATGCTTGCCAGTTCACCCCAATTAAGAGAGGATGTTCCCAGTTCTGTGTGTGGGCCCTCATCTTCCACCTGGTCTGATTTAACCTAACCCACTCTTGGAAAGGAATCTGTTTTGACAGAGTATTCAGATCATCCAGAATAAAATTTTCTTGTTTCAGAATAAGCCTGATTTTGCACAAGGTTGTTCAGAGATGGCTATTCCGCAGTCACAGCTCCACAGTTAACTCCACCATGTAGGCGATCCTTCGAGAAAGTGATGTGCAACTCTGGGGTGAGTGGTATTACATAAAATCAAGGATACTCTCAAGCAGGAAAGCAGCAGAAAAACTTTGTACATGAAAATGAATCTCTTCATTTTGTTGTGTCAGCACTCCCAGCCATACCAGGTAGCGAACAGTGACGCTGAGAACAGCTCCAGCGGTGCACGGCACAACCAGTGTTTTGGCTGTTGACGTGCTGCTGCTCATCCAAAGCTGTTGGAATGGCTACTGCTGTCTGGTGGCAGAGCCCTGGCCTTCCTGTCGAGAGAGGAAGGCTTCCACTCGCTTCTGGATTTGTACAACATTGTACTTCTTCCCACCGCGTGCAGGCCTATGGTGACGGGCAGTATTTCCTGCGGTTGCCGCATCCCTGGTCCCAGCGGGCCCCATGTTGGCAGTGGGAGCACCGCTCTGCGTCGCCCATGCCGTCTCCCCCCACTTTCTGTCCCCATCACTGCCCCGTGGCGCCTTGGAGACCCCTGCTGTGCTCACACAGCCAAAGTGCTCAGAGAAGCACGTTCTGCTGCACTTCCCTCTGCTTGCTGTGCTCCCAGCAGGGACACTGCCTTGGAGCCACTCCTACCAAAGGACGTGTGTGCAGCTTCCTTTTTCATTTTCTCCCCAGGAGGTGGAGAAGAGTGAGGTTTAAATACAACGCTGTGAGTTCAATGCTGCTTAGCAGAGCTTGTCTGATTGCAGATGCAGCTGGAGCTCCTGGCTTAGTCCCGGCGTAAGCGGGTTAAGGACAAAAAGGTCTTCTTTGCTCTTATGCAAAGAGATAATTTCTATGGCAGCTGAGGGCAGCATTAGTATTCACGCCTTGGCTGGTCTGGCAGCAAGGCAGCTAACTTGGTACTAACTGTGGCACAATGACTGGGTTTTATAGGCGTTGGTTATTATATATATCCCAGGTAGACAACCAAATGGTTCTTTATCCTCATTTCCTTGGGGTACCTGCTCGCCTACCCACTCCAGCGAAAAGGCCTGTGTTTTTCTTGCAATAATGGTGGTTTTATTAAGAGCCGCAGGCAGGTTCCCTGCCTGGCTCATTTGTCGTCATGTTGTAATCCCGTATTGGTTTATTTTTTAGCTGACCAATGTTCCTCATAAACTCAAGTCATCTGTGTTTACAAATACTTTTTTGTGTAATATACTGAAGCTTTTTCCCAGTGTTTGAGCAGGACCATAGATTTGCAGCTGAGACTTTTCCACATTATGGGCATTAGAAAAGTGTTAGCCTAAATGACTAATGGAAATTATTTCTGCTCTGGGAAGCAAAATGAGGCTGAGTGGAAGAGAGAAGAGGGGGTTTGTGGAAATGAGTATATTCCCCTTTGCCTGGGCCCAACAAAATGCTCCCTCCCATTCCCCTTCATCATGTGTCTCACCACAGCATGAGAGTGTGACAGAACATGTTCCCACAACCTTTCAACCCATTTAGCACAGTCTGCAATTTTCCTGGGTATTTTTGTGTATTCCACCAAATGATTAAGTGCCAGGGACTGTGATAATACATCCTTTCACCAACAGTGCCCAGCAAAATGTAGTCTCAGCTTCTCACAGACTGCTTTTCCAGTTATTCTTCCTAAAAACTGGATTATCAATAGATTATCCTTCTGATCATAAGGGTGTGTACTTGATGGTGTGTTGTTCCTGGCCAGGACTCCAGCTCTTAGTAATCAAGTATTATTCTTGTTGACAATATGATTTCTGCATCTAACCAAAGCCTTTTGCAGGCTGCCTTTGCCTATTGTAAGCAGGGCAGCTCATCTGCTGCTGAAGATTAACCACCTCTGGGCTGAATCATGGCAGCTATTTAATTATACGAAGCTTGAGCATGCAGTGGGTTCCTGAACACTTCTGGCTGTATAGTGGTAGCTCAACTTTGCTTCAGCTCCTTAGTCTGTTTACTAAATATGCTGTAACAGTGCTAATGATTTCTCCTTTGTAGAAAAGCCCCTTTCTACTCTGACATCTGCCAGTGTTCCCATTGCTCTGCCACACTCGGGTGCTGTGAACCCCACTACCATAGCAGTATTAATTCAATCTCACATTGACCAGGCATAAGAATTACCATCAGATCACTGTGGCTCACTGAGCCTGTCAACACTGGAACAGAATCTCCCATATTGGGTTGAGGTGCCGTAATACCGGACAAATAAACTACCACAATTGCTCCTGCAACATCATGTGACAGCAACCAAGGCACAACACATCCATCGTGACTGAAAGGCAGCCCACTGACAGCTCACAACCCAAATCACCTGTTTCATGTCATATCCTGGTGAAAAAGACCAAAAAAACCCACCAAAGGATAGCATTTCTTTTGAAAGGAGTAGGGGAACGTTAGCCACGGCAATGTGGGCAGGATGTGATGGAATCAGAAATCAGCGCTTTTTGTTCCCACCTTCCCACTCATCTTCAAGAGTGCCTGAATCCATGAGAAGCCTTCATCCCCCGAGCTTCCAGGCAGGCTTTGCAGTGATGTTTCAAAGCAGGAGTTTGTCTTCCGAGGACCTGGAGGTGTTTGAAATGTGTATAGAGGTGGCACTTCGGGACATGGTTTAGTAGGCATGGTAGTGTTGGGCTGACAGTTGGACTCAATGATCCTAGAGGTCTTTTCTAACCTCGATGATTCTATGATTCTATGACCTTTTGTACCAGTGAACATTTCAACGTTAAGGCCTGCGTCACTAAACAGAGCAGGGGTAATTGTAGGGAGCTGAAACTGGGATCTGGCTCTGCACAGACCTGTGGAGACGAGTGATTTTTCATGCTGAGGTGAGCTCCTAGGAACATGGTCACACAGAAGAGGAAAGCTCCCCCCTGATGGGTTAGCTCTGGATCTGGGAGACATAGCCGCTGAGTCCCACTGGGCAGCCAGGGAAAAGTGTTTATCCAGGAGCAGAAAATTAGACCGTTTTGGGTCCTACCAGCCATGGCTGCTGTGAGTTGCACAGGCAAAAGGCCAGACTGCAGCAGATGTAGATCAGCCAGGCTCCACTGACACTGCAGCTCTCTGTCAATATGCAGCCTCAAGCCAAGACAATGAAGTTTGACAACTTGTTGAAAATGCATACAGTCCAAATATCAACCCCAAAATCTAAAGAGCCAGCCACAGGAAAACCAAGACACTAGGAAATCAACGGGAGGGAAGGGGACAAGATTTTAAATCATTAGTAACTCTGGAGCTTGTAAAGCAGAGAATTCCTTTAAAAAGAAAGGAGTTTTAAGTTGCACGGGAATGCCAGTCTCTGCTGAACTGTGACCAGTATTAGGTTACACTAATGGAAGCTGTTACCCACTGTATTTCAGTTGTTAGATTCTAATTTATATTTACTTGGTATTCCAGTACAAGGCAAATCTCAGTCATTGGCAGGCTCTTGGCTGAAGAGAGCATTGCATTCTGCCTCTGGTTTCATTTTAAAAAGTAAAAGCAAAACTTTAAGTCAGACCTTCCAAATTATGGTATGAAAATGTATGCCAAAACTGTGCTGTAAAAATATTTGGAATGCTAAAAATAGATCAGTATCTGAATAGCTGTTGAAAGGGGACGCACTCCCAACCAATCCTGGCATGACCAAAGCTGTTTCTTTTCCATACTTTTATTTCCAAATAGGTTCAGCACACAAAGTATCATTTCCTCATAGGGTCTTTGTAAGCCCAGGTACCAGTGATGGCAGTTCTGAGTGTAACTGTAGCTGGGTTTCCGTTGCTGTCACCTGCCTTTCTGGCTGGGCATCCAGTCAGGGCACTGTCGTCATCAAACTGGAAACTTTTTGCACCAAAGGAAACTATGAAGGTTGAGTTAATGAGAAAAAAACCTCTCAACTCAAGACTAGCATCTTCAAATTGAAGCTTCTGATACTCTTCTATATTATTTTAAAGGCAGAACTTACTGATTCATCAAATAGTCAGATAGATCGATACATGAAAACATTTGCTGCTCTCTCAGTGCCTTGTATTGATGCATTTGCACATTGCTCATTTTCTACCACTGAAGCTATGCAGTGGTAAATCAAACATTAATATCTAAGTTTCTGCAGCACTGTCATGGCAAAATAATAACCTCTTGGAAGCATTTTTTTCTCAGCCCAACTGTAAGTATCGATGTATCTTTTACACCTTTACAATCAATGTTCATCTTTAAATATGAGAGACCCACAGCATCTTTCATCAAAGCATTTCAAAAGGCCAGAGCAGAGGGGAAGCAGAAGGGTCGTGTTCTGGAGGGGAACTGATGCCAAGAGGAGTGATGAAGACAGTGTTGTATGAACTCAGTGAAAAGGTAGACAAGCAGTAGATAAATTTGCTTTTCTTATTCTTGGCTGATTTGAGCCTCAAACCATTAGTACATCATTAGCACAAAAGAGATCTGCCAGTACAGTCTGAACATTTTCCATGGTATTTTACATGACCATATTTGTGTGTTTCTAAATAAAATCTCCTTTGCAGTGGACTGCAACAGCCGGCTTCACACTTTTCCAAAGAAAAAGCTTCACCTTTGTTCTTCCTTGCCAGTATGCCTCACTTGAATTGAGCCTGGCTTTTTGATGACTGCCCGAGGTGGTTTCTCTGTGTGCTAGGAGAATCATTTCAATAGGCTCGCTTGTTCTAAAATGCACCAGAGGAATGCAGGGAAGTGCGCTGGCAAGGGAAAAGATAAACAGCGCAAACAAAAAGAGCAGTTTAATCTTGCTCAGCAGTATCTCAGCTGCAATTCTACTTTCTCTGGGCAGCTTTGACACAATCCTAATGCAAGCGGCTGGTTAGGAAGCGCACTTTGCAGAAGCACCCAGCCCCACCTTGAAAAAGAAAGACTGAAACACTCACAGGAAAAGGAAGGTTTGCTCAGCAGGCCATAGTATACAATAAAACCTTCCTCTGCCATGTCTGTAATTTGTTGGTAGCCTCTTACATGTCTGTATCTACTGCGTATTGCAGAAAGCACTGGTCTATGTTCAGCCTCATCCCAGTTAACGATTTTTGCTTGGTCAGCCTGTGGATGAGTCCTTAGATCCACCAGCTCAAGCATCGCGTACTGCTCCGTGCCAGGCACACCCTGAGGAGCCAAGGCAGCAGGGTAGCCATAGATGTGGATGCCTGCAGGACAAGAGGCTTGAGCTGAACTCTGTTCTTGCTGGCAGCAGGCTCTCTGCAAGATATTTGACTTTTTTGTGTGTTTGTTCCTCCGTCTTCATAATAAGGCGATTCCTCTCTATTTCATCGAACGCTGGTGGCATCTCCCACTTGCAAAACGCTTTAAAATCATTGTGTAGAGGAACGTCTCTGAAAATGCACTTTACAGCTCCAGATAACTGGTGGAGTGAGGAGTAAGTATATTTCCCTGAAAAACCAAAGAGTTAATGTAACCACGGGGTTATTGTCTCAGAGCTGGGGATGCCAAAAAAAAATGCTTCACGGTGAACTCTCCTTCTTTCATCTCACTGTGGGTGAGGGGAGGGCAAACTCAGAGAAGCATCACTACAGGAGCACCTTTAAATAATATTTCACTCAAAGTCTTAAGGCAAATAAAAAGGAGTTTGCTTCACAGTATGATTTCTTTATGGTGGACATTCTATTATGCTAATTCAGGTTTGTTGAAGCTACCCAGAAAAAGTCCTACGGTCCAAAGCAGCAGGTGCTTAATCGCTAAAAACCTCTTGCTCTTTGCATATTCTTGCTGGGCTGCACAAACTACCTGAAAAAGCAGGTCTGGGCCAGGGAAACCCTCTCCAGAGCTCTTAGCCATGGCAAATCCTGTCCTGGCAATCCTGGGAGGCTGTCTGGCTCCGGCAGGGTCCCTGCGGGTTGCCAAGCAGCGGGGTGAGCACTTCTGTGCCTGCACATTGGGCTTTGCTTTTATTCTGACTGCTATAACAAGAACTTAGCCTTTGACCAAAATAGGATGTTTCCAACCACCAGTGTGGCAGCTTGGGAAAGCACGGACTTATTGCTGAAAAACCCAGGGAGGTGAATGATTTGAGATGCGTCACAGCTGATTAACAAAAATCCTTAAGTAAGAATAAGCCTTTGCTTTAAGCTACTTTGAAATAACCTTTAGCACAAATGTCTCTCTAGGCTCAGGATATCCGAATGCAAAGCAGACGGGTCCCAAGGGCTCTTTCCCCTACTCTCTTCTACCTCCCTATGTCTTTTTGTCGGGATGTATTTGCATTTAAAAGTAACAAAGGGAGAAAAATTACACCTTGTGGGAAGTTTAGCTCTGTTCACATGATCTGCTTTCTTTTTTTAGCGCTGTGCTTCCTGTATGCTCGGGGAGGTCAGCTGCTCTTTCTGGCAAAGTGCGTTCCCAGCAGAGAGGGGCACGCAGGGAAGAAGGGAGTGCAGGACCAGGCAGTTTCTGTACAAGTGGCTAAGTAGCCCCTGCTAGCACAAGAGGAGATGTGGATGCAAAGGGAAGGTTCTTATCATGCAGAAACCCCCCTTCCTTCTGGTCCCTCGAGAAGCTGGCAGAGCGAGCACTGTGTCGCCCACCTCAAACCCAGATCTCAGAGATGCAGCTGTTGATTTCAAGCGTGAGGGTGAAAGGAAGGCTGCAGCCCCCTTGGCCTGCCAACGTTCAGGTGCAATGGCCCCTCGAGAGAGCAGCACCTCAGGCCAGCTCTCCTCAACCCTTTCTGGAGATGCTGCACCCAGAGGCACCCAGGGGATGGGGGAGGAGAAACACTGTGGAGCAGCAGAGCCCAGCTCTGTGCCCTGCATGCTGTGTGGCGTTGGCAGCCTTTTGTGCCAATCCTGGATCCAGGTGGGAGAGCAGAGGACATCCTTCCTCCCTCCTTCCCCCAGCACCACCGGGTGCATTTCAGTGCGTAGGTGCTCGGCTCAGGCTGGGAGCCACTTCTGCTGAGGAGACCACCTGCTTGTGCTGCCGGCGGCGGCCACGGTCATTCTTTCCAAGCGATAAATATGGTAACAGAGTTTGCACAAGGTCAGAGCTGGGAATAAATTCCGTTGCTCAAATAGGAGAGAGCTAAGTTTCATTCACTCGCTGCCATTCCAGCTCTGTGTCAACGCCATTCGTTAAGGGTGACCTATTATGGGTGACCTAGAGTCTGCCTTGCAAACTAAATTCACTTACTATCTCTCCTGCAAGCTTGCCAGTGCACCTCGGGTACAACCAGTGCCTGAGCGTGCTGGCTGTGTTTGCTCCCAGCTGGGCTCCTGGTGCTTGCACAGCCTGCGCACGTTCCGGTGGCATCGGGGACAGAAAGCAGAAGGTCAGGCACGGCACACTTAGGAGCTAGAGGATGGCTGTGCATGGTGGCATGGACACAACCAAGGTGCTACCGCTCTGCATTCCGCTGCCTTTTCTGCACCCAGAAGTCTATTGCCTGCCACTGGCACTGATCTCCCAGGCAAAGCGAAGCCCGGAGCCTGGCACCATCATGCAGTTTTGTGAACGTGCCCCAGTCACAAAAAATTTGTCTTGGGTTGAGTGGGAAAATCCCTTTCCGTGCATCTGGACATTTCTAATTGCTTGCCAAAACCTAATAGTTGGAGGCTGTGCTGATAGAACCACAAAGAGACAGAATTATGCATGACAGGCATTTTTTTAAAAAAAAATCTGTCACTTTAACAGCCCCCAGCACTTGCCTTTGTGACTTATAAAAGGGAGTTAAAGGACATTAAATATTCCATGTGTAGTGTATTTTAAATACACCAATCACATATTGAAGACCGTTAATCTCTCTGCTACCTGTTTTTCCTGGGTCACACAGAAAAAGCCTGAAATATGCAAGTGTTGTCCAAGTTAATAAATTGTGGACAAATCAATGGTCCATATGCATAACAACAGTTTGCTAAACATGTGAGAAGAAAAAGTCTGATCTGACCATCGCTGATGGCCTTTCACACAGTTCTGAGTAGGATGTTACCTAACAAATGCACATTTTATTTGAATGATGAATCTGCCTCACATCTGTGCAGGGTGTTTGAGGTCTGCTCAGATTCACGTTGTTGTTGACGTTAGATTTGTTTTTACACACATTTATCTCCGGTTGAACAGCCAAGAGTGTCATTTCAGGTAACGATGGTTTGACCAGGGGGAATACACTGTGAAATAATAAAACAGCTTTCTGCACTGTTGGGCAATAGATCATGTTGGATGATGTGGTTTCAAAATCTTAAGGCTGTACCGAGTGCCACTTCATCCTCATTCTGGTTTGGCTGCTCACGAAAACCATTCTCTCTCTTTGCTATTGAGAAGCTGGACTAAGTGAAACTTAGGTTGCCTCTCCCTAAACTGTTCCTATTCATCACTTTAATTTTGAAAATTCAGAGGATAATGTCATTTTTATGCTTTGATATATGGATGAAGAGAGAAAACACGTTTTATGGATGGAAGATGGTATAGTTTACGTAAGGAAACTCTAACACTGAAAGCTGACCTCTGAAATCTGACAGCTTGCCATCACACAGATGTAGAGCTACTGTACTCCTAGTCTGCAAAAGAAAGTTTTAACACTCTTCAGAAAAACTAAGCAAATCGCAGTCATTTCCAGTTCTTCGTACATACATTACGAAATTTTTAATTGTCATCCATATGTGCACCACAACCAAAGATAATTCCTGCCTTGAGGAACCGTCAAATCTAATTAAAGACTGATGAAAGTAGATTATATTATAGGTAAGCCACTTCCATATTTTAAAAGTATCCAATTAAACTTGAAAACATACCTGCAGAATCATCTGGTACCTTGTATTCACCCAGATATGACTCCTCTAATTGAATTAGACTACAATACGCATGCCCAGTGCACACCAGCAGTGCTTGCGGATAGGTTTGCACCATATTCCTTCAATATCTCTCTGGGGGCCCTCAGGCCAATTTGAAATCTGTATGCTGTTTATTTTCATTCTAGGCTCCCTCAGTGACCACCTCATCTGTTCACCAACAGCACACTTGAAAGGCTGGGTCTCTCTAGTGGTTTTTACTTTATAGGCTATTCAAGATCTCTTTGGAGGCCAAGGCGATAAGCGTCACAGCAGGCTTGCAAAGCAGGCTAGCAGGGCTCACCGCTCGTGAAAGTGGTAAGAGGGGAGGCGCTAAGGCTGTCTTGGGAGAGTGTAAACAAAGTTATCTTCACAAGGAGTAAACAGATCTACTCTTGGCATGGAAGAAAGGTGGGAAGTACGGCTGAATTAACTTTCTCTGTTTGCATTGCTGTGGTCTTAATGTGTTTGTTGAATGAGTTTAGAGAGATGTTCGATATTTACAAAGAACTTTCTTCTGTTTTCTGTTTTAAATACATTCTCCTTTGAAATATTGAGCCTTGAGCCAAATGCTTAAGTCTTTAATAAGAATTTTGCCTAAATAAATGAAATGAATAATAATAAATAAAATGAATAATGACTTCAAGGTTTGGCCCTAGAGAAAAACAAATGTTCTTCCTGTGACAGAGAAAAATAATCCATGGATATGAAGTATCTGAATAGTCACTAACACAATAAATCATTTCATAAATCCCTGACCACTGATCTTTCAAATGCTTTGTAGTTTGAAATGGGTATAATGCATGCTTTAGAAAGTTCTTAATTGCACAGGTTTTCCAATACATGTTATCAGACTTCTCACACGAGTAATACTTGGGTTTAGGACAAAGGCTAGAGAGAGGGAGGTTAGCTGGCCTGTGGAGTGATAGCTGTCTCCTGGACAGATGTGCTGGAAGGGCAAAGGGCACTTCCATCACATCCGTCCACAGGCAGCAACAGCTTGGCTCTCCGCTCTGGGTAACAGCACCAAAATATTCCTGTTGCATCATTTAGTTCAGTAAATCATCCTCCCCTTTGTGATACATTGGGTGACATTACAGTGTTTATACAAAGCATAATCAATGCTGCTGACTCAAACAGGACACGGCCCATGCGTGCTGTTACAGGTTAAACACCAGAAAGCTGGAGCACTGCATGGCAACTTCTGTCAGTGACTGCTCCTGCTGAGTTATCTTGCCTACGGTTCTCTTTCAGAAACCTCTTCAATTGAGAGTTTTTTTCTCCTCCTGGAAGGTGGGTACCTACATGAAGACAAGTGACCAGCAAAGGAGATCTCAAAGGAAAAAAAAATGCCAGGTAATCTGCTGGATTGGATTACTTTCTTGAACATATTCCTTTCCTGAGTTGCTTTAGCATCTCTGCACTGTGTCAGAATTGCTTCCCCTGGGTGGGTGAGGTAGAACAAGTACCTATACCTTTCCTAAAAGATACGGAGTGAGATGCACCCTGGAGATGCACAGCAAGAGACATGTCCATGAATCTCCTGGATAGCTTTGTGTTTGCCAGCTCTGTGGTGCATCGTCTGGCCAGGAGTGCGTGCGCTCTTTCAGGAAGATACATGAAGTGTGGGAGATACAAACAGGACAATGGGTTGGAACTGGCCAAGTTATGCAATACACTTCCCTCACTCAGATACTTGAACAGGGTGAACCACTTGTTATCAAAGAAGACAAACATTTCAAAAGTCTAAAATCTACTCTTTCGTTCCACATTATTGAAGGAAAAGACAGATAGAGTATATTTGACTCAAGCTAGGCTTGAGTCAATAACTTGGTATGTTCTTAAGGATGAGGTTTTTAAGATCGGTACCTGCCATCCATAAATTGGCCCATCATCTCTGTGCAACATCTAGAATTCTAGTAACAAGGCATTTTTCTGATCAGGAGAACCAAGCTGATTTTGAAACAAAACTGAAAGAATTTATGACTCGTATACATTGGAGGGAAAAAAAAAAAAGAGGCGTGTAAGTATATTTGTGCAAAATTTGCAAAAGTAACTATTCTTAAATTGCCCCGTTTGTTCACTCAGATATTTTCCTCTCTCCCAGATATTTTGTAGAGGAACAAAGCTCTTATCGTGGGTATCCAAAGTCCCACAAACCTGCTGACAACACGGTGCTCAGCCTCTGATGTCTAAGCTTCCTGTGTGGCTCAAACCCCTCGTTAGCACGACACTCTTTATTACAGAGCAGCCACTTTAGATCCTAGAATCATAGAATCATAAGGTTGGAAGAGACCTCTGGGATCACTGAGTCCAACTGTATCTGTCTCCCTACCTCACAAGAAATCCCTGTAAGCTGATGGGATACGCTATTGGAAGCTGGTGTTCTAACCCCCATCCCAAGACAAACCGTGAGAGGTGCGTATCCAACCAGCTGAACATCCCCTCACGAGGCGCAGCGCTTTGCACCATCTGCTGCAGCTCCGCAGTTTCCATGCAGCCGTGAGGGTCTCTCCAGCAGAACAGAAGCCTAACTAACTCTGGTGTACCAAGGAAGAAGCCTGATAAAGTCTTTCTAAAGAAGGACAAAAAAACTATCCATTATGTTTTCTTCTATGAGAGTGACCACAGCTTTATGCAAGAGTGTAAGGAAGTGAAGAAAGTGGGTTGTCGTGCCCTCCCACACCAACAACTTTCTGCAGCTCCTCAGGGTAGTGAGAAGGGGATCTTCTGAAATGTGCTGTGATAGGTGAACACAGCATTGGGTGTACCAAGGATATCAAGGGTAATATTAACCGTATTCCATGGTATCTCTTTGTCTTTATAGTTCAGTCCCTATGTGCAAACATCAGACGTATCGACAAATAAATGTTACATATCAGTGCCATGACTATGCTTCCAGCTGAGATGAGGCAGGATAGGGCTTTGCTGAGTAGTTGCCTGACATTATGTTTGTTTTATGAGCCAGATTTAGCTGCACACAACTCACACTGATATAAGACTTGCCTACTGTGCGGCACAGCTAAATTAATTGCTCATGCTTATCAGCTAAGTAGTCTGTAATCTTTTCCTCCTGACTTAAGACACACTTACAGTCAGAGGGGAGCTGATACACAGATGGCATTTTCTTCATCAGTGTTTCTGTTCCTTGAAGGGAAAGTAGTTTGTTGATTTTTTACAAAGAAATCCTCATGTTACCTGTTTTACTGCAGTGATGGATGTGTCTCTCTGCAGGCTTTCCACACACTTCTCTGGCTCTGGGACAGGTGTCACTTCATCAGACACTGCACAGCTAAACCCTTCCTGCAGGCAAGTGCCTCCCTTTCCACAAAACGATTCAATTCCATCCTCGAAACAAAACAAGCACTAGCTTCCAATTAATACCCATGCCTCTGTCTTCAAAAGTTTTCATCTTGTGCTGCAAATCCTACTTCTAGTCCCAGTACAGCGCCTGCCAGCTTCCTGGTGGTCCTGACGGAGAAGGAACAAAAGGGGAGAGGGTTGTGAGGGTCCCCCCAGTGCTGGGTGCTTTTCAGCTGTTCCCATTTTAAGTTCAAAGCCTTCTACATGGCAGCTGAATAGGATGCTTTCCAAAATCTACAGGAGGCTGGGAAGAAATCCAGCATCGCAAGGAGTATCCTGATGGAAACAGAAGAACTGGCAAATAAGCATATGTGAAACGTAACCCTCTTTGTCACAACCAGAGGCACTGTTTTCCCAACAAACACCCTACCCATTTGGAAAAGAACAGTCGCTACCTCTCTCTGTAGATATGAGCCTTGCTGCCCAGCCAAAGAGAGCTTAAAGCAAGCAACCCCTCCACCCTATATTTTACACTGATCCTACCTTTATTTCCCTTCTCAGTGCTACACCCCTTTATTTACCAGATGATGTTTTACTAAAATCCTAGACCCACAAACTACAGTAGCATCGTGTAAGTGGGATTGTTTGCAGCGGCAAAGACTTATCGCAAGCACAAGTTTTGTGGGACTGGGCCTTACGTTTCTCCTTGAAGTCCTTGCAACAATTTCTTTCCTGCCAAATCCCTTTCTGTCTAGATCCTTCTCTTACATTCAGATTCCATTTCCTGTGGCTTTGGTTTGGCTGGGGTTTGTGGTCTTTTTTCCTTTTAATCCCTCAACTTTCTTTTGCTGTACTTTTTTTTTTTTCTCCTCAAGCTCCTAAGAATGTTTCTGTAATCAGATTTCTTCTGCACGGTACTGAAATGGCAACACTGTGGGTCTGTCTCAGAGCATTATTTTGCAAGCCTGGGAAGAGTCACAGAAAAACCCTGTTTAAATCCTACCCTTTAAACTATTATAATGGACAACGTTTGCAGAAAGTCCTTTATGTGTGGGGTTTTTTAGATTTATGATATTTCAAAAGTCATACAAGTCGCAGGCACAGGCTTTGTAAGTCACAGATTTGCACCAAAATCAGCACCTCCTCAACTTTCTTCATAAGCAGAGTGCCTCGCTCTTTCCTGGTTTGCCCTTCTCTTCCTCCAGCAGCTGCAATAATACCAGGAGCAATTCAGAGGAACAAGAGACTCCTGCTTTGTGTCTATCAGTGAAAAGCCCAAGGACAGAGTGAGCCAGTGTTTCTGGCAGCCCAGCCACATGATGATTAAATAGCCCTGGTTACATATCCGTCGGCGCAGGAATGGCATACTTTCCTGGTGAGTTGGCAGGGGCAGGTAATAAAGCTTGCATGCTCACACGTTGATTATGAACAGACCCACAAAGAGCCTCTCCTCTCAAAGGAATGCTGTAGTATACATGGAAATGAGTCTGTGGTCACCCCGCTTTTCGCAGGTACCCAGCTGCGCACTCGGCACACCGAGCATGCGAAGCCGTGCCGCGCCTCCCAGGCAGAACCCAAATGTTCTTGCTTAGAGAAGCAGGATCCTTCTCATTTGGGCAAAGAGTGGGTCCATTTGCTTTTAGCAGTGCTTGGACCACAGAACAAAGCCATTTCTCTCTCTCTTATATATGTACAACCCCCGAGGTATTTTTGCTCCATCTAAAATCATCCCAATTACTTCACAAGTTTCTTAGCCAATATCTCATTGATCACTGTTGCTGTAACTCCTCCTAAACAAAGTATTTCAAGGGCTTCAGAGAAAAGTATGTCCCCTCTCTGCACTGACGTGTGTAGAAATGCCTCTCATACTTTCTGGATCTAGCTTATCTTTCCCAAGAGCTGAGGCATGACAATCCTTTGCTATTCTTTTCCCTAGCAGTTAGGACAGTGCTTTCGCCTTTTTCAAAGGATGAGGGAGGTCAGAATCTTCCCCCATACATTTTGCTGAGGTTACAATATTTTAGACAGGTTATTAACGTTATTAATTGTTTTGGAACATACTTTTAATGCCTTACAATATTTTTGGACTTCATTGTGAATCATCTAACAAGTCCCTTCACACGTGTTTCCTTTGAAGTAAAGGTACAGCGTAAATACTTGAAATCTCAGGAGCTGATAGGGTTTAGGATGCGTGTAATGATGATTAGTATTTCCTTCAGGAACTTCACATTTCTGAGATATTCTTAACATTGTACTCTCACATCCCTTGGACACTCAAAACTCCCAGAGGATCTAGGGAAGTTATAGTCCAGCCAAGTCCACTTATTCCCACAGCTCACTTTCCACAACTCATTAAAAAGTGATCCAGGATTTCTCTTCAAAGCCTCAGCAGCCCTGCACACTAAGAAACCTTTCAGAAAGAAACCAGCGTACGCTGTTAAGTGCACACAGTTCTCTGAGAGGGATTATATGGCAATAAAGAAATACTTCTGTGCAAAAACCAAAACAGAAAAATATTTTTACAGAGCAATGCAATACAAATGAGACCAGCAGTTCTGCCTGAGCCCAAACAGGATTCCAAGGCCTTCAAGGATTCATCTATGCTTACAGGTTCTGCTACTTCAATTATGCTAACACAGAGCAGCATAATGCCTTTCTGGCATGGTAGCAATTATACTGGTATGGTTTAGTCCACTTACACAAAGTAAAACAGGGTACACTGGCATAAACTGTTATACAACTCTGTATGCAGAGAGCAGTTTTTCCTGGCTATACAGCAACAGAAAAATCATATTACTGTTAATAAAACCTCAGTGCCAACGAGGTATAAGTCCCAGCTTAAGTCACCTTTACTTGAACTTGCTTATTTCTTTCTCTATTATTTCTCCTAGGGTATTTCTTTGGGCATCTCTTTATCACGTCCCCACTTTGCCTTCCCTGCTGGGTTTCTACGCTTGTTTCCACAGCTTCCAAACAACTCCCAGGTTTCACTCCAGCCTGGACTCCTCCCAATCCACTTGTAATACTTTCAGATCAAACTGATGGGTTCGATCATCTAAATTCCAGTTTGCCTTCCAGTAGTCTCTTCCTCTTCTTTACTATCAGATGGGTTAAGAAACCAGCTGCAGCAGGCAGCCAGCATGAGCCCAGTTATTCCAGCAGGATGGGTGGCTGTTAGGCAATACTGTTACCTGCTTATTCTTGCATTTTCATATAGGAAGACAGGAGATGAATACAATATGAGAGACATATAATTTTTGTTCTTACCATCAGACTGCCTCACCAGCCTATTTTCCATTGCAAAGAGGTTTCACTAAGTACAGACCTCATTTTTCCCCGCACAGTTTCTCTCTGGGGCTCTTGTACATTTAGATTTATCAGATATTTGACTTAGAAATTAACAGCCACCCACAAAACTGGATAAGGTACCTACGTCTGCACACCTATCTTCCCTACTGCCTCTCTAGCACAAGTCATCCTTGCAGATGGGGCAGGTACCAGCCTGCTGTAAAACATCACTCAGGGAACTAATCCACATCCCCAGTCAAGAAAACTCACTATGCCTGAAATGCTTTCAAGTTTGTTTCTCTGGGAGCTGGAGAAACAAAAGGCTGAGTACAGCGGAGTTTTGATCCCTGATTGCTTGGTGTTGGTCACTTAAACAACCTAAAGACAAAGCGAGGAAAGACGCGAACAGACACGACTGTTACAGAAAAAGAAGCTGAGCTTCAAAATCTTACTTCATGTTTACTCGACTTGAGTGAGAACAGACTGCAAAACACACAGTGATAGGAGTAGGAAACCAAAGCCTTCTGTTGATTCAAACATCGGCCTGAATCCTGCAGTGACTCGGATCACAAAGATTAAAAGTGCCACAATCCTTGAACCAATGAAGAAGGTAAGTGGATAGGAGTTAATGACGGTGTGATACTTGGGTTACAGTTTGTGTACACCTTGCAATGAGGAGAAACTCTTCGGCTAACTGATGAATTCACTTTTCCCTCTTTTTCAGCCTGTCTGGAACCAGCACTTACACTCTCATAGCATCTTGATCCTGCCAACAATTCTGGGAGGGACATTAAACACCAGTGGCGTAAGAAATGTAGCTGTACGGAAACAGCTTAACTTTCTCCCCATCAGCTGCTCTTTTTTATTTATTTACACTGTAAGCTGTTTAACTGGGGCAGGGACAACTCATTTTTATGGATTTGCATGCTGGATGCAAACCACAGCCCCTGTGTTTCACTGGGACCATTAGTTGCTGCTATAAAAAAAAGTAAAATAAAAAATCATACAGGGATGTGCACTGACAAAGTTTAATGGTAACTGAAAAAAAAAAAGCAGATATAGAATGGGCAGTAGTCCAATGGTAAGTGACTACTACAGTTCTGTGACAGTGATAGAGACAGCAAACAATGCAGTAAGAGCACTTGTTAACAAAGGAAGAATTACAGCACTAGCAGTTGCGCGTGAATATGAAATCTCTCTAGAAAAGCCTGTACCTCTATCACGCTGCTTTGATAACAAAAGCAAACAAGACACTGAACTACTAAACTGCTGCATAAAGAAGGAGGATGACACAAGCAAGTTGGGCATTACTGCGAGTCACTTCAAATTTCAGATAGTCCCAAAATACATCACTTTTTCTAAACCTACGTCTAGGTAAACACCAGCAGTTAGAATTTGTGGCAATGGTTTTATGAAGTGTTCGGTGGTGTCTGCCACAGACACACGCATGCCTAGAAAATATTTCATCAGTAGTTGCTGCTGTGAAACTGTCTTCCCGTTTTCGCAAGAGCAGGACTAGGCTGCAAGGGACAACATACAGTGGGAGAGACTCCTTGTCAGGATTAGAAACCATCAAAAGACCAGAAAAGAAGATGGTGGGTTTTTTTTGGTTTTGTTTAGGAAGAGATAAATCATGGAATATGACGCATTACAGCAGGACTGTCCAACCCTTGGGAGACGGGAAGGCAGTTTGGGAACACTTCTGTGGAGCAGCTCTGACTTCTGCCGAGCCCCGTGAGCACAGAAGCTGGCAGGGTTCGGGGTCTGTCCGTGTGCAGTGATGCTTTGAGGCCTTGGGATATGGCCTTGCTGTTGGGTGTCCCTGTGATACAAACTCTGCATCTCTTCTAACACCTCTTGCAGACTAAATGCTTGGATGATCCCTCTAGACGCTGCAGCAAAGTACATCATCCTCGGCCTTAATTCAGCTGCCAGCCCTGTCTGAACTTCTGTTTTGTAATCAAAGGGGTGAAGACTGCAATTAGTTGCTCATCTTTCAAGTCTTTATTTTGAAGAAAGTAACTCTTCCAGCTACAACTGAAACAATTAAGACAGCAGAAAATGCAGAGCAGGTGAATAAACAATAACCATCTGACTCATTTCCTAACTTAGAGATGTTTGCAAGCCAAAATTAGCAAGTCTTAGAGCAAAAGGCTTCATCTTTCAGCAATCTCACCTTCTGTTTATATTTTATGTGAAGAGAGAAAATTTTGCAGTGAATGGGCTTTGTGATAGTGTCTTGCTAAGGCCATTCACGGAGGAACCTGCCCATACCGTGCCTTAAAGAAGAGTGCATGGCCAGCAGGTCTGCAACACACCTTCATGAGCTGTTGGCACCATGGGGCCCTCCATGTCTGGGCCCTTCTTACTCTCCCAGCTGCAGGTTGTTATTTATGATAATGGTCAGATGGGTCTGGATTAATTTTAAAACAAAATCGGTTTGCTGCAAGGAAGGCTGAGCTTTAAAGAGTAACTAGGGTGTGAATTAGCAGCAACCACAGATGAAAAGAATCCTATTTAGGTTCACGAGTGAACTTACCGGCTGAAGGTGGCTGGTCTCTACTAGCTGCTGCTCACACCAGCCTGCTTTTCTTTGCAAACACATTGATTCACAAATCAAAGGACCTCAAGGACTTGGGAACTAAAACAACCACTCTCTGTGAATCCTATGTATCCCTTAAGCTCCAAAGAAGCCTAATTTGGGGGGTCTAAGCAGCACATAAGTGCTATATAATGTTTGTACGGATATACACAAGGTTTATATGGAGATATACATAAGGGTTTCCTCATCTCTAAACAGAGGAAGTGTTATTAGAATATTTATCACAACCTGGTATTCTGGAAGGAAACCTTGCCTTGGAAATTCATTACAAGAGTAAATACATGATACAGGAATTATTTGCTTCACATTGACAACTTGCAGTCTGAATTTAGGAGGTTGAGCAGTAAAATGTTAAGGCAGATAAGAAAACCATTTCATCTGGATGCTATTTGAATGTCCAACAGAATAACATTATAGTCCCGAGCTCCCAAATAAGTGACTGCTGAGAAATGAGACTCAGGGAACATTATTCTGAGTTTCAAACTAAGGGGTATAAAAAACAGAATACATCCTACATTATTCATAAATGCTGGCCCAGAGAGTGACCCAAAGAGCCTGAACCTTTGGAAAGTTCAGCCGGTGATGATCCCCTGTCTAAAGCCATTGGACTCCATAAACCACTCAGCCACAGAGAACTTCAACACCCACAGCAGAGAAGCTCAGATAAAAACAGGAAATAGTTAAGAAAACAAAAAGTCAATAACACTCCTGAGCAGCAGAAAATAACTTTCAAATCTATGAATCGGTTGCTTCATTCTTATGTTTATATAGTACTTATTTGTTCTTAAGGGTTTATTAAAAATAGCATCATTTCAAATTTGAGTAGAACAAACAGTATCAAAACCATAACAAAAACATATGGTCTACCTACGAGTTCAGCAATTTTAAAGCGTGCTATTTTGGGTGAACACAACTACTAGCAAAGGTTTTACAAACATTTTGGATGCCCTGATAATTCAAAACAGGCATGACATGTGCTTTCCCTTATCTGCAACAGAAACAAAGACGTGTTGAGGTCCTTTCGGCCTCCTTGCCAGTGTTCTAGAGCTGCTCACCTGCCCCAGCAGTCCCATGAGTGGGCTGAGGTGTGGTGCCTGTACAGCAAACTTTAGCTCCCCCAGTGCCCCAGCAGTCCCAGCACTGGTAGCAATGGGAGGCTTCCCACCCTCATGTCCCCATCGTCTGACTTTAGAATGGAGGCACACTTTCTAGCTTTCTATCCCATCCCAAGTGGCCCTTCCTCTCTGCTCCTGCCACAGGCTGTCTTCCTGTCCCCGTTACTCAGCAGCTCTCCACCCATTTTCCAGTTATTACCAGTCAAACCCAGGAAAAAGCAGCAATAAAAAGACAATTTTTAGTTGAAACGTGATGTCAGCTCAACAACCCAGACACATCTTTGTCTGGCCTGTCGTCTTTTCCTTTGCCTTTATCTGGCCATGACTCCAGCAGGCTTCTCATGAAGTCATGTCCCCATTTGTCCTACCTATATCGTTTCTCACTTAGTTTTCTGCTGGAATTCCTAGTTGCCATTAGCATGACCGTGCATACACAGCCTGCTCAATGAAAGCATAGTAGACTTTAATCCAAGGTGACACAGTTACTTTTCTTCCTCCCTTTTTTTACTGCATCTTTCAGAGGTGAAAATTTTAACTCCATTTGACTCCAAACTTTTAACTGAGCTTCTTAAGCATTGATGCCCAATCATGCCCGGCTCCTTGAGAGGTTGCAAGAAAGCAACTTCAGCCTATCTATCAACTGCCTCTCTCCGCTAACTGTAGAGGGAACATACATCCATAGATTCAAGCACCTTTCTTATGGCCAAGATTAATTTCTATGAATCCATGCAGTCATGTGTGCTAATCCATACAGGTATTGAGATCTGACATATATATATATATGCATATATATATACATATATACATTTATATGGAAGGGCAGGTTCTCAAGCCCTTGTAGAAAATCTGCTTGAGGCAAGGGTCCTTGGCAGCCTCAGATGAGTTCTGCATCTCAGAACTCCACCACGAGATGCAGGCTTCATGAAAAACAAATACACCAAGTCCTTAAAAGGAACCAGTTTGGATTCTAGATTCTCCTGCCTGAGCCAATATACAAGTGAGCACTCCTCAATAAGGAGAGCTCTCTCCGCACCACTATCAACAGACAGAAGACATCAATATTCAGCATTATGGAGTGTTTTCACTACTATGGGTAGGAAATGTGTATTTCATCTGGGCCCTGGAATCGCATCTCTTTCTTTCCTGTACAGTTGTTGTACACCAAGCCAGTGAGCACAGCCCAAGGATTTGGTTTTATTTGTTTAAAAATGGCTTGTGGCCATGAGGTATTGAAGTTCACACCTCTTTTCAACCGCTAACGCAATGCTTTGGGATGTCATATCACAGAAGTGAGGCCAACGGCTTTCCAGAAAGAGCTATATCATAAAATAAAATAAATGATAAAGAAAACTGTAAAAGAAAAAGGAAAATATTGCAAGGTAGTAACATAAACAATCAAAAAGACAAGCAAAAACCCCATACAAGATCTCACATCACTCTCTCAGTCCACAAAAATACTCAAATAAGACCAGCAGTACTCAGCAGAAATACAGAGCAGCACTGTTGTCCAGCTGCTTTATTCTTCTCTCATAAAAGCGGATATAATATTAATACTGCAGGTCCTCATTAGAACATGGTCACACACTATGAATCATGGCAAAGTTTCTATCTGCTTTTAAATTTTCTGGACTTTGAACAATCTGACCTAACAGCTAAAAATAGAACCAAGTTCTCATTTCTAAAATCCCATTTCTGCCCATTGCAGTGGTTCATAGCTAGTGATGGTCCATTGTGAACGTACCAGAGATGTGACGCAAGCTCTTACTGATTGGTGTGGGCAGGTATTCAAACAGAGAGTTTCTCTGAGCTATCAACTCTCACATCTGTGTTGCCCAGACATGATGACAGGGATCTAAAAGTTAATTTCCTTGCAATTTTCCTTGATTGTTTTTTGTAAGACTGACTTCTGGCTCCTGGTACAAGACTGTGGGAACACTACTGCTGCCCGTGTTTGGTCCTCAATGGCGCTGGCAGCAGGTAGTAAAGCTGTGTCTTCTCACCTGCCACAGAGATAAACCAGGAAAAAGAAAGAAAAGGTGGAAATTTACATCAGAAATACCACATTACAGCTTCTCTAAAAGATACAAAGTTCCACACTGTCCACTCAGACTTAAGAAAAATGTCATCGAAAAATAATTGAGTAAGTGACCGCATAAAATTTTGTGTAGGTAGCTCTCTAATACTGTTCAGGCAAGGCTGATTTGACCTGAAGGTGTTTCAATGGAACACGTAGACCAAGTCTTTATTACATGGAATTGAGGTTTCTGTCCTGTATAAATCATCTCCATTCCACAAGTCAAGTTTGGAAAATGATAATGATTTTTATGTCGTCATGTAACTACATAATTAAGAAACTGCACCAAATAGTGCTAATCTCGCAACACGTTTGGCAATGCCATATAGTGAAAATAAAGCAAGTGCACAAACCAGGGTTATTTGGCGTATCCAGCATATGTATCTTCACAAATCAGCTACATTTGTTTAAAATAACTAGTTGGTCAGATTTAAGAGCACGCATTCCCTGAAAGGAAAACAAGTTGTCTCTTTAGAGGATTGGTGTTCTTTACTTGTGTGAAAGGTATAATCCCATTTACCTGGCAATTTCATTTTGACAAGAAGCACGTACAATTATATTTTTAAAATTCTTTGACCATGAGAAAAAAAAGCCCTACTATGTCATTAAAAACAAACCACATTAGAGAAGACTTCTGCAAAAAATCGTGGCAGTAATAAAATTACATACATTTTAAATGGGACATTTTGCCTGATAAATAAGAGTCATGGGAATTTGTAACGAGTGAAGGAGTTGTAATGGCAAATTTGAAAAGCTTATTTGTTAACTGATGGATTAAATTAACTTTGTAAGTAAAGCAGGAAGTTTTGTAAGTTTATTTTGTAAACAATGCTACATTTTTTTCCTATAAAATATGCATTGTTTGTATCTCAAGCTCATTTTCTTCTGCCCTCTGACCAGAAACAGCACTACAGCAGAGTAGCCAAATTGTGACCCACCATTGGTACTTTCTTTTCCTTTTGAGAACCACAACCCTATCCCATCCTGGAGCAGGGGGGTCATTGTGCTCCATAGAGGCAGTGACCCGATCTGGGACTACCCCAGAGAATTAGGATATTATTACTGCTGAGAAGTCATTATCTCTTGGGCACGCAGTAAAGATGATCTACATCTGACTAATGACCTCTCTTGGTTCCCACAAAATAGTATGGGCGGTGGACAAGGAACGTTACTGAAGCTGGCAGAGCTGGGTCCTGATTCATATGCGACCCTGGAGCTGCCTACAACAAATCCTGAATCTGTTGGCCAGTTTTAACCACAACCGTCAGAAGGGCAAGGGTCTTAAAGATAAAAGCTCCTCTAAACACAGTGCAAATCAGCGTGTGGGTTGTTTGGGAGAGACCACAGCAATCACTCTAGCGTAAGAAGAGATCACTATAAGAGCTCAACAGCCATGGGGTTTTGGGCTGATCAGCCTTCAGCAAATCTCAGAGACAGTCATGGCATCATCTATGTCCAGGCCATGGGAGCTCTGGGGCACTGAGGCGGTCATAAGGACCCACAGAGGACACCTGCTGTAGGACACTGTACACCTATCATAAGAAACCAGGCTCCACCCAGGGAGGTGATGGGGTTGCCATCCCTGGAGGTGCTTGAAAGACGGGTAGATGAGTTTCTTAGGGACAAGGTTTAGTAAGAGAACAGGTATGGTTGGACTCGATGATCTGAGAAGTCTTTTCCAACCAGATGATTCTATGATTGGTTCTGCTATGTGGGTTGTTGTTCCTTTCTTTAAATTAAACTACAGATTAAATATCATTGTTAAAGTTCATAAAAACAGAGATTAATTTTACAAGAAAGTATTGTCAAGAAGCCAATATTTTAATGTCTGATACTTTCAAATGTGTCACGCTGGTATTGCAGCATGACAACATAATGCTATTGTAACTTCTGATGCTCACATAATCTGTAGATTACCATGCTGAAGCTGTCATTTGGAAAAAAAATCCTACTGCCTTATTATTATTTGGAATTCTATGTTGAACTAGACCTTTACAGGCCTCTAAATCATTTAACAATGAATGAAAATCGAAGAGCGTAAGTAGTTTTCCATTGTTTTCTCTCATCAAGGTGAACAAGCATCTTAGGAACCCATTAATCCTTAGAACTGAAGGAAGAAGTAAGAGAAATCTGGTGAGCATACTAGCACCAGTTTGCAATCAGCTGACAATGCCATCTTCTAACTGTGAAGGCATCATGAAAATGTGTGTTTCCTCACCTTCCCCATCCTCACCAACATCTTCTGCACAGAACTACTCTAGTCATGAGGAAAGCAGCACACCTTAGGGTACCAACCACAGGAGGATGTGGTCTGTGCCCCTGGGGAACCCAGAATTACCAACTTGGAGAATCATCGAATCATAGAATGGTTTGGCTTGGGAGGGACCTTAAAGACCATCTAATTCCACCTCCCCTGTCATGGGCAGGAACACTTTCCACTAGATCAAGTTTCTCAAACCTCATCCAATCTGGCCTTGAACACCCCCAGGGAGGGGGCAGCCATGACTTCTCTGGGCAACCTATGCCAGGGCCCCACCACCCTCACAGTAAAATAATTTCTTCCTAATATCTAATCTAAATCTCTCCTCTTCCACCTTGAAACCATTTCCTCTCATTCTATCACTGCACTCCCTGATAAAGAGCCCCTCCCCAGCTTTCCTGAGGAGGAAGGAAAATTGAAGGTTTCAGAATTTGGATGGCAGCGTCCTGCTTCTTTTAATCATTTGCTGACTAGAATGAGGAATGTATGGTTTGTTTTCTGTAGGAGAAATTAGAACCAATACCACTTCATTCAGCTCTGTTAATTTATAAAGGGAAAAAAATCCTGCGACTTTGAATGCAAAAGGAATCAGGCAGTGGGAGACACAGGCTTTGCTTACAAATCCAGTCCCCTTTATAGACAGCACTCTGTCCAAAGGTCTTTTTTTTTCTTAAGTTATTTTTGATATTTCCAGACTACTGATACTTCCGTGACTGTGATGATCACTTTCTTAATGCCCTATCTCAGTTTCTCTGGATTTTCTACTCTTCCTCACAAAACCACAAACCTTTACAAAACAGCACTTAATAAAACCTCTTTAGGTGCCTATGCTTGTGCACTGGAAAATAGCTCCTAGTGTTTTGGTTATCTGGTTGATAAAAGATCCTTTTTCTTACCCAGCTACTAAAGCTCACCTAAATTTATTAGAACTACTTACTTCTCTGAAGGCCTAATTAAAGTTTAGATGCAGCAAAATGATAGCAGTGTGCAACCTGATTAAAGCCACTCAGCATGATACGACCTACAAAAGTAGGACAAAGAATTTCAACTCTGCTCTACAGAACTAAAACCAACACTACATCACATGGTGCTACAATTCCTACAGTGACAAATTGTTGCAGTTAAAAGAGATCAGTGGTCAGTGAAAACAGCAAATGTAACACAATAAAGGGGGAGGGGAGCAGAAAAAAAGAGACTTATTAAGAAAAGTCTGAAGAAATTGCCAGATCTGCAACTAACCTAAATCAGTATATCTTCAGTGAAGATGATGAACTTATTTAGTGTAATGGAGCTGAGAAAAATGGCCAGAACAATTATTAGAAATTATGATGGTCATAAAAGAGCAAGGGAGAAAAAGGAATAAATTAATGGAAATTAGTTTCAATTTGTATTATCCAGCAAAAGAAAAATACTTCAAATAACATCCTTATTATTTCTGAGATGAACAGAACATTTTAATATTCTAGCTATAAACCAAATAACCCCACTCCTCCAACTGCTGCTGACAGTCTCCTCTGTACAGATTTCCAAGTATCTTCAGACCTACAGCACTACTCCTGGGAATCATCGAGTGGCTGGGTTGCGGCACCCCCTTTCTAAGGCATTAGAAACAAAGAGCCGGTCTATGGGAGGTGTTCCTCCCTAGAGGGAGACAGTCAGACAAGGGGAATGAAAGCACATAGAGGTTTCGTAGTTTGGGACAACACAGTGACTTGGCCAAGGAGTAACTGTAGGCTGTGCAAACATATAACGCAAAAGAGCATGAGCTGATTTCCAAGTGTTTCATAGATGAAATATACTTGCATTCTGAGGAATTAAACTTTTTGGAAACCAGTTCTCGGCTTTAAGAAAACACTCCTAACCTCAAAACTAGGGCACCACTTGTGTATGGCACACTGGGGGCTTGGGAAGGTCAGCCTGGGCCAGGTGCCATTCCAGTAACGTAGCGACAGAGATGGGAGAGTCCCAGGATCTGGGGACAATACCTGCACTGTTTAGTTTACAAGTATAGTCACAGTCTCAGGTTCCTGGTGATCTTCATGGATCCCTTTCTATAGCTTCAGCTTTGTAGATGTTTTGGCTTGTAGAAACCAAAGGCCCAGTCATGGCCAGCACCTACACGGGATAATGGTCATGCTAAGCTGCTTCTGTAGTCAGTGTAGAGAGACAGGTGGTCTCCTGAGGGCAATTCAGCCCACGTGAGATGTGACTTCCCAGTACAGAGTGCTTTGCTCACTTTGCTGACTAGAGAGCACCTTGGTTATCAGGCTTAACTTTCAGGTGTTTCGGGTAGGTGCCTGCACTGGGAAGGGTCAGGCTGTGTGTAGGTCTCTGGGTGTCTGTGCAAAGCAGTGTTCATAGCCATGTAGACTTTGGACTGGACTCTAAAACAAGTGACTCTGTTCTTAGCTTGCAAAAGAAATACACGGTCACGCACAGAATAACAAACTTTAACGATATTTTTCCAAGCCTTGTTTTCCCCATCGTTATTTGGCAATACGTCAGGAGTCCTCTCGAGTATCTACAGTCTTCTTGCATCTCACTGTTTCTCCTCAAAATCAAGGAGCCATCCTTTGATATGATAGGGTCTCATAGTTGAATCAGATCTCTTTTGCCCTGCTTCAAAAATTTGCCTTTATTTCCCATGCAAAACCTTTGAAGGACTTCATAAATCTTCCCTTTTGTTCTTTCTGTGAGTCCCTCTGGAACTGCCATTATCATAATTTCTGTTCCTCCTTCCTGTTTGAGAACTTCCCACTTTATCTGGCACTGCCATTAAAGTTAACGGCTCTTTATCGCTCTGGCAAGTATTTGGTATAGACCCAGTCAGCAGACAGTCTGTTCCACGTTAAAAATATGACATTCATAATAACATTGTCCAAAATTCATAAGATACGTAGAAGGCACTGGCCACTCTGTATGCCTGGGATAAAACAGAGTTTAAAGTTTGTTTAAAAGGGTTGCTTTAGGGTTTTTTTTAAGTCAGAGTGCAGGACTGAGCCTACTTTAATCTCATAAACAGCAGATGACCAGCCAAGTCAATCAACCCAGATATTTAAGTAAGACTTCGGTAACAATGATGTTGAAATGTCATCCTTTTTTTTTTTTCCCCAAAAAGAGAGGTAGGCAATGGTGATAATAAAGCTGCAGAAACAAATGCAAGTGTTTGAAATCCCCACTGCCTTGTTGGGCAAGGCAAACACTAAGGACATTCAAGTGACAATACAGTTTTGTAGTGTTTAGTAATTGTATGTGTGAACAGCAGGACATTCAACACTGGACTACAGTAAAGGCACTTTTTAAATAAAAAACCAAGAACTTATATATCCTCTGAAACGTCTGTGGTAAAAATTGCTGAAGATAGAAAACAATTTTTTTGATTTAGAACATACATTCAGAGGTATAAATGGGTCATTTCCAGCCACAGGAATCAAAAATATATAGCAATTTGTCTATGTTATTTTGGAAGCACAGTGAACATAAAGAGAAGCCGTCATAAGAAGTAATCCCATCTTCTATCCATTACAGCAATGTAGAAAAACAGTCGACTCTGCCTGTATTAAACAAAACTGGATGACATCTTTTAACTCCATCTACCTCTTTTTCTCAACTCTTCTATTTGCACAGAGGAAAAGCAGGCGTAAGTTTCACAGCACAACACCTGACACGTGGCCGGTACAGCTGTTGGCGTGGGCAGAATAGAAACACACTGCACAAGAAATTCAGAGACCAGCAACAGTACTTACAAAAACTCTCTTCCCACTTCATAAACTCACTAGTGATGCTTCTTAACAGATAGGAAAATCCAAAAGTCAGAATAATCATTCTTAGGCTAGACAGGAGAAACAAGGTCTATGCTGCAGTGTCTGGGAGTTTTTTAATATCATACAGTTGAAATCAGTAATAGCATTGAGTATTTTGGGATCAGTGAAGAGCCTGTTTTATCAAGGATTATGTTGAAAGTACAACTAAAATTTTTTCTGCCTTATTTTTCATACACTGTTTCTCAAGCTCAGGTGCATTGATGTTCTTTTGTGATAAACACGTTAAATGTCTTTATGAAGTAATCCATGTACAAACCTACTTATGTTTTCCTTGATTGCCTTAATTTATCAGCCATGAAATATTCTCCCATTTCATAAGTTTCTAAGCTGCTTGGAAGACTTGCCCCCAATGGTGACTCCCCAGACAAGAAGCTTCCACAAACAGCAGGGCAGCGAGCAGACAGTGCACGCAGTGGCAGAGTGATGCATCCTATGGAAAAGGTAATTGCCTATTTTTCCTTATGAAAGCTCTCTCAATCATTACTACTTTAAGACAAGAAGTGTAAACCCAGGCACAGTGCTACTCTTTGTTGTACTGGTACCCAACTAAAGAAATGCCTTTAACACAGGTTAGATGTAAAGTGAGCTGATAAATCCTGTGAGACTCCTGTCGGCTCTGGGCAGAGAATTTGCAGGACAAAGCCAGGTGAATTTTCCAGCTGGGGCCAGAAATCATCCTGGCTGCAGCTGGTGGATGTTTTGGGAAATCAGAACACCACCCAGGTGAAAAAGGGAGGGGAGGCAGCAGCAGCAGAGACAAGAGGAAGCACAAAGATGCTGAAGGCATCTAGGGTAGGAGGGATGCAATGTGCACAGTCCAGCAGGACACAGTGTGAAGAGTGCGCATCAATACACACCGGCTCCAAAAAAGGCTGAGAACAGGTGCTTTGTGTGATACCCTGCTTGCAGTGGGACAGAACCCTTACACATCCTTTCAGTAACTTGCAGGAGGACACAGCAAATGCATCCATCTTTGCTGGATGTTTTTGGTGTTAAGGAGACCCACCACGGAACTCCGCGATGGTTAGGCAGCTCGCACAGTGCGAAGGAACATTGCAGGCCCTTTATTCTGTCAAATCAAGGCACAGTCTTGAACTACATTTCATCTTAACAGAATAACTGGAATAGAACATACAGTATAAAATTAAATATGAATTTGTCCTTTGACACAACACAGCGGCAGGACACTAGAAGCAATCCCACAGGCAGTAGCAGTGGAGCTGGATGCCAGTCAGCAAGGTGTCCCAGGCCCATCGAGTACTCAAAGGGAAAGAGGTGTTGTGGTCCAAAGTACACATATTTCAGAATATATAAAGATATACACCAAATCTATACACTTAAATTTGTATATATGTATAGTCTTAGTCTTGTATTATATCCCAGTATATATTTAATATTTTTAACTGTGGCAAGAAGATTAGGATCATGAGTTGCGTTTAAAAGCAGCCCTCTTAGAAGCACATTGAGCTCTACTTACAGATCAGCTCAACTTCTGCTGCCTATCGGTTCTGTCAGAAAATGGATGGCTCTACTTTTCAGGCACCCACTTTAATGTTTGGGTGTTTTCAAATTAAAAATTAAGATTTAAAAAGAAATTTTAGTTTCAGAAAAATGAAATCTACATTTTTCATTAGTAAATCTGGCCTTCAAGGTCATTTGAGGAGTCAGTCCTCAATATGTACTAACACAAGTTAGTACATTTTCTGTCAATGTAACTTTGAAGCGACTTGGGCAGTTGTACAGTCTCCAAAAACTAAAGTAGAGAAGTATCAGGCCACTAGTTTTCACAGGAGGGGGAAAATGGAAGAGGCATTTAAGACAGCCACGCAGGAGGGCATACATGACCAAATAGTTCAGCACATTTTTTATTTAAGGTCTGTTTTATGTTTTACCTTGTTAACCGGTAAGAAATAATCTAGAAAAAAATTACAGCAGGTGCTTAGTTATACTATAATTATTCTGCTTCCCCTCAGACATTTCTGAGGCCTATTAAGAAAGATAATAGTCTGAATTTTTTCTTTCCTTAAAAGCTTGCAGCTTTTTAACTAAGAGATAGACCAGACTAGCATATGTAGTCATTGCAATATGTTCTGTTGAGCGCTGGCTAATTAAGGCTTTAGCTAATTTAATTTTGAAAGATGGTTTGAGTTAGAATCTGAAAGCTCTTGTTTAGTAATACAAATGAGAACTGAAAACATATGTTACAACGGAGAATGAAACAGCACTTGTACGGCTCATCTTAATGAAGGTTGTAGGTGTCACTGACAGCAGTTCATTTCACATTAACAATTTTGACTCAAGGAAGACAATGTCTTTTTAAAGTAAAAAGGTAAACTCTTTGAAAAGGGACACTAAAAATAAGACAGTCAAAGTAATAAGTGGTGGGCTTCAGTGAAAAACCTTCAAAAAAGCCTTTATTCTCTGTAAAAAATATATTTTTCAAGGATTCAGTTTTGTTTCATTTGAAGAAATGTCAATGCAAATTTCTATTAGTTTGAGTGAGTAGCTATGTGGAATATTTTCCCCAACACCTTGAACTAACCATTTCTCCAAATGGAAGTTCTGCCATTGCTTCTTGGCACTTTCCTGAAGGGCTAAGCAGGAGCAGCAGGACCTATGTACGGACAGCTTGCATAGCGGCATAGCGTGGCTGCTCCATGGCATAGCGTAGGTCAAGCCAGAATATCAAAGATGAGCTCATCATGTACATCATAAGGTTGCTGAATTATCTAAGTGTTGTCCAGTCTGCTCCTTCCCTGGTAAAGATGAGAGTCTGAAGAAATGTGGTCCGGTGTGATGCTGGCTTTGGACTGACAGAATCTCATCCTGGTCCACCTGCTCCATGTCTAAGGGGAAGAAGCAGGTTGCTACTTCCGAAGCTGGCTTTAAGCTGAAGTCAGTAAACCCCACAAACTTTAGAACATATATTGAATGGCATTCGGTATGAAAACTGCATCTTTGTTTGCTTTCACATGACTGGGTAAAGATAAATATGTCAACAGCAAAATTTCAGGTTGGAGCCCAATTATACTTACTGTCATCAACTGATTTCATACTGTTAAAAATGTTGTCTATTAAAAAAATAAGGTTGGCTCATCTTTTAAGAATATCCAAATGTATCTAATATTCCTGCCATTTGGCTACCTGTTTGCATTCACGAAGCTCTTTCTTGAAAGTGAAAATACAGCATTATTTTCTCAACAATATTTAACTTCCTGCTTCTTAATTAGTGCAGCAATACTGCTATTTAGGTTGCAAGAACAGCAAGAAGAACATTTGCTCTGTTTAGCTCTTCCCTTTCTGAAAACACGGTTTAATTATTTCTTTATAACATGTGGAAACCCACTTGAGGAAAAAAAAAAGAAAAAAAATAAAAGTAACAAACCAGAGTCATGAACTGAAATTATCATAACACTATGAAAAGGCAAATATTCAGAGATTAAAAACATGCTATGTTGATAACTGGTAATTCAGAATGGAATTAATATTTTCCAAAAATGGCAAGGTCGCATACTGTCTTATCACATTCATACTACATGAGGTATTATTTCTTTCAAAATCTTTGTCATTTTAGATGCTGTTGTTCCAAGATGTTAGAAATTATTGCAATCTACAGCAACAAGGGGAAAAGTCAGTTGTTAAACATGTCTGACTCTTGGAGATAATTCAAATGGAAAAAAATCCAGGTCATTGGCCTTTTTAAATAGACCCCCGGCAATATTTACTCCTCCATAAATAGCACAGTCACATGAAATAAATCTGTGTTCAGTAAAGCCTGCAAAACAAAAGAACAATTTACAGACTGAAACGCAAACTGTGGCTCATGTGTTTGCTGGGTAGGATTAAGTGAGCTTGCTGCACAGTCTGTGCTTAGTGACTGTGGTGTCAGATCCGCTGGAAGGAGAGCAAGTCAGGTCACTGAAGGTGGTCCATCCTTAAGCAGAAGCAGGGAAATGTTCAGATCCTGCTCTAAACAGTGACCAGTGAGCGACAGCTTTTGCTCTGAGGCCACATTTCACTGTGGCAGAAACAAGCTCCGCTGCCTTTACCATCATGACTAAGAGCACATCTACACAAGTTAAAATCCCAGGCATTTCTGTGCTGCTTTAATTCGACCACTACGGCTCGGTCACTGTAGGAAAGGCAGACACAGGTCCTAACATGGAAGCACATACTTCTGAAATCTCACTAAGACCATTTCTTTCATCTGCTGGCAAAAGTTAAATATTTTTGATGTTATAAACAAAAACACAAATGACTAAATCTCTATAAATATTATTTACATCCCTCTAAAGCTCACAAGAGCCTCTTCTGTGTGCTTACCCACGCTTATCGCTTTATCTCTAGTCTCACTTCTTTTTCTCCCCCTCAAAGATCCAGCTCTGGGAATCACGTTATTATATAAGAACCCCAGCTGTCTCTTCTTTTAAGTCTCTTTTGCAGCTCTAAAAACAGTTGAGAAAAACCTGAAAAAAAATGAAACACCTACAAACAAAAGCCAGGTAGCCTACATGAGAAATTAATAGCACACACACGTGCACGGGACTTGATTCCATTCATTAACCAGGTAGTGGAAGGATTGGTTATAATTAATCAGTATTTAAGACTCCTCCTTACTAGCAGTACTCATTCCGCTTTTGCGGAATTAAAAATGCCCCTGAACAGGTATAGTTTGAAACCAAGCGTTATTTGAGAGGGCAGATCTACAGACAATGAGTGCCAGCCCACTTGCTGGCAGCCTGCAGAGAAATGGCTGTTTGGCAGACTTGGGTCTTTGTTTCCAGTTGCTAAATCACAGCAGAGACAGATGAAAAGATAAAAATACTTTTTTCTGCTGTTATTCTCCAAGGAGAATAGAACTACAAGGGAATAAAACTACAATTCAAGATGCAAAACCGATTTCTTACAGAAAGTATTCTACTTTGATAAAGCGCTCGGAAACCCTGTCAGTCTGCCCTTTCCACCTTGGATTTAGGGGGAGATTTCCCTGTCCTCTTCATTTGTCTTTGCTACAGCCTGTATGTTTGCCTTACATCTCTTGGCCACATTTTATACTGTTCTGGCTGCCACATTCATTAAGTTTCCAAGAGCAGTTGATCTTTAGCATGCAGTAATTCTTGTTAGCCTGCTCGGAAGCTGACAGAATAAACCTTGCTGTTTGTTTGTTTAATTGCCTTCACTGAGCTTTAGGAATTATTTCTGAAAGAACTCAAGCTTCCAAGTGTTCGCTTTTGCATGCAAACACTTCATAAAGAAATAGCTCCCTTTTATTTTCTAAATGCTGTGTTGAAAAATTTTTACCCAAGATTGTAACACCGAGGATTGCGCTTGTTGGCATTTACAAAGGTCTGGTTTGCCACAGAAAAAAGCATTTAAAAAGTGGTAGATGAAAGGCTACAGTGTTTTTTTGGTGGTGGTGGTGGTGGTTGGTTGGTGGTTGGGTTGGGTTGGGGTTTTTTTGCATTTCAGTAAACCCAAGTGCTGTTTGTTACATTTACGCACACTATGAATCCAATCCCCTCGCTGAAGATCTTTCCTCCTTTTACTCATGAAGTGCAAAGAAATCCTCGGCACAGAGAACAGATTACTAAATACACATATGGTCACATTCTGTAGCTTTTTGCTAAGGAAATGTCATTATGGCAAAGATGCTAACTGACTTTGAAAGCTTAGTTGGAAACCTACATCCCTAAGGGCTGCTTTGCATCTTACTGAGCCAGAAAGACTGTTGTTGAGCCCTCAGACAGCACTGTTTCCACCCAAAATGACAGTTCAAGACACAGGCAGATTTAAGGAGTTAAATTTGATGCATTTTCATCGGACTACCAGTTATGATAATCAGTGTATGCATCCATGTGGGTGCCTGTGCATACAAACCTCTTAAAATACATTGTTTATTTGCAACACAATCACGCTGGATTGTCTGACAGGAGATTTAATTAAAAGGCTTTTAAAATAACAACATGAATCAGAGCTAGTTTTAACAATCCATTGCCTGCACATACCCATGCACATAGTTTTGCCTGGAAAGACTGTAATGACGTGTTTCTAGGTATGCAGAAGGAAATCGAACTCGGAGCCCTCACAAAGGTCTCAACAACGAATATCTGAATTCCAATCCAGGAATTTCAAATCCTGCTCTGGAAGGAAGGTGACAGATGGTCCCTGAGATAACCAACGCTACAGTATTTAAGGACTTATCAAGCAGAGGACTTGGGAACACTTCTGCTTGATAGCAACCAGCCAGTGCAGAGCACAGAGCTAAACATACGGTTTAACCTGAAGCATGCGAATAGCTCACTCGGTTTTACCGGGACAGTCCAAGGGCTTAATCTTAATTCCATGCATACTTGAAAGATCACAGCCTTAGCCCAGGATGTGAAGTTAGTTGAAATACCCTGAAAAACTTATGGGGTGGTAAGGTAGTAAATATAAGCACGGCTGCAGCCAACATGGCATTTCCTTAAAAATTTGGATTTTGAGAAAGATATAAAAGTAAGTTTTCATAACCTTTTCCCACAAGCCTTCCTGGCTGAGGGTTCACTCACTAAGGGCATCCTCTTTTCTACAATATTGCTCCCACTGTCTCTTAGAAGAGCTGGATTTCTTGCTGCTTGGCCTCTAAGCAGCTGTACAGAAGAATGGGAAAGCAGAGCTATAGTTAACTCCTCGTCTGCTGGCAACCATGCAACTCCCTATAGTAAACACTTGGTAGCAACCTGGTACTCGAAGCGTCACTCCTTCAAGCCAAGTTGGTCAGGATTTTGCATGTTAATGATACGTCATGTTCCCATCCACCTTTCCAAAGGTCTCACTGCTGTGTAAAAAGATGCTAAGAAGGTAGAGAAAATAAATGTCTATGATTGAATGAAAAGAACTGCAAATGTGACTTTAAGTTAAATCTGTTCCAGAATGTTGCTTCTCCGTTTTGAATAATGATCATGAATGATAATGAGCTTTCTTCCAAGTCAAGTTAGAAACACACGTGAAATTTTGCAGAATCAGTACTTCGCTGCATATTGAGGGCTCTGATTTAACAGTGGGAATAGCTTGGCATAAAATTACTATTCACAACGTTCTCTGTGGACACCTCAGAATTTTATGAATTGGATTTGGAGCCAGCAGTTTATAACCTGGCATCATCAGTGTGTATGTTTAAATACACTCCATAAACCAGGGGGGTTCAGAAGCTGACTCAGAGCAGCTCCAACAGCTGTGTAGGAAGCACTGTGTGCTGAAAGCTGGGAAGGGCAATCTTCAGCCTTCTTGAATGCAGCTATTTCAGATTGCCAGCCAGAGCTCTCACTTTCATTTTATACTCTGCATATCCCAGTCCCACAGCCCCGTATGTTCCCGTGGTTTCATACATCCATGTAATTCCACTGACTTCAAGTGTACATTATCTCAAGCATTACCATTTCAGTTTTGGAAACTGTAGCTGGTCTACATAGCTGCTTCTGATTTTTTTTTTTAAAAAAACAGAAGAGTTACACTAAAAAGACAAAAGAAAACTTAACAGCCAAAAATACTTTTCATTTACTTGAGCGAATAAACCAGTTACTTTTTGTTTGGCTCAGATTTCACCAATGTTTCTTTTGTGAGTAATACGTGAAGATATGGTCTGAAAATATCTTCAGTGCAATTGATACAAAAATGCCATCATTGCAAGCCTAAACCTATTATTTACCGAGGTCTTTGCGTCATGAATTTCAACTGTCAACAGATTTTTACAACCTAGTTTTAAACGGCATGGCAGCCATCCCAAAGCCTAGTAACCTTGAAGAAAATATTTTAAATCTCAGAAAAATATTTTTACATTACTTTAATAAGGCTTTTCATTAATAAATTCCTAAATATTTAATTAATGAAACTTAAAGGTAGACTCTTTTATGCTGGGAAGAGGCAGCAAGGCTTGAGTTGCCAATGAACAGCATACAGGACATACTAGGCAGTGTCATTTCTAAAAATGGGTGCAGAAGAAAATGACAGCTGCTGGAGGGCAGGCGGGAACTCACCAATACAGGGTCTGGGCCTTCGCACTCTCTCAATAGGAGCTGTGAGCCATGAAGTGAAATCTGCATTAACTGGGTAAGGAATGCAAGGATTTCCTTTACTGTAATACATGAGTTAGCCGTTTAAAGGACAAGTGCCTGAAGACTGCTGTAAAATGGATTTTGTAATATATATTAAATGAAATAAAAAGTGTACATATAAAGAAAAATAGCAGTATATCACACTTGTCCCCTATCATTTCTAGATACACTGTATCCAGAATTGAATTTAAAATATACAGTACTCTGAGTACTCTCCATCTGTTTCCAAACACTAAAGATTTCACCAAAAGCAAAAAAGACGGGAAGTACATATACTAAAATCACAAGTAATCATATACTAAAAAGTTGGTAGAATTGTGTTGACAGAGCAAAAGGAAAAGGCCAGAATGACAAAAGGAAACACAGACAAGTTTCTATTGAACAGGTTTCCAGTCTTTTATTATGTTCTCATAAAGCTATCATCTCCATCTGGGTTTTGGTTTATACATGCAAACCGTAAATCATGAAAGCATTTAATAAACACACAATTACCTTATGGTATTTATGTCCTACCCCAGCTACCGAAACCCGAGTGTGTATTTCAAGCACTACAAACACTTATTTGCTCAACTGGTACATAGAATTAGGTAGTAAGAAGAAATGTGCTGATGTGCATAAAACCCATCTCCATGCAAACAACAATAAGCCAAGGCGTCCCACTTGTTCGCAGCTCAAAAAGGGGGCTGTTTTGTCCATGCAAATGGCTTTGGGGAAGAAGTCAAGACTTCAGTGCAGCTGTGTGCTGTGCATACCATCATGGTCTGCATGCGCTGCAGCAGCCACAGTTCTCATTTCTCACAACTCAACTTCAGCTTGAATCATACAAACTGTACAAAACGGAATAATTAGTAACTCCATAAATATTCACTCCTTGAAAACGCTCGTTTTGGGCAAATTTTGTGCTTTCAGCCTGCAAAACGAGACTGTGACTCAGTGTGAGAAAATAAACACCATGGTAACACACAGTTCTGACAGCCAAACTCAGCCAGAGATGTGAGGAAGACCAAACCCGTCGAGTTGCCAGGAGGGTGGGGGATAAAAAGGCGACAGAAGCACCTAAAGACGGCACAGATAGCAGCTGCACACCTGGGCGCTCCGCCCACGGTTAAACGCCCTTTTAGCAGCTTCCCCCAGCCAGGAGCATCTCCAGACTCCGCGTGCAGCTGATAAAGGCTTATCCAAAGCACCGAGCACAGCTGCGCCTCTGCCAGCAGCTCCAGCTCTGCCCGGCACACCGGAGCCGGGACTGCCGGCTGGCTCAGGCGGGGCAGAGCGGGACGCTCTCCACGCACACCTCCGCCTGCTGCTTCTCCTCTTCGCGCCCTCACTCCGAGCCCAAGCCCGTGGGGAGAGGGCGCGGGATACCAGTTGTGCCTGCGCACCCTCGCCGCTGGTCCCTAGGACAGCCTAGAGTCTCCACAAAAGCGACACCGAGCGAGCCTGGGCTCCGCGGCAGCTTAATAACGAGCGCACCATTCGCGCCCCGCCGCTTCCTGCTTCCCGCTTCCCGCTACCTGCCGTGCACCCGCCCCGCCCTCCCGCGCCCGGCGCGGATTGGCTAGCGCTCGCCCCTCCCCAGCGAGGATTGGCCCATGCCCACCCCTTCCCTGCGCGGATTGGTCCTTGGACGCACCTTCCCGGCGAGGATTGGCCCGCCTCCGCTCCGTACCCACCACCCCGCCGCGGATAGGCTGGCGCGGATTAGTCAGCAACGGCCCCCACCCGCCCTATCAACCTTCCCTCGCGTTTTACGCCAACCAGGAAACCGCGCCCTGCCTCCTCTCGATTGGGCAATCCTACTGTCAATCACGCCCCCCCATCCGCGCGCGTCCCAGCTCCCTGCGCAGGAGGGGGCGGGAGGTTGTTCCGCAATCCTCTCTTTTCATTGGCTGCCTGACACCATCAATCACCCCGTGCCCGCCCCCCCGCGGCGGCCGCCCCGCCCCTCTCTGCTCCCTCCTGCCCCCCAACTCCACTCGGTCCGCCAAGTTGCGCTGCCGGTAGCCGGGCTGCTCCGGGGCTGCGGCGGGCGGAGGGCACGGGATGGCGGCGGCGCTTGGAGCGCGTGGGAGCGAAGCGCCTTGAGGGGAGGGGGGCGTGGAAGCTGCCGTTGCCTGGCGGGTCCCGGCCCATGACAGCGGGCTCGGCGCGGGCTGGCGCAGGGGAGCCCGGCTGAGGGGCTCACGGAGCGAGCCCGGCGTGGGCGAAGCGTCGCGCCTGCCTCGGGGACAGTGGGATCTCGGTCCCGCCCCGCCCCCCCCCCCCCCTCCCCAGTCGCCGCTGCCGCGGGAAAAGTTTGGCGCGCGCTCCCGCCCCGCCGCGCGGGGTCGGCGTTGGGTTTGTTTGTTTGTTTGTTTTTACCTTTCCTCCTCCCCCCGCTCCCCCGGGGGCCGCAGCTCCCCCCGCAGTTCCCTGGCAGCCGGCTAGGAGAAGGAAACATCTCGGGAAGCAGGAACTGAGGAGCGAGGACACTGAGGAGCCTCCCCAGCGCCCGGCAGCCCCGCGTCCCGCGTGCGCACGGGCGGGCACGGAGGAACTGGGTTTGGTGGTTGCTTTTTTGTGGGGGTTTTAAGCCGTTTTTTGTTTTTGCCCGGCCGGCGGTGGTGCCCCCGGTGTGCTATATGGTGGTGTGGAGCGCCGCCCCGCCGCCCAGCCATGTCTGGCGCCGTGTCCGCCGCCGAGAAAGTGGACGGCTTCACGCGGAAATCCGTGCGCAAGGCTCAGCGGCAGAAGCGCTCGCAGGGTTCCTCGCAGTTCCGCAGCCAGGGCAGCCAGGTGGAGCTCTCGCCGCTGCCCCAGCTCAAAGGTACCGTTTGCCCCCCGCCTTGTCCCCTCCCCCTTGCCCTCTTGCGTCCCCCTTTTTGTCCCCCCCGCTCCTGCGCCGCCACATTGTCCCCCCTCCTGCGCGCCTCCCCCGCTCCCCTTGTCCGCCCTTATTTTCCCACGATACCTCCGCGCCCCCTGCCCCCGGCTTGTCCCCTTCCCTCCTACCTCTCTGCCCGGGTCCTCCTCCGCTCTCGGTGCCTTCCAGGAGTAATTTTTACAATTGCAATGACTTTTTACAAGGGCAAGTAGTGATAGGACGAGGGGGAACGGCTTTAAACTGGAAGGGGGAGGATTTACATTGGACTTTTGGAAGAAATTCTTCACACTCAGGGTGGGGAGGCCCTGGCACAGGGCGCCCGGGGAAGCTGTGGGTGCCCCCTCCCTGGAAGTGTTCAAGGCCAGGTTGGATGGGGCCCTGAGCAGCCTGGGCTGGTGGGAAGTTGAGGGGTGGAACTGGATGATCTTTGAGGGCCCTTCCAACTAAACGAAAAACAAATCTAAAATTTAATTTTGCCTGCGGATTTGCTCTGTTCGTGTAAACAAGTGTGTACAGGTCGATTCGTGCTTGCTGCCCAGGGGAGAAACACCCTAAACTTGCCACCTCTCCTCTGGGAAATGCAGGAGTCAGTGTTGGCAGGGCAGGTGTGCTTTTTGAGGGCTTTACCTAGGAAAATGCAGGCGGTAAGTTGAGTTTAGGAGCGCAGGAAACGGAGCCCTGAAACGTAGGAGCCAGTGGTGGCTCCTCCCACGGGGGGATTTTGCAAAGAGGAACTTTGTGCCTGTGGCATAATATCCTGAGTTACCGGAGAGCGTTTGTGTTTGGCTTATTGGTTCGTTCCCATCACTTTTAGACAGTGTTTGAATGACGTTTTGACTGTCTTATTTTAATGAGTTGCCTCGGAGACCTTTCCCGGTGTAGTACTGTGTGCCAGCACTCAGAAGTGAATGAACATTGTAGATGCTGGCGTTGCTGACTTATTAAAATAGGTAGTGAAGGGTTTATCCCTTGCACTGGAGCAAAAATCTGAAAAGACTCAATTCAGAATTGAATAGAATTCGATTGCAAAAATAAAACAGAACTTAATCGCAACCTTCCATACCTTTTGGAAACAGAATAAATTTCTCTGCATGTCTTTGTTTAAAATTACAAAAATAGTTATTAGGCAGACAATACAAACTTACTATTAAAGTAGTTGACAAGGATCTTAAAAATAAGGGAGAGGCATTATCTTAATATGACCCAACGTACTGGTTTTACTTTCACTCCTTAAAGTCTTCAGGTTTTTGATGCTGCCTCATGTGAGGGTGGAAAAAGTCTCTGATGATTTGCAGCAAATATCCAAAATCTGAAAGAAATACAGCAAGCTTAAAAATATTCCTAGATAGTAAGCAGTTTTTTTTCTTGCTTCATTTTTATGGCTTTTATAGTTGTGTCTGTAGTATTTCAAGTCATTTTTTTTCTGCTGCTCTTCAGTGGCAGGTGTACATGAACCATAAAACTGGCAGAAAGATTGGCCATTAGAGTAACGAGGGGAGGGTTTCTTTTTTTTAGTATATTTGTTGCAGCAGCTTTTGGTGTTGCTTTTACCGGGAGCAGGGGTGTTCTTGCTGTTTGTTTTGGGCTTTTTTTCTGTGTGAAGTTGTGTCTTGCCTTTGTACACTGGTTTTATTTGAGCGATTTATAACCAGAATAATTTGTTTGAAATCAAGATTTAGTTTCTGCTATTCACATGCTGTTTAAACAGCATATTTTCCTCTGAAACAATTTTTATAAAACCACACTAAAGACCTTGCAAAAGCAATTGGTAAATATCATGCATAGGTGGCAGACTTCAGAAAATTTGAGTCCTGATCCAGCAAACAGTTAAACATACTTTTTGGAGGGAGTAATTCCAGCTTAAATCAGCAAAATGTTCAAGTTTACATTCTTGGCTGAGCTGGGACTTAATATTAAGTTTTTAACTTTGTATGATTAAATCTTACTGGTTTTTGAGTGAGGCTTTACATCTTTTTGCTTAAAGCACAGAGAAATTTTGCATGGCATCAGCAGCTCAGATGCTCAGAAACTTGAGGCCATAAACTATCAGAGGAATTTCCTCAGTTATGCTGAGTTTTATAGTAGCTTGAATTGCTTTAAATTCTTAAGAGAAAATTACATCTGTCTTGTGATTTAAAGACTCGCCCTCTAAACCTGCTTCCAAACATGGGCAAAATATAGTTTTATGAATTTTAGTATCCCAACTAGCCAGTTATCAGAAAGTAAAGCATCACTTTTTGCATTGCTCTTTCTGCCTTCAGTTTGTGGTGTTAGATTTGTCCTTAACGTAGCTATGGACATCTGATGATTTCTTTCTCTTTGCTTGAGGCTCCCTCTTTCCCTTCCTCTCTTGAACCTCCCCTGCCCCTCAAACCAAAAAACCTTCCAGAAAGGAAGTGTTTGCTCTCTCTGTAAGTGTATTGTTTTGTAAAGCTGCTTCTTCTAATTGCATACCTCTTGGGAAAATGAACCTTTGCTTTGTTCTTTAGAGCCAGTATGGAATTCAGTAATTGTTGCGATGCTGCTAGTGTAGTATCACCTACAGAGCAGTAACCAGTGTTCACAGGGAGGGGCTGAAAAAGGAATGTATGGTCATTATAGTGGTGCCTAAAGGTGCTCAGAATAGACTTCCAAAATTAGGTTAAGACTTTTTGCTTTTCCAGGTATTTTCCAATAAATGGTTAAGTCTGAGGTGTTTGAAGCCTATGTTAGGAGAGAAGTAGTGTTTTGTAGATGAAAAAATAGTTTGGTATTATGCTGCTGTGAAATATTTCATCTTGCTTATAGTTACTGTCTTGTTTCATCACTTTTAAGGGAAAATATTATAGAACAAGTATAAACAGTATGCTAAAACTCCCCAATATGTTTGCGAGACTGCCCTAAAATACTTGTCTGTATTTTACTGGAAGGAGAGACATTCCAGAAGAAAAGTGAAAATTAACCATCAACTTTGAATAGTACTTTCTTGGGTAGGTGATGTTGTGGAGGGTTTTTTTGTGGGTTTTTTTCGCATTAATCTTGGGACTGTTGTTTGCAGCTGAAATGGCCAGATCACATTCTGTAGCAGGCTTCCATAGTTACGTTGTTTGAAAGCCTGTAGGCAGATAATCTTAAAAGTACATGTTTCTGGAGTTAATTGTACTTCTACTGTGTATTACCAAAATTCTTAATTTTCCTGCAAATTTTTTATCACTAGTAGGAGAAGAAATATATCTAACTAGTACGAAACAGTCCCAAATATTGGGTACGCTTCCATTCAGGTGTTTTGTTGGGGGAGTAAGATTGAGAGGAGGGGCCACAGGATTGTGTGTTGTCGTTAACTTTCAGTTTATTTTGTGTGTGATGATATCTATCATTTTTAGATAAAAGCTCAGCAAAACCTGACTGGTGTCAGGATATGTAAAATAAATCAGCAGTAGGTTCTTCAGTTAGTTTAGTTGATTTTCTATGTGTTTATTACTCAGTAAACTGTCCGTTTTACTGTATTGTTTAAAAGCTGGATAAGAAATACTGAAGATCCAGTGACTGTATTTAAAAGGGGAAAAAAAAGCTTGTTAAACCTGTTAGAAGTTGAGGTTACTTCTCCCCCCATCTCATTTTCATTTTGTTGATTTATAGTTTACATAATACAGATCCTTTCAAAAATCTGCAGCCAAAATAATGTGCTGGTTAACAGCAGTTTTTTATCACTTCACGGACAATTCTGAGAGTGTTGAGTTTAAAGAAATCTGGCAAAGGAAGTGTTATTTTTAATGTCTTAAGAAGTGGTAATTTTGTCTCCCTAGCAAGTTATTTTAAAACACTGCAATAGCACATGCAGTTATCCTCATTTTTGAAATAGAGATAAAACTTGACCTCAGAACCTGATCTGACTCATTATAGTAAAAGTAGACATACTTGTTTCTGTCACTTTTGATTGAAGAAGCATGTAAAAATACAGATGGAAAATGATGAATACAGCTTGCTGCTTTTATTTAGCAGTTAATATGGTCTGTCAGGTTGTAAAGCAAATACACCTTTTTTCCTGTGTACCAAATGTGTCAAGTGCAGCTGGAATAAAGAAACATTTCCCAATGCCTTTCTATCATCTTCTCAATAGTGAATATCCCTTTGGGAAGATGCATGTGACTGCAGGCTTATTTCCTATGTCATGCTCGAAGAACAACTATACAAAAAGAAATTCTTGGTATTCACTTCCAAATTAAATTGTTTCCCTCCAGAGAAAACAGTGGCCCTTGTAGCAGAAGAACTGGAAAGTGATCCAAAATCTTTGAACCATAGGCTAGAGATGATTGTAACTATCTCTGCGGGGCTGATGGTTATGGTGATGAAGTATCCTGGTTTAAGGCATTTTTAAGAAGACCTTCCAGTGTGTAGTTTCAACATTCAAATACAGTGTCTAAAATAGGTGTTAACAATAGTATTTTTGTTGCTTAAACCCTTGATCTTGGGTTTGACTGAAAACCAGGTGCTCTGTTCAAGCTAAGCTTTTGTGGGAACATTACAGGAAAGCCTAATAAGCTTGCTTATTGCTAAAATTTTAATGATATTAATTCTGTCATGGTCCGTTCAGACCTTAAACTTTGAATGTTTTGAGTTATATGTTGTGTGCCTCAGAGAAACAAAAGTAAGTGGAGTTATAAACAGCTGAGAGAAATTACCTTCTCATGCAAAGTTGCCTTTGCTCTTCAAAAGAAAATGTCCTTCAAAAATTTTAGAATAGTTTACTTTTACTGCAGCCTTAATAAGGATTTGTAAGTGAAATGACAGTTTTCTATCTCAGATTTGCAGGTTTTTTTGTATCCCTTGTGGTTCGTTGTTGTTTCCTCTTCCATAGTCCCCCATCCTCTACCCTTTGTATTCTACATCCCTTGCAACTGAGATCTCTTGGATGAGTTTTTCCTTAAGAGAGATAATCTTTATTTCAGATGAAGAATGAGGCTATTCTGTGAGGAATTTAGGTTTAACTCTTAAATATAATCTTAGTAGGATGTACTATAAAGTAGTCAAAACTGCTGTTCAGTGAAGTTACAATCTTGAGGAATACAGAACCTGTAATAGCTAAAAAAGCTTTAAGTTTTCTTTTTAATATTCTAGTGTAGTCCCATGAAAAATGGGCTGTTTAATTTTTTTTTCTATATTAAGTATCTGTTCCTGGTTTAGAGTGGAACATTTAGTCTTTAATTCTTAAATTGACCTTTTTTTTTATCCATAGACTCAAATTTTTGGTCTTAGAATATGCTTCCATCAAGAGCAACTTCTAAATATAGAGCCTATTGACAGTCTTCACATGAACTTTTCTATTTAAATCTTTAACTACTTCTGTGTGCCAGCTTAGTATCAGATTTCTTTTTCCATATTCGTTGCTTTCTTGTTTAGTCAGATATTAATTTTGCAGGTGCTGGATTTAAGGTTAGTTGCTGTAGGAGATACAAGTGGAATTACTTATTGCTCTGGGCTATCTGATCAAAAGAATATTACTTCAATCTACAGATTTATTTTTTTTTTAATATCTATCTTAAAATCATTCAGTGCTTTTGAAAAGGTGTCATACCATCCATTCTGGACTGATTAATATTCTGTTTAAGCATAAAAGGGATTTGTGTCATGTCCTTATGAAAAAAAGACATTTCCATTGGGAAGGATATAAAATTGAGCTTGTATGCCATTGTAGTTCTGACTTGTGTTTTAATCTAGCAGGCTAAAATTGTATTTATAGTCTTATAACAGCAGTTGGATTTTGAAAGGTTGGACCATAGCTGAACTAGATGAATAGGTAGTAAAGAATATCTCTTTTTTAAGACTCCCTTGGCAAAATGCTGTGCTGGAAACTGGACCGACACCGACAGCTTCTTTTTAATGTCCAAATCATTGATTTCTATCAGAGAGTCACTGAACTCGTTTCTGTTAAGCTTTGCTCAGTTCATGGCCAGTGAAGTATGTTGTGTTCAAGATGCCTGTGTTATAGTATACTTTTGACTTAAAGGCAGAGCTCACAATAGTTAAGGTCATCTACAATTTTCCTTCACAAGACCTTATTCTCAGCTGCTTACAGCATTGCTAAACTGTTTGAACTGAAGTTTTCCATGCCAAGTATGGACAGTTTCATTTGGAACTGTTCCTCTGGCTAATTTTCATCGTTTCAGCAAAAACAGTTCAAGCTGCTTCTAAGACTAGAGGAAAAATAAATTGTGTAGTGTCAATATTAAAAACCAAACCAAAACTGTCTTGAGGTTTAATATTTCCTGTACTTTGGAGCTTAGGACATAGTTCTTGATGAAAATGGATCTAATTTGATCCAAATTCTAAGACATGCTCTGTAGCTTAGTAGTAAGACTGATGATTCTGTGTCTACCGTGCTATTCTTTATTGGTACTTCACGAACAACTGTGCTCTTCTCATTCGCTGTGATCTGTGAGGCTGCTGTGCATGGTTCTTCTTTGGTTCTCTGGTCTGATGCTGCTAGGCATGGCAGCTAAGTGCATGGAAAACTTCCAATGTATTTTTCTATAAGCAAGAAACCAATAGTATATCATAGAGGAGGGGGTAGTGTGGAAGTGGTGGGCTGGTTAGAGAAGCATAAATGCAAAGAGAGGGCAGAAGTTGGCTCCTCTTCGGTAGCTGCATTAAGCTCGCTATTTAGAGTCACAACACTCCTGTTGGCTGTGAAACTTTCTGGAAATGTTTCTTATCATACTCTGTTCTACTTTCTTCATGGTTTCATTACACACCATTACACAGAATGGGTTGGGTGGGACCTCAAAGATCATCCAGTTCCAACAGCCCTGCCATGGGCAGGGGCACCTTCCACCAGGTCAGGTTGTTCAGAACCCCATCCCACCTGGCCTTGAACACTTCCAGGGATGGGGCATCCATAACTTTTCTGGGCAACCTGTGCCAGTGCCTCACCACACTCACAGTAAAGAATTTCTTCTTAATATCTAATCTAAACCTCCCCTCTTTTTCCATGTAAAACCGTTACCCCTAATCCTATCACTGCGCTCCCTGATTAAGAGCCCCTCCCCAGCTTTCCTATATGCCCCCTTTAAGTATTGGAAGGTACTGCACTTCCCATGATCTTCTTGAAACTTCATGGGCTTAGGGCTTTTGTTCTGTACATCAGAACTGATTGCAGAGAAATTGGTCCAAAATTGGGAGTCTTTACTTGATGATTTAAAAATGAGGAGGACGTAACTGCAGTGACCATGATTAAAGCATGAAATTCACTTTCAGTTGTTGTGTAGTACTGCTTCTGGCTGCAGCTGAGAAAGGCTGGTGAAAAGTAGATGCAGGATAGTATGTATGTTATGTATGTCTTAGTATTTTAAGTGTATGGATGCTACAGGAAGAGACAGCAGTCTGGTCAGAATTGTAGGTGACCTGTAGCTTGTTGAAGTGGTAGCATGTATTGCTGTTATAAATGTGGTGAAGGGAAAAGGCTATAGATTTGTTATAAAACAGAGATTGTGCTGTTGCGTTGCACAGCTGCTATTGGAGAAAGATCTCTTATCTCATTCTCATCTCCAGTTTCCTTTCTTGGCCATTGTTTCTCACTGTCTTACCCAGCAAAACTTTGGGGAAATCGATAGTCTTTGTCACTTCACTGATAGATAGGGTTCAGAAGAGAAATATGAATTTTGCTGTGAAGCTGGGTCGAGGTGTGAGTATCAACAAAAATTCTATCTGCACACATATATTGAAGAATAGTGTTGCGAAAGGAAGGTAGTCTAATTCTAATAAGTGGGTTTTGAATCATTGAGAATCAAAGGCATTAAAGCTACTCCCTACCATAACAGGAAAACTTTCAATATGTTATAGTTTACTTTTGCAAATTACTCATTAAAAGTTTATACCTAACACCATCACACACTCAGAGCATTGAAAAGCTCTGGATAACAGAGGGGAAAGCAGCACAGTAGATTTTCTCAGGAGCAATGAAGGAAGAGGTGGAGTGAGCAAGTTTATAGAAGGATGGTATGGCGTGGGCCAGGAAGGCTGAATGGGAGCTACAATAAAAAAATCATAGTAATTTGTCTGAATATGGAGGGGGAAACAGGTCTATTTTTGCTACTGATGCATTTTGAGGATTAGCAAGGTGCATACCTACATTAACGTGAACTTTTAGAAGTGATTGAATGAGTTACTTTGTTTCTGGGAATGGTTGATCCTTTAAAAAAAATAAAAGCACAGCTTTTATTAATTTCTTCCCAAGTAAATTTCTGTGGGAAAGTGAGGGGGAATAAAATGGATTTTAAAAACAAAAAGTTCCAATTTAGTGTAATTGGGTAAAGCTTTTGAAAAGTGTATGATGAACTTCTTGAAATATGTCATACTTGTAAGACCGAAGTCTTGTTAAGCAGCATAAATTTGTGACAACAGCAAATGATGAGAATCGAACTTAGGTGTCAAATTATATGTGAAATAGATTTGTACATTTCAGCATTGTTGGATTCATTATTATTTTGAGAAGAAAAATTAAGATGCAAATGTGAAAACCCCCTAGGGAGGCATAGGCTGGGTCCCACAGTATGATAAGGAAGGACAAAGTTTGGTAATTTGTATTTCTGTGTATTTTATCTTCAGAGTAGGGAGCAGAAGCAAAGTAAATTCAATACATCAAAATGGTGTTAACTGAGTTTTAAGATAGCCAAGAGATTTTGCCAAATAGGAGTGTACCTAAATGTAGGATCCCTCATTACTGAACACTTGATGTTTACAGTTCTTGATAGAATGTAACTGTTAGAGTATGGTTAAAGTTGATGAAGGAAAGCAGGTTAACGTTTTTTTTATGAGGCCAAACGCTTAATGTAAGTGGGTAAAGAGATCTTGCAAATCCTTAAATTTTATCAGTTGGTGGGAGTTAGGTCACAGAATGTGGCAGAACCAGGATTTCACCTGTTTCCAGTCTAATTTAATCTTGGTACTTCCTCCTATAGCACTTACTATTGTAAAGTATCCCATTATCTTATTTGTCTGAGAAAACCTTGAAAATTAAGAAATATTTGCTTTTAGCCAATTTGTAAAGTATATATTTATCCAAAGAATTAATCCAATAACTGTAACTTGCACCCAAATTTGCTTAGGGATTCAAGGGAAGAGGAGTTTTTTTCTTGGCTTTTGAAGAGCTAGATGGCATGTTTCCTCTGGCACAGATTTCCTTTTCCTCCCCTATACATCCTGTTCACGTGCTTAAAATAACTGAGTGCTAAATTAACTGCAAAATGAGTTTCTGAACTTTGTGAAGTAATGTTAGACAGATACCCCTTGGTTTCAAATGAAAGGTATTTTTGTGTTGCACTCAGTTCTAATTTTACCATGTGAAAATGACAAGTGATTTCCAGGTTGTGTGAAAATACAAACAAACTTTATTGGTCATGTTGACTTGCATTTTCTACTGTGATGCCACACTGACGCAATTTCAGTATCTTATTCCAAATTAATTCTTAGATAAAGGAAAGAAATTATTGGGGAGGAATAGAAATTAATAGATTAAATAAAAGGTATCCTACACCAGATGCAGTTCTGGCATACTTCATGGTCAATGCTCACTAATTGTAAAATACTGTCATTTCAGTCAAGCAGGAGTTCTGCTGTTGAGTTAATATAACAGGAATTTATTCAGATGGTAAATACAGTTTTTGTTCTTTCAAGTTTAAAAGATGCAAATCAAATTATTTTTGTCTTCTAGTCAAACACAACGTTTATGTTCCTATGAATAGAGAGTGCATTTAACACAGTACTGTATGATGGATATTGAGATGAAGTTTTTACTGAGTCTGTGTGGCACACCACTTTGTCACCTGCTTTTCAGCTGTCTTTATTCCCTGGTACCGTATGTACAGAGCACTACAGCTGTTGTTGAGGGGGTAAAATCAAGAGCAGAGCAGTTCAGATCATTTTTCTTTTAATTCTTCATAGGGCAGATATGAAACAGTTCCTTGAGTCTCCTTGCCACAACCTGAAGGGTTGTTTCACTCACATCTTCACAATCACATGTGAAAATCCACAATTGTATTCCACACTTCATTAAATAGTAGTTCTTTAAGAACAAATGTTTGCGTTTGGAGACAGTGTAATGAACAGTTCCTGTGTCAGGAGCAAGCAGTATCGAACTGATTGTCCCTTCTTATCTTTTGGATTTGAGAGTCTCAAAAACTTGGTCTGTAGAGTCTCTCGAGTCTTCTGGTGGTTGATTTTCCTGGCATTGGAGCCAGTTCCCAGGAGTAATGAGTTGTTGTGTGCCAGCCTCTCTGTGGGTGCTTTCAGCTTGTGGCTAATACAATGTAACCTGAGTTGCACTCTGAAGAGGGGACCTGTTTATATACACAGGACTTTACTGTGACCTTTATTTGCCCTCTTGTATGCCCTCCTCTTGGAGGGCTTTTTGAAAGGATATATGTTTTACCATAGCAAAAACCTTTGTTGCATTTCAGTATAATAAAAGCTTTTTGGGAATCTTACTTTCTGTTTTGGGAAAGCAGTTTTAATTCTTAGGCCTTTCTATCAACTTTTGTAATTTTAATTTAAAGGTTGTCATCTGTACCATATTCACATCTTCCTAGAAACAATTTTCCATTCCAAAAATCAATTATTCTTCCCTGTTTTCCAGTTTAATGACCTAGCAGTGCATGCTAATTCTATGATAAGTGCGTGTTAATTCTGTGATAGGATTTATCACCCTTAATTTTAGCACTCTCTTCCTTAAAGAGACTGGGTTCCTATTTAACCCTTATTTGGGCTAATGTCTTGCATGCAGTAGCAGATGCTAAACTTTTAGAGCCACTGGTTATATTCAAGATGGGTATATGGTCAGTCATTAAAACTGCTTGATGGTTTTTTAAATCAAGAAAGCAAATCCAGTAGCAGAGTATGTCAAAACTGTAAGTGAATACACTAGGCAACACAGTTGTTGGCTTACTGGTGGAAGAAAACTTGACACTTTGACTGTGTAAGAAGTGAAACTTTTTTGCCTTTTGTAATAAATATAGTATCACTCTGACCAAAACTTGTGTATGGGTAACAATGTGCAAATTGCACAACTTCACAGTACTTTTCCAAAGCAGCATTGATTCAAATGTGTCAGGTCATTCGAAAATACATTTCTTTCCTGGATATTCTTTTTGTTGCGTGTAGCTGAATTTCAGTTTGGTTCTGAGCTGGTGGTGTGCACTTGAGGAAACCTTTGCATTATTCAAGTTGTACATTTTGTTAAAGATGACTTCAGGATATTTTATGTTCCTGTTCCAGTGATTGAAATGTTTGGTAGTTGGGTTGTTGGAGGAATCAATGGTACTTTAATTCTTCTTTTTGAGAAAGCATGGTAGAAATGAGGTGAATTGTGGTGGACCTGGTTACTAGTGACTAATTTCTGTTACTTTTGCATCTGACTGCATGTTGTCTTCTGTAATTAGACAGTAGGAAATAGAGCAGTTAATATAAAAGCACTTAAACAGAGTACTTCCTTGCTGTTTGAAGTGTCTTACTTGACTGAAATCTTCATTAAAATCATAGGATTTAACGTGGTAGTCGATGGAGACTCTTAACTGCACTACATTATAAGAAAACCTGGAAGGTGGTAGAAAATCTAGATCAGACACTTGCGGTTCGCTATCACTGCAAGGAGTCATGTCACAGAATTTGTAACAGATGTTGTTAGATCAGCACAGGATTTTCAGATTTTCTGGACTGATTTGTTAAGGTCAACAAGTGACCATGTAGAGTGGCAGATGAGACTGAACAAACAATATTTGTTACTGCATGGCAGATAACTTTCCAGGAGTACTTTCAGTAAACAACTTCAAATTTATCTGTAGCCTGGACTTTATAACTAACTTCATAAACCACAATGCTGTGTGTGATTAAAAGTCATTGTTGATTGTTATCCCCGTTTAGTTTTACTTCTAATGTGCGGTTCTTTTTTTTTTTTTTTTTTTTCTCCCCTGGCATGTATCACAGAAAACAAATCCATAACATTCCTGTGAGCAAAAACTGTGATTTCTTAGCTATTTCAAAAGAAAATCACGTTTTACTTGGATGGTGGTGTGATTTTAGTGGGCCGGTTTTGGCAGTTTTCGTTTGACTTACGTGGTACACTAACTTAAATAAAACATGCTGTTCGGACAGTTGAGCAAGTAGAGCGTCAGTGTATTTTTGAAGCATTGTTCATGTGGATCTCTTAGAGTCCTGTGTGACAACCATCTGCAGAATAGTTTACCTATAAGCTGATGTACAGCAGACGCTCAGCCCGTTATCTTCATTGCTCCTTTGCAGTCCATTTGGTTTCTGAAATGAAGAGATTAGGTGTTAGTATGAGCAGATGGGTCCTAGATAGGATTGACCAATGTGCCTTCTGTACCTTTAATTCCATGCCAAATCCTAGTTCTGGTTATCTCCTATACGTAGTATGAATTCCCTTGTAGCATAATGTTTGACAATACCATTCTACTTTGTCTTCCAAACTTCCTCCCTACTACTGTAGGGAGCTGGTTAACTTCTAAGATGTATAAAGTTATTCTACCTGACTCCCTTGCCTGACTTGGAGCTCTATTTACTGAAAATGCACTTATTGAGGAACTTACTCAGCTCCTTCCAGAATTTCTGCAAGAGCTGTAGACTTTAGGTTAACAGGTAATTAGACAATATATACTGATAAACTCTGAATGGAGGGGGTGGAGGGAAGACTTACAACCCTAATCTATTAAGAAATGGTACTTGTTCCTTTGGGTGGCAAAGTTTTTTCTATATGGGAGAGCTAAAAATACTGGTGACAAGATTCCTTGGTCACTAAGGTGCTGCATGTGCACTTGACCACATAGCCTCACCAGTTTCACTTGGATTGTTGAGCTACTAAAAGCTGATATGTGAGAACTTCTCTGATGGGTGTATGGGGTTACTGTGGAATGTTATAGACTTACCAGTAAATCCAAGTACACTAAGGTTTTATATGGGGATACATTTTTCTTTAAGGAGTTGAAAGTGATTTAAAAAAAAAAGGAAAACAAAACAAACACCCCAAATCAAAACCCCAAAATGTATTATTCTAAAAAGTAGCTGCCTTAACTGAAGAACCCTACCTACATATTATCTCATACCTCTGTAGCTGGATGATACAGTTCCAAAGGAGGTGATGAACTAACTTAACAGCTCACTGCAGCTGGAAGGAGTTTCTGCTCCCGTCAGTAATCTTGTGCCAGAGCTGGTGCACGTCAGACCCCTCCAGAAGCTGTTTAACCTCACTAATATGGCCTTGTTATTGAGTTAAAGCAGCTCACGGAAGAGCCTGACAAGTTCCAGAGCTGGTGTTGAGGGATGGCTGTGACTGGGAGCAGAGGAGGGGAAGGGAGGAATAAATGGCAAGAGGGTAGTGAGGAGAGAGACTTCTTTTCATTGTCAGCCAGCTATTTTGCTGCCTTTCAGACTGCAGATGCAGACTTCTGAGAACCTGGAAACGTACTCCGTCTGTCCCCTATTGTAACATCAATTGCATCAAAACTACATTTCTTAACAATGCTTTACCATGCCTGTAACAAACACTGACACCCAGATGCTATGAGAGTTCCCAACAATAACCCACACAAGAATTCCCCAGGGCAAAAATAAATCTTAAATTTAGGTTGAACAGGACTCTGTGCTTGATTTATTTAAGCCAGAACAGCATTTACAGAACTAACCCCTTTCCAGACCGACAGTGTCGCTGAAAAGAGCAGACTGTACAACAATTTGATATTTATTTCTTCACATCAGTAAATTAAAAAAGTGAACAAAACTGAACATTTGATGGCTTTTAGCATGTGTGCTCCTCTGTCCATGTCAGGGCTTCATTCTGCCCTAACGGATCCCTCTACCAGTGAGCATAGCTGCATATAGCACACTAAACTCTGATCTTGAAGGTCTTTTCCAACCTAAATGATTCTGTGAAATATAATCGGACAAGAAGGACAAAGTGCTAACTTCACACTGTGGAATATGACATAACTATGGCACAATCCTTGTCATGTATCATCCTTATCCATGATTGTTTGTCAGGCAATTATGTAGAAGTGTAGGATTGCGCACCAAGTTCAGTTTACTGCAAGGAGAGATGCAATTCTTTATTCCAGGATATCGTTGTCCTCTGAGTATTTGTAAGGGCTGGATGTGAACTGCTTTACGAGACTGTCAGAAGAAAACCTCATGGTTGTTTGTCTGGATTCTGTATCTTCCTGGCATAGCTTTTTAAGGAAAAAGTAGAAATACTTAATTGGAGATATTAAACAAAAAGAAATAGGAAGCATTGCAAATACTTGAGAGGGTTTATTTTGTATTGGACTTAAATTCTGATTCCTGCTGCTGAAGTAAGGATTATGTGAGGTTCTCTGTCTTTGCACAGAAGCTCTTGGGTAAACAATTCTATTGAGAAAGGAGCAGTATCTATCTCTTCCTTCCAGAAGAAAGGTCTATATGAGAGAAGTATTCTGTGGGAAGACATCATAGTCCCCTGGCTGGTGATAAGGTGGTGTTTGTCTCTCCAGATACATACTAGTGAGGTAGTTTGGTGATTGTGAACTCTTATCTATATTTTGTTTGGGCCCTCCATGAAAACATCTTTTAACTCAATATTCCATGCTTCAACTTGGATTGATGGCCTTATGCATTTGAAAGTACTCAATTTCGAGACAGATCTGGACAGTCATGCAGTTCTAATGTTTAATAACTTCTACTTAGGAGGAACTTAAAAGTCAACTTTTTCTTTTGATATTGTGGCTGTAGTGATCAGGTTTTTGTAAATAGCAGAAATAGTCTGGTGAAAACTTCAGTATTGTGAAGTACCACAATCAAACTACTTTCATCAGTTACAAACATTTTACCATCTCTTGTGGAAATGCCCAGAGGCAAAGAGTATCCTTAGAAAGAGTCATGGCTACAGTGGACCATAAATTACAATAATTCCTTAGGCGTTGGATGGAGGTTTTTGTCTTTAGGATTCTTTAACCCTAATACCTGGTTAAGAATTGGCTTTATGTGGCTGCCTAAGATCTGATTGCTACTTTCCCAAGGACCTCAGAACTTACAACCAAACTTTCAAAGACAGTAACAGTGCATTTGAAGAATTTCCTAAATCACACTTCTATCAAGCAGCCTCTAGAAAATAAAGTTGAGGCAATTGCATTTGGATCGCTTGGATCAAGTGGTGGGTAGGTAGGTCGTTTTCTGGGGTGTGGTTTAATGTATGTATCTAGACACTTTCTACATTGGATTAAATGCCTTTGTTCTTGTTCTTTTTTCTGCTTTGGACTTTCTCATATTTTGTTTTCGTTGCTTTTTGTTTCTCATGGGTTTTTTCCTGAAGTGTCTTTTCCAACAAGATGCGGCAATTCAGTGACAGGCTGGCAATAGCATTCAGGCTTCCGTTTTTATTCCTCCCCACTCCTGCCTGTCAACAGGGTTATCCAAAATACGTTGAACACATATCTTCTGTGGTCCTTATGATATTTAGGATATTTGAAGAAAAGAAGTAATCTCGAACTTCAGAGATATGGTGTAAATCTTGGTAGATATTAAATCAAACCTGATTTAAAAATTACGCCACTGAATGTTAAACTACTAAAGCTGAAAGATCCAGTGTTGTTGCATTTGTGCTAACACAGTTTATTTTATTCCTAGAACTGGAATTAACTATTGCAATATGATTTTATTGTGGTATAGAGTTGTCTAGCTTACATTGTGCTGGGACAGCTAAAAATAGTTAAAGACAAGGCTTTAAAAAGTTAAGAACACTATCCATCAAACAAGTTTTCCCAAATCACTTGGTGGTTCCGATGGTACCTTTCCTAACATTTCTGGGATAAATGTGCTAAGTGTCAGGCAGGTATTGAACACATGAAGGAAGGTTGTGCTGCTGAAACAGAACTGGCTTTCTTGTTACCTTGTTTATCCTCAGCACAGGAAGGACATGGATCTGTTAGAACGAGTCCACAGGAGGCCACAAAGATGATCAGAGGGCTGGAGCTCCTCCCATATGAGCACAGGCTGAGAGACCTGGGATTGTTTAGCGCAGATAAGAGAAAGCTCTGGGGAGACCTCAGAGCGGCCTTCCTGTGCTTAAAGGGGGCTACAGGAAAGCTGGGGAGGGGCTGTTTATCAGGGAATGCAGTGATAGGATGAGGGGTGAAGGTTTTAAGCTGGAAAAGGGAAGATTTAAATTAGACTTTAGGAAGAAACTTTTTGCTGTGAGGGTGGTGAGGCCCTGGCACAGGTTGCCCAGAGAAGTCATAGATGCCCCATCCCTGGAGGTGTTCAAGGCCAGGGTAGATGGGGCTTTGAGCACCCTGATCCAGTGGGAGGTGTCCCTGCCGATGGCAGGGAATTGCAACTGGATGGTCTTTGAGGTCCCTTCCAACCCAAACCGTTCTATGATTTATTACCATGGTTGCACATAGTTTTTATCTCTTGCAGATGCTTTGTTTTATGATTCCTCTTACAAGTACAGAAAATTGGATGTATGTATGAAAGAAAATATTACTTTTGGTTTTGCTTTAAATGATAAAAGTAACAAAATAGATTAATGGGCAGGTTTTTAATCTGAGAAAATGTATAATTGAGATGGATCAGCTTGCTAATGAAATGGGTTGGTGATGTGTGGAACAAGAGATACCACTCTAATGTCTAACTAAACGTGGCTAATGCAGGTAGTTCTTTGATATTCTAGGGAAGGTAATAAGTAGATTGACTATTTCATCTGAATTCCTATTGCTTGCTTTTGACCTTAGTCTTTAGTCTGTTTTAACTGCTGTTAGAAATATTCAGAACTAGCTGTCTGTTTTTACAAACTTCTAGGTAAGTTTTGGTTAGTGATGTTTCATTTTATTGAACATCAACTAAATATGCCGTATAAGCTGTACTCCACTGCTGGGCTTTCATAACTTGGAGCATAGTTAGGTCTGTAGCGAGGAAAAACAAGAATGTGTTCAATTCCTGTTTGAATCTGGCTATCAGCTCGGGGCTAGTGTCAAAGCAAGCTGTCTTCCCTGTGTCGGTTCCTTAAATTAGGCTTTTTGGATTTTATCCTCAGCATGTCACTGTTATTGCTTTGTTGCTATGATACAATACTTACTCATGCGATCTGCTGCAGATACTAGAAGATCTGAGCTGAAATGTTATGTAACTTACAAATGTTTTCACAGCTGATGTTCATTATTTTGCAGAGGGTAACAATTCCTGTCTTTGTAGTTATCTGAGTGAAATAATCATCTTGCAAGGCTTTTATTCAAAAGGAAAATGGTTAAAATTGCAGAATTAACATTCAAAAGTATGAATTGTTCTTTGAGGGAGTAGTAATTGCTGTTTTTTTCAAAAGCTTTATTGAAGTTGTTATGCTCAGTTAAGAGGATCTTAACTGTCAGATGGGGAAAGGGAATACAATACAATTTTCTGGTGCGTGAACTTTCAGGACTGAGTGAGTGGTTGGGATTACAGTGGAGGCGTTAAATTCAAAAGTCCATTTAAAGCAGAAGTCCATTTTAGCAATTACTTTTTGCTTATGGAAACAAAAGAATTCTATCAGATAATTATTGCATATTAAGCCACTGACTGTTGTTGTTCCAGCCACTAAATAAAAGGTGTTTTGGTAAGAAACTTGAGGAACTGGCATTATCAAAGTGTTTTATGCTGTTAAATGTACAAACTTAAGATGAAGTTTAAATTAGAAAAATCCCAAAACAACAAGGAGAAGCATGAGATCATCTTACAATTTGTTCAAATTTTAAAGTGAGACTTGAGATTTTCAGTACTCAGTGTTACGAGGAAGTTGCCTTTTTCTTGTCTTGATAATTTCCTTGTGATGAAACAGCAGTGCTAATAGCGGTACTGCAGTGAGTGAATGAAGCTGAGGGATGAGCAGCCTGGCTATAGACAAGTCGTGGAGGTTCTTCAGGGCATGAGCATTCCTTATTTGCAGGTAAAATCGGAAACAAAAATTCTTCACCAGAACAAGTAAAATCCCAACTGATTGATAGATGAGGTGATGCTAACTTGCTGAAATGGCTTAGAACCCCAACAATTAGAAACAAGAACCAAAGGCACATTAAACCAACTTTTCAAATAAAACGTTCCCTGCTTTTGTTGTGATCATGCAACTTGTGAACAGTTACAGTATTTTAAGAGCGTATTAAATTTTTGAAGTGTACCATACTTAATAATCCGTCTTTTTTTTAAAGCTGATGTGAAATACTAATGGAGGAATTTTACTTATCAGCTTATAGAGAAACTGCATTCTAAAATGAAAATGCCAACTCATAGCAAAACACATCTTAATAGGCCAAAAAAGCTGGAAAATCTTACATGACTAAGATTGTAATAAATTATTTAGACCAAAGCATGAAAATTCAGGATTAATCCTTTTGAAACACTGGAGTTGATTCTTAAGAGAAACATTCATCACATGATGTGTAAAGTATGTGAAGTATTTTGCATTGGGGTAAAAAGACAAGGTTCCTTCAAAGCAGATTTTACAGCTTTTAAGCAGGTTACATAATAGAGGATTAGGGAACAGAATGAGACAAATCGGATGAATGGAAGGTTAGCATGATGCACTGCTTCTGTAAATGACTTTCAGTGAGGCAGAGATGGTACATATTGAAGTCTGTGTATTTCAATTAAAGTTAACTCAGGAAATTGTTTTCTGTAAAAAAAAAAAAAAAAAAAGTCAGTGTTGTATGTTTGTTCATTATTTCTTGTATGAAACACAAGTTGTGAATAATGGTTCTTTCATTCTAACATACTCAGATATTTTCAGTTTTGACAATATTGCTTATTTAGTTTGCTGGCTATCCCTCATAATAAAAACTCTGATAGCTATGGAAATTTATTCAACAAAATAGATTTAGATATCCTGAGCTACAGACTTAAGTGTTGATTGGGGTTTTTTGTTTTTCCTTTTATAGATGCAACCTTCAATGAACAGCAGAATCTTTTTTGTCAGAAGTTGCAACAGTGTTGTGTACTCTTTGACTTCATGGACTCTGTTTCAGACCTGAAAAGCAAAGAAATTAAGAGAGCAACACTGAATGAACTGGTTGAATATGTTTCAACAAATCGTGGAGTGATTGTTGAATCAGCGTATGCTGACATAGTGAAAATGGTAAGTAAAATGCTCTTGTTATACTTAGAATTTTAATAAAGTACCTTAAATTAATCAGTTTACGACTGATGGCATCTAACTCAGAATTGCTTATACAATATAATATAATTAGTTAATGATAAGTTGGCTTACAAGATTGTTTAGAAAGGCTTGTTAAAACAAACAACTTTTAAGTTTTAATTATCAGCTGAAATATGATGTATTCAGGTTAATTAAAATGAAAGAACTGTTATATTGCAGGTGCTTGGAGTCTGGGTAAGCTTTGAAGTTGTTCTTGTTCAGAAAATGGCACTATTTTGGTACTGCCTGTCTTGAAGGATGGCAGTGGAGTGACAGGTTAAGGTTTTCTGGTGAAGATTCTTGTGGATACTAGTGTCAACAGAAAGGTTGATCAGTATAAGAAAGCAACTCTGTTTGTAAATATGTGGCTGTTACTGTTTTGGCCTTGGAGAGCTGTCCTAGAGTACTCTTAAGTGGTTTGCTTGAGTTGTAAACCACAGGATGACTTGTGCTGTGCAATTTCTACAAACAGCTTGTTAAGTAAGCAACAAAATATTTGTGGTCGTTATCTGCTGACTTTCCCAGGGTTTTTATATACATTTTCAAATGCTATCTATGTAAGCGATAATTTAGATATGCCTGTACTCCATGCACAGGGAACACAACAGAAGGACATTTGACAATAACCTGAAATATTTTAAAATGTGTTTTCCTCCAAATTTGAAATATAAAAAGAATGTGTTTAGTGCCCATGCATTTAAGCTAATGGTTCTTTAAACTTCAGTTAAGTCTACATATGCACAATGCTGACTTTAAAAATCGGGAATGTAAGCAGACCAGTTCAAACATATAGCCTGTGAGTTTTGTAGTTTACTATAAAGTGCAGGCTATTTTTTCTTAAGGTTTTTGTTTGGTGGGGTTTTTTTAATTGTGGGGGTTTTTTTTCTTTTTCTGTGACCAGCTGATATGAAAGATCAGATCTTTAATATAAATAAGCGTAGAAATTCTGCCATTATACTGAAGAGCTAGGATTATTGAAACCTTTTCATCATGTTGGCTATTTCACACGATGCTCATTAAGTTTTACAAAAAATCTGGGATGCTGTGGGGGGTTTTTGTATAGTTTTGTTTTCTAAAGGACCTGCGTTTCTGTCCTGAATGTTTTTTACACAAGAAAATAAAGGATAAACTATGTTCACCTCTTCTTTGACTTTTTTTTTGGTGGTAGTGGCAGCAAACCTGAATCCCTGTGGTATTTTCTTACTCTGTGTGCCCTCTCTAGCTACTTGTTAGAAGAAAGAGTGTACAAACTAGCCTATCATATTTGTTGAAGGGAGATTTTCTTTTATGTTACAGTTTTGTTCTTTTCTTAGAGATAAGATGATGTTAAGTTATTCTTTTGAGGTTACTGTTGTGCAAATGATTAGGCTCTGTGGGTGCTTGTTTTTTTTCTTTCCATAACAAATTTCCCTCTTCTTTTCTCTCCTAAAATGATAGAAAATGAAGGAGGCCTTAAATGCTCAGTGAGAGCTGTTTCAGAGCTTGAGACAAAAGGTCCCTCCAAGCCTGAATACTATTTGTAGTCTCCCCGGCAACTGGCAGCAGAAAAGGTCTTTGCTGTGAATTAGGGCGAAGTACCAGCTCTCAGAAAGAACTCTGGATGGGTCTCTCCCTCCAAACAACACGTGTGTCAGGCTTGTGGCCTGCCTTTGTAGCAAAAACTTCTGTGAGATTTATAAGATCATCTTCAAAAATATTTTTTTAGACTGTTCAGTGTTACTACATTAAAAGGAAAAGCATTTGAGTTTTTTGCAGAGTTTGAAGGACAGTGTGCTTGGGACAAGAAGGTAGAAATCATTCTTAATGAAACCCGGCTATCGTCTGTTCTGTAGTAACGGATGAACAGACTGCAAAAATTCCCTGAAAGAAGCCAGAGTGGCAGAAGCAGAGCCAGTTTCTTTCCAAGGACCCTTCTCTTTCTCTAGACCTGGGACACCTTTCCTCCAGCTTGCAGAGGAAGCAGTCCAGTTTCCCTGGATTTGCCCAGGTCTTGGGGAGGCGAAGTCAGCAATCGTTTACAGATACCAAGAGGAAGCAAGTGCTGTTCCTGACACCCAGTGCATAGGCAAGGTCTGTGCAGGTGAGAAGGTCTCAGGACATTCCTTCCCTTCACATGGCCTCTGTTGCCACAGTAGTTGCTGGGCCAGTACCACACAATCATGGCTTTTGTCGTTGTCCCTGCTCTGCTTGGATCCTGAGGGTGACGTTCCCTGACTGAAATGATACCAGTGTCTTCAAGCCCCCAAGGATGGAACAAGATCATTAAAAAACCACCTGTTTACGCAGATGTGTACAACATACACTGTAGGTGATATTTTTAGTGTCTCAGGCAACCTCATTTTCCTATAATTCCTTTGCCAAAGCCGTTGAATTAGGAACTGAGGAAGAGTTTTGCTTATAAATAGTTGCAAAGGGTCTATAGGCCTCCTTTCTAGCTCATCTAAAATTAGTCGTCTTTGTTTGGAATTTTTCAATTGAAAATACTCTGAAGCTAACAGCAAATCAGGGTTTGGCATTGTGAATATTAAGTTTTACAACTTCCTGCAAAGTTAGAAGGCTCTAGCCTTTATCAGGTTCGGGAGCATAACAGAAATTTCCCTCCGACACACATTACTCTTCCATCTGCTGGTGCCTGCCAGCCTCCCCCCCAGTGTATAAAAATCCAATGTAAATGAGATTGTCCTAGCAGCTTGCACCAGCTGTGAATTCAGAGTTTCAAAACATCAGGTATCCCTATCTACATGGTCAGAAATGGGGGTTGAATCTAGTGTCTCTCCAAATGCTTTGCTTCTTGGGATGCACACAAACAATAAAGGCCTATTTTTTTTTTCTTCATTTTTTTCTTAAATAAAATAAAATTGCTGTATCTTAATACCTTAACTGGCATGTTTTCAGGTGTTGCTTTTACAGAAATTTCTGAGCTTTAATTTAGGAAGTTAAATCTCTGTTTTTCTGGAAACTAGCTATACAAGTCTTTTATGATTTGTATTTCTCAAATCACAGTTTTGGGATAAGACCCCACTTATGAAGGAAAAGGGATTTTTTTAAATAACATGAGAGGATATAGAGCAAAATTTGCCCATAGAAAAAGAATGGGAGTTCTTACCTAAATCACATTTTTGATCAATACTTTTAGCAAGACATTGGAGAGAAGCAAATGTGATGGGAAGCAAAAGTATTTCAAATGTAATGAAATAAATGAACCAGTTCTTTAGGGAGACAAGATACAAGTACATAAAAATGGCACAGAGTTTGTTCCAAGTTTCATGTTGTCTCGGGAGGCTGGTAATGCGAGAAGTACTGAATACTCTGAAAATCATCAAGTTAGTTTTGAAAAGATCTATAAGAGGGGCTTGCTGTTTGTTTCTGCTATACAAGTGTGTTCTGCGGTCAGTACCTTTTGTTTTGCACTTCAGTCTTTCGCATGCTGTACTCTGAGGCTCTGTGCTAAAGGGTCCACTGGTTCAGCGGAGCAAGGTGCATCTGGAAATTAAACGGTGCATTTTCAAGAGACTTTACGAGAAGTCTTGGAAGCGGAGGTAGGGAAGTCTCTGCAGGGGACTGATTTGTATGGTAGATGTTTTTGTTGAATACTTAATAAGACCAAACAATATCAAATAACAGAACCAAGACTGTCTTGGGTTTTGGGCTTGATTAAAATTCACATTCTCTCAGACTTCTGTTTCCCCCTCCTCTCCTCCCAGCCAGTTTCTCAGGTGCTTCCTTTTGTTTACAAAATTAAAGGACAGCTGTACTGTTTTGGGGTGGATTTCTGCTAAGCATTAAAGTAGGAGACTGCTGTAGTGCCCACTCATACAGATCAACATTGCCCTCCTACTCTAGAGCAGCAGCACCTGCAGCCTTACTGCAGACTGACAGGAAACAGTGACAGGACAGGCAGAATGAAGCACGTCAGAGGAAATGATAAGACAGTTTATGTAATACCTTTATATTGTGTTTAATGAGGCAGCTGATTCTTCTATGCAGAGCCAGCTGTGTGACTTCAGCATCTTTTAAAATCCTTTTGCAAGATTCTTCAAACACCTTGGAGACTCCATGAAAGCTGTGCAGTGGCCTTTGCTGCAGACTTTCTAGCATTCCTTCTTTTGTGTTTGGTAGGCTTGGGTGGTTGGCAGCTATTTGAAACAGATTGGATAAAAAAGTTTGGCATAATGTGTTCCTGACAAAAACTAGGAAATGCTGAAACAAAATTGACTTCATGTTCTCTTTTGTTCATGTTAGAAATTTAAAATCTAGTATGGTACATCTGGGGGAAGAGATGACATTTATTTTTCTTTTAACATCTGAAAGATTGGTCTTCTATCCAGATGTCTTTATACTTCAAAAATCCTTGACAAACGTTTTTAAACTTGCCCTTTTGAAATTGATTCGATATGACTGGCTCATGCTTAAAGTAACTTGGTAGCTATTTTTTTCTTAGTTTTTTCAAGGTGACTCTGTGTTAAATGAAATAAAAAAGTTACAATTGCTGTTTATTTCTAACTTACCAAAACCTTGAGACATCTTGAAATTATGGAAGGCAAAAAATTGTTTTCAGTTGTTACTTGAAAATGAGAAATATCTTGAAATTAAGTGAAGATGTGGATATATTTTTGGGATTATCTGCCTTACATGTGAAGAGAGCTTCATTTAAATCATAATTGGTCATGTTGTGTTTTCTTGTAAAATCTCAGTTCTCCGTGTCACATGGGTAAAAATTAGTCCTCATAAGGGGAAACTGAAAGTTTCATTTAACTTTCATGGTTTCGGAGAAGAATTTTAAATGTGACTGTGTCTAGCTACAAACTTGTAAAACAGCTGAGTTAGAAATTGCTTTATTATTTTAATTGGCCTGTTTAAAAATTTTGGCAGTTTGGACTTTCATATTTTTTTCAAAAATGCTAATGAAAGTGATGTATTGTTATTATTTTTTTAAAGCTGTTCTGTTTCACATAATTTTAGGATAAAAGCAGTACCTTGCTGAGTGTGATCTGTGGAAGCACAAAAAGTGATACAATTAAACAATTCTTTTCTCTCTTGCAGATTAGTTCCAATATTTTCAGAACACTTCCACCTAGTGAAAACCCGGATTTTGATCCAGAAGAAGATGAACCAACTCTTGAAGCCTCATGGCCCCACATACAGGTATGTGGTTTCTTTATTTTCAAGCTCCGTTGTGAGGCAAGAACTGTGAACGCATACTTGAGTCATTTTGTGTCTTGGGTAAGAATGTCAAAATTGGTTTTATAATACTGTTCAGTTTCAATACTTGGAAGGGAAAAGGAAAAAAAATGTTACTGTTTGTAAAGTGTGTAAATATGGCAGAATGTAAGTCTTCCGAATTGCTTAAATATCTTCTTTTTTTAAGGGAGGTAATTGCGCTGGTAAAGTGTGATATGTGTATGCATTAAAATAGATGAACATTTTAGGTATCTATGTTAAGAAGTTTCTGCATTTGAGGAACTTCTGTGTGTGAGTTCAACAGAATATAAGTGGATGTTAACAGTTTGGTTACTTGTGACAGTAATGTAAAAAGGAGCAATAGACTTTGTCTTTTGAACAAGAAATGGATATCTCCTCATTCTTCCCACCCTCTTTCCTCCCCCCATGCAAAAACTTTACAATATAGGCGTTGTTTTGTAACAGTTGGTTAGTTATTCTATTGTTGCACTCCTGTGCCAATCTCATGACTGTTATAGCATTGCTGTATCAATCACGTGATTGACTTGAAATACTGCTGCATATTGTGGGGTTTTTTCCAATTAACTGTTAAGTTGAATAAACCTAAATTGCTTGTGATCATCCAAGTTCATATCTCAGGTAGTTCATTGCCGAATTTAAATAATATCTGTTAAATAAAAGTTACATAGCAACTTCTAGTAGGGAGTAGAGTATCAATAGCTACTGCACATCTGCTTATTGCTCTCTCCTCTCTCTTAAAGGAGTTAAAATGCTACTCTGCCCCTGTAATGTTTCTGTTCTAAAGCATCAATGAATGCTCTTACTTAAAAATTGAACTCCTAATATTTGCTATAAAAAGTACATGTTCAAGATAGTATATGAGATTTAAACCAAGTAAGAAACAAGTTATCACAAAAAATAGCTGCAGGCTGAAGGCTGTGCTAATAAATATTGACATGACTGATTCTAATGGATAAATGGCTATAACTGAACTGGATTAGAGGCTTGATTTTGGAGGAGTGAGAGAGTGCAAGGGCTATGCAGATGTCTCCTAGTCAGTAGTGTGTAATCTGACTTCAAAATGCCCCTGTCCCTCAGAAGTAAAATTTGTAAATGTTTGCTCAGTTCACTTTAGGTCATGAGTAAACAGTGGTTCTTTTCTATAGAAAGATTTGTGGTTTCTGTGATCAGTTCACTTGTGCTTTTAGGCTTGTCTAAGATAAACTGATAGAAGTTTGTAGCCTGTGGTATTATTTGAAATTTTTTCAGCTTTTTCCTTTGCCCCTTTTCTAAATGAGTTTCGGCCAGGCTGTCTGATCATTGGTTGTGGATTTTCTTCTCCTGCACCAGTTGTTCATCCTGTCCTTGGAATAGCTTGCTTGTTGCAGCACAACAGAAACATTTTGTGTTTTCTTCCTTCTTTTATCATTCATATGCTACTGAATGGTAGAAGACTGAGTTTGGTAGCTTACTAATTGCTCTCCAGGAGCACAAAGCTGTTGGAAGTGTCAAAGTTGTGTATGGAGGAAAGGTGGGGGTGCACACCCCTTTCCCCAGAACCTGTATATCAAAACCCATTATTACATTTGGTATAGTCTGAAGAACTGCTTGAGGAAGGATGTTTTGCTGGCTGTGATTTGTGGTTGCTCAGTTACAAATAAATTCAGAATTCTATCATGATGTGGCAGTGAGGTGCAGCCAGTTTTCTAAAAGGGAAAAGAAAAATATCTGAATCTCTGCTCTTCTTGGGTTGAATCTGTTGTCGTTTGTCTATAAAATAACATGATGGATAATGACTTACTAAGTTACCAGTGTGTAGTCACAACAAAAGACTCTAGGCCTTCAGTAAAATTAATGCTACTTGAAAGACATAGCTTTAAAGCAGTACTCAAGAATCTGTTTAACAGCCAAACTAAGTTGAACAGGTTGGGAATAAAGCCAATGCATATTTCCAAGTGTGGGGAGTTGGTGGAATTAGTAGCTTAAAACAGTAATATTCCAGTGATCTCTGTAGGAAAGAAGATTGAATCGCCAAAATAATAGTTATATTTCATAGCTCTTTGACCTAGGCAGACTAATTGAGAACCAAAATGACTAGGTACAATAGTTCTCCCTGATTTAGTATTTCCAAGGGTAATTCTTCAGTTAAGCTCAAGAAAGCTTAGCGTACTTGTCTGGGTTTTGGTTTTTTTTCTTTTTTTCTTCTTTAGGTAGGAGCATTCAGTATTTGGGATGGTGAGGATCCATTCCTGTCCCCCTAGTTGATAGCTGTTGTTGTTGCTTCTCTAAGTTTGCAAACATTAGCACACAGGAGAAGATGGGAAAGGCTGACTATCCAGAAATGGCCACTGTAGCTTGCTTCCTGAAATGCCTTATAGATTTCCCAAGGCTCCCAAGGATTTCCAGAGTTATTTGATACGTTTTACCGCTGTAAATCGGTAAGGAGCAGCGGTATTAATTATCAGGAAGGCAGATGATTCTGTAAGCATCAGAACTGTATAAATACTCCTTCAGTGCACAGAACTTCCCAACAATGCAGCTCAGAAACTGGATTTTTGAGCACTGAAATTGGGGGTTTTGAAAACTCTTTAAAAACAATAGCAACAATCATGTTTATACACGTGTATGTTGATATGAAGCACTCACACGGTTACTAATGAACTCTCCCTATATTAGAAATGAGACATAACTGATTAATTTGTCAACATATATTGAGAATCTTGCATTAATATTGATTTGTTCTGTTTTATAGACAAGATGTACATTGGTTTTGATCCTAATTTATACCCTAAACTTAATCTTGGGTGGCCCATACCAAGATGTTACAGCATTCTGCTTTAACTTAGTTCTGCGTATCGCAGTCCCCATACCTGTTTATGGAAAGAAGCCATACTTACCTGTCCTTCCCCCTGTGCTTTAAGGAAAATAAATTATGCCAATGTAGTCCTCACAGAAAGTGCTCTATCCCATGGCAACTCTAGTGGCTCCTTCTCTGTATCTTTTCAGGCTTGAATAAATTTCCTCAAGCATGTGCAAGACCATGCATCTCTCTCTATGCTGTCAGTATCCCAGAATTTCATCTGTCACTTTCATGCTTAGTTCTTAGATCTTAGTTATCCTACGGTTAACCCTTTCTCAGCTTAAAAGCTGGAAATGCTTAGCAGAGCTTTTTCTTTTATCTCTCACTGTGACTTTGCAATCTCTGAGTTTCATCCTGTGTTTGTTACTCCAGACCTTCAGGGTCAACTTGTCCTTTCTTATCAATAACCTTTACATAATTCTTTTTATCTTTTTTCTTCTCTGTTCTTTTCCTGGTTGTAGCTTCCAATATTGTGTCATCTGAGCAGTTATCACACAACTGTTTTTTGTGGTCACTGACAGAAATATTTAGTATAGGAATTTATTACAGAAGTATTTAATGAAATTTAATTCCAAAGTTAATCTCTGTGAAGCTATGCTGATAACCTTCGTCCAGCTCTGTTTCACATTTCAATACAGGTCACTAATGAATTCATCTACTTTCTAGCTTGAAAAAGATCAGTAGAATCATAGAATGGTTTGGGTTGGAAGGGACCTTTAAAGGGCATCTAGTCCAACCTCCCTGCAGTGAGCAGTCTAGTCTTCAGCTAGATCAGGTTGCCGAGAGCCCCATCGAACCTGACCTTGAGTAGTTTCAGAGATGGGTTTCTACCCTGTCTCTGGACAACCTGTTCCAGTGTTTCACCACCCTCATTGTAAAAGATTCCTTCATTATATTTAGTCTGAATCTACCCTCTTTTTAGTTTAAAACCATTACCCGTTGCTCTGTTGCAACAGGCTCTGCTAAAAATTTTGTCCCCGTCTTTCTTATAAGCACCCTTAAGTACTGAAATGCTGCAATGAAGTCCACCTGGAGTCTTCTCTTCTCCAGACTGAACAACCCCAACTCTCAGCCTTCCCTTGTAGGAGAGGTGTTCTACCCCTCTGATCACTTTTGTGGCCTCCTCTGGACCTGCTCCAACAGGTTCATGTCTGTCTTGTGCTGAAGACCCCACAGCTGAATGCAGCACTCCAGGTGGGGTCTCACCAGAGCAGAGAAGGGTTAGAATCAGCTCCCCTGACCTGCTGGCAAGGCTTCTTTTGATGTGGTGCAGGATACGGTTGCCATTCTGGGCTGCAGACACATATTGAGAGCTCATGTTGAGCTTTTCGTGTGCCGGTGACTCCCAAGTTCTCAGCAGGGCTGCTCTCAGTTCCTTCCTCCCCAGTCTGTGTTGGTACTGGGGGTTGCCCTGACCCATGTGCAGGACCTTGCACTTGGCCTTGTTGAACCTCATGACCCACTTCTCAAGCCTGTCCAGGTCCCTCTGGATGGCACCTCATCCCTCAGGTACTTCAGCTGCACCACTCAGCTCGGTGTTGTCCGCACACTTGGTGAGGCTGCACTTGATCCCACCGTCCACACCATTAATGAAGATATTAAACAGCCACAGGTGATCTCTTTCAAAGACAGAGGATGGAGTATGGCAATATTTAAAATTATGTTATTGGAGCTTTTAAAAACTCTGTCCTACATTCTGTTGTGCAACTGTGTGCTGTTGTGTTTATGCACAAGAGGACCAAGTAAGGCTGTTACAGGGAAGCTTGGGTTTTAATACAGCTCTGTTACATGACATTTGTATACGTTTAAACTGCTGATATGAAGAGATCTTGTTGCAGTCAGAGGAGAAGAAAGAGTGAAGGGGAACTTGTGTTTTTGAGTTTCTGCTTTGCGGATAGAGCCTACCCTCCTTAGGCTATGCATGAGTTACTGTCACATCAAATGTTCTAGATAAAAAGTACTTATTGTCAAGCACTTCTCTCAAGTGAACTTCATAATTACAGTTATGCATTACTGGGGTGTTGGCTCTCAGTTTCATAAGCACTCATGGTGGTATTAGTTGAAATATGTCCTTATGGGTGCGACCATGACTGCCTGGCTTTTATTTACAAGTCCAGTCCATGATGTCTTTATGTATCTAAATGGCATTTTAATATTATTACTAATCAGTTGTTTAACTAATTAAGAAATAAGTGTTGAGATCATAAGCAGTCCTGAGTGTACCTAAATGAAAGTCAACTTTCAGCTCAGTTCTGTCTTAGTTAAGATGTGCCTTATGTGTGTCTTATAAATCTGCCATTCTTATGGAAGTATTTTGTCTTGAACTTCTGATGAGCCCCAAAATATGGGACTTGTGCTTCTTTCTGTCACTGTCTGCTACCTCAGGCCCTTGCTAACTCCTGTCTCATGTCTGGTTTTCCATTTTTGGGCATTGTGGGATCATAGCAGATGGGGACTTAATAGGAACAATATATCACAAAATATGAAGGATGTTGAAGATGAGTCTCCAGCGGGTCCTGTTCTTTGAATTGAGTGTTCAGGATATAGAAAGCTTCATAGGACTGTTAAGCCAGACTCTTTAAGTTTCTGTGTATTCATTTGGCCTTTTAACATGACTTTTCATTTTTGGAGTTTGCAGTTGAAACCTGATTTCAGGAATGCTTACTTAGCAGACTTTCCTTCATCTCTTAAGGAATTACGTGATGTTAGAGCATTTAATTTTACCCTTGGTGTTGATAACTTATTTCTACATATTAAATTGTTAATATTGTAGGAAATGTGAATATATGTAATACTTATAACTTGGATTTTTTTGTCTAATAGTGATGTTTTTTGGGAATTAGTGTTCTTTATACTTACTGTGATTCTTTCAGTAAATTCTGGTCAAGGCTGTGATTAAGCAGTGATGTTTTGGGCTTTGTTTTCCTTTTGTACCTTCTAAGCATGTGAATAGTCCCCTGACTTTGTAGCGGTGGCAGGGCTGAGATCTGTCTTATGGTGTACTTACTAACTTCAGTGTTTTCGTTTCAATATTTATAGCTGGTGTATGAATTTTTCCTGAGGTTTTTGGAGAGCCCGGATTTTCAGCCTAGCATTGCAAAGCGATATATTGACCAGAAATTTGTACAGCAGGTAAGTAGAGAGGTTTTTTTCCACTGCAGATTTAAAGATCACCTCTCAAGCTTAACCTATCGGGTGACCGTATAGCTAAGGAGATGTTAAAGCTTTCACGTTGACACAGGGTTAAATTTTAGTTGTTCCAACAGTGATTTCTGCCAAACACTAAATAAGTAGCACATCATACTATGCAGGCTATACGTAATTGGTAACTTCAGGAAAACCTTTGTTTTCAGATATCCATCTCATTGCTTTGCAATGCAAGATGTTGGTAATTTGTAAATACAGGTTGTGTTTTTAATGATTTGTAACTTACTGCCAGTCAAATCAGCAATATGTCAACTAAATTTTTGTGGTGCTTATATATTTATCTTTTCATATATATAGTGACTGGATGGTGTCATTCTCTTTACTATCGTGTTAGCCACAGAAGGGGAGTCAAGTAAGAAAGTATGTAGGAAAATCATGCTACACCAAGCAAAGTAACTATGGGAAAGTGAAGTGAGATTTTGTATTAAATATAACTTCTCAAGGAATTCGGCTGTAGAATACCATAACAGTTCTTGTCCAAGGTTAAGTCAGTGGGGATTTTTTTTTTTTTTTTTTTTTTTTACCACGTCAAAATACTTGTCAAGGACAAGCTCAGTATCTGAAGAGTGAGTGCTGGCAGGCTGTCGCAGTACGGCAGTGACAAGTCAAAACATAGGTGGACACTTTCCTTCAGAAGCTGTGTTTAATTTCTGCTTGTTTGGTTTTACTGTTCTTATTTATAGGCGTTTCGTTCTTCTGTTTTATTCAGTTTTCCCCAAAATTTAGGCCTGAAGCTGCTCCTGAACCGTTGGCCGCGGGTATCCAATTTCCTAATCAACCCGTAGTTCTTCAGAGCCACATTGCAGAGTTTCAGTTCCTGACATTTCACTTGATCCTTCTTTAGAGCACAAGAAAGACAATGCAATGAACAGCTAGCTATATATGGGAAAAAAAAGTGAAGTAGTGACCCTGAGAAGTTCCTTCTAAATATAAAAATCAAATGACCCAGAACAAAGTTCCTGAACAGCTGTTTCAAGTCCCGCATGCTGCTTGGTGTAGAGATACCTAAGCTGGCAGACCTGGACTGAGCAGGAGACTGTAGTCACTGCTTGAGCTAAGTTACTAACTTGTTTAGCACAGCTAGCATTTTTTAATATGCTTTTACTTGGACATGCAGAAAAAAAAAATATAACTAAAACAGTGGTCTATAATGGGATTGGAATATTTTTTATGTGTTCGAGTGAGTATGGTCTTTTCTGTATCCTTGGAAAACTTTCTAGAAGAAAAAAAGTGTGGAAAATCTTGCTAGCTTATTGCAGCATTTAGCCTGTATTAGTAGAGAATTACTTATCTTACACCTATTCTATTACCACCTCCTTGTATTAAATCAGTAATTCTGAAATTTCTTGTGTAGGAACAAAAGCAAACATGTTCATTATCCAGATTATGTAAGAGGAAAATAGGAATGGATGTGTGTGAAAGTTGTGTTTTTAAGAAAGAGGGAGGTGGGGCAGGGAATAGTAGTTTGGACAGAAATGAACCAACTTCTACTTGGCAGTTATTGGGGGTTTTTTTGGTTTGTTGGGGTTTTTTTCCCCTGTGGCTCTTTTTTAATGCATTATCATTCTGTTAAACGCATCTCTCCCTGTTCTCCCCCTGAGGAAATGTACACAAGTCTTATCCACTTATCCTGCAAAATGATTTTGCAAAGAATTATGTGTTTGCTTAACCTTCAAGACAAAAGCAGATTTTTGAGATGAGTAGTAATTAAGAAATTGTAAACATCTGACACAGATTTGATTGATTCTGATTTCTTAAAGACGAAGAGTAAACCACTTACCTAAGGTTTGCTAATCACATTTTTACAATTTTAGGGGTTTTTTGATAGTGTAATAGTTGTTGGAGTGGCTTTGTCTCTTGTATACAGACTTGAAGGGAACGAAGCTGCTGGGTTTGGGGTTTTTTAAATAATCAGCTTTATTAACAAAAAATCTGATTTTTCTAATGTAAACTTAAAGATAAAACTCAAATCAGTGTAACATAACAAAATTCTTCAAAAAGTAAAACATTCCAATTTAATTTTTCAAGTTGCTGGAGCTCTTTGATAGTGAAGACCCACGAGAACGTGAGTTCCTAAAGACAGTTCTTCATCGAATTTATGGAAAATTCCTCGGTTTAAGAGCATTCATCAGAAAACAGATTAACAACATTTTCCTCAGGTATGCTGTGTATATGTGTGTGTGTGACTAGACTGAGGAACATTTTATCTTTCCTTCATTGTCTGGGTCTGCAGTGATTTATTCTTGAAATTAAAGACCTGGGTTTGATCTATGATCTGGGTTTCAAATATTTGAAGCTTATTAAAGCTTATTTCTTTGGAATCTCTGCTCCTATGTTTAGATTTTTGATGGTTGTCCTTTTTCATAACAGGTTTATATATGAAACGGAGCACTTCAATGGTGTTGCTGAACTTCTTGAGATATTAGGAAGGTAAGTTTGATCTGACACAAAAAATATAAAATGTTATTGCGGGTGTTTGCTTCAACTTTGTTGCTTGGGGAATGGAAAAGGGAATGAGAATTATTACAGTAGTGAGTGATGAAGTGTAGTCACTGATATAACCTAATACTGTCTGGGTTACCGTGTGAATATCAAATTAGGATTTAGAGTATAAATTATTCTTTTTCAGTGCAAGTTTTAAAGATGACTGGCAAAAAAATTCTCAGGGTTCCTTGCTTATCATATATCTGATAGATGAATTGTTCTTTGATTCAGAAAATGAATGCTAACTTTTGCCCTCATGCTGAACGAAACGCTTTAATCTTCAGCAGGCTGGTTTTCCTTAAAATTCTATTCAGGAAAACCCTGTAAGGGCCTAGAGTTTTTTAGTTACCTTTTTTGACTAATTTAATTTTTAACCTTGAAGTTTTTTTGATGTAGTATTTTACTGTTTTTCCAAAACTGTCACACGTATTTCACAGTAGAAGATTTTGTAAATGTTACCACTCTAACTGAAAATCCAAATATCATGAAACTATTGTGGAATAAATTTTTATGAAAATCAGCTGAAAGGGATACAATTTTTTTTCTCAAATTTACCTAAAATATAGGGGGGTGGGGGACACGGACTCTGACATCTGTTCTACAACTCATCAACTCTTAAAAAATAAGATTACTGAGTCTATGAGACAACTTTTTACCTTTGTTTTTAGAGGGAAAGGTTGTTCAACAATCTCAAAACAAATGTTCTAATTGCGCTGTTAACATAGTTGAAAATTTTATGCTTCTACTATGGTTCTCTGGTATTCTTTCCTAAACTTGCGTGGTACCAGCACTTTAAGGTTTGTGCATATGTAGAGCTATTTTATGGCTTCAAAATAATCAGGTTTAGAAATTGAATCACAAATGAAGTGTCTCTTGAATTTACAGAAATTCTTGACTTGCTAGGAAAAAAAAATTAATAAAATAAATCCTGCTTATTCATGTTTTCAGTATTATCAATGGTTTTGCACTGCCACTGAAAGCAGAACACAAACAGTTCCTTATGAAAGTTCTGATTCCCATGCATACTGCTAAGGGATTAGCTTTGTTTCACGCGCAGGTAAGCTTTTGCCTATTTTTAAGAATGGTGGGGTTTTTTGTATTTGCATTGAGACTAATGAAATTTAAAGCAGCATGTGTTAATATTCCAAAAGATTTGCAAGTTTAGTCACTGTTTTTTTTTAAAAAGATCTTACAGATCTTGTGTCTAAATTGTTAATTTCTAGATAATATTTAGCATATATTAAAAGTGAAAGAATACGAGTCAGTCATGTCAACTGAAGTGGGAAGCTTTCTTGCTTGCTAGTCTTGTCACACTTAAGCTTCATTTAATCCCAAGACCTTGTTCTGTTATCACTTCCTTTATGTAAACTAAATGCTGTGTATAGAGGAACCTTGAGTACAGCCAGGTACTTATTTCACAAGTCACTCCTGTGACGGAGAGCGGAGGAGAATGTTGGATATAAATGGCAGAAAGGTATAGTAGCTTTTGGGATCAGCTAGAAATTATGTAGATCCATGACACGCTGTCAGAATGTTTCAGTTCTGCATCTGATTTCCATTCTTCTACTTTGCTTAAATGTTTAGCGTTTTTTTTGAGGAATAATGTATATCCTTCCAGACTTATGGCACTTGAGTATTGAATACATTTGATGCAAATTTGCAAGTAATTCTGCTGTGGTTAATTGAAACTAATTAAAAACTTGCATTGCTAACCTAGGCAACGCACTAATACAGTTCCTTATAGACTAACGATACAAGAAAATGAGTTCCTCATTAAAAGTGAAATCATTATGACTGTATGGCCTACAAGCAGGATCAAGTCAAGAGCTCAGTTAATCCCTAATTCTCATATAAAGTTTTAATTAAATTAAATAACTTCTCTTTGTGGTTCATTGCTCTGCAATCGACTGCTCCGTGTAATGAGTCAGTGATATGGAAGGAACCGGTCACTTGCCAAAGGTATTCTCACAGGTAGATGAGCGCAGCAAGCTCTCCTTTTACCGATGATGTGTTTAGTCAGGTTCATTGGTACCTGAAAGGGTCCTGTTACTTCAGCCGTACTGTGTACCTGAAAGTAGTGTCTGGTGTGCTGAAGAGACTGCTCATCTACTTCCTACACTGCTAGTGGCACGTGCAGTTTAAGCACTGCATGTTTCTGGGTTTGTATTATCCTGAAAGTGTAAACCAGTATTAAATCTGCTGCACGGTCAGGAGTGGCCCGGTTACTTTGTTGCTACAGGACAAGTTTAGCCTACCCTTAAAAGTTAAAGCCTTAAAGCTGAATTAAGTCTGAGTCTTTGTCTTTGAACAATAAAGCATTGCTGTACAATATATGTAATGGGATTTTAGGAGATTAATGTGTGACATTTATTATTTTTTGAATCTACACATTCTATCTGTATCCTAAGGGTAAAAGAAATAAATTAGACAGGTTGTAACTACAGCTTTGTAATTATCTGCTTTGGGATAACAGATGGAAAAAAAAAAGAAAGGTAATGCCTGAATTCAAGACTACGAAGTATTGAAATATGCATGTAAATAGTTTTTGTCTTTGCTTTATATTGTGAGCTGGAAAAGTACTGTGACTCCTTAAAACCAGTCTTAATGGAATCTAGGATTGTAACTGCTTTAGGAGTAGGATTATTTTTTGGTTTCTGTACTGGACAAAGGTATGGTTGCTTAGTTATTTAACTGCGTGCTAAGTAACTAAACAATAAGTAATTATGTGACATAGAATATCCCACTTTGGCCTAAGAAGGCCCGTGGACAGAAATCACTGAAGGCTGGGAGAACATGCTGGTGACATCATCCCATGGTGCTTCCCCCACTTGATGCCCACAGGCGTTTGGTGTTGGCCACTGCCTGGGACAGGATACTCAGCTGGACAGATGCTGCCTGATCTCCTGTGGCCTTGTAATAGGTTAAAATTCTTTCACCTGTAATCTTATCACTGAATATTACATGCTGTGCATGTCTCGTATTTGAGAAATGTGTGCGCAGTCAAACCTGGTTTAAAACTTTGGGGGTTTTTGATTAGAGGTATCACCTTTTCTCCTTTATAGATGTTTGAAAATGGTAGCTTTGTGATGTTAATACAGTAATTGATGTTGAGAAAAGTTTGTCTGGATACTGGATCTGTCAAGCTTAAAAGTAATTTTCTTCTAAGATGAAAAAACGATTATTTTTGGTACGCAGGAAATTTTTGTAAGGTAGAGCAGACCTATATATTTTGCTACTTTAATTGCTACTTTGTTTAATTTGGAAGAATTTAAAATTGTTCTCTTGAGGATGTTTTGGGTTGCCCTCCTCCTCCCCCAATCTGAAGTGCTTCCATTAGAAGTTGTGGTATTTAGTTATGCTGCAATGTCTAAACAGTGTCTGTTTAACCTAAATAATCATATGACTTGCATTCTAGCTCGCCTATTGTGTTGTACAGTTCCTGGAAAAAGATACAACTTTAACAGAGCCTGTAAGTGGTTTTCAGTTGAATGTTTTCTGTTTTTAATTTCAACTAAATATTTCTGTGTAACTGGTTAGAATTGTATAGCAGTGATAGCTGAGCTGTCTTGATTAATGATCCATAGGCAGGTTCTTAATAAATAAATACATCTAGGACAGTTGTTAAGAAAATTCTGAGTTTGAAAGTGCAGTTAACTCTGACCTGTGACCAGGATAGAGCACAAATTTAAATAGAAGTTTGAACACTGATACCATGCAAATTACCTTATATGAGAAAACATGTAACCACAGTATTCCCTCCTGATAAAAACTAAAACTTCAATTGTTTTTTTTTGGTGCTGATGGCTTGTTCCTAGCCACTTCATAAAGCTGAAATATTTCAGGGAATAAACAATCCCAAAATAAAAGATGGAAAGAATAACAGCACTTTATTTAGACAAAAGAAACTCTGAAATTCCAAATGTGATGTTTCTGTTCAGTCTCTTCAGCTAGTGGGATGCCTCTTGCAGTTATAATACAGGTGCTTCAGGCATCAGTGTGTTTTGCCAGACTGAATCCCCGTGATGCATATTGACAGCTCAGCTAAAAAGGGGTTTGCAGTGGTTTGTGCAAGGGCTTTGGCAATGCCCATAAAGAAGAAAACAGGCTTGGGGCAGTGCAGCAGCTCATGGGGACACAGACTGATGTCAGACCAGCTAAAACGGAAACTGGTTTTAGTTGGACAATCAGAAATCTAATCAGAAATCTTTCTGTTAGGGGTATGTTGATATTTAAAGACTTTGTCATGTCTTCTGACAGAAAAAAATACAGAACTTATGCAAAATCTAAATTTTTTTCTATAAAGATAGAAGATAGCTTTGTGGAAACAACATACGCCTTAACCAGTCTTTCAGTAGATATTTTTCTGCACAGCCTCTTAAGTGTCGCTGTTCCTTATCAGAAGACAAGTTATTCTGTGGGGGCAGGAAGGTGGTAGTCCTGACTGTCTATAGATTTTACTTGTCTGCTTGAAGCATCTTCTTTCCCACTGTATGGCAGCGTTGCCAGCTGCACTGGTCAATAAGCTTATTTTGTTGGATAGGGCAAGGAGAAGGGAACTGTGTGAGCCGTATTGCTTGAGCCGAGCAATAAAACAATCCAGGCATTTTGACAGTTCGAGTGGACGTATGAGCAGAAAACGTGTAGTATTACATAAAATCCTGCAAGATTGAATGAAGTGACAACGTGGCAAAGTCAGAGCTTCCTAATGTGAATTTACAGAACTGTGGTGCAGGATCCAAGCTCAGACTTTGAAGTGAGAAAACAGGGCATCGTGAAGTAGGAGGGCCCCAGTGAAATTCTGAGACTACATCTGGATCATAGTATACGATTCTCATCACCTCTTAATCATTTAAGAGGAGATGAAGAAGATGCAAAAACTTGGTGCAGAGTCACTGCCTGTGTTGCTTGGGTCATTTTTCTGAGCACAGAGTAAAATTAGCTTTATAAAGAAGTAAAACTTAAGGTGATAGGATGTGAAGCTTGAAGAAACTTTCCGAAATGCTCCTAAAGTAAATGTTAAAATTTGGGGCAACTGATGACATAGCAATTGGATTTTTTTTGGCTTTAGGTCAAGTAATATTTCAAGAACTCCATCAGAAGGCTGTCTCATGAAGAGTACCTTACTGTTATTTTTCTGGCAGGAATTGTCACTCAGGGTCAATTTAGAGGACATTCTATCTGAGCTCTTGTAACTCTGCTAGTCTGCCTTAGGTCAGTCCTGATGTTTGCAGAGCTGACAAGAAGAGCTGGTTACCTAACCCTGCTAAGTGCAGTGGCCTTTGCATTGAAGAAATCGCGCTAAGCATGCAGTCCTTGTATGTAAAATAAGTTTTCTAGCAGGTGCCTGCAGTTGTTGATCACTTCATGGGACTTTTGGAGCTCAGAGAGAAATAACTAATCTTAAGAGTTTTGTGTAGTCAGAGCAGCAGGATTTCAGGTCTGCATTCATGTTGAATATTTCTTTGAATAAAATCTTTGAATGTAAATTTGCATGTAGAAACTTCTAATAGGAAAGCATAGTCAAGCTGGAAACCGAGGAGCAAGGAATAGGTACCTTGATATTGCAAAGTGTTATTTCTTTATCAAGTTGAGAATAGGAGTCTGCAGTGAAGTATATTCAACGCTCTTACAATAATAACTGCTGGAAACTGAACTCTAATTTAAGAGAAAGCTAATTTAATTTTATGCTTTCAAGACCAGTGAATTCATGCTCCAGTTAGGGGCGGATGGTTGATTCTCACAGCTTTTCTTTTGCAAATGGGCTTGTTGGAAGTGTTTCAGCTTGCATTTTTCTGGGCAAAGGGAAGGTATTAGCAGAATGAGCTATTTTGCTAACTGCATTTGGGTTTGTTCTTTAAAAATACAAAATCTCTGTGGTAAGTAACCGAGTCATGCAGCTACGAGCTAATTAACAGAGAATGGCACTAGATTTAAAACATATTTACATCGACTACTTTACATTGTGAATCTAGAGAAACAGGTGTAGTGAATGCATGCAAGTCTGACTCCTCGAGGCTGGAGGAGAAGCGGATGAGCAAAGGGCTGCCAGACCAGGTAATTGCAGTGAAATAGATGGGGAAACTCAAAATTTCTCCTCCTCCTCACCGTGTCATCAGCCCCGGCTCCTCTGCTGGGTTGTGGAGGCAGCAAGGAGGCCAGGTCAGCAGCAGCCGAGTGGGCACGGCGGGAGCTTGGCCTCTGGGCCAGGCTGCAAAGTGTGACCTGTGTGGGCTGACCCAGGCCTCTTGTTCCTTTATCACCTGTCAGATGAAGGTGTTCATGTCTGTTGTCTGTAGCTTTCAGCCAGCTAGGTAGAACTGTATGGTCAGAGATCTGTTCTTTCTACATAACTTGCTTTCTTTAGCAGCTGCCTGAGGTTTCTGCATTTGCTAGGTGTCATCTGAAGTAGCATTCAGTTTTGTAGTAGCAGAATATGGGTGTATCCTAGATTAAAAAGACTTGTGGGCACTTAAAATCATATTCACTTTTCTTCTGGAAAGTCCCTAGATAGTACATATAGTTGTGAATAAAGTCAAATATGGAAGGCATGCAAGTAGTTGAGTAAGTTTTACAGTTGGATATGATTAATTAGGTAGTGTTGTATCATAAAAATAGAGGGTCTTCCTCAGAATGTAAGTTGAGAAGGCTCTGAGAATGTTTCTGCTTCCAAAATATAGGTAAAGCTTTTTTTTTTTTTAGCCAGCCTCAGTTTTGTGACTTAGGTGCCTGACAGATGTTTGTTTCTAGGAACGAGCCTCCAGTCTGTTGTGTGTTCTCCCTTCCTCTCAGGACTGTACTTTCTAATTAAATTTCCTAAAGTTTTTTTTTCCCTTGTGTAAGTCTTGTGTAAGGTAGTTTCCAGTGTGGATACTGGAATTTATTTCCCCTGGGAGTTCACTTTTTTTTTTTTAAACTTCCAGTTTTTAATGTTTCAAGTTCTAGATTAAAAAAGGGAGTGGTAGAGGCCATTGCTTCTCTGTATAGCCCTCTTGGGCTTCAAACCTTGATACCAGGACAGGTGATCTCCAAAGTATGGATGAGTAGAAGACAAAAATACTGTAGGAAATCTAGCTACAGGGGAGTTAATAATGTTGTGATGCTTTGATGTTATCAACATCCTATCAATTCATGCGTGTACTGGGATGGGAGCAGAGCGTGAACAGGTTAATCAAGGACTTGTGAAGTAATGAGGATCTAAATTATTCTGATAACCTAAACAAGATAAATATTTAAATGAGATAAGGCAGCATTTATTTTCAGTGAAACTACATTTAGCTTATTCAGTTTTCATTGAGCCTCTGGATAAGGAAAAGCAAACTAGTACTTTTCAAAAAACCTTATCAGATACGTAATAGAAATCTGTTTTGTTTTAACTTGTTTTTATTTTTAATATAGGTAATCAGAGGACTGCTCAAATTTTGGCCAAAAACCTGCAGTCAGAAAGAGGTTGGTTTTGTTTCTTGCTGCTTGTGTCTGCTGTGATGTAAAATGTTGTGTGGCAGGTTCATGCACCTTCTCTGCTGTGCTTTTCAAGAGCTCTTGCTGAAAGCTTGCAGTTCTTGAAGGTTCTTGAGGTGCTCAACTTTGTTGTGCAACTCAATGCAATTGCTTTGTGTTTCTGTTCTTACTATGGTGTTACTATCTTAAAACTATATTAAAAGTTGTATTCTAATTAAGATAGCATATAGAGAAACAGTCTTCTGAGGTGGGAAGTTTTTCAGTAGATACAGACCAGGTTGGAGGTGGTCATCTGCAATGTGATGAATTGACTTAGCAACTGAGATGCCAGATAAGTGTCTGTTAAAGCATCCATGTATTCTTTTTTCATGATATTAAACCCCCCCAACTTTAAATGCCCTTGGAAAATTCATTTTTTCACATTACTTCTATGTAGTTAAAATGAGTACAGAAACCAGGAGTTTGATTTCATGCCATCAGATCCCATCCCCTCAGTAGCTTCTTAAGTGGGGTCCCTTAACACTCTTGTTTGTGTGAGCAGTGTTAAATTTTCTGTGCCACCTACCTAGTGTTCTGCTGGTTGAAATTTAAAACGGGAATTAACTATTTATCACTTGAAAAGCTTCTCTGGCGATCTCAGGTAATGGTAACCTCTGCAACCATTCCTGAAGAAATAAAATAGTGGGATTTTTAACTGTTAAAACCCATATTCTGCAGCAGCAGTTCTGTGAAGCGTTTAGAGCAATTGCACAAAAGAAGAAATCCAAGCGGAGAGCTGTAACCTGGTAGCTGAAGCTGATGATTGACTTCTTTCAGGCTACTAAAAACCTGTGGATATCTAACGCACTGTACCAACACACGGTGTTCTTTGCAGGGTTCATGACTAATGTATAAGCTGTATTTTGTTTGCTTCTGTTTACAATGCAAATGTAAAGCATTCTCATACTTTTTGATATTTTTTTAATCCAAACAGATAATGTTTTTAGGTGAAATTGAAGAAATCTTAGATGTAATAGAACCGACACAATTCAAAAAAATAGAAGAGCCTTTATTTAAGCAAATATCCAAGTGTGTGTCAAGTTCACATTTTCAGGTAAACAACAACAACAAGAGTATAAAAACTAACTTGTCATAATTTATTTTGTGGTTGTTAACTCCTAAACTTTGTGTTTCAGGTTGCAGAAAGAGCTTTGTACTTCTGGAATAATGAATATATTCTTAGCCTGATTGAGGAAAACATTGATAAAATTCTACCAATTATGTTTGGCAGTTTATACAAGATCTCCAAAGAACACTGGAATCCGTATGTAATATTTAACTTTATCTGTACTATCACAAATAAGTTGTCCACTGTTTCAGGTTTGGATTGTAAGCTTGCAAATGTGATTTTGTTTTTACTTAAATCCGATTAAATCAGTGAGATTCTGGGTGCCAAAATGGACGTCATTTTCAGCTGTGTCATGCTTTCACTGTTCTGCGTTGTTACGAGAGGGAACTGAAATTGGAATAGTATGAGGAAATTGGATGATGGTCTTGATATTGTAATCACATTTGATCTTATGTGTTAGTTAAAAATGCAAATTAGTATCTACTTAGACCAAAACAATTTCTAAAGGATCCTTCTGCTACGTTTATGCTTTATTGTCCTTTACTACTTCAGATGAACAAAATCCTGTCAGTGTCTTCATAAGTAGAAGACATTATTCCTTATTGCTGCCTGGTGAGATAAGAAGGGGGAAAGACACTATCAGAGAAGAGCAGCTGCCTACCACTATAAAGGATGGTAGGAACGAGAAATGAGTGACTACTTCATTTTATATTTAATGCCACAGGTTAAATGTTAGTATTTTTATACCATGTTTGAAAGAAGCAGTAATTATTCTGAAATACTAAAACGCAGAATCTGCTTGTGTCCAGCATCCTGAATTGAGTTGCAAGGCAATTTGCAGAATGTAAAGCAAAAGCCAGGGTAGGCAGGAGCCTCCCACAACTTTTAAGTAAATCACGTGTCCTGTTTTAAGCTCTCAAAGGTTCTGAAATTATTCTGAATTTATCTAGATGGGGTGTCCAGTTGCAAATGTTATCAGCTGAGAATCAATATAAAATATGGAGTTCTTGGAGCTTTAATAGTACTTGGGAGCTCAACAAATTTGAAGGATGTCCCTTTTTCCCTAACTGCAGGCACAAGTTGCTTTTTATGAAGGAAGTGCAAGACACAGGATTACTGTGTACCTTCAGGACCAGGAAATTTGGGGAAGAAAGTCTAAACCTTTGGGTTTGGAGGGCAGAGAAGTGTGTTTATAGGGACTTACCTGCTTGCTGAAAATCAAGCGTTTCAGAAAACCAAACCCCAAATAAGCTTTTGTCTTCAAACCACATGAAAAGCAGTGTTTGGGGAGGAAAAAAAGAGGTGTGTAGACAGGCTGGGTGTACTGTGCCTTTAGAATGAGGATAAGGCCGATGAGTAGCTGGGAGATTTCCCACTGCCACGAAGGACACGGTGCACTGAAAAGGCAAACTCAGCCCTCTCGTTACTTTCTTAGACTTTTCTTTCACTCATTTTTCAAGGTCAGAGCTCTGCACAGCACCCCTGCTCCACAACCTGATGGTGATACTGCTGTGTGAAGGGGGAAAGACAGGGAAGACAGTTTACCAACTGTTTCTGATTAGTAATAACCTTAATGATAGGCACCTTTTTAATGCTTTATTGCTGGGTTTGCATTTCTCTGTTCAATTAAGAGTGGGCTTAAAGGAGATAAGCAATACAATATTTCAGATAACTTAATAAATATGAAAGCCTTCACAAAAAGAACAGTAATTACTTGATGTGGAGATACGGACAACCATGTAAGACGCAGACAGTATTGCTTAAGCTGTTCAGTTTCTTAAAGAAACTGAGGTACCAGAAACCATGACCTGATGTTCTCAGTTCAGCTCTCCAGTGAGTCACATGCAGCAAAAATAACTGCTGCCCAGAAATGCTTCTGGTAGAACTTTTAGTATTAAACCATGTGCCTGTGGTTCCCCTGCTGCATTCTTTGGCCTAGACTTGAAGCTATTAGCCAGAAGTTTATTATTCTAGACTCTGATATTTCATTACCCAGATACTACAATATTGCTGTTAAAACTCAGTTTATTAAATGTTGACATAATTGAATGGCTTTATAGTACAGCCACAGTACCAATAATAATATCCTGTGCTGTTACAAGAGTCAGAAATGTAAGGTTAAACACCATTTCAGAAAATGTTTAAATACGCATTTTTATTCATTTTCAGAGGAAATTGTAGTAAAGGATTTTGTTTCAGAAACTCACTGACCTTACATCAGTAGCTTAAATAAGCTCAGAGTCTAGAAAATAAACTGAACGTTTGTTTGCTGCAGTTAATTTTGCATTGAGTAATTCTAATGGTTGTGTTCCTTCTGTTCCAGAACTATTGTGGCACTGGTATATAACGTGCTGAAAACCTTGATGGAGATGAACGGCAAGCTTTTTGATGAACTCACAAGCTCGTACAAAGCAGAAAGGCAGAGGTACTGATGAATACCCACCTAGAACGAACCAGCTGAAAAGAAACAGAACTTCTCTGTTGTGTCTGTGGGGTTCTGTAGTGGGACTGCTGGGTGTCACCTGGGCACAAAGCGCAGGCGTGTGTGTCAGTGGTGCGGTGGGAGCTGAAGCCCAGGGAGGTGGCAGGAAGGCCCTGGCTCCCTGTCCTGCTGGGGCAGGGAGCGCTGCCTGCTGTGTGGTAGAACTGGGCTCAGCTGCTGCTGGGAGGGTCTGCCTGGTGCTGGCTCTGCTGCTTCAAGGGGTGATGTCTGAGGAAAGCTGCACTGCAGGGAACTTCAGAGCTTGGCTGAAACCTCTCTCACCCTACTAACCTACTAAGCTGTGCTGTTGGAGCAAGAAAAGCAGGGCATAGATTATCCTAGGCTGACTGAGGCCACATGCCAAGTCTCCTTTCAATAGTTGGGCTTTTCTCCCCCAAAGATGCTGACTCCCTCACTTTTTTTGCACGTGCTGAAGAGCTTCCCTAGAATTGCAGCTGTGTGTGCAAAGCCACGCTACAGCAGTTGTCTAAGTTTGATTGTTGGAGCGAATTTAGTTTTGTCGCTAACTGTTACACACTTGTATGCTCACTTTTTAATGGAGGAAACTGTAACTGCCTCTAAAATAGTTTTGGAGAAACTGAAGAATTACTGGATATAAATCACAGTTGTTCAGTAACTGTCTCTCCACATTGCACTTAAAACACATCTGAAATTGACACTTCACTCTTTCCTACAGAGAGAAAAAGAAAGAATTGGAACGTGAAGAGTTGTGGAGGAAGCTAGAGGAGTTAAAGCTTAAGAAGGCTATTGCAGAAAAGCAGAACAGCACTCACAACGTGCTGAACACACACAGTACAAGTGCCAAATAAAAGAAACGACCACCTCTACTCGGCAGACATACTTTTTTGTACCCTTTTGAAATATATAAAGATTTGCAAAAGAAAACTCGTCAGTATAATAGAAGCAGCCAATTTTTTTCTCTGGCAAATGTAAAGATTTGAATTTAAATACAGCAGTTAAGTGATGTCATTACCACAGCATATTGTAAATTTGTCTAATTATTGATACACTGTCACTTCCAATGTTTCATAGAACTGAATTTTCATCCTTAATGAGTGAAATAATTACAGGAGTGGTGAGAATTATGACTTGAATTTTTGATTGTGTTGCACATAGGTGGTATAGTTTGCTATGTAAATTTTTTTCCTTGTTTTATATGTGCTTTTCACATTGCTGCGTACTTTGGTTAAGATTATAGAAAAGGCTTCTAGTTGTGCTGTATTTTCTCAAATAAAAGCAAGGTACGTTATCAGTAACTCAAGATACTCAGTATGTGCCCCTTACAGCACTGAAAGGAACTCGGATATGGTGCTGTCCTTCAATTCTTGATTGGATTCTGATTTAGTTACGTAACGCTCACATTAGAATGAGGCAAAGTAGGGAAAGTCAGCTTGAACAGGTTGGAGTGGTCCGTGCGTCTGACCTCTCCCACTTGGTGAGTGCCTCTACCCCATTCTTGCTGCCTCTGGGTCCTGGGCTACTTAGAGATTTCCTCCTGCTACAGCTGAGGATGGAGCTTCCTCCAGAGAGCCCATCAATGATGCTCCTCACCAGCCCAAGGACTCCCTGCAGATCAGTGCGGGTCTCTGAGACTGTCCTGGATGTTGCTGCATTAGTTCTAGCATCTCATATACTGAAGAATGAGACCAAAATTGGGATTACTTTTTCTTTTTAGTAAGGAGAGGAGGACACCAATAAATAGTCCCTTGTTTTATTTAAAGAAAATGCAGTCTGTTTCTTACAGGTGGAAAGTTGACAACAGAAGTCTTGTCTGTTTACTTGATCAAGTATTTTTCACATCTTTTATCAGAGTACCATTCCAATCTCATAAATTGCAGTTGTGTGGAAAACTTTTGTAATGAAAGATCTTTGGGGAATTGAGCAGCATTCAATAAAGTCTTTATGTTTGTATTTAGTGCTGTATATCACATCTTTGTGTTTATAAAGACCAGGAGTACTAGAATGGCTTTTACCAACATTTTAACTGCACATCTCTGAGTAACCTGGGGGTTTTCACTGAGTGTTGGAGGTACAGACTTTGTTTTTTATGAACCGGGGGCAGGCTTTGTTCTGCTCGGTGCTGGTCAGAACAGCTGCAGCAGGTGTCCTGGGCTGCTCTTACCTAGCATTGGGCTGGTTTACTGGTGTTATTCAAGCAGTTTCCAGGGGGGGAAAAGTCTCTACTACACTAAGTCAACCGAATTTCACTTTTGTTACTTCATTTTTATCTCTTTAGTTGTGTTTCACAGAGGAAATGGGAATAACACTGCCTGAAGGGGCTTGCCCTTCCAAAAGCTCAGGCTGATCACAATCATGTAGTTACTGTCTCTCTATGTGTTGGTTTTATATAAAAGACTACGTACTCACTGACCAAAGTAGACTCTGCTGTGGTAGGTGGCTGCCTAAAGTCTGGGAGGAAAAAATTCCTTTACTTTTCCCTGGTGCTTCTTGAAGTCCTGAAGCCCTGAAGTTAAACAGCATGGGGTGTGCTCTGCCAGCTCTGACAGGGATGGCCCTTGTGTTTACCTCAGTTCAATACTTTTGTGCCCTTTTCCCATAGCAAAATAGCCTCCTTGATTTGAGATACAAGTTATTTTCAGCTGTCCTGCAGTGTAAAAGAAATAATTCCCCAACATGTGTATAACTTAACTCTTACCTTCCAGTGGTACAAAGAAGAAACTTTGTCTTTGTTCTTTGTACATTTGTAATAATTGTTATAAAACTTACAAACATGGACATCAAGCGTAAGTAACAGAAAAACAACCGAGTAGCTGTCAGAGGCCATTCAAAGTGCGCAACATTTACTTGCTATTAGAATTGCTCCTATGAACAGGAATATAAAGGAAAGGTTTCCGGGCTGGAGTCAGCTGGCCTGCTCAACTAACACCATTTCCTTCTAAAACACAAAGTCTTAATAGCTGAGATGCAGTGACTGAAACTGACTACTGGAATCACAGAATGGTTTAGGTTGGAAGGGACCTCAAAGCACCTCCAGTTCCAACCCCTGCCATGAGCAGGGACACCTCCCACCAGCCCAGGCTGCTCAGGGCCCCATCCAACCTGGCCTTGAACACTTCCAGGGAGGGGGCACCCACAGCTTCCCTGGGCAACCTGTACCAGGGCCTCCCCACCCTCAGCGTGAAGAATTTCTTCCTGATGTCCAATCTAAATCTTCCCCTTCCAATTTTAAGCCATTCTCCCTTGTCCTAGCACTACCTGCCCTTTTAAAAAGCCCCTCCCCAGCTTTCCTGAAGCCCCTTCAGGTACTGGAAGGCCACTAGGATGTCCCCCCTAGGCCAGGGAAGCCAGTGGATTGCTTTCCTCCCAGTGCAGGCTGGTAGACAGCAAAATCTTGATATGGATAGTCTAAGCATGTCTGGGATTTATTATTAATTCTTTTCCCTCCTTATTCCTCCCTCTCCCTCTGCCCTGTGTTTCTGTCCTGCTCTCCACCACACCAGCACCTAGGGATGATGTAGCTCTCAGTTTGCTTCAACAGCAGAGCGTTTGGTCATTGCTCCCCTTTGGTTCAGATTCAGCCCCTCGCTGTGCACTGTGCCAGCTGCCGTGCCTGAGGCAGGCACAAGGGTGGCCCTGCTGGATCGGAACCATCGCTGCAAGACACTGAATGTGACATCTTGGCTGAACTCGACATGTTCCTGCATCAAGCATTATTTTTTTTCTCCAAAAAAACCTCATGATCAGCTTGGCTCAGACTCTACCATCCAGATGGTGCTGTTTGAAGCACTAACACACGACCTGGACAAGAGGCAGGAGCAGTAAAGGACAAGTGACTGGTAGGCTGTAACCACCTCCTGCCCCACCTGTCTGGACACGGGAGAACCTGCATGCTGCCTCCATGCCTGCAGCCAGTGCTCTGTCCTGTTTGGTTTGTTCTTATTGCAGTTGGAGTGTTGTTTCCTTGTTTAATGCCATGTTTGGTCACTGCAAGGCCTTGATTTGCTCTGGAAATCAGCTAAAAAGTAGCAAAGTTAGTTCCAAAATGCTTCTTTAGAAGGCAAACGAGAAAAGAATGAGGGGGCACTTATATACTTTCTACTGTATTAGTACTCTGTTAGTAGAGGATGGAAGAAGCTACATATGACTTGGCACGCTCCTTTCCTTGCAGCAAAGCTGTCAGAGCAGACAGAGTGATGCACTGCTGCCCCACAGCTCCACAATTCTGAGTTAGGCATCTAGAGTAATAAGGGACTTATAAGGAAGACAAAGACTACATCACCCTGCCATAGTTAGTTAGCACATACTCTGTATGGTGGAGAATCACACTGGAATGCCAGGTTCATGAAAGACTTCCTCACTTCTTTAGCAAAGACTGGGGGTGAGAGGGATGAGCAACAGCTCAAGACAGTCTTTGAAATCTGTCATCAGCTCAGGTGCCCAAGTACTGAGTTGCCCGAGTTTACTTTGAGTTGGACTGATTTTTGGTTTTCACCTTGTCCTATAGTAGTAGTAGCCCTTCCTGACTTACATCCTGTAAAGCTGCAGCTGAAACTGAGAGCGGGGAATTTCAAAGAATGTACGAAGTATCTTATTAGAAGTAGTTTTTTTAATATTAAAGTCACTATACTTTAAATAAAAAACAAAACTTAATAGAATTCCAGTGTATTTTGTTTTAATACATACTTTGGAGAGGGGAGGGCATGCTCTTTTGTTGAGTACCTTCCACTAAACACAGTTAAGGAAGTAACTGTGTTAGGTAGCAGATGCAGGTCATAGCTCACGCAGAATTTAAAACAGTCTCCTGTTCCAAGAAACTCAAACACTATGCATTTCTTTTAGAACTTTACCACTACAGCGTTGATGTTTTGAACATTAGTGAATTCTCTCCTTCTCCCCAGGTACCCCCATACATTGAGGTAAGCTTGCTAAATTTGGAATAGAAAAGCATGAGTTTGTTAGACCTGTTCTAGAGTTAGCTCCACGCTGAAGTTCCAAAGCCACTTCACTCAGCTGATCCTCCAGCTGTTGTTTTTATGGATGAAAACATACCTGGTTTGCATCTTTGCTGTATTGCTGATCGAAGTGTGTTCCAGTTATTTTCTATCCCTTCTGATATGAACAGTTAAAAGGCAGTCTGAGTCTCAGTTTATGTGGTTCATTACTTGACTACTCCTCTTCAGATGTCTCTTTCGGATTTTGATCATCCACTTCACACTTAACTTAGCAAAGTCTGCTGCCTTAAACAGGGCCAAAAAGATGCCACAAAGAAGGGCAATCGTGTTCCAGGGATTTGCTGTGATAATCTGAAAGAGATTAAAAACATTATTCCCATCCTCTGACTCAGCAGATGTTACCAACAATTAAATAACAAACAATTTAATCTTTCAAACTGAAGTGTTTTGCAGCACCTTCCTTTATGCTGCAAAGGGGGCCTTGAGTGCCTTCTCCACCCATCTCTCTCTCACCATGGTTTTCTCCTCTATCAGGAAGAGAACACGCTGCACCAGCTGCTAAACTCATTTAAAACTTTAGAGAAAGAGTTACATCGCTAATTTTAATGGTACAGATTTACTATATTAAAGATTAACAAAAATCAGCATTAACATTTAAAGATGATCTTCCAGAAGACAAAGCTGAAATACGCAGCTACTGAAAGGCTTCAACGACAGCATTTTAATGCTAAACCAGCTTTTGACAGCAGCAACTGCTTCTGCAGGCTTACAAGTGTTTTCTATTTCTAATGACACTTGGTTCCAGCAGAGTGTCAGGGAGCAACAGCCAGCTCCTGCCCTGCATGTTCTGCAGTCACACTCTGGTTTGGGGCAAGGAAACAGGAACTCTGTGGATCTGGCTGGAGATGGACTGTGCATTTCAACTGGCCCTATCTGCTAACCAAAGTTTTAAACAGATTGTCTTTGCACACTTCGCCATTCTACATTTTTCTGGGGAGAGCAAATGTATGTGACCTTTGCCCCAAGAACGCTTGGAAAACAAAATCGAGCTCAAATGCATCAAGCACGCGTACCCACAGGGCACACCTGCACATCCTTTTAAGCACTTCAGTGACTGATTTGGGTTGGGTCTGGCACATCCTACACCTCTGGGTGCAGCACACTGAGCCGTATTTTGAAGAGCTTCTCATTAATTTGATTGCAGAACCAAATTCTATTCTAATTACAAATAAAAATACACTAGGCTATTTCTATTATTCTGATTTAAGCCTGGGATTCTTGCTTGTCAATTATTAATTAAAAAAAAAAAATCACTATACAAGGATGCTTCTTAAAGCAAAAAATTCAGACTTGACCTGAAGCTGCGCTTTGCTTGAGCACAGGGAACACGTGCTTTTTCTTAGCTATGTGTACCTCTAGCTGCAAACACAACACTGAGTGTCACCATGCCAAGGGAGAGACATCAGATGCTCTTGACCTCCATAGAACATGCATTACTGGATATAAGGAAGAGCCTACACTGAAATTTCAGAAGTAACCTCATGCTTCCTCTGTTATTTCTGCTTGGATTGAGGTAACAGACGCATGCACACACGCAACCCACCAGCACGTACAGCCAGACAACAATTCCAAAAGCAACTAGCATTACTCACATCTTGAACAGTCTGTATAAAAGGATCTTTCCATTCGAACACCACAAAAAACAGTTGGTCACTTCTTGGTTCAGTTCTCTGGTCAATGTAGTTAACTACACTAGTCTGGAGAGGAGGGAAAAACAAAAATGCAGGTTACTTTCTTCAGTGGTGTAAATGAGTCTTCTGTGCATCAGAATGGGCTTGTAAGAAAGTGAAACCAGCAGAGTGGTTAAGGACATCCAATTCAGACTTTCTCTACCTGGAAAAATAAGCTCCCCAAACACGGAAAGGTCAGTTTCCTTCATCTGTCTCATGTTCATATTCTTTTTCGATTTCTCACTTAATAAAACACTGCAGTAATGTTCTCACGCTGGTAGCCAGGGTCATATTTTATTTCATAGCTTTCCCCTTTGAAGGGAGGAAAATTAATTTTAAAAATCAATTACTTGGATTAGTACAACATTTGGGAAGTCCTCATGGATTAATGCTAAATTACTTTTATTTACCAAATAACTACATATTGCTGGCAGGAAGACTCTCTTTTTGTCAAAAAATCAATCGTAGAATGAAGTAGAAGATACCAGCAAGTGCAGAATGAAAATGGAAGGGAAGGAAGCCTGGATGTTAACAACTGAAACCATACTTCCCAGGGACGCTGTGGATGCACTGTCCCTGGAGGGGTTCAAGGCCAGGTTGGATGGGGCTTTGAGCAACCGGGTATAGTGGAAGGTGTCCCTGCCCATGGCAGGGGGTTGGAACTGGATGGGCTTTAAGGTCCCTTCTGACCCACACCATTTTATGATCCTGTGGTTCCCAGTACTGCCCGTTAACTAGGTTACCACTTGAAACCAGCACTGCTGGGCAGAGAGCTTTAGCACAATTCCACCAGCGTACAGTCTAGGATACCAGATTACAGCCACCTGAAACCACAGCTTGAAGAATCACAATTAGGAAAGTATTAACACATCAGGCCTCAGAAAAACATTCATCCTGCCTGTAACCCCTAGGCCAGAGGGGAACTGCACGGGGTTTGTACACAGACACTAACCCCCTCCCATTGGGAGACAACATAAACACGCTCAAGAGCCAGTTACCTAAACGGAAAGCACACTGGAGTTACAGGTGAACAAGTGATGGAAGGACTTCTCCCTTCCCCAGCCCCCCAAAGGGGTACCGACATCTGGGTGTGTGCACAGGGGAGCACTGTTGTTCTTTCTACATGAGTAGGAATTAATGGATCCATCAGCACTGTAACTGCATTTCAGGACTTTGATGGGAACTATAGATATGAAAACAGTAATTCAGCAGCCACTGTGTGAGGGATGACCTACTACAAAAGCCTCTCACCTACCATGGCTTAGTTTTTTTACAAGTACTTCAAGATTTCTACCAGTCTTCTCCACACACCCTGCCCTGACCAGATTTTAGGCTGCAAACATGTAGAAGTGGGAGCTGGAGCACTGTGTGTCCTTTCAGAGCATAGGACAGCTTCACCACCTCAACGTTTTCAGGCCAAACATCTTTGCTGCAGACTTACCCTCTACTTCAGGGGTATCAAACTCAGAGCCTGTGGACCGAATCCAGCCCTCCACCTTGTTTTATCCAGCCCGGCACCTTGTTTCTACCCGGTGGCAGCACCGAGGTCCTTGCCCCTACGCTCCTTCCAGCGCTGGGCACGTGTGCAGCGTGTGACACACGTTACGCTACAGGAGCAGGGCAACGGCAGGAGCCGCGAGTCTGACACCCCTGCTCTACTTCTACATCTCGTTTCACTACTGCAGTGATCCATCATCCCAGCTACACTCACTCAAGAAAACTGCACACCAGGAAGCACACAGTACACAAAAGTAAATGAAGACAATGAGAAAGGAATAAAGGAAAGGCAGAAAAGTAATGACTACTGGGTTGGTTAGTAGACTGTGCTATTTGACCTAATGCTTGTAACCATCTTTCTGGTACGCTGTCTCCCAGTTTTACATCTGAAAGGCTACTGGACTTCTTTATGCAATTTGAGAAGATGTACTGTCAAGCAAAGCAACTGCAATATCTGTCTGAGCTATTTGAATGTCTACCGTATTATCCATTCAAATTTGTACCAATTCCCATTTTCTAGATTTTGGGGTTGTGGGTTTTTTTTGTTTTTTTTTTTTTAAAAAAAACCACACCACAAAACCAAAAAACCCAACAAATTGTTGCCCTATACAGATGATCAGAGTCCATAACAGCTGAACCATTCAGATGTTTATGGTCACAAACAGCTCAGCTTTTTCTGAGTTTGAGTCAGCTTTTGTGTCTGCTTTGCGCTGTGTTAGACTTGGGCACACAAAGGAGGACTTTCAAAAAATGCTACACTATGTCAGTACCAAATATCAAGTGATACACAGCTGTAGGTGATGAAGGACAGACAGACAGCTGCTGTTAGCACTTGCATGGCAGCAGCTTACTGATACGGCCTTTCCTCTCCTCCAAACTAAGGCATTAGTTTGGGACCTGCATGAGTGAGGCGCCGGCACAGGCTGCCCAGGGAAGTTGTGGATAACCCATCCCTGGGGGTTTTCAAGGCCAGATTGGATGGGGCTTTGAGCCATCTCACCTAGTAGCAGGTGTTCTTGCTAGAACTGGACAGTCTTTAAGGTCCCTTCCAGTCCAAACCATTCTCTGATTCTTCCCCAGTGGAGCAGGAGACCTCAGTCACAGCTCTGTTCTTCCCTTAAAGGGCTTTGCACGGAAAGCCTTAACTGCTTTATTTTCACCTCCACAAAGTACTCTTTCCAAGTGTGCCACAGACTAAGACAGTGTTGTCTCCAACACTTGTACTCTCTGAAAAGGACTGCTCGTAGAATTCTCATTTCTCATCGCCAATGAGACTCTTTCTCCCTAACCAACACTGGGAGCAAGATAACACTGAGGTGCTGGAGCGTGTCCAGAGAACAGCAATGAAGCTGGTGAAGGGGCTGGAGCACAAGTCTTATGAGGAGCAACTGAGGGAACTGGGGTTGTTTAGCCTGGAGAAGAGGAGGCTGAGGGGAAACCTCATCACTGTCTACAACTGCCTGAAAGGAGGTTGTAGTTAGGTGGGTGTTCTCACAAGTGACAAGCGATAGGACAAGAGGAAATGGCTGTAAGTTGCGCCAGGAGAGGTTCAGACCAGACATCAGGAAAAATGTCTTCACTGCAAGGGTGATCAGGAAATGACTGAGTCACCATCCTTTGAGGTGTTCAGAAAACAGGTAGACGAGTTTCTCAGGGATATGGTTTAGTAGTGGACTGGTACAGTTGGACTCAGTCATCTCAAAGGTCTTTTCCAATCAGGTGATTCCATGAAACTCAAATTAGTCTCCTGTCCATTGGTATGAACAGAACAGGAATGAAAGTCAAACTCATTTCATCTCTATCCAGCTAGGTTTGCATCTTCCACCTGCATATTTTCTAGTTTTAAATGATGCAATAATTAAGTTACTCCATGTTTCTAAGGATACTCAACAGAAAAACCCCAAACCCAAACAAAAAGCAGACGTGAGAATCCTATGAAGGATACAAGGCTTATGTTTACCTCTTCAACCTAACATCAACCCTTATGGTAACCCAAACAATACCTCTTTCCAATGCTAGCTCTTCTTTAGACAATTCCTTTGGCAATTGTTTCCCAGCTTGAACTCAAGGTTACTGTCTTAATATTTCTGTGTTGATCACTTTTACAGAACCTCTCCATATTAATAAAGAATGCAAGTAACTGTACCAAAACCGCTCAGTGGCAAGTGGATGCAGTGAAACAAACCCCTAATGCTCCTAGTGTTTCACTTAATTAACCCATCCACCCTTCTTCCAACTCATACTGCTATTTGCCACAAGAACTCGTTCTGTTGGCCAGTTATTGAAACCATGGCAGTACCTAGTTCTTCATAAATTAAGAGGTCTAAAAAAAAAGTCTTCCTGAGGAGCTGTGGCAGTTTTTTGGTGTTTTTTTCTGGTTTGTTGTTTTGTTTGGGTTTTTTTACCTCTTGTTTGAATTCCACAGTCTCACTTCCATCTTCTTCTTTTGTTTTCACCAAGGACATCTTGACCCAAGTCCGAAAGCCTCCAGAAAACTTCCAGCTGGAGTATGAACTTTCACAATCCTTCATGAATTCTGCTTTTTCTGGACTAAAGAAAAAAGAGCATTACTTTACTGACCAAACTCAGAGTGGTATCCAGCCACTGTAGGCAGGAGAACGTCAGACCTACAGGCACGTCAAAATGTGTTCACAATGAAAATTCAACATACCAAAAGCTTTGTTAGTAGTGATGTTGCGATTAATGGTAACACTTGCACTCATGTTCTCAACTGCCGAAGATTTATCAGGTGCCCCACCATCCCAGAGATTGTTCTGCCTTATAGAGGACCTTTGTTCTGCTCATCTGTCATCTCTGGGACAGAACGGGGCAGAGCCAGGAACCCAAGAAACAACTTGCCACAATGCTAGGAAGCAAGAGATGGAAAGAATAGCCTAGAGGCAGGGCAGGCTGCTTCACTCCATTTCTGGGATGCAAATAAACTGGTCGCAATGCAGACATACTTAAAAAGTTTAGAAAATTTACATTCAGTGTGTTACTATCACTCTGGGAACATTGTACCTTTGGTGTAAGGCTCCCATCTGCAATAACACGGCTGTTTTCCCAATATGCAATCCCAGAAGAGCAGGATTGCTTTGTGTCTTTTTTTTTTTTTTTTTTTAATATTGTGACCTTATCCTGTTTTAAGGTTTCCAATATCCCTCACACTGCAGGCAACAAAGAGGCAGCTCTAAGGCACATGTGGTCTCTGCCCTGTCTCTACCAACTGCAAAGGACACAGTGTGTTAACCACGAGCTTGGAGCTCCCCAGTACCGATTTTAGACATTCTCACGTCATCTACCTGAAATAAGCCCGGCCCCACAGCTGCTTTTTCAACAAGGTTTCATTTGAGATGAAGGGATAAAGCACTGTGATGGGTCATGAATCATTAAAGCACGAACTGCTGATTTTTACTGAAGATAGATTTCAAGTTGCAGAGACGTGTGAGGGTGTGCTGGTCCTCAAGACAAGGAAATGGGGGTTGACTCTCTAAAACCATCTTCCTAAGTGAGGGGAAACAGTGCACCCTGCTTACACGACAGAGGGTGTGCATGGTCAGGTCTATGGGGAGGTTAAGGTATTTTGGTCTTTCAAAGAAAGATGTAAAGAAGTGAAGAAGAACAGCAGCTGGAGAAGGAAGCTCCTGTCCCAGAGAACAGAATCGGGATTTGTCCTGTACCAGTATTGGGTGGATTTGCACTTTTCCTGTCTTTTTCCTTAGTTTTCAGAACTTAGGCTCCTTTCCTTTCTGCAAACCAAGATGTTTTGTCTACCAGGCAGCAAAAGCAGGGAGTGATAAAAGAACATCACACTGATAGTTACTCTGTCCTATGCTGCCTGCTCAGGGAGAAGAGATGAATATGCACACGTCTGTAGGAAAGCAAGACTTAGCAAAGCCAGTGCTCTCGAGTCAGGGCTTCAGGTGATGGGCTCAAACACAGAACTCTGTTCTGCATATAACCAGAAAGGAGATGAGCTTCTGGAAGGAAAAACTAATCCTTTGCTACCCATAAGGACAAATGATACAGATGATACTCCAAGAGTGTTTTAGCAGATTAGGAGTATCTTTCTGGATTTGTAACATTAGCTGCTTATTTTGTGACCCCAACAGGATGGCCGTGCACCTCTCTAACCTTTACAAGCAAGACATGAGCAAAGCATGAGAACAAAGTCCACTGCCTGACTGCTCCTTGCCTCACAAACCAGTGACACAGGGAGACCTAATCTGACAGTGACTTCCTCCTCCTTTGGTAAGAGGGTAGAGCAGCAGCTGATGAGACGGTACAGAAGAATACAGAGCCTTGCCACTCAGAAGAACATATATAATTAGCACCCTGCCAGCCAGTCATATGCCTAATGCATGACTAAATACAGCATCCTAGAAAAGCTTTCCAAACCAATATGGAAAATTGAGGCAGGAAGTTATGAGGCAGAGCTGAACATTACAGCCACAACTGACATGGTAAGCAGGCAGGAGCAGTATAGTTTGCCTTTAACAGTAATTGTGGCCTTGAAAAAGAACGATTAATAATATCTTAGGAAAAGCTGTGGAGGAGTGATCTGAGAAGGCATCTCCTTGCATGTGCCCATAATACAGATCACTGCCACAGCGTCAGAGAAAATAAGGAGGGCAGAGCAGAGAGGCACAAGCTCTGCATAAATGACAGCAGAGAGCAAATAATGCAGCTTAAACCCCATACACAACTAAGTGAACACAAGACAGGCAAAGGATTTTAATGTGAAGAACAATTATCCAGGCACACAGTTCTTTTAATTCCCTTTTTACCCCAAAGACAGACAGCCTGCAAAGCCTGCGCATCATTTTCTTTTTCCTGTTCAGTAGGTTCTTCTACCTGTTACACTGTCCTTTAGTCCTAGAATACTCTGCACCAGGCCCTCCCAAGATATTAATGGTACCTTCAGATCATGCAAAAATTCCTACATCGCAGCAGAAAAAGAAGTGCAAGAGGCCACTGTCTCTCTCAGGTGACCTACAAAGCCCTCAGCCAATGCTCTCTGGTAACCACTGACAGTTCAAATGACTAACAGGGAGCCCATTGCCCTCCAGAACAGACCGATCAACATCAGACAACAAGATTTGTCCCAGCTCCGGGAGTCACTAACCTCATTCTGGATGAGACTGTAGCTCTGCAGAGTCTATCATTGATCTCTACAGACCAACCCGCAAGAGCAAGAGGCAGTTTAGGATGTCCCACTAGCAGACTCCAACATAAGAGCAAGAACCAAAACCACAGATGGGTCAAACCCAAGCTGCCTTTATTGCTTTTGCTTTCCCCTAGACTGGACAACGCTCACACAGCCATGGGATCTCATAAAGGGTCAGATGGCATGGCACCAAAAGTCTCAGTCCTCCTTATGTTGTAATTTATTTCTGTGCACGCAGCAATCCAGACCAGAGACGTGAACTTGGAGCACTGCTTAGTCCCTTAAATAATCTCTGACCTGTTCAGACTGGAATTTATCATCTCACATGACCCTAAGTTATTTTACATCTTACGCTAACAATAGTTTGTCATTAACATAACTGTCAGTAATATAAACTCATGTATGATACTAATGACAGTTCAGGAAAGGAATCTGTAGTTTTAGCTATTTTTTTTTTGGTAATTTGCAAGGGTTTCATTATTTCCTTCCCCCCAATTAATACAGCTCAGACAGCAGCTGCTACTGTCTTAAAAAAAAAAAAAAAAAAAAGAAGAAAAAAGGCAGTGGCAGTATCCCTCCAACTCCCCAGCCAACAATGGCACACAGTTCAGCAGTGTTCTGTGGAGGCCAGAAACAAAACTAGCAAGCGGTGCCAGTTTCATGTATTCTGTCGACTCAATTTTAACAGAAGAGCTGCAGAGAATAAAACCCTTGACAAAAACAAGTGGACCTTACTTGAGTCCTCACCACTTGCTATGCCTCAAAAACCCCATAAAGATACAAGCCTCTAGATGCTGTGATTTAAGATGACTGAATACCCTAAACATGTATTTTACAGCACTCTGCCTGTTCAGCCCAACCTAAGCTGTTTGCAGCCATGGCAAAAAACTGTAAAGGTAATTATGATATTTGACAAGTTTTAGCATATATCTCAGTGTCTTTGATAACACTTCATATGAATTGCCAAACACAGTGTTAATTATTTGCTCTCATAACCATAAGTGAGACAATTTGTCAGGAAAAGTAGTTACTGGCCACTGTTAACTTAAGTTTTTAAAGGCTGCACGGAAGGACAACACTTGCACTGTCAATACACAACGGTTTCTGCAGATATCTTAGTCCAGACTTCCCATCAACTAAATTTAGCACCTGCTGATGAATCGGAAATCATTTCTATTTTCTCTTTTGCTGGAAGACTGACAAAACAAGTACATTCCATGTACACATGCAGTTTCACATGCACTTCATATCAGGAGAAAACAAACTTTCAACCTTCCCTGAGCCTCTCCAATTCGTGCCCAGGGACACCAGGACTGCAGTACACAACACTGAGCAAGACGAGTCTTACAATTTGTACCAAGCTTTGGAGGATGCTGTAGAAGAGACGTAACTGGCCTCTTACTTTATTTCACCTGGATTTGCAGAACATCTACTACTAAGTTTAAAGGCTTTGTCTGCCAATTCTACCATTATCTGGGTTAGTTTAAAACCAGTTTCAATTTGCATTCCTACCACTTGCTGCAAATGGATGCACCCCCAAACAGACACCACCATTTCCTGTCTTATCACTTTGCTCCAAAAATAACCCAGACTCAGCCTTCACTCTCCCAGCTTCAGTTCTGGTGCCTTTTAACATTGAGAAAAGGCAGCTTCTCTAGGACCAAAGTAACACTTTGCCACCTCTTCCCTGATCAATTCTGCCATCTAGCCAGTTTGGCCTGACAAACCTGGAGGCAGGAGGTTGTGATCCTGGTCTCTCCTCGGCAGCTTACAGAGGATTCTTACTGATTTCAGCTACACCTGGACAGACACAGCCTTGAAGCTAGGACCTTTGCAACACTGCTCATTGCTGGTTTGCGCTTCTAACTTGCCTCTACAGAGCATGGTTTGGGACAGCAGCATGCAGACTTGCAGCCCGCTTGCAGAAATAGTGTCAACTCAAGTAGGACATACATATTTTAACTTGGGAAGAAACAGCTCTTTAAAATGGCCTATCTGCAAATTGATACAATGAGCAGAGAAACGTGGCTTCCATAACTTGAGTATGCACAGACCAAGTTGTGTCTTGGTAAGTTGGCTCATTCTGCAAAGAGCCAGGAACCGGATACAACACAACCATGCCTTCTGTACTGCGTTTCACAAGGGGTGGGCTCAGACAGTGCTTGAGTTTTGCAGTACAGGAACAGCAGTGCACCTTGCTGGAATCAGCCCCACTGTACAAACCGCTAAATACGGAAAACGAGAAAAAACACAGAAGGAACAAGTAGCACCTTCTACATCACTATTCTTAACTGGTATTTTCTCACCCTAAAATATCAATGCCTAAAATATCCAGAACATTAGCATTTTATGAGGTGTTTCAGTACAGTTACAGAAAGTAATTAATGACTTCAGATCTCTCCTTCCCTAGAGCAGAAATGGTCTGTAAAAAGCAAGTTCAGATAATTGGTTTTGGCCACCCAGAGATGCTGTGACTAAACACTTCCAGTCTTTGCTCCATCTGAAAAGTATCAGTATGATCATGTCCAAGCCTGCAAGAATGCTTTGTTACAATAAAATCTGTAACTTCTCTTCCCCTCCTTCACCTAATTTAGTTCTGCATATGGCCTTTACCCCCAACCTTTTTCACTGAACATCTGACTGGTACCAAGTTAAGGCTTTCTATTAGCTCTCACTGTGACTAATCTCTCTTGTCTGGATTTTAATCTGGATCACAGTGAGAAGAACGGAACTTGAATTTAAATTAAAGCCAAAAATTAAACAGTAAAAGCATGGAATTTGTTATCACATGGTGGGAAAAAGGGTTGGGCTTTCAAGAAAGGGATTACTTTCACTCCTATTAAAATCAGAAGAAGGTTGACTCTTAGTCTCTCCAACACCAAATGAATACAAGGCATTTGATTTGGGGCCTACAAGAAAGACAGGGAGGGACAAGGGCAAGTAGTGATAGGATGAGGGGGAATGGCTTTAAACTTGAAGGGGGAAGCTTTAGATGAGACATTAGGAATAAATTCTTCACACTGAGGGTGGTGAGGCATTGGCACAGGGTGCCCAGGGAAGCTGTGGATGCCACATCCCTGGAAGTGTTCAAGGCCAGGTTGGATGGAGCCTTGAGCAGCCTTGGCTGGTGGGAGGTGTCCCTGCCCACGGCAGGGGGGGGTGGAACTGGATGTGTTTTAAGGCCCTTTCCAACCCAAACCATTCTAGGATTCTATGAATACGATGCAATTTTGAAAACTCCACCTATGAAATTACATCATTCTGTGGAATCTTACATAAAGGCAGCAATACAATGAAATAATAGTGAATCTTTCAATGAAATCATAATAAATGAATCTAGGGACCTGATCTTTACAGTAATTGCTTTTAAAAAAATAAAGGTAGAGAAACATTGGTGCTCTTCATGCACTCCCTGAGCACACAGTCCAGGAGAGCACGCTGCCCGATTACCCATGGCAGCAGACACTGGTAAGCCAGCACAAACTTCAAACTGCTAGAAAGTGCAGCAACAAATGGCTGAAGCATGGCTGTAGAGCAGTTTTTGTCAGTGAAAAAGTCCTCAATTCATTTTCTAAAAAGCAAGACATGAAAGAGCACCAACAAAACCCAAACATAAAAAAAGAGAATATAAAAGTCTACTGGATTTTTACTAAAATAGCCCTGCTTTCACTAGTATTATTATAAAAAGTTTAATGCCGTTACAAGCTCATCTCTTTACATACCTGTTGGTGAACTCTTCGAAAGAAGAAAACAGAAGGTAGTCAATGGCACTAAAATCTTGGTCTGTTCCATTTAAATGAAACTGCAAAAACACCAGTTCCTTTTTTTTCACATCACGAGGGCCTCGAACAATCAAAGCATACTTCTGTAAGCAAACAGAGGGACGGTGAAAGTAGCAAAGGAATCTTCATTAACTGTTTGTGATTTTCCTATTTGTCACTCACTCTACAGAAACCTAAAACACACCGAGACGTTCTTGTCCACTAATAAGCATATGTCTATTTAAATATTTAACAAGAACGCCAATTGAATCCCTCGTTTTAGTTTAAAAATGAAGTTTTTACATAAAAATTTAGTGTTTTTCTAAGAGATCTGCTTAGTTCTAACATAGACCTCTGGGTTCATGTGGAGTTACCAGTCAAGGCCCCAAAACCTGCATTCTGCAGAAGGACAATCAAAACTGTTTCGAGCATTAAAGTCTAGGAACCTGCAGCTCTTGATATGAAGCAAGTTAGCATGGACTCTGACATGGAGAACATCAGGCTTCTCCTTGAGAAAAAGCAGCGTTTCGCAGCCCTCAGAACCTCAAGTAAGCTGCTGAAAGGAATAAAAAAAAAGAGCAACAAAAATTGCTGGCAGGCAAAATACAACCTCAAGTAGTGCAGGCATTATATTGAACTGTGAGCTGCTGCTTGCAAAAGGACTCAGGCAATTTGAACACGGCTCTATTGAATCTGCAAGCTTCTAAATGAATCTAGCATGCAGTGTAACAAACTAACCACCTGCATTTTAAAATATGCTAAAGGACTATATCAGTGGCAGAAATTAAATTATACTTGAACATAGAATAACAATTTCAATTACACCGAGGAGCTGCTTCCCAGAAAGAGACGGTGACTAGACAAAAGCCAAAACAAAGAGGAAAAAAGTTGACCATACAGGTACCTAGATTGTTCCTGTTTAGTTTCCTCAAAAACAATCTAAGCAATTACTTTAGTTACAAATGAACCCAATTAATTAATTTTTGAACATTTATTCATACAGATGCAAGATTCCTTGCATTTTTAAGGGCAATTTAGGACAATCACTCATTTTACCCATCTTATTTGCTCACAGCATTTCAGTGCAATGAAACATTTGATTCCCAGTTAAGATTTCTCCAAGTGTGACTAAAATAGTTTATTATTCCCAGCAAATACACACACACAAAGAAGAGATAAGCTATTCTGCTTTAATGGAATAACTGCTATTGCTTCCAATCAAAGCTGGATTTACTATATGAAGGAGTATGCTTGCCAGTTCATTTAGGAGAGAAATGAAGCGAGAGTTTCATTATGAAAAGTGACTTATTTTGTCCCATTCAGGTTTTCACGCTGCACACACCCACATGACAGCTGATCATCCGTAACACATACACACACTGACTGGGGTCTTTTACATTTCTGAAAACAAAAGGACAGATGGCTTGAAAAAAAACTAGAAGCAAGGATTTTTTGCAGCACTGCTAGTAAATATTTTTACTTTCAAACTTCAGAAACCCCACACTGAATAAGCTTTGTTCTGTTATATTATTACCATAGTTTGGTTAGTAAAAGGATCTGTGTAGTTGATTCTTTGAGTGGTGCATTCAATGGTTCCTGGCTGACCTGGATTTATCAGAGGCGGAATGTGATCATAGTAATGATGCTTGCAGCTAAGCAGTCGAGCCTTGCCTGGATAAAAGGCAATACCTATTTTGGGAGAAAAAAAAAAAAAACATGGAAGAGAACTGATTTCTTTCCCAAGTGCATAGATTCTCATTCTGGGATTTAATCCCACAGGATACTGAGTTAATCCTCAAGATCCAGCAAAACAATCAATTTAAACCACGTGCTTCAGCCTTTTTCTGGAGCACGACGAACGTGCCAGCTGAATGAGGACAGAAGCCTCGTGATGTGTTGGAAGAACCACCGTTCATGTTCTGTTACAACAGTTCAAGGTTGACAGAAACTACTAAGTGTCCTTAGTCTTCCCACAAGCCAGCAGCTAATACATCAGTCTCTCTTGCCTCAAATGGAATGACTGTATAAAGTAAATTAGGAGACTACTGGGGCGTGTAGCGTTTTAGCATGCACATGTTTTCAGACACTATCCTTTAACATGTCAAATTTTAATTGGAAATAATGTATGTACCATACATGACAGATCAAAGATCACTGGCTGATCTAACAGAAGTGGAAAGACGCTCTTCAGAACATCTAGCATCTTCTGTTCACCAAAGACGATGTCATAATGAAGATCAACGCCATCAAACAAGTACCAACTGTTAAAATCTATTATTGCTGATATCATTGAGTAAGCAGGCTACCATTTCACCCACATGGAAATTCATATACACCACAAACCTACCATTACAGACCAACAGCGTGCATTAAAAGAACCTCAGTCACCTCAGCTGTAGAAGACTAGCAAAATACAAGGCCCAAACCCAAAAATCCTGTTACGCCACATATGCCACGTTATTGGAAACAAGCTTGCTTGAAGACAATCTAGACCAACTACCATAAAAAGGTACGATTTTAGTTATTAGATGTGATTAACTCACACAACAGAGATGACCTGTCTGCCAAATTGCGAGACATGGAAGCAGTCAGCATGCATCAGTCAAAAAATGCTTTAACCTTTCCTTCAGCGCTCTTGTGCTTGCAACCTGCCACCTCATCACTTTAACAGATCAATGAAGTAAAGGGCTATATTAATTTAGGTTCTCTGATCTAGCAGGGATCCTTGACAATACTTTTGGACTTATACGTAATTTGTTCTGTTTCTTTAAATGACATTTTCTTCCTGTTGAAAATCTCGGGGGGAGGAGGGGAGGGGGAGGGGAACAAAACAAAGGGAGCAGCCTGCTCTTGCAGTCAGGTCTGTATGGTCCAAACGCAAGGATCTACTTAGAGAGCTGGGCCTAACTGACCATACAGAATATAGCAGCAAGTTGAAACACTCACCTTTCAGCCACAGTTACTGGTGTGGTTATTTGTAAAGTGTGGTAACACTTCAAAGAGAAGTGTTATTTTTAAATTGGAAACTGACCTACACCTGTTAGAGCTGCATTTGCTACCACAGCTCTATTTATGAATGGTTACTGGGTAATTTAAAGAAGTAATAATGATAGAACTCAGTAAGCAAAAATTCTCTTGTGGCACAATCCTTCTTTTTGAGCTGCAGCACAACCTCCTGATGCCACGCTGCATTTTTATGCCAACATGGTTCCTTGCAGTCACATCGCATTTTCATTGCCTACTGATGTAATACCAAGTTGTAAACAGTGCAGAAATGAAGCAGAAAGTGGTATCATGGTTATTTTGTGATTGGTTGAAGAAATTCACCTTCTTTACTGTAAATGGCATCGCACTGGCCAGTGCAGTAGCACTGAGGTCCTGAAACACATTTTACGTGCTACCCTGTTTGAACGATACAGTTCGGGAAGTACTTCCAGAAGACATTATCTTCTTTCCCCAAAAGAGGACCCTAAAGTCTGAAAACACTTCTTAACCCTCAAAACGTTGCATAACGCTCCACAGCGACTGTTATTCATGTTATCAGCATGAAAGCTCCCCAAATCTCCCATAAAATATTAACATTTCTGCGCAAAGTCAATACAACATAGATTTAAAAAAAAGAGAAAAGTGAAAGACTTGTGTCAAGCATTATAGGCACTCTGGGCCCTGGAGACCAACATCAAAAATGTAAAATAATCTAAGATAAATGTGAACAACAACTCAACCCTTTTTGTTTGTTACCAGTCTTACCAGGTGCATCGTACAAGGACACTTCCTTGTACGAGACAGACATCACCGGGTGCTTGAGCTTCTCCCTGAAGTCACTGATGGTTTGGTAGACAAGGAACACAGCTACAGCCATGAGCAGCAGATAAATAAACAGAAGAATTACTGAAAAAACATTCTTTAGGCAGGTCTTGCTGAAACGCAAAGAAGGGGCAGAGGTACCCAGTTCACTATCTGGAACCAAACAGAATATGGATTAGGACTTCAAAACACAGATATTTGGGCTGAATTTATGCAGTGTCCATTTAAAGATCACTTGAGAGGAAAGTTGCCTCAAACTCAGCTTGATTTAAAAAGAACTCCACAAATATTGCTGGTTTTGACTATCAGTCATACAGATGCTTCCTTCTCCAGCACGAGGCACAATCACCCAGAGACTGTGCCTCTTTTTCACATTTTGAATTTGGCACTCTGCTTAAGGACACAGCAGGCAGGAAACAAGGCTTATTTTGAAGAAGCACAACTCAGAAACAAAGTTCAAAGTTCATAAGAAAAAAGAAGTTTGTTGACGGTCAATCTTTCCTCCCGGAAAAAACAACTCCTTTCCCTCCACCCCAGCCTGAAGTGATTCTTACACACTCAGCACGTGCATCAGCAGAGAGATTTCGTATTCTAATGCTCCTACACAGCTACCTGCATTGCATTTCCACCATGGCAGAAGTCACTAGATACTTGTTACCCTCTCATTGTTGGACTCTAGTTTGTAACTCCTTGTGCATGCTACATACAAGTTTCACAAAAGGATTCTTCCAATTACAGCTAGAAAAAGACCAATCCAGCTCTCTCAGAGTCTCCTTGCCTTCAAAGCTTGTTTTCTGAACCTCTTCGCACTAGTCTCACTTGTGCACAGACACTGCTTTCCCCCTTACTCCTTGCATCCACCATTTCTTTTGGCAATACTTGCAAGGAAAAATTCATGTACTCGTGAGTTACACATCATGTTTGTTACAAATCATGTTTAGATTGTGAGCAATGGATAGCTGAACACACAAAAAGAGCATTGAAACCCAACGTATGAAAGGAGATAAGTATGCATATTTTATGCTGACTCTTCTGTGTTGTGTAATTAAATGAGTCAGGCCCTCCCAGGCCATGCCACGCTCTGCCCTTTGACAATAATAGCATGGTTCGGTGTTTGTTCCTTAGCACAAACACCAGCCTTTTAGTAAATGCTACTGAACACATAACTAACGTCTTTGAAAGGTCCGTGGTCACACACATGTTTCCAAGTTACACGCCTGGAGATGGCAGCCAAGGCAAATAGGACATTAATATGCATAAAACTGCACTATTGAAACATGCTTGTCTTGAACAGCTGCAAAGCATTAGGTGATACTCATTCCAGGTTGGCTTCCCTTAATGCCTACATCTGAGCTGCAATGAGCCCATTTAACACTGCCTCAAACCCTCCAAAAGCAGGTCCGAACAGTTTAACTAAAATCTGTTTAAAAGCAAATACGCTCACTATTCCATCTTGCTCACATAAATCTGGCACAGACTTCGCTGGCAACTCACTGTGATCACAGACACCACAAATCAGGTAAGGTACAACACAAAGGAAGGTGATGTACTAAGCTAGCTCAGAACCAGATGTGCTGAATCTTCTTTCATCGAGCACAATTAACAACAAAAAAAATATCCTCATCTCAATTCTTGGAAGAACTCCTTGGTTTTCCATCAGTACTTATTCCCCAAAACAAGTAATTTAGTGTCTTGTTTGCTTCCAGAAGTGCAGTTAAAAAAAAAAAAAAAAAAAAAACCAAAACAAAAACCAGCAACCAAACCCACACACAGGAGCGGCTTATGAGGCACTTAAAATTGGTCAATAGTTCTCACCTGGTAAAATAACAGAGCTGGCATCTTCATGAACTTCCATCTCTCCTCCTCTCTCATCTGTTGGGTTTTCAGATACTTGCTCCACATCTTCACTCAGCTGTGTAGTTAAAAGAGTGGTTCAATTTCCAAACATGCTCTCAACTTGCAATTGCTGGAATTTCTATGGTACAAATAAAAGATGCTCCAACTAACCAAACACACAAAATCATGCCCCCAGTCCAACAGCACCCAACATCTCTCCCACTTGTTCACAAGAGCCACATTTATGTAGACCTGAAACTAAAAATTAAGCAACTTGCATGCTGCAAAAAGAGAAAAACAGCACATTAAGTTTAACCTACTTCTACCCTGCTGCTTCAAATAACATCACCTTTCATTTTTCAAGATCAAAGCAATTGTTTCTCCGGCAGCTTCAGCTCACTTTAAACCCCCAATTAGGACCAGGCCCTCTGAAACAAGCAGGAACTTTGTTCTGTCACCCCAAAATGTATTTTTAGGCATAAACAAACCACAGCACATACCAGCAAACAGAGCATTAGCGCTTCTTAATGAAGAGGTGCAGAAGGAGCGAGTGGCACTTTGACAGGTATTAGGGCATGTAACTCAAATGCAGTCTCAGCCACATAGGTAGGTGGGTCATTACCAGACAACAGTCAAACATCCCTACATTTCTGGTACTTATGTGAGCTCACTGTACATATTATTGTACATTAGTGGTTATGCAACTAATTAGTCTTCCAGTGTTTCTAAAACAGCAGCAGAAACCAAATGTTTTCTTGTTTTACTGTTCAGAGCTCTGGTTCTAAACTGCTAAGACACTTCCATCAAAGTCAGAAGCTTCTCACATCAGGTAGGCATCTCATGAGATTGTGAAGCACTACACTTACTATACATATGTGTATATATATATCTATATACACATATATACACACACAGTATATCCTCCATGTTTTCCAAATTTCTTTCATGGTAGGGAACAACATGTAGCAAGGCAAACTTGGGCACAAGCTTACAGCATATCATGTGCTGCACAGTATCTGTCCAAGCTGAACACTCAGCATCACCTACTTAATTAGTTAAGGGAGATGAACTTTGTTCCTAACTCAAGGGAAATGGGTGCACAGTGAATGCAGCAGCCACACTGAATGAAATTGAACTTTACATCCCCAACTTACTCCACAGTAACATGCGTTTATCCATAAGGAAGTGCTTTTCTTTCTCCCAGCTTTAATTCAGTATTGAAACGATCATCATTATACCATTAACAAATCATCATTTGCATTTATTAGGAAAGAGTCCTCTCATTTTACGTCTTCGAAGTCTGACGTAAAGTCTCCATTGCCTCCTGCAGTATTTCTATATTCTTTTCCACCATGCAAAGCAAGTTACCTAGTTGTTTTTAAATTCTTTGCACACGAATAAAGCATTATTTCCCATGGTGTGAGGCATGGAGTGAACATGTAACTAGTAGGCTAAATTCAGCTCAATTGCAGGAGACTTACCACGGGCCAACTGAAGATTTTTTTTTTTCCAATTATCTTCATAAAATAAGGGTAAATTAACACTCTGCTCCTTTTTGAGGAACCACACCAGTTCTCCTCATTTGCCTGACCCAGAATAAGCTATTCTGACACAACAGGAGTATTTATTGAACCTTTTCTACTGGTTAAGCTAAATCAGCTGAAAAGCCAGTTCAAATTATGCTCATGCAAATTCCTTATACCAGAGCTGATCCAAAAAGTTAAACTTAAGAAGTTACAAAGTCAGTGCAGGTTTTCAGCTGACTCCCACACCTCTCTGGTTCAGCAGCAGTGCGCAAAGTACATGCATCTCATTGACTGGGGTTATGTAGAGGGAAAGTGAATTCTATTCCCAATAGCAAGATCCCAACACAGGATTAAACAAGAACACAATATGCAACATTTCTTGTCCTCTCAAGAAGACCTATAGCAACTCTTCAACACCTCAGAGAAGAGAAGAAAAACTCAGTAAGTATAACTTTTCAGCATTCTATTGAAACAAATCAAAAAGCCAAACAACATGTGATGTCCAGAGGGAGATTCGTGACAAGTGGTATCCCCCAGGGGTCTGTACTGGGACCAGTGCTGCTTAATATTTTCATTGATGACACAGGCAGTGGGATCAAGTGCACTCCCAGCAGGTCTGCAGATGACACCAAGCTCAGTGGGGCAGTGGTCACATCAAAAGGACGGGATGTCATCCAAAGGGATCTGGAGAAGGGGAGCTGTGGGAACCTCATGAGGTTCAACACGGCCAAGCACAAGGTCCTGCACCTGGGTCAGGGCAGCCCTCGGTGTCAACACAGGCTGTGGGACGATGTGATTGAGAGCAATCCTGCCGAGAAGGACTCAGAGGTGCTGGTTCATAACAAACTCGACATGAGCTGGCAGCACAGAAGCCCAACCACGTCCTGGGCTGCATCAAGAGAAGTATTGGCAGTGGGGCAAGGGAGGGGATTCTGTCCTTCTGCTCCTCTCTTATGAGGTCCCACCTGGAGTGTTATGTCCAGTTATGGAACCTTCAACATAAGTAGGATATGGAACTGTTGGAACAGGTCCAAAGGAGGGCTCAGAGGGCTGGAGCCCCTCTGCTATGAGGACAGGCTGAGAGAGTAGGGGTTGTTCAGCCTGGAGAAGAGAAGGCTCCGGGGAGACCTTCCAGTACCTGAAGGAGCTACAGGAAAGCTGGAGAGGAGCAAGTAGTGACAGGACAAAGGGGGGAATGGCTTTAAATCGGAAAGGGGAAGCTTTAGATTGTACATCAGGAAGAAATTCTTCACGCTGAGGGTGGGGAGGCACTGGCACAGGTTGCCCAGGGAAGCTGTGGGTGCCCCCTCCCTGGAAGTGTTCAAGGCCAGGTTGGATGGGGCCCTGAGCAGCCTGGGCTGGTGGGAGGTATCCCTACCCATGGCAGGGGGTTGGAACTGGATGATCTTTATGGTCCCTTCCAACGCAAATCATCCTATGATTCTATGTTTCATCATCTCTGCTCACAAGGCAGAGATAGTTTCATAAGCTTTTCACACATAAAACCAGTGAAGGACAGCTAGTCAAAAGCAGGAGAGCTGACATTGCCTCAGGTGCAGTGAGTAGGTTGAGATAATACAGAATACCCTCTAAAAACCAAGTAATTTCACTGCAAATCCCAAACACCTGACTTGACAAGTGACGACCTTGCATAACCCCCCTGAGGCAACCAAGAGCCTAGCACTGTTCATGGCCCAGCCACTGCATCCTGAGCCAAAGCATTCCCACACTAACTCTACAAGGCACAGCAGCAAAGAACTACAAACCAAACAACTCACAGATATATTGAGCTACAGCCTCCTCATGACTGGGAAGCCCACACTGCATGCACTATGGCATGACAGCTGATTTTAGTTTCTCCACACTTCACGGAACCCTCAAATCAAGGCAACCGAGAACAGTGAGCCTGGCATATGCCACTAGTGTTCACTCTCACAGGCCAGCTCTTCCTACACCCTATTTTTGATAAAGGGGTTAAGTGTGGTGCTAATGCAGAAGGAACACAAACTTCCAGGGTAGGTAAGCTTGCAAATAGCACGCAGAGATAGGACAGGATGTCACGAGCAGGAATGACATGAAACAGACCTTTGTTTAGCATTCCTCCTAGGCTCAGCATGTGCATGCTGAGCAAGAAACAATTGCAGGAGTCTGCTCGTGACCAGGCAGTTCCTTTTCAGCATACAGAAAAGCCCTGGACAGAAGCTCAGAAAAGGTAATTCTAGGCATTTGAGCATCCCTGCTAGAGGCAGGAGCATCATGGACTGCCCCATGTGCTGGAAAAGGAATGGAAACACTGCTGCTGCACTTACACACCATCTAGACTTGCGCCACGGAGTTTGTGGCAATCCTAAACATATGGAGCAGCATCAGCAGTGGCTGACACACAAGGTGGAAATGTAACATGCGTAGTCCAGTCCATAGTTCAAGCATTGATGCTACTTCATTAAGTCTCTCAAGCACCTCCTCTAAGTACAAGCTCTTACATGAGTTAATTTCATACTGATAATCACAGGATAAAACTTCCTACTAGATAAAAACCTTCCTAAATAAAAGGAAAATTTCTCCATGCAGGCCTTTTGCTGGTTCACTGATTCATCACTTTTCAGCGCCTTCTAGCCTGGCAGGAAAACTGGAAGCTGAAACTAAACAGACAGTACTAAACCAAATTAGTATGTATTAAAACAGAGCCCCAAACTACACATCACATGCAGAGGAAAGCAAACACCTGCATCGTGCTCACCTGCAAGATGCAAACAACAATGACCTGCTCCAAGTTCCCACCGCTGCAGAACTTGGCACAAAATGCTAGTCTCTCCATCGGGAGAGATAGGAACTCCGATGCTGGAGCCCGTACATTGACATGCAAACCAGGGACTGCCTGGGGCTCTTGGCAGGAGGATAATGCAGCCCTCAGTTGCACATGTGGAAGCTCTGGCACCAAAGCCGCTGCTTCTCACGCCCCACAGACCTTGTCAGGAAAACCCCATTTACAGAGTGCACTGGCCAGCAGCACCTGGCTCACACAACTACAAGCACCAACGCCTATGATTCTAACCCTTGTTACAGGTAAAACCCAGAATCACAGAATGATTTGAGTTGGAAGGGACCTTAAAGCCCATCCAGCTCCAAACCCCCTGCCATGGGCAGGGACACCTCCCACCAAACCAGGCTGCACAACACCCCATCCAGCCTGGTCTTGAACACTTCCAGGGAAGGGTATCCACAGCTTCCCTGGGCAACCTCTGCCAGAGTTTCACCATCTTCATCATAATAATTTGTTCCTAGTGTCTAATCTAAATCTTCCCCCTTCCAATTTAAAGCCGTTCCCCCTTGTCTTATTGCTACTTGTTCCTCCCCAGCCTTCCTGTAGCCCCTTCAAGTACTTCAAGGGCTATGAGGTCTCCCCAAAGCCTTTTCTTCTCCAGGCTGAACAACCTCATCTGGTCCTCACAGCAGAGATGCTCTGATCATCTTCGCAGCCCTCCTCTGGACCCGTTCCAACAGTTCCATATCCATTTTACATCAAGGATTCCAGAACTGGACATAACACTCCAGGTGGGGCCTCATGAGAGTGGAGTAGAGGGGCAGAATCACCTCCCTAGCCCTGCTGGCCACGTTTCTATTGATGCAGCCCAGGATGTGTTTGGCCTTCTGGGCTGTGAGCACACATTGCCAACTCATGTCAAGCTTGTCATGAACCAGCACCCCAAGTCCTTGTCGGCAGGGCTGCTCTCAATCACATCGTCCCCCAGCCTGTTGATACTGGGGGCTGCCATGACCTAGGTGCAGGACCTTATGCTTGGCTGTGTTGAATCTCAAGAAGTTCACACAGCCCCACTTCTCCAGCTTGTCCAGGTCCCTCTGGATGACATCCCGTCTTTCTGGTGCGACAGCTGCCCCACTCAGCTTAGTGCCATCTGCAGAAGCGCTGAGGGTGCCTTCGATCTCGCTGTCTGTGCCATCGATGATAACGCGAAGCAGCGCTGGTCCCAGTACGGACCCCTGGGGCACCGCCTGCCACATGGAACCCGGCGCACCCAACGCCCGTCTCCTCCCGGCAGGCGCAGCCGCCGGTACGGGTGGTGGGGAGGGGGCTCGGGCAGCACCGGGCTTACGGCGAGACTCCCCGGACCAGACGTGCGGGGGATCCGGGGGGAGGGGGTGGCTCCGTGCGGGGTAGCCGCTTCCCCAGCGCTCCTCGGCCCCAGCGGAGCCGCACAGAGACCCGAGGTCCCGGTGATAGCTCTGAGCGCGAGCGCCCAGCACGCCCCGGGTGCGGGTTCCCCGTCCCGTCGGTCCCGCAGCCCTGCCCCATCCCGTCCCGTACCTCCTGGTAGGATGCGGAGACCTCCTGCCTTAGCATGGCATCGGCAGGCAGCGGCAGCCGCTGCGGGGCCGGCGGCAGCCGAGCCGGGCAGAGCCGAGCCCGCACCGCCCTGCCCGGGCAGGCCCACGCAGGCGCCAGGGCTCCCCGCCCGCCGCTTCCCGCCCGGCGCCGGGGCCGCTGGGAGCCGTAGTCCGGCGGGCGCTGGGCCCGGGCGGTGCGGAGGGGCCAGGCACCTGGAAGGTGGAAGGGGTGCCCTATGCGTTTCATGCAAGAAGAGTTTATAAGCCCTGCAGGCTTGACACGGCCCCTCACACAGGGATGTGGCCCACAGGTCATCTGCCCCATAGGGTGGTAACGCCCTCACGCCCCTGTCCTCTCATTCTGTGCTGCTTGGGTCATCCAGAAGGGCACAACGAAGATGCTGCTTTGGATTAGCTACTCCAGCTCTGCGTACACCCATGTACAGAACTGCGTTTGCACAGCCGGTGGGAAAAGGTGTCACCTCAGGCAACATGCAATGTGTGTCCTCAGAGGTGGATGTATGGATTTTGTGCAAGAAGAGTTTATAAACAATCCTTAAAGCAAAGATCAATTTCTGTCTCTTATTTACTCCCTGGATCCTTCTCAGACCTGTTCAGTTTTCACAGAGATGCCAACTAGGGATTTGAATTACAGCACGGTAGTCAGGAAGACTGGGTGCTTGTGGGAGCCGGCACAGCAGAATGCAGGAAAAATCACAAATCACGGCTGAAATGCAAAGAATGAACTTATTTTCATTACTTCAGAGAGCAGTGGATCTCTGAAACAATACCTGGGCAGAGGCACCTAAGCAGGAACACAGGCACTGCAGAGTTTGAGAGTCTGCTTTTGAACCTGCTGGGTTTGCCTGCGTATCAGGGGTTCACAGAGGTGTAGTTTTCCTCTGTGCTTCGATCTTTCCCACAGCAGGGTAGGAATCTCAAGGATGTTTGCTACAGTGCTTCAGAGTTTATTATAGGCACCAGCAGCAAGGAACCCCTCAGCATTGCCATCCCACCCATAACCTCCCTTGTTCTCCATGTTCAGGCTGCAGGGGACGATTGTGCTCCAAAAGGTGCTACAAGGCTCGCAATGCCATCGAGGGTCTTGTTCCAGCTTCCAGAACTTGCCAAGTCATTCCTACCAAGCACTGGCTGTGAGCAGCACAAAGCTGTCCCGTGCAGCCTAGTTGCTCATCGCAACCATAAGAGGATTTTTGGTAAGGCTTACAGGGACATTCATGCTACGGAAGACACAGAGGCATTCTGTGTAGTGCTGGGGAAATGGGAGCCTTTTCTAAACCACACACTTAGAATCCTAGAATCACTGAGGTTGGAAAAGACTTCTAAGGTTATCGAGTCCAGCTGTCAGGCCCACACAACCATGCCTACTAAAACATGTCCTGAAGTGCCATATCAACATGGTTTTTGAACACCTTCAAGGAAGGAGACTCCACCTGGGCAGCCTGTTGCAATGCTTCAGCACTCTTTTGGTGAAGATTTTTTTCCTAATATCCAATCTAATCCTCCCCTCGTGCAACTTGAGGCCATTTCCTCTTGTCCTATCACTTGTTACTTGGGAGGAGAGACCAGCACTTTACAACACAAACTCTCCTACTCAAGACTGAACTAGACTGGAAAAACAATTCAAAACAAGTTTGCCAGCTCTCCCCAAGATACACACAATATTGCTTTTTTGAAAATTGTTTTTAATTTTTGCTGCTCAAGGCTGTTTGCAAAACACCAAAACAACAGACTCGCTTGGCAACCAGACAGAACTTCTGCAGGGCTCCTGAGAAGACCCACCCACGCTGCACTGTCAAAAAAGCAGCACCAATGGGGCACTCCAGGAAGATAAAAGCCAAAACTACGTAGGAGCTGACTCACAAGCCATCCGTCCACAAATACCGACACAGCTATTTTTCTTTCCCAGTGTGGAAGTAAATGTTTCATCATTGACAAAAAGCATGCACAACATTTCTTGCATTGAGATGCAACGCTGTAGTGGAGTCCCTCCTCAGCAGATCATTTCCCTGGGCCTAAGACCCACATCTAGTAAGTTAATAACCAGGGTCTAAAGTCCTTTGACAACAGTCCTAATACACAGCTTCTCCTTTCAGAAAGAATTTAAGTTCCTTTTATTTTTTTTGAGAGTTCTGTGTTTCAAAGGCAGGCCCTAACTCTCCCCTAAATCAATAACGCTTCAGACAGACATTGGCTAGCATTTAGCACTTGCAGCCCTCCTCTGGGGAGACACTAATAAATAATTATTTCAGAAGAAAAGGCAAATCTATAATGTAACTTGAAGCAAACTGACAAATCAGACTTTTGCATATTTCCCAGCAGCATGGGGCTCTGTGGCAAGCCATGCAGGGTATTTGCAGGCAGAGCAACCAGGCAAATGCCAAAGCATTTTCTCGCATGGAGCGTTCAGGAGCTGTTTTGTCCAAAGCCTTAATAAAGGTCACTTTTCTGCTTGACATTTCATAGCTGTCTTGTGGTATGTGGAGTCAGCAAATAGATGTGACGGACAACCAGGTTGGGAACCCCATTCTGAAGCCCAGCTATTGTTCCAGCAGTGCAGGAAAACTTCACTGCCTAAGGAGAATCACAGTAACAATCTTGTAGACTTTCACCCTAACAGGATCCATACTCAGCTTACTACACCGGATAGCAGCCTGCAGCTCCCAAACAGCCACAGCAACTCACCTCCCCAATGACCTGGCTCTGCAGGCTTGGCCCAGCTCTTCATATAGGGATGCGGCCCATTGGTTGTCACCTCCATGGTGTGGTGACGTGCCCTCTCTCCTTTGTGCCGCTCATCTTGCACTGCTTTGGTCATCCAGAAGAGAATGATGAAGATGTTGCTTTGGATAAACTACTTCAGCACTGCTTACACCAACGTACAGAATGGCCTTTGGACAGCCTGTGGGAAAAAGTGTTACATCAAGGAAACATGGAACGGGTGACCTCCAATGTGGATATATGGATTTTATGTAAGAAGAGTTTATAAACAATCCTTAAAGCAAGGATCAAAGCCATTTCTGTCTCTTATTTACTGCCTGGATCCTTCTTGGACCCGTTCAGCTTTCACAACGCACCATACAAGGCACAGAGATACCCAATAGGGATCTGAATTACAGCACGGTAGTCAGGAAGACTGGGTGCTTGTGGGAGCCAGCACAGCAGGATGCAGGAAAACCCACAAACCACAGATGAAATGCAAAGATTGAATTTATTTTCATTACCTCGCAGAGCAGTGGATCTCTGAAGCAATACCTGGGCAGAGGCACCTAAGCAGGAACACAGGCACTGCAGAGTTTGAGAGTCTGCTTTTGAACCTGCTGGGTTTTGCCCGCATATCAGGGGTTCACAGAGGTGTAGTTTTCTTCTGTGCTTTAATCTTTCCCACAGCAAGACAGGAAACTCAAGGATGTTTGCTAGGGTGCTTTGGAGTTTATCATAGGCTTGTGTTATCTGAACACAAAGATTCTATTTGTCAGGCACACAAGGCTAAGCAATGATTAGGATGACGTGTGGTTTTCTACACCCCAGCTGCCAAGTCCCTTCAGCATGTTTACAATCCTCCTCACCACTCTTCCATTACATTTTCACAGTGCTGGAGCATCAAACATCAAAGTCTTAAATCCTTCAGGTTCCCATTTGCCAGCACTATAGTGAGGGATGTGATATATATACACATGTAAATTGAAAAAAAGTGTCTAATTTTCTTAATTCTATCCAGAATTACAAACATCAAACTGATTATTCTTATGCCAGCCCAGAACGTTTCCCTGTGCTGTATTTATAGTATGGAGAAATCACATCGGCATGGACCTGGAATACCACCCCCGGCTCTGGAATCCTGTAGCACAGGAAGGACACGGGCCTGTTAGAGCGAGTCCAGAGGAGGCCATGAAGGTGCTCCGAGGGCTGGAGCGCCTCTGCTGTGGGGGCAGGCCGAGAGACCTGGGCTTGTTCAGCCTGGAGAAGGCTCCGTGGAGGCCTCCTACCAGCGCACAGACGTGGGCACGGCTTACAGGGGGCGTGGTTTGAAGCCGGAGCCTTGAATGCGTGGGCGTGGCCTGAGGGTGTCGGTGGGCTCCGGAGGTGTGGGCGGGGTCTGAGCGGGGCGGCCGTGGGCGGGGCTTGCGGGGCGGGGCTTGCGGGGCCTGTGCCGTTATGGCGGGCGGCGCGGTGCGGCTGCTCCTGGCCGTCCTGCTCGGCGGGCTGCCCGTCCCGGCCCTGGGCGAGGCCGGGCGGGAGCCCCGCGTTAGACCGCCGCCCCCGGCCCCCGTGCGGCTCTTCACCGAGCCCGAGCTGGCCAGATACGACGGGCGGCAGGTAGGGCCCGCGCCCCCCTGGGCCGTGCTGGGGAAGGGTCCCGGCCTCACCCCGCAGCGCTGCCAACTTCCCTGTTGCTCCGTGCCCGGGCACCACGCTACAGCCTGGATCTGCCCTGCTCTGCCAGTCCCTCCCGCCCGGGAATTATGGCATAGCTCGATTCTTGGGCACTGGCGAGAAGTTCTGGAACCGACAGATTAAGGAGGATATAGAACTGTTGGAACGGGTCCAGAGGCTACAAAGATGCTCAGAGGGCTGGAGCACCGCTGCTGTGGGGACGGGCTGGGAGAGTTGGGGTTGTTCAGCCTGGAGAGGAGAAGGCTCTGGGGAAACCTCATAGCGACCCTCCAGTACCTGAAGAGGCTACAGGAAAGCTGGGGAGGGACTTTTTACAAGGGCCAGGAGTGACAGGACAAGGGGCAATGGCTTTAAATTGGAAGGGGGAAGAGTTAGATTGGACATCAGGAAGAAATTCTTCACGCTGAGGGTGGGGAGGCCCTGGCACAGGGTGCCCAGAGAAGCTGTGGGTGCCCCCTCCCTGGAAATGTTCAAAGCCAGGCTGGTTGGGGCCTTGAGCACCCAGGTCTGGTGGGAGGTGTCCCTGCCCATGGCAGGGGGGTTGGAACTGGATGGGCTTGAAGGTCCCTTCCAACCCAAACTATTCTGTGAATCCATGATTCCTGCGTTGGTAGAACCATAGAATCGCTCAGTTGGAAAAGACCTTTGAGATCATCAAGTCCATCTGTTCTGGCTGGCAGCTGCAGGATTTTGCCCTTTGAAGGCATGCTCTTACACTTAGATTGCATGTTCCTATTCTATCCTTTGCCTACTTGACAGGGTACTCTGCCAGTGAATTTCAGATTACCATAACTCAGAGCCTAAGTAATTGTCTTTCAATAATTCATTAACCCCCCAAGACTCTAGAAGTAACAAAGCAATTTCAACATAAGAGGTTTTCAACTTTCTGTGATGCAGAAATTGATACACACCCATCTTCTCTTTAGAAAAACTTGCTGGCTGACCTTCTTGGCATCTTCTCTAGAAGAAACTAACCATAGTCTGACTAAAAATCCATCTTACGCATAAAAGACAAAGCAGAAGCACCAGCTTACTAAGTAAACCAGACGTCAGCAGCTCCGTTTTGTGTGTGTTTCTGTATTTATCTGTGGTTCTCTTAAATAAAGAATGCTGTTGGCCATACACCCTTTATCTTGGGCAATATCCACCTACATTAGGAACAGTTTGATGCAGTTGATCATCTTCCAACAGGCATGTCATGAGGTAAATTGCAAGAGGGATGTCTTCTGTGATTGTGACACGTATATTAAAAATATTCTGTCATTACACACGCTTAAATCCTCAAAAGAGTAATCTCAGGGACAGTTTAAAGCACAAACAAGGAATTTCAAGAAAGATAATGTGTGTGCTTGTATACACAAACAGAGAAAACGTACAACAGAGAACGCCATTCTCCTCTTTGAGTCCTGAGTGCTTATGGGTTTCATAGCTAAAAGCAATTGTCTTTTGCCTGTGCTTAAGTGCTGAGAATATCGTGATGGTTTGCTTTCCAGGAAGGACAGCCCATTTACCTGGCAGTGAAGGGAGTAGTATTTGATGTCACTTCTGGAAAAGGTGAGTTTGCGTCTCCTCTGCTCCCTTTGTTTCCATGCTATTATTCAGTCATTTATTTTTAAATATCTCCAATCTATTAAAACGTGCCATTCAATTGCAACAAAAAGAATATGCTTTTTCCTTTTTTAAAAAACCTTGGTTTTGCTCCTCTGCCATGCTCAGGTTTTGTCTAGAACTGACACTGGTTTGAGATTACAATACACATAGACAGACAAGCCAGCACAGTCCAGTAGGCTGGGGCACTGACAACAGGAGCACTGAAGACACCTGCCGAGGCCCCGGGTCCTCTCCACATGTGGTGTCAACCCACGTGGAAGCCAGTGTTATGGTATTTTATTGCGCTGGGTGCGTGCACTGACCAGATGAAAGCTAACCTGGATGTACCCATATTGCACCACACAATATCAGCAGTGCTGCAGCTTCAGACCTCCTTTTGTTCTGCTGTTGGCCTACCTGTGCTGTCCAGTGGCCTGGTCAAAACTCTCAGAAGAGGTGATGGAGATTTTGAAGGGGAGAGGAGGGATAAGTAATTTTTTTTCTCCTTTAGAATTTTTTTACATCTAAATCATTTATTGCTGTGTTTGCTGTTTGTGCCTTCCTTAAGAAACACAGATGTTTTCATTTGAACTTGGGTTACTTAATCCAATTTACAGTTCTGATGATGAAAAGACAGCAGTGCTTTTAACTGTGAGCCAGTTGAAATAATCTTTATGAATTCTATCTTGGGATTTTACTGATTTTTTTTTTTTTGTAATGGAAATCAGGAAAGGTAGCAGGAGTGCTGTAAAATGTTTGAAGGGACAACGGGGTCCTGGTCGCTCACCTTGATGTCGTAATAGGCAAACTAATAGCTTGCTGCTTTGTTTGTACTAAGCTTGTTAATACAGCTTGTCTGAACATCCATGTTGGCTGATTTTCAAACCAGACTGGCCACTGCAAATTCTGGAGTCTACAAACCTCTCATGAGAATGTGAAGCACAGCTCTCTAAAAGTTAAGTCATTTTTAAGACTGCATTATAGGAGTTCCCCAGCTGTACTGTACAGCTCTGCCCTCTGTTTTTTTAAGGACTGGGAAATATTAGCAAAAAGCAAATCAAAAGTCAGTTCTGGAAAGAAGACCTTAGACTTGAGTTGTTCTTTTCAGTTCCCTGACAAGTGTAGCAGGCTAGTGAAAAGAGGAGGCTGAACATACCCTGTACATTGTCAGATCATCTCTGGATTATTTGGGTTTTTTTTTAATCTAACAGAATTTTATGGGAAAGGAGCCCCATACAATGCTTTGGTTGGAAAAGACTCAACAAGAGGAGTTGCCAAGATGTCTCTGGATCCAGCAGATCTTACTCACGACATAGTAAGAAAGTGGACGATTAGTTTCATTCCATTTTGCAAAGCTTTTTTCTTTTGCTTTGTTTTCTGTTGGTCAATGCAAATGAAAAACTCAGAAAGGTGGTGAATAATAACATTAATTTGTATTAATATTTTTAGGTTGGTTCACATCTTTTAATTTTAAACCAAAATGCATTAATATTCTTTAAATACAAGACATGGATATGTATTTACTGCTCAGGAAAGGCTTAGTGCTAACAACCTTGAAGAGGAAAGTTTTTAATCTGCAAAATCAATACAACTTACATAACCATGTGAAGGGGAAATTACCTGCTGTTTAAAAAGATGCTTCCAATGAGAGTAAATCACTTTGTTAATTGATTTACTTTAGTCTCTGGCAGTGGATGCTACCTCTGGCAGTGGCTTGTTGCTGGTTTGAGGTGTGATGTACTTGTGCATGGGAAATGAAGGGAGAGTAATCATTTGTTTGACCTGAATATATTCAAAGTTTTGTCAAGGCTGGATTTGAATGAAAAGAATAAAATTACAGGTTATACTATCAATTTTTGTTAAACATGCTCTGCAAAGTAAACCCCAAAACTGACTCTAAGGTTTACAGTAATCAATAAAAAGAAAAATGTAAGTAAACCCAAAAGCTGACCCTAAGGTTTATAGTAGTCAATAAAAAGAAAAATGCATGTAAATATCTGACTTTCATTTTTATATTTCATTTAGACAGGGCTCACGGAAGAGGAACTGAAGTCCCTGGATGATATCTTCAATAATGTTTATAAGGCCAAATACCCAATTGTTGGCTACACTTCTCGAAGAATTCTGAATGAGGATGGCAGCCCCAATCTAGATTTTAAACCTGAAGATCAGCCACATTTCAATGTTAAAGATGAGTTTTGAGGAACACTTTTGCACCCAGAAAATGCCTGGGGAGAGGCACAATTAAGAGTATTAGATGGATTCCATGTTTTCTGGAGTTCACTACAACAATTAGCTACCTTGAGTCAGAAAATATCTATGTGTGTACACACATGTTTTTCATAACATTCTTCTTTCAAGGAAACATACAGATCTGTATTAGTGTCTTATGACTGGGCTGTTTCCTCTGAATGATGGGAATTATTTCATACCAAAGTTCTTTCTGCCTGGATTTCTCTGTTTACAAATGTGTAATATAAAATTACATTTCTTAGGAGAGATAAGGAGGTTTTTAATAGTTAAACACAACTGGCTGTTTTGTAAATCCCAAATTGTTTCCCACTCCGTGGAAATGTGTGAATGCATTATCTGGACAAGCTAACATCAATTCTCTCTGCTTTGAGTGAGTGTAGGTACCACGTGTACAAGCAGGTGTAATAGATGCTTATATTTTAAAAAGCATGGTGGGTTTAAGATTTGGTAGGTTTGAAAATACTGGATGTAAAAACACTCAATCACTTAATATGCAGTTACTGTGGAATATTTCTGCAAAGCCTACAGCTGTAAACCAAGAAAAATAAATCTTTCTTTCTCCATGAGAAACTATTGTGACATTTTAAGTAAGACTATTATTATGTTAATTTTGAATAAATAACACTTCAGTTTTTTTAAATAATTATCAAAGATGTCATCTATATTAGATGATGATTTCCTTCTAGCTTCCTCCATTCTTTCTCTGACAAAAAAAAGGAAATGGTAGCCCACTGTTTACCACATACTCTTACAGCACGAATTTATCATAGTAGTTTAGTATCCTATGGATATTGTTAGCATCTTTATAGTGACAATTTTAGCTCTCATTTTTAATTTCTGCTAATTTCTCTTTGCTCTTACTCTGACTTCATTGCTGTTGCAATGAGGTGTGCACGTATATGTTCCTCTTCCTTTTAACCTAATATTAAACTGCAGATCCTGTGGAGTGAAAGCAAACCCTCTTTATCAGGTTTATTTTTTTGCAGTTGTAGAGACTGCAGTTAAGTGAAATCCTACTAGAAGCGTGCAAGGTGTGTTAGCAGCTGGTTAGTCACAGTTACTGAGTCCTAGTCTAATCAAGACCACCTGCCGGAATGCAGGGACTCCTCTGAATCCAGCAGACTGAGTGGCTGAGATTTCTCCAAGAATTTGGGATTAGACATAAAATGAAGCTGTTTCTTCCCTAACTGTAATGTGGATATGGACACCATTCTTCCTGTGGCCCTTTGAAAAAATATGAGCATTTCATTGGTTTAAGTGAATCAGTTTCAATGTTAGTGATACTTCAAAAACTGCAGCCTAGGCTAATATTTATAGATTCATAGAATGGTTTGGACTGGAAGGGACCTCAAAGCCCATCCAGTTCCAACCCCCCTGCCATGGGCAGGGACACCTCCCACCAGCCCAGGCTGCTCAGGGCCCCATCCAGCCTGGCCTTGGGCACTTCCAGGGAGGGGGCACCCACAGCTTCCCTGGGCAACCTGTGCCAGGGCCTTACCACCGTCAGCGTGAAGAATTTCGTCCTAATGTCTAATATAAATCTTCCCCCTTTCAGTTCAAGGCCATTGCCCCTTGTCTTATCACTGAACTCCCTAATAAAAAGTCCCTCCCCAGCTTTCCTGTAGCTCCTTCAGGAAATGGAAGGCTACTGTAAGGTCTCCCTGGAGGCTTCTCTTCTCCGGGCTGAACAACCCCAACTCTTCGTAGCCCTCCTTTCTGATGACAGCAGCTGTGAATTCATAACATCATAGGAATCAGTGTAGGTTCGCATTTCATACTGTACTTGTCAGACCTCCCAGACTCTCACATTTCAGTAAAAATTAAGGGTAGATGCTTATCTGTAAAAGTATAGTGCTTTGGAGTGGAAGAAGCCTCAACACAGTTTGTAAATCACCTCATTTAACTTCTGTTTCAAAACCAACATCGGACTACCTACTCAACAAATCACAATTTGGAAAGGGGTTTAATTGCTGTAGATTTTTCCCTTGCAAGACTCCCAAGAATGTGCAGAACTCACTTGATGGTGCAGGAGAGAAAACAAGAGAAAAACCGGTTTTGCTGACTTTTACAAATGTCTTCTGTCTCTTTTATAGATAAATATACTTATCTGAAGTGTGTTCAATGTAATTTCCATCTGCTAAAGAGAAAACGGAAGAGATGTGAAATATTTCATTTAGGAAGTGCAATGCTAATTTTTCAGCTGATCTGGTTAAACTGAGAGGAGAAACATTCAAAAAAACCCCTGACTACTTTTGTGAGTGAAAAGGCAGTCATTCAGTAGGATTCAGCTGCACATCAGTAAGATGTGCTAAGCAGCTCTGATTAGTCTTTGAACACTGGATATTCTCAAGGATATCTTGAAATCCCCAGAACTGACCTAAGTGATGACAATCATTCACTTTGTTATCCATCATCCACTTATGCTTTCACTTAAGATTTTTCTGTCTATACAGGAAACACTATACAAGCAATAGAACTTCTATGACAAATACATGCACCAGGTGTAATAGTCAGATAAAGTAAAATACACACGAACCTATATCCTGAAAGCTGTTTGCACAGTGTACAGAATGGCTGTTTTCAAAGAAAGTCAGTCCTGTCCGTGAATGCTTTGATTAAGACAAAAAAGCCCTCAACTTTCAGATTTGTAATAATTACTTACTTGGAACCCTACCTGTGAATGCTGATTTAGACGGTTACAGACATAATATAGAATGTTATCTGACTGCTTTGACAGAAAAATTAGTGCTATATCAAAAGGTGATTTTTTTTTCACTCTATTCAATCAGAGTCTCAAAGAATTAAGTGTATGAGGGGTGGATGAAGTACTGTAATAGCATAAGCTTGATTTTGATCTTGGCACGACCGAAAGAACCCTAACACAGACAACAGAATAGGTGACAAATGAGAGTGTATTTTAGTGTGCTATTGGGATAATTTCTGCTGGTAAGGTAGAGGTGGCAGGGCAGTACATGCAGCTGTGTTAGCAGACAATGCTTCCTGGTTTTGCTTCCGTCAAATACAGTCAATGATAGCAAGATAAACTTGTACCCTTACCCATCTGTTGGTCTTTATACGACACTTTCTGGTTTGGCTTTTTTCTTCCTGTTCAGTAGAAGGTGTAAGTCCTAATTTACATGTTTACAAAATTTATGCTTAGATTTTCTTGGCTTGGGTTATCTGTTGACAAGAAATCCAAAATAACGTAGAAACTGATATTAACCTTCTGTGAAAAATAGAGCTTGTGCACCTGGATGAAGAAGTGCAGAGCCACAGGAAGTATTCTTGAATAAACAATTCCCATTACTTTTCCCCAAAGTTTATTTGTAGCTGGTGCAATTGAAATTCTGCACTCAGATTGTCGTGTTCTGCAGTTCTTTTTGACATGAGCTTTATACTTCTGACGTGAGACATGATCCTTCTGAGAAGTGAAAAGTTTAGGAATATTTGGGTGCAACCATCTCGGAGATAAACCGTCCAAGAAGAATCAAAATGACATAATTTTCCCTCAACTTAAAGATATGTCTCTGAAAAAGGAAAATAAATCAATGTCTCAATGTCTAGATTTTGCTGAAAGTTTTCTCATGTTGTGTTAAGGCAGCAGGTAAAGCAGAGACTCGAATCTAACCCTCACATTGTGAAAAACTGAGTCTACTTCTTGGCATGTCTACTTGGGCTTTAGAGATTATGACAACACAGATTACAGTCTGATGACGAAGAGTCAAACACATGAATTGAATCCAAACAGGCCTAAACTTGTAGGAATGTTTCAATGTAAAGCTGAACTTAGAGCCTTGCACCCTTCTTTTGTAGGCAACAGAATCTTTGAATAATAAAAAAGAACCTTTATAAATAGCATTTGTTCAGCCAGTAGAAGAAGAGGAATATTCTTTTCTGGCACTTGGGCAGATAGAATTAGATGATGATTGAGGTGAAAACTTCCCTGTGCCTAATTCTATGCTCCTTTGCAGAAATATTAAAATCACTTGTGTTGGAGTTTAGTTACCAAGCAAGTAATGCCTGGAGGATAACTTTATAGACTAAACTGATAACTGGTTCAAAATAACTGTGGTAGATCAAGAATATCCTAGAAGGCTACTCTCCTCATTTAAGGCTGAGGCTCCATACCCTTTATTTTACATTGCAGAGCTGGTTTAGAATCACAGACTCATAGAATGGTTTGGGTTGGAAGGGACCTTAAAGCTCATCCAGTTCCAACCCTTCTGCCCTGGACAGGGACACCTCCCACCAGCCCAGGCTGCCCAGGGCCCCATCCAACCTGGCCTTGAACACTTCCAGGGAGGGGGCACCCACAGCTTCTCTGGGCACCCTGTGCCAGGGCCTCACCACTCTCAGCGTGAAGAATTTCTTCCTAACGTCTAATCTAAATCTTCCCCCTTCCAATTTAAAGCCGTTAAACGGTAATAATCACGTATAAAGGCCAGGTAACTCACACTTATTCATAACAGAACCCTATATTAATTTTTATGTTTGATCAAGGTTCCTAAAAACATAGCCTCACTAAAAAAAATAAATATTGCTCCACAAAAAGCTAAGTGTTAATTCTGAATTGCAGTACTGTGCAGCTGTGCTTCAGACCTAAGCATACTTGCAGCAGAAGTGTTAATTGAAGGGATTACACATTTAAAATGAGATTATATTCTTAGGTAACATGTCTGTGTCTTATCACTGATTTTCCCTTGTTGTTTAAGCATTCTCTAAACTGTAAAGTAGTTATGCTTTTAAGAATAGGACAGTAGGACTTTCAAGGGGTTTGTAATGTATTTTTGGGTTCCAGAAAGACAAACATACATGTATGGCTGAGATACACACCAGACAGAGTATTTTAGACAACAGTCTTACAGTCTTTCTAAAATATGTTCTGTTCTGTATGTTTCTTACACTGAACCCACCAGAAATAACACCCTGCAGTTTTGATCTCTGATACAAAAAAATGGTAGACACTAATGAAACGATGACGTTAGCCTGTAGGCATATCTGAAAAGCCCTGAGTATTAAAAGGCTAAAGACCAACCTATCAATTTTAGCAAACCTGAAAGAATTTTAAGAACGTGTGCTTAGTAGGGATGTTTGAGTATGTGCTGAGCCTCTATGATTCTCACATTAAATATTCTGTATTTTCTTAAATTGCTCCTGCCAAGGGTAAATACTTTCTTCCCATTTCTCTGAATGGTCTCCTTTGAGTTTAGCATATCTTAGAGCTGGAAGAAAACAAGCTGCTGAAAAGTTTATGTGGGAAGCAGCAGCATATCATGGAATATAACAATCTGAGGCAGAAAGAAGGTAGGTGAGTGAATTTCTACTTTAAAAAAGCAGCAGGAGATTTTAAATAACTCATGGGAGGGCACAGTTTCAGAAGAGGTGAAACTTGCTGATGCTCTAAGAGAAAAGGTTGAACTTAAAAACGGAAAAGTGTGACATCCTCCTTGGATACGGTTCTGGGAAAATCACCATGAATTAAACAGTTTGTGACTGCTGGCTCCTTGCTTGACATCCTCCATCTCATTTTCCAAAAATACTGATGCCTTTTGCTTTGATACCTTGCAGGTGCCTGGATTCATAGAAAATCATGCTGCTGCTATTCAATCTATAACTTACCAATTTTTCTCATTTTGACTTTAAATGATGCTCATTCTAGTTTAAGAAAGAAGAGTGGAGTTTTACCGCTGAAGAGATGACCATGGATACAGAGAAGAAGGTACAATTCTCAGCTTCACTGCAATTTTGCAATCCTTAATGCTGGGTTTCCAGGCTGTTAAATGAGCTGATACTTCCCTTGAATGGTCTTTTATCCATCCTTGTTGGGACTTTCAGGCATTTGAAGAAGATAATGTTGGTTGGATGTTTTGGCTGGTGGGACCCTAAGAGGGCTGCAATATGAAGAATACTACTTCCTGAAGCTCTAGCTTTACTTTCCTCACTCTAAAGAGGTATCACTTTGTGGTGCTTTATCTTTCAGCTGAAGTGAATATACTTCACCTAAGTTCGTCTGTGTCTGTCATCGCTTGGAATTTGCCTACGTGTCCACTGGTCATTTGTTTGTTGACATATCGGTAGAAACCATGATGTCCCCAACACTATTTCTGGCTCAGCCACTTAAAGACACTGTATAAAAGGTGTTTCACAACATTGTCAAGAGTTTTAATGACACATTCAAAATGCACAAAGTGAAGGTGCAGCTGGAAGCTAGAGGAAAACTTTTCATCCACTAAGGCTTAGCTAATTTATAATAGAATAGACCAGATATTTCAAATAAGTAAGAAATGAGCCTCTAATCCCAAAACAACTGTCTGTACCCTTTGTAGAGTAAGACACATTAACCTGAACTTCCCCCAGTCCCTAAATGAGCTTTTCAGCTTGAAAAAAAAGTAAAATCTTAAGCAAGATTTTATCTGAATAATGATGTTAGTTGCATCAGCTTCACGAAGTAATAAATATTTATGGGAAACTTTAATATATAGGGAAATAGTTACAAACTATTATTCCATGATACTGTAGTTCACCTTATTGCAAACCCTGTCAGAGAGTACGCACGCAAATTCCTCATGGTACTGTGAAAACACAAATGCAAGCTAGTCTAAGTCATTCTTTTAAATATATCTGATTTCTGTTACCTTTAAAAAAATCACTCCCATTCCACTAGGCTGTTTGATTTAACAACAACAGAAATAAATTAGGGGTTTAGCTGAAAATTTATTTTGCTGTATGCATCTTTTTTTCACAGCTGGGAATCTGCTGGCCACTTCTGTCTCTGATTGCACGCACTGTTCATAGTCACCTAAGAACACTGCAATAACCTCAGAAGTTATTTACATAAATACTTTTAAAATTCTACTTTAAAAAATACATTCTGTTTTTAATGCAATTGAACTGAAACAAAGACAGCTAGCACCATGCAACTAAAGAGGTCTCCATGGAAAGCACTTCTTAATTTACAGACAGGGTTTGGAAAGCCCTGCAGAATGTTTATATGAAAGTATTGCTCTCCATAATTTCCTCTAACTGGACTGTCCTTTAATTTATGTCTTTTTCCATCAACTCATTTAGACTGACTCATCACACCTAAAAATAGGTTTACTTTATCTTTTTATACTCAGAATAACACCACAAAGTGGACTGTGCCTACATGCAGTTATCTGAGAAAACCTACTCTGTTATTTCAGCTTGTTCCTTTTGGTGTCTGCATATCACTGAACCACACCTTAATTTGGCATAAATTTACATAACCATAAAAGTCAAGGAAGTTATGTGCAAGAACTTGCCCCCAGCTTACAGAGAGTACTCTCTAGGCCATAGAAAACCTCTCACCTTTAGATACCCTGTTAGAAACAGAACATGATTGCAGTGCTGTTAATGGAATCATCCCAGGTCTACGTTGGTGTTACTACAAATAAATCCAAGCTGCTTGAATTTTAATTTTAGGCATGTGCTGGAGCAATTTTTTTATACAGCAGGAGCTGGCTTTACACCACTGGAGCTGAAGGAGGAACTCTGTGAATTCAAGCTCTTACCCTGTCTAGGACAAATCACATGAAAGAAACAAAACCAACTGTAGTTTGTTATTCTGTGCCCTGCAATGTGGTCTTCCCAGAGAGGAAAAAAAACAACAAAGAAAGGATTAGAGGAACTTCAGAGGAAGAAATGGGACTAAGTGCACACCAGAGAGCTGGTACGAACTTTTAACAGTAAGGTTTACCCCTTGTACACATCTTTAGCTCAAAGAAGCTCAAAAATATTCTGAAACACTTAATGCAAGGAAGTACAGCACAGGTATAATTTACCTGCTATTTATCTACTTCAGAAAACAGATTTCTGCTTCAAGCTATAAATCATTAAGACCTCTAACTTTCAAACACTGCATCACAAATTGGCTTTCCGGTTTATAAAAATCATCCTAATGCGCCTTAGCACTGTTTTCTTTCAAGAAGTCTACAGCAAGCCAGCTGTCTGGCCTGGCTGTGTTGCTATGTGAGATTTGTGCACAAATGCCTCTCTGGGAGTTTTGTTTTGGTTCTGTCATTTAATATTCATGACAATTTTCATTAACCTGCCAGCTGAGCCATCTTAGCATCCTGCCTCGCGATAAAGTCAAAAGTTTATTCCTAGCCCACACAGCTCCTGGAAGTCCTGTATTTCCACATTACAGGCTATTTCGACTTGGAATTCTAATGTTTAAACTAACAGGATGAATAAAACAAAACCCCAGAGGAACTGCTAGAGAAAAGACAAAGCAAGAACAAGAGGGTATTCAGTACTCCCAGTTGGCAACAACATGGTTAAGTAATTAAATTAATCTGATCATTCCAAGCCATACACCAAGGCTTTGGGAAAGCTGACAATTCAAATGTGTCCATTAATAATAAAATGTGATGGGACAAAACGAGAGGGGGAAAATCCTTGCTTTTAAGCTGCATGAAGTAAACTGTGCCACCTTAAAATTACTCACAGCCCACTGCATAACTGTCAAAATAATATTTATATATTGGGAGTACTAAATAATTTCAGTGTCACTAAGAACAAATATATTCATGCTAAAAGCAAATTCTGTAATTACATTATGATTTTAATGTACATAATTTTTCATCAAGAATGTCAGAATAATCAAATGATGATTAACCCTCTAGACAATTCTGTTACACAACACCTGAGAAATCCATGGGAGGCTGAGTTCCAGCCTCCTCTACTAAAGAGAACAAAATATACAGTAGGTCCAGTCTTGCCGATGTGGAGCAAACTGACAAGCCATAAGGGAATCAAGAAAAAGAAAGAGTGGCACGAAGAGGAGTGGAAGGAGAAGAATAAGAGTAGAAAAGGACCCCCAAAATTAAGCAAGGGAGAGGTAACAGAAATTTTGATGCTGGCAGACACAGCAGAGTAAGAGAAGACCAGAGCCAGCCTGACTGCATGGTTGGTTCCTGCCTCATTACTTCAGAATAACGTAATGGGGAAAGAAGATCTTATATGCAGACTTTAAAGACACAACTATTGGGAATTAAGATTTATTTTATATTGTACCTAGTGATTAGAAGAAATAGATACTGAATTCGATTTCTCCCTCTAAGTTTCTATGATGTTTTTTTGTTTAACTGCAGTTGAATGCAGGGAAAGGGAGAGAGGGTTATTTGTCGCCTGAAGGAAAAAAAAATGTTCTTTCTTATTCTGTTTTCCTTATTGTACTACGCCCTGCAATGGAGCATCAGGGACGGATCTGGAAAAAAACAGCAGCTGAAAGAATTAAGAACTCACTTGAGTCAAGGCTACGACATCTCATCATCTTTTCAAAGGAGGCATATATTTTCCAGAGGGAACCAGTGTCCCAAGGGTGTTACCAGTAACAACGTACTTCTAAAATTACCTTTCAAAAATAAAGGTTTTGATAAAAGCTCCTATATAAAACTTGAGATAACAGATTTCTAAAACTTGCTAGTGGATAAACAGCTTTATGAATGTTTCTTCCTCACTGACAAAGAATGTGGGAGACTTGAGGAATGTGAAATACAAATATCTAACAGAATGGTTATCTGCGCATAAAATGAAATTACCAAAACCAGGAGCAGTAAAGAAGAGTAGGGCAAAAGCCTTTTATTTTCTCTCTAGTGGGCACCCAAAATGGGGATGCACCTATCCCAAACTGAATCACAGTTCAACTGCATTTCCTGGGTGGAACCAGCTCTTGTGATGGGGAGGGTACCAGGAGCTTTCACCAGACTGTTCCCATACCAGAAACTGGCACTGCTCGGTCTTGTTTCAGTCTGCCTTCTGTAAAACCAGCTCTACTGCATTTAGACTGGCTTAAGGCTCTTGCAGCAGAAAGCCCACCAAGACTCAAAGGCTGTTACAAAATCCTAACAGGAAGACCAAATTTAACTAGCATCTCTTCATACTTTGCATGTCTGTTCATAAGCCTGATCCTATGAGCTGTTTAATAAGTCCCTCAATACTGACACAAATATTAAATGTAAGAAGAGTGAAGCACAATGTAAGTTAATTTGCCAGCAGCTAGGTTTTCCTGCAGCTCTAAAGAGAGGAAAGAGCACTTGTATTCTCCAAGTATGACCATTATAACTCTTTTACACATTACCAAGCCTACACAGAAAATAATGATTTTATTTATTTAGTAAAAGATGCTTATCAAGATTGTTAGGTGCCTTCACATAATTAAAATTAAAATAAAGGGGGAAAAAAAGGCAGCAAAAGTAAAGGAGGAGCAGCAACTCCTGCTTACAAAATAGCAACTCAATACAAGAATAAAAAAACCCAACATTTTTCTCAGACTCCTTTCTGGAAGCCACTTTCTGAAGATTTTATATTTTCTTCAAAGCCAGTCATAAGTATGGCTTTATGGTGATGTGGCATAGCTGTTGCATTTAAAAAAAAAAAGTGTGTCCCCATTAAACTGTTTCTGATCCCTTTATAATAACAAGCTATGCTTAATATTGTTTATTTTCTATAATTTGTTAGATCATGTTTTAGCCTCAAGTACTTTTAATTTAAGTATTACTCTACCCACAGTTGATTCAAAACAGCTAAAGGAAGCAGGAACAGGACAGCAAAGTATGCACTAATAGATAACAGGCCTAGAAACAAAGTTTAGAGAACGTTTCAGTTCAGAGAGTAGCTATTACTGTATAAGCAGAAATCACCTACAGGCAATATTCCTTGTTTTTAGGAGCCCATTAACTTTGGTATTTATGAAACTATTAAGCTGTTTCTTTGGAAACAACCATAGCAAATGCTTCTTAAGGGGGCTGTGGAGCAGGGGTATTTTTCTCTAGAAAGCTTCTTTAGAAGTATTGAAAAGGAAAAAAAAAGAAATTTAGTCCTCGTAAATATACCATCAATGCAGCTAAAAGAGCAATCAAAGTTTGCTTCACATTTCAGCCCACATTTTCCAGGAACTCTGCACTAGGGAGCTTATTTAATTTAATATTAAACTTGATTTAGTAAGAGTTCTGTTTTCATTGTATTTTTCTTCCCCCAGTGTTTTCCTAGATGGATGCTTTTGTAATGGTTTCTTTAATTTGCTTTGTTTCTACGCAACTTGAAGTCATAAAGCAAATTTTCAACTAGTGAACATCAATAGAAATAAAGAGCTCCAACTGAGCTATGCTGATTTCCACTATTTTAGAATCCAGTCTCTCCTCCTTTCCTTGGACCACAATAACCACCTACATTATCACTTTTGATATTTTTTCAGTGGTGTTCAGAAACCTACATAATTTACATTATTTAGATTAAGCACCAAAAAAAGGACCTCTCTAATTACGACCATAATCACAGATCCACTTCTCTTTAATTCTGAAATTAGACGTTTACTTCTGACTAAAAACACATTGGAATTTCAGAGCTCTGTACAGCACTCATCTGCACACATTATTATCCCTTTCCCTTCATGTCTGCTTTTGCAGAATTTTAATAAGATTCACACTACGGGTAGTTCAGACAACACTAGGACAAATATTGTTGCACCACACGGCATAGGATAATTAATGATGAACTCTGAAGCAACCGCTAAATCTAGCTGAAAGCTATAGAAAGAAACCATTTGTTATGATGATGCTTATTCTTGATGTTGCTGGGGGAAAAAACACCCAAACATCCCCCAAAAACCTCAAAGCAAAACTAATTTTCTAATTGCATGCTAATTTACAAAATTAAATAACCCTCCAGAGATTTCTCTGCCAGTCTAAGATAACAACCATACAATCTGGCTCTTGCACTAAATAACCACTTTTGATTAGGTTTTTTATCCATAGCCAGGATTAGTCAAAGATCTTTCACATTACTAACCTGGAAAAGCTAAAATTCTTAAGGAGTTGAGGGCTTAAAATATTCAATATAGCAAAATGCTGGTTTGTCTGACCTGCACTTTAAGAACACAGCATAAGCACATGCCCTGTTTAAGGCTTAGTTTAGACTGATATTCTTTAAATTTCACTGTTTGAGATAAGAGAGAGCAAAACTTCTTTGATGACCAAATGCCGTTTAGGTCCTTCAGAAAGAAGTGAAGCTCAAAAGAATTGGTAACAGCACATTTTGAAAACCAGTAATAGACTGGTTCATAAACCCACGTGTTACAAATAAGTGGGAGACACACTTTCCCTGCCTGATTTCCTTACTGGCTGCAGGGAAAACCAACAGGAAACAGAGTGGAATGAAACTAGTTTGTAGTCCTAGAGAGGAAAATAATTTTGAAATGTAACTGTGAGCAAATAAAGGTGCAGACAAATAAGTACCACCTCCCAGGCACCACAAGACAGGCAAATTAAAAAATCTGAGCCTCATGGATGGAAACACATGGGTGTGTACGTAATTTTAGCAAAACAGTGTAAGTGACCCAATCAGAAACGTTACATATGCGGGCAAAACCCCCTCCGAAACAGTGAAACACTTTGCAGAATGATCCTGAATTCCCACAAAGAAAGAAAAAGAGGGAGCGAGAGTTTTATGAGTGCAGCACTGATCAAAAAGAGAGGCCTGAATTACTGCCAAAGGAGCTGTTTCCTATTGTCTTTTTTCCTGCTACATTCAGGGAAACGGAACCTCATTTTAATCCCACTTTGATTACAAAGAATGTACACAAAGATACATCACTTCATATCAACATTTCTGACAGAAATAAACTAGAGGAGCTCAAATCTTGGCCAACCATTAAAGTAAAAAGTTACATAACTTCTTCCATGTATACTGAGAGATATAGAAAAAAAAAATCCAGCAGAATTCCAAAAGATATCAAAATTTTAGCAGATGTTTTTTGAATTAAAGAGTTAAACAAATAGTATGAACATAAGGAAATATACTATGTCACGACATACAGAAAAAACTCCTGAAAAAAGCATGGAGAACTGAAGAATGGAAAAAATTATCTAATCATCACATTACCTCGAAACTTTAAGATATTTATTACATTCATTCCCAACCCCAAATTCCTGCATTTTCCTAGCTAAGTCACTGAAATCCTAAATTCTCAGCACTTGCCTTCATAGGTCCTTCTGAAATGACTGCCTGAGGCTTCACTCTGTTCTCCCCTGTATTTCACATCACTGAAAGATGTTTGCGACCAAGCACTACAAAACTCCTTGATTCTATAGACCTTGACGTTCTTAACCTCAAATGGATTTCTTCAGCATTTTCCTGCTTTCATTTACTTTTGATGCCTCAAACAAACAAGAGCAATTAACGTGCATGTGGAAAGGTCTCCATTTCTTAAGCAATGCAGCTGAGCAAAACAAAGACCTTGTCTTGTACCCTTGACTCACCTGGGTAACCAAAAGTCTCTCCTAATGTTTACTTTTCCAGAGCAGGATTTCATGGGAAGTTCTGAGTGCGTGTGTGTCTCAATTCTGTTTCAGAATGGACAAATAAATAGGTGGTGCAGGCCCTTGCAGAAAAGGGGAATCTTGTTCTTGTCTCGCTGAAGTTACTACCAACATCAACTGACCCAAGCCAGAAACCCTTGGCAGGAAAATTTACCTGGTGCACGTCCACTCTGCAGCCTAACACAGTACGTACTTACATACTGGAGCTACTGAGGAAGGCACTACTGATTTGAACTTATTTCTCAAATAATATTCAGTTATTGGCAGCAGAGAAGAATGTGGCCAGTAAGAAGTGCTCTTGTAATGGAAGAAAAATGCATTTCTCAACTGTTAATCTTGACTATAACTTGCACTCCTAGTCTCTAGTGTTGAGAGCTGGAATGGTGCCGTATCACCTCAGTCAGCTGGCAGCACTGGACAGCTGGCTGTCCTTACCGACCTATTTATCTTTCTGAGTGTAGTTTTTCACTCTGGAAGGCCAGTCCTCACTCGTGTGAGCAGAAGAACGAGAGAGACATCCAGCGGCTGGACCATATAAGTGTATTTTTAAACCTGATAAGAGACAAACTCAGCAACATTCTTACCTAGTCCGCGTTCTTGCATGTATAAGAAACCATTTGTGAGCCAACTACTGGACATACAGAACCAGAGGAAAACTTATTCCAGTGGCTGAGGGATTACTGTCACCTCAGTGTGTTTTTCCTGCAGCCTACAGACTTCCTCACTGTGTACTCCGTACGTCCCACCTGTAGTTCTCCCATTTTCTCTTAGGCTTAACTTCATTATTTTGATCCCCAACTCATGTGAATCGGCATAGGTCTATGAACTTCCATGGAGCTATAGTGGTTTGTGCCAATCCATAATCTCACTCCAATTGTTTGCCATTCGGATATGTACTTTTCACATCTACTATCTTCTATTCAAATATTTTCTCTAACCTTAACTCTATTTGTACTGCTTATTTTTATTTGCATAGTACACTTCCCAGTCATTACTGATATGAAATTCTAGAGAATCAGTGGTAAAACCTGGTATTAAATGGTTTGATCTTCATGTAAGAACAGGGAGAAGAACATTATTAAATTTACTAATAAAAATTAGTAGTAACTAGCTACAGTATTTGCTATTAAAAAGGTCCGTCTTTACTGTCAAATTTAAAATATTCCTTTAATATAAAAAGACAGCTTATTTGAAAACATAAATCAGCACAAAAGGGCTAATAAAGTCAAAAATCTGAAGGCAGGATGAACAAACAGAAGCAAAACATTGGGATAAATTTTTGAAGAAAGTACTAGGCATATTAATTTAAAAGTAATTTATTTGCAAAAATCAACTTTGTCATTGCTACATTTTAAATAGTTCACTTTTCAAAGGGCTTGACCCTTACAAATTTGAAAGATCTGTATGAAAAGCTGTAGTATGAGAGTAAGGAATGGGTTAATTCTTCCATATTTAGTGAAGAATCGAAGGCAGGCAATTGCTGACTTCACTTAAAACAAGCTAGGATGAGGGCTAGGGATACAGCTAAGGGCTACAAGCAAATCTCCCAGCTTCTAAAGAGAAAACTGTGCACAGCCAATAAAGTAACAGATAATATGATGCAATGACCCCAAATCAGCAGGATATGCTAATTATGAAAAAACTGACATACCCAGTGTGAAAAGAAATTTGGTTCACTTGTTACCACATATATGTATGGAAAATTCATCACACATAATCCAAAAAAACACATCAAGATGTAACAGAGTTATTCCTAATATATAAAAAAAACCCCCAAACCAACAAAACAAACCAAAACAGAAGGTGGGTCAAGTTTTGTACTGTGCCCTCTAAAATATTTCACTCTACTGTGTACTTCCTTGAGAGGTATTTTAACTGTGCTGCTACAAAAACACTCACCTCAAGAAAAAAATAAACCCAAAACCTAAGCACCTCCCTCCCCCAAAAGAAAACAAAACAAAAAGAAGGATTTAATTCTTTACATATTTTATCAAAACACTGCTATTATTCATTTTTTAAAGGGAAGTTTTCAAGAAGCAAAACAGAGTAGATGACATTCAGAGAATTCTCAGACATGCCTTTCAGTTTGAAATCTTTTTTAAAAGAGGATGTATCTTGGACCGGCTGTAGGTAGAGTTGTTTGTGTTGTCTGACCTTAGGGATCTATCTTGGTACCCACGAGGCACAAGCCAACCAGCAAAGCCCATCTTCCCCAGGTGACTGAGAATACCTAACGGAGGGGCTTACATTCTCCCTGCTGACTACGTATGTGAAGGCTATTTGGTTTCAACATCACGTCCAGTGAGCAAACAATAACAGCTGTTGGTGAACATCACCTACAATTCCTTTATGCAGGTCCATGGCACCGATCCGCAACGCGCAGCTCCCTCTCAAGCCTTGTCAGCAGTAGCAAGCCAGTTGCCATCCAGCCTCACTCTTTGGCCAGTCTGGGGAGGAAATACTGAGTTGAAATAATGTTGTGAGCTGCCTCCAGGGACTTGTGGTGGTGGTGGTAGACCATACAGATGGTGAACTATACACGTATTAAAGTTGAAACAACGCTCGGTGTCTCAAGACCCATTTGTCGGAAGGCTATTGCACACAAAGCAAGCAGCCCAAGCAAACAGCAATTTAGTCCAGGGCACAGGCACAAAATAACGGGCTTTATCTGACAAATCACAGAACTTGCATTACTGTTTCCTCCATAGCAAATCCTTCACTGATGCCTTTATAGCAATACTTGGTAGCACGTTGAGCTACAGCCCACCTAGCATACATCTGCTTTGCCTACAGGCAGGTTCTAGCTCAGTGTTAAGTGATGGGCAAATGGCAAATGAATTCCTAGCAGTCGCTCCTGATGGCCACAGAACAATTAATGCTCATGGTTAAACAAACAAAACTGGACTGCTCTGAGCTGTAATTAATTACTATTCAGCAGCGGCCCCTTCAGGAATGTAGAGACATAAAAACTTTTCCAAGAGTTAACAGCAATGTAAATGCTGATTTTTCTTTTGTACAATGTCAGCTTTTCATCAGTTTGGACTCATTAAAATCATGAAGTCTTACCTAATTGCTGTACCCTGGAGACCTAAAGTCCCTCAGATTACTGCTTCGTCTGGGTGAACAGAAGTGACATTGACTGGAGGTGATGCTCATTTTCTTATGAACTTCTTTCTTCTTTCTTTCTTTCCTACTTCCTGTGGAAGAGTGAAGAAAAATGCATGTGAATTTTCTTCTGTTAGAAGAGCTATTAATTATCAGCAGGGTAATTGGTGGAATTTTCACCTGTCTATCATTAGTTAGATGGATACTAGACAGCAATTTGAAATGGTTATTACTTTCTAGCTACCTCATAAGAATTAATATTTTTATTTAATTTAAAGGTTAAATCAACAACTGACTAACACTAATTAATTTTTAGGTCTTTTTAATATATAAATATAATAATTAGATCTAAACATATTAACAAAACATATTCTAATATACCTATATGAAAAATAAAGGAAAATAAACATTTGAAATTTACTGGGTTTCTTCCTTAGCCTCCATCTTGCTTTGAAGTTTGTGACTTTATGTAAGAATTCACTGAAAAACAAATAACTTAAAAGCAGTGATCTACATATGGCAAGAGCTCACCCTGATTTTATGCAAGCATATAAAAAGTACCACTCCTGAGACAGGATTCTCTCAAAGAGTTTGGTCCTATTGTAACAGGCAGTGTATTACAGTTTTTTACATCATACATTTTTTATGCCAAAGAACTTGTTTCTATTAAAAGTCCTCAGGCACTGTTGAAGCAGATATGATCATCGCCTCACTCTCAATACAGAAAATGGTAGAGAAAAACTATATCCGAAGTTTCACCAACACTTTACAGTTAAAACAGAGAAATAACCCAATTCCCTTAACTTGGATGTTTTGTACTTCTCCAACAAATATTCTTCCACTTTTAAGCTCAAGGAACAACAAAGAAGAATGGCTGAGGCAGCAAACCAGAACTTAAAACTCAACCCCAAACTGAATTATGGTAGCAAAGTCATGCTATCACAGTTCACAGAGAATCACAGAATCACTGAGGTTGGAAAAGACCTCTAAGATCATCCAGTCGAACTGTCAGCCCAACACCACTGTGCCTACTAAATCTTGCCCCAAAGTGTCTTGTTCAAACGATTTTCTAACCCCTCCAGGGATGGTGACTCCACCACTTCCCTGGGCAGCCTGTTCCAATGCTTCACCACTCTTTTGGTAAAGAAATTTTTTCTAATAAACAATCTAAACCTCTCCTGGTGCAACCCGAGGCCATTTCCTCTCCTCCTATCGCTTGTTACTTGTGAGAAGAGATCAGCACATCAACTTCGTTACAAAGTTCCTCTGTTAAGAACTTCTTCTAAATGTTTTTGTTATTATTAGGCAACCTTTTCGAAACAAGGTCGTTCTTCAAGAACAGTATTAATGTGTGAATAACACAGAGAAGTGCCTGAGAGCACCCTGCTTTTGAGGCAAGACTGCAAACAGAACATTCTACCACTAGAGGACAGCATAATGTAACCGCCTGGAAATAACTGCATTTGGCAGAGAACACTCATGGTTTCAACTCTGTTTAGAAATCTGACAACCTAAAGACTTTGTCCAGTAAAGTTAGGAGGAGAAAAAAATCTGCCACATTACTGATTTACTGGGACATGGAGAGGAGCACCAACATACAGCCACAGCAAGGACAACCTTGCGCTTGTGAGCACCAGCCAGAGCCGATGGTGTTTCTCTGCTTCTCTGTTGGGCTGGGGGTTAAAGAGAAGCCTTAAAGATTCTTAACACCATTATGTGGCACAAATCTCCTTTTTAGTGGTCCTCTTGCTCAGGCAAACGGCATCAACTTTGATGGGAAAGTTGCCCAACTGCAAACTGAGTAAAAACTGGAGAAAGACTTCAAGCAGTTGACCTGTTAACAGACTGCGCAGAACTGAAGGGATCAATGAGTTTTAAGAATAAAATTAATAAAGATGATGTCAGGGGATAATAATTGTTCTTTATAATTTAATATCATTATCTTCTAATTGTGTCATACGACACAACTCTGATCCCATTTAGGTTTCTGAATTAAGTCACTGACTTCAATGTGCAGGCTCTTCTCAATTTCCAATTCCGAGATGGGCCTCTCTCCTTAAGACCAAGGGGAACAGAGCTTCAGGACATCAAAGGGGTTTAGCAGGTACCTATCTATATTGTATAAAGACAGCACTGTGTGCTGTGGCAATAACAGCAGGGGAAGAACTTCGGATCAGAATACAAGAAGTGACATCGGTGAGCGTGGTTTCAGGTATGCAAGGAGTGATGCATGCAGACATATAAAAAAAATTCGGTTGGCTCTCATTATTTAATGACCAAATTAGCCCATATTAATGAAAAATATGTACCACAGAAATATAACATCCACATACAAAAATAAGCAAATTAAGTTGCCAGAAGGAATGGTCCCTTGTTAACATGCAGATGACTTGGGCAGTGGCCTAAACTGAGGAGAAGAATTTACTCTGTGCTCTGATGGAGACCAGGCTGTGATCTTGGCCAAGCTGCTACAATCTCCCATGTCTTTCTGTGATAGAAATGGGAAGATGCTTACCCAGCTGTGAGAACTGTAAGTAGAAAACACTGGATAAAGAGCAAAATCTTACTATATTACACCTGGAAAAAGGAAGCCAAGAGATGTCTGTACCTGAGGGAATCATAGTTTAGGGAAATTTGCAAGACAGACAGGAAAGGAGTGAATGTACTGTTTGTTCAGCCACTGCAGTCCCCGAGGGCTGATTTACAGCACAAGGAAAGGCAGATTCGAGTTGGATACCTGGAAGGGACACCCATCTGTGTAGCAGATGGGCCATTTGCAGCATCTCCTGTGGCAGTAGTGCCCAGGGAACAATGGAGAAAATGCCAAGGAGATGACCACACCAAAGAACAAGGGTATCATACAGAAAAAATCAAGTTGATTGTTTTTTGGGGGGGAGGGTTGTTGTTTGGTTGTTTTTTTTCTATCAGTGAACAAATTTACACACATTCCAGTCTAGCAGAGCACTTTTCCTGAGTTTAGAAGCAATGAGATTCCTATTTGGCCTGCTACAGAAAAGAGGAATCTGAATGGGAGTCCACAGGTGCTCAGTGCTAGGTCGCTGTTCTGAGCAAAATGACCACATAGAGCCCGGCAATTCCCAGAAGAGTTCCTTACACTCTCTTTCCTGCTGCTCTGCACCAGAACTAGGTGCATTTCCACAAATACCTCTTTCAGCAACAGTGCTGGCTTTAACACCTTATTCCCACCTTACACCACAACCTTATTTGTGCCAGGACAACTGCTGCACACATTGAATTGTATTGAGGAAAACAACCCTCTCCTACCACCCAAACCAAAGATTTTCTAAATACTGAATGAGCTTCCCAATTGAATTCCCTGTGCAGTCACAAACTGTTACACTGGAACTCTAGCTGAAGGGGTAGAAACCTCCCACAGAGAGAAGGCAGAAACAAGAACTGGCTTTACTCTTTGTTTGTTTTTCTTTTTTCCCCCTGAATTTATTTATCAGCTATACTTTCAAGATAAAGCCAACAATCCTGTTTACAGGGTCAGATCTTTTCCAGCTGTGCAAGAATCAAACAAATGAGACAGCTAAAAGTGTCCCCAGATGGTAAAGCAGGATGCTGCCCCAAGAGCTCTCGCTCAGCTTTCCTTCACTCTTACCCAAGACACACTTCCTACTCACTCTGTGGTTTTTCTGTTTTAATTCCCAAACTCAAGTCTTTCTTCTGCATATGTGCTTCCCCTCTTCTCAAGACTACTTTGTGTTGCCCATTAGTCCAAATTGTTCAAATATCCAAGAAGCCTGCACTTTTTTTCGAGGATTGCTGATGTGCTTGACTATCTTTTAAAATACAATGTAATTTCTTTAACATAAAACTACATAAAATAAAAGCCATCAGTTAAACCTCCTTATTTAAGGAAATCACCTCACTAGTTAATAATGGAATATCCAAGAACAAACACGTATCTTTAACCTAACTACATCTTCCTCCTGGATAAAATTACATATGAAACCAAGAGCTTAAATTGATCATAGGCGAGGAGAGTTTATACAAATAATTCTAAAAGCAAATTTAAGGGGAATCAGTGATCCTTGTGTTTTCCCTTGAATACTGTAAATTGTGATCTTAAAAAGAGATAAGCTCCATGCCTATCAAGACAGAATAATATCACTTTTAAGATCCTGTATTGCATAATGACTGCATACTTGAGGGGAAGTAATCACAGACATTTTTAAGAGACATCCTCTCTTTTCCATTTCTGCCAGTTCAGATTCCAAAACAGATTTTAAAACCTTCTTTTAGCTGCAGACAACACAGTGGCTGCTAGAATGAAGCAATAGTCAATAAATACGTTGTAGGGCAATTCCAAAGATGTGCATTGTAAAGCTTGCAAAATTTATTCAATTCCATGTACATTAATCCTACGTTACCTACAGAGGAAAGGATGAAAAATAGATTTTTTTAGATTCATTTCTGCTTAAAAAACAATCATCAACATGGCATTATAAGAATGAAGTTATGGTGCCCAAGTTATACTGAACCCTTGTGTCCAGCAGTGCTTCTACTTGTTCTGCTCAGTGTTTATTTTGATTTCTGAGCACATCAGGCTGGCATTCCACTTGTAGGTGTAGTAAGAGAAAACCAAACTCGAAATCCCTTTGTACGATGTACAACTTTCAAGCTTGGATGCCTACATTAAGCCAACTAAAGGTCAGAGCAGAGGAGCTGCAATTAGACTTGCCATCAGAACAAACCCAAAGGATCAGTTCAAAAATGTATCAACAAAATTGCTTAGAGTTCAGCTGCTCAGTATCATACAGAAGTTTGGTGGTACTTTACTAGATAGGATCCTGAATTTCCAAGTACTTTACAGTAGATTTACCGGTATTGCAAACAGGCTTCTCTCTCTCTTTACCTTACTCCATATAATGGTACCCAGGCATATGATGGCTTGATCCATATCCCTTTTCTACGTCACAGCTGTGCCTGGGGCTGTATTACCCCTGTAAGAAACGAGCTAATGAATAAACTTTAGTCGAGACCAAAGTCGGTGGAGCAAAAGTTTAATCAGAGCGCTGGGTGCACACCTCTAATGCCATGTGCACACCCAGGTACTTCTCCAGACTATACTATATATACATATATATATATATACACACAGACTAAAGGTCACAGTAATTCATGTTCATTAATAACTCCAGTAACTGATTGTTTAGCTCCACCTTTTCGGCAGACCCTCTTCTTGGATGATGCAATTTTTTGGCATTTTTAAGTGTGCATGCTCTGTTAGGGTCTCCAGGGGTCACTGGATGAAGGCTCGTAGTCTTCCTTGGCGATAACCTTTTCACCCCCTTGGTTGGTGTAGGTGCATTTTCCCAAGTGATATCCAATAGCCCTATTCATGACCACAATATCTTCAGCATCAGCCCTGTTGGGGCCCAAGTCCTACACGCTTTCCATCCGCCTGCATCCTGAAGATAAGCGATTTCCAGATAAGGGTATAAACTTGCTGGCAAAGCATCTACAACTCACAGCTTAAGCAAAATAACAAATGACAATGCTTACACCCCCTCACACCCTGATTCAACATTTTGGACTATATGATGTACGAGGAGGGTATTGGTTGTTTCAAGCAAAAGACAGTACCTCCAGCTAGTGGGGCATTTGCATCAGTACTGATAACCTGGACTCTCTGCTCTCGCTGCAGTTATAAGGAATTCTCTGGTTTTAAAGTGTTTTGCTAGTCCTAGCAAGAAGGTGTAATTATAGAGGGCTAAATGCCTGAGCTGGTATGAACTGCTTTTTTCAGCCCTAAAAGTTGCGTTTTCCATGTGAGAATGGAGATGGTGTCATGCCAGCAAGAGGAAAACCTGCAGTGTAACCACACGTATTGTATCTGTTCGGGGGATAAAGAGAAAGTTGGACTCTATGATCTCAGAGGTCTTTTCCAACCTTATGATACTGTGATGGCGTCGCTTCTCAGAACTGCACAACACCTTCCCACAAGCATGAAATTGTCAGTTTTGGTGGGGGGGGGGGGGGGGCGGGGGGAGAAGAAAGACAAGATTCCTTGATTAACATATTACGTTCCTATACTGTCAAGTGACCTCCAACACCGTGGTGAAGCATGTGAGGCTGGCTAAATCCAACCACGTAAGCTAATTTGGTGGTAAAAGAGAACAAGGCACGTTAGCCAAATGACTGAGCAGATGTGGCATTCAAAAATGTGTCAGCTTTGCCCTGGACAATCTTAAAGAAAGAAAACAAACAAAACTAACGAGACTCTTCCATCATCCTGGTTACAATCTTTGGTGATTGTTTTATTCCAAATTTTTGTCTGGGATGTGTGATTTTCCCCTCTCTGTTCTCCCCAAACTCCAGCTGCGGGAGTTTTCCCACCTCTAGTGCCAATGATGTGAAAGCAAGGGTGAAACTGCTGCTCTGGGTCACACGAGCTGTCACAAAGGCCCTCTCCCCAACCCCAACTTCACTGTATGTATCTCATCCTGAATGTGGGGAGGAAACATCCTTAAGCTACGACACTTGTAAACAATCACAAAAGTCAGGGAAGGGAATATGCCATCTCACGGCCAAAGCAATGGTCATAGTCCCTGCATCCTACTTTTGTCAAGCAAATATTTGCTCATCTAAATTACATCTCAAAGATTTGGGGGATATAGCCTCAATTTGTAGTGAGTGTGCAATTTAAATGAAATATATAACTTCCTATTCAAGTCCAGAAAGCTATATTGCAACACCATTTCTGTTTAACTGATTTGCATCCCGATTTATCTCTTGTAAGTTAGGTTCCCACAGCAGAACTGATAGTGAACTAATAAAGGAATGTACAGTCTAAATATATTGAGCATACACTGCCTGGGCACAGTGAATCAGTACATGATTCACCCACTTTCACAAAACAGTTGTGATCTTTCATCTGACTACTTCCCCAAACACAATACAGAGAAATATATATAACATACGGAAATCAGGAAGCAACTAATTGGGAAAATAATAATAGCTCACCTCATGATTTTTGGCTGTTGTCCTAATTCTTACTACATGCTCTATCAAATATTTGTGTCACCTCTTCCTATCCTTTGACTAATTAACCAAATTGACTAGGGCGTAGGTTGCTCTTTGTTATGACATAAGGGAGAAAGAGAATACCTAGACTTTTGAAGTATCAGGCCCCAGAGGCCTTCCAAAGGGGTAGTATTTTAAAAATGCTATAAACAGAAATAATGTTACATGGATAAATAATATGCCCATCTGCAGAGAGAGCATCTAGTTCTATATTTCAAAAGTAACATTAATTAGTACAACTAACTTTCCATTCTGCCATTTACAATGTAAAGCTGATAAAAAGCAGCCCCAAGGACAAACAATGAATTTTGTCAACAAATACATCTTCCACTTAGAATTAGGGAAGGTAACGTTAACAAGCTACAGCATTGCACCACAGATTTTTTCACCGCAACATGTGAAAAATTACAGGCTTAAAATGAAACACTAGACCAAAATCCTCTCCAGCCTCTATTAGCAATATCTCCCCTCATTAGGCATTTTGAAACAGTTAATTAAATATCAGAGAAAAATCCCCGCTTGGTGTCTCGAAATATAAGGTGATATATGAGGAAAAGGATATGAGGAAAAGAATATGAGAAAAACATATTTTAAATATATTGCAGAGCATTGGCAGGAAAATTGAAGCAGCACTATTATAACCCAAACCCCAAACCGGCAGAATTGAGATAGAGGAGAAAGATCAGAGCCCCTTTGGATTCTACCAGAACATCATATGAATTAAAGAAACATATGAGAATCTGAGAAGCAAAAGTTAGATGTAGTTTCAAGGGACACTATTCTGTAAATATTTTAGAAACCATGAAAAATAGTGTATTTTTCTCACAATATATAAGACTTTGTAAACTTGAGCTTCAGTGCATTTTTTTTCCTTCTAAATCAGATAGGTTATTTCTTAGTAGCTTGGGATTATAGCCAGGGATTACAGTATTCTAGGGACCATATAATTGGTACCCTAAAGCCCAGGAGTAATGGTTTGGATGTTATGGAGGTTGCTCCTCACCACCAAGTTGTGCTATGAATCCATATCTTGGTGAGGCAGCGGAGATGACAGTGTGTTAGAAAATCTCCAAGGAGATGCGGAATAGTGAAAAAGGTTGACTACTAACCAGGTGAAGTCACCACAGCGCTGCTTTGCAGTTGTTAATGATCCAAACTTCCAGCCACGTAGCTAGATGCCTGGTTTGCAACCCTCCAAGGGGTCACTTCAAAGCCACGGTGCAGCATCTCCCTTTTCCCACATGAATGCCATGGCATTTTGCACGACCGAGTGCCTAATGCTTTGACGTATTAGACAACACGGTGAGTTAAAATGAGTCAACCAACAAACCACTAGTTAAAATCACACGTTTATGTTAAAGCAATTCTTACAAATCCCATGAGGAACCGGGTCCTATTACCCTTGGCACTGTACCAGAAAGTAACAAAGAGGTTCTATCCTAAACAACTCACCATCTCAGTTGCTGATAAGATGCCATTGGAGGAGGAAACATAGGAACAATATGGGATGGATAAGCATAAAAATAGCTTGAAAAAAAGCAGAAGTCCAAGTTTCCCCTTTTCCTATTGATTTATTTTTGTCCTTTGGCAGTGTGGCAGATGACTTAAAGTCACTCTACTCACACCTAAAGAGAAATTTTCTTCTACACTGCACTTGGGACTGATTCCCCCTTTATCAGCTAAAGATTAACACAGTTCAAGCAGCTCAAATGTTTAAATGCTGATCCAAATTCTGAAAGACTAGGAACGTTTGGCAGTTACTCAAATGCTGCAACAGGCAGACACCCACAGGTATCGATGCAACGCAGTGAAATACCCAGGTCTCTAGTAAAGCTTAATCACACTATCAAACACAGCTGTACCAGTCACATGCTGGGGATTTCCCAGCTGCAGACTCTATCTCCCAAAGCACACGTACTTTGCAACAATTCAGTCACTATGTAATCAGCAACCATGTGACAATTTCATTTTCTCTTTGAAAACGTCCAAACAAGTCTGGATTCAGTGAGATTGTGTGGCTCTGACACTGTGACTCCTTCTTAGCACTTTTTCTGCACTTAGTAGGACTGTGCTGGCTTTTACAGAGAGTACTTCTATAATCTTCATTCAAGAAGGAAGTAAATTTTCTTATGTACTCATAAGCTCTAAAGATTTCTTTAGGAACTTGATCTGGACAAACAAGACCACAGGTTAAACATGTGACACTCAAACATTAGGTTTTGAGTCTGTATTACTGGAAAATATCAGATGATAGCTGCATAAGAACTTGACTATTTTAACAGAGTAAAAAATAGCTAGGAATTAGGAAAATAAATGCCTGCATTTCTTATTCTTTGTACATTCTAATTCTGCTTGCTAATCATTTCTCTCTTTCCTCAGTTATAAAGCAGACTGCAAGCCCATGAAGAAAGAAGTATAGTTGAATTTTGACAGCTGTCACTTCCTCGCTGCTCATCATTTATCAATATTTCTGTTCTCAGATAGGAAAAACTACAGAAAGAAATAATTATTTACTTCCAGTTTCCTCTCTAGTCTCTAATAACTGGCAGGTTTAAGCAGGAGTATCAGGAAAATAGTTTTTAAAAGGCTTAATTGCAGCATGCATGCATTAAGGAAACGGTTTTTGCTGGGAGTACCTGCTGTAGACTGGCAAGTCTGCAGTGATTATTATTTTATTTCAGGAAGGAAAGAGGAAGTCAGAGGGGAGAACTGCACTAAGGGCCTTGCCCTTGGAAGGCATTCGATTCAAAATACTAAAGCAAGGAGGAGGTATGTCCAAGCCACAATTTTTGTTTATGGCTATTATTTCCGAATGCTGACCAAATTTGAACGCTCACTGCAAAATAAGCAGCATCCTGGGGAGCAGCCCTTAACATCACCAACAGATCAGCTGGATGCTATAATTCCCTCAACACCCTTTATATCAACCCATTGAATTTACTACGCACTATTCTAAAACAAGAAAGAAAAACACACACCCCTTTGGAATGAAAAGCTGACACATCCTCCAGACACGCAGGAGTCTGAGTCACAGAGGCAAAATGCAAAATATTAAAAGGAGGGTCTGCTGTATCAGGCGATAAAAAAATAAGGCTTCTGTTGGTATAACACTGTGAAAGGCACGCTGGTGAAAACTTTGCATAGGGAACATAATGCTGTGATGAAATATATCTGAAAACTCCTTTTTGCACCATCACTTCTGGAACAGATGGCAGCATCTTCCAAGTAAATATGGTCAGATGGATTAACAGACAAATGAGTGCGTGACTTGGGAAGACTTCACTAACCGGCCTTATATGAAAATCCATTCACCAAGATAATTTCACCTCTTAGAAAAACTCTAAAAAAGCACAGTGCAAGTGTTACCTCTTTCTGATTTGGAGATTAGTTCGAGTAGGCAGGAGAATGTTAAAGCAGCAACACCTGAGGAAGTTAGTAAGAAGACAAATACAGTACATGTTCAAACAGTCCCTGAAGAAATTGAATTAGCTGGGAAAAGAACATTAAAATACTCTATTTTTCAGGCCTTTATGTACTGAGATTGGAAGAGGTAATAAGCCAGAGAACATGCCATTATTCTTACAGAATCATAGAGTCTTTTAGGATGGAAAAGACCTTTAAGATCATCAAGTTCAACTGTAAACCTAATACTACCAAGTCCACCACTAAAATATGTCCTGAACTGCCATATGCACCCACCTTTTAAATACCTCCAGGGATGGTGACTCAATCATTTCCCTTGGCACCCTGTTCCAATGCTTAACAACCCTTTCAGTGAAGTAATATTTCCTAATATCTAGCCTAAGCTTCCCCTTGTGCAGCTTGAGGCTATTTACTGTCATCCTCTTGCTTGTCACTTGGGAGAAGAGACCAGTATCTGCCTCACCACAACCTCCTTTCACTCAGCTGTAGAGAGCAATAAGGTTTCTCCTCATCTTCCCTTCTCCAGATTAAACAACCCCAATTCCCTCAGCTGCTCCTCATAAGGTTTGTGCTCTAGACCCCTCACCAGCTCCATTGCCCTCTCTGCACACGCTCCAGCACCTCAGTGTCTTTCTTGTAGCGAGGACCCCAAAACTGAACACAGTATGTGATGCGTGGTCTCACCAGTGCCAAGTTCAGGGGCACAGGCACTTGCCTACACCTGCTGGCCACACCATTTCTGATACAAGCCAGGATGCTGTTGGCCTTCTTGGCCACCTGGGCACAGTGCTGGCTTGTATTCAGTTGGCTGTTGACCAACACACCCAGGTCCTTTTCCACCACGCAGCTTTCCAGCCACACTTCCCCAAGCATGTAGCGTTGTGTGGTGTTGTTGTGGCCCAGGTGCAGCACCCGATGCTTTGCCTTGATTAACCCCATACAGTTGGCCTCAGCCCATCGACCCAGCCTGTCCAGATCCCTCTGCAGAGCCTCCCTTCCCTCAAGCAGATCAAAACTCCTGCCCAACATGGTGTCATCTTTCAACCAACCGAGGGAGCACTTGATCCCCTCGTCCAGATCATTGATAAAGATATTAAACAAACTGGGCCCAACACTGAGCCCTGGGGAACAGCACCTGTGACCAGATGCCAACTGGATGTAACTCAGCTCACCACACGCTCTGGCCTTGGCCATCCAGCCAGGGTTTTACCCAGGGAAGAGGATGCCCATCCAAGCCATGAGCAGACAGGTTCCCCAGGAGAATGTTGTGGGAAACGGCGTCACAGGCTCTACTCATGTCTAGGCAGACAACATGAACGGCTTTTGCCTCACCCACTAAGCAGGCCATCTTACCATAGACAGAGATCTGGTTAGTCAGGCAGGATGTGCCTTTCCTAAACTTCACCACTTGGTTATCTTGTAGGTGCTGCATGGTGGCACTCAAGGTGATCTGCTCCACAGCCTTCCCTGGCACCGAGGTCAGGCTGACAGGCCTGTGGTTTCTGCGGATCCTCCTTCTGGCCCTTCTTGTAGATCAGTGAACATTATGCAATGATTCATCTGATTTAAATGCTAAAAGGAAAAAAAAACCCACTAAGAGGGCAGAATGAGTAGGCAAGATGAGGGAGAGATGGCTGCATAGGTACTGTGAGCGTGGTACATGTTACAATTGTTGGTAACCTGCAACTTCGGTACCCTAGCAATTAAAACAATGACTGAAATTGATATGGAAAAGTCTAAAATAAGACATTTCTTTAAGAAGAAATCTTAGGATGGTCAAGAATTTGTAATGCACAGTGAAAGAGAAGATAATTTTGGCTAAAAATTGTGTCATCTTTCACTGCTCAAGTGTGTTCATAATAAAAAGTACAAATAATATACAAAGATAAAGAGAAACAGCAATAATCCCTATGAATTATGAGTTATGAATGGGAAAAATTGATAAAGCAAGCTAGAAGCATTAGTCCACAGCTGACAAGACCAATGTTGTTATAGTATGAAAGATTTTAAAAAAAAAAAAAGTACCAAGACTACAATAGTCTTTGGAGTTATACAACCCCTTTGCCAGACAGAAATGATAAATTTTTTAATAGCAATGCATGAGAGACAGAAATTTTTAGAAATATTTTTATCCCATATTTGGACAGATGTTCTTATGTCACATGATGATGTTGAACTATTTCCCAGTTCCTTAGGAACCAAGGATGTTATACAACAGGTACTAGAAATAAACATTTTAAAATCAGCCAATTCATCTACCTCACACCTAAAAACTAAGTCTGAGAAGGCCTGAGAACGAATCATGTTTATTTTAACAAATTAAGGCATTCCAGGGAAACTCCATTTGACTGGAAAAGAGCTAATGTTGTGCCAATAATAACAAAGGCCAGCAGATGACTCAGAGAGCTAATGGACAGTTAGTCTGCTGATACTTCCAGGTAATAAAGCTGTTATAAAATTAAGAAATATTTAAAATACCAAAATATAAATTAATATCAGTCAACCCAGTTTTGTTGCAAATAGATCTTGTAAAATAAAGTTATTGCATTGTTTGATGAGACAGATATTTGGGTGATGAAAGTAATAGTATATTTGTGGAGAGCAGTTGAATAAGTAGTCTATGACATTCTCATTATGAAAATTAGCACAATAGAATATCTATAAACTGTGTAAAATGGACTGAAAACTGAAAGATCTAACAGTGAATGGAATCTTGTAACAAACTTCAGGGGGTTTGTGATTTGGAAATAAATATATATATCAGAGATTTGGAAATAAATATATAAATCTATGATAATAAGATTCAGGAGATGATTAAAATTGAGAGGATGAAAGCTGAAGATAGTCCTGGAGAACAATTTGAATCACTTAATAAACTAAACCAGTTCTAATTAAACATGTCTTAATACAGCCAAATGCAAAGAGATTAGAATGAAAAGCTCTGGCAGCAGCCAAGTCTCCTCCCTGGAAAACACATGGTCTGAAAGGTACCAAGGATTACAGGTGACAAAGAGCTGACACTGTAGCAACACCCACCCCCCCAGATTTATACAGCTATATGCAACACCGGTGACATGTGCAGTGAAACACCACACCCAGCTTCACATTTTAGAAAGAAAGTTTTCAAACCAGAATACATAAAAGCAGACAAAATTATTTGAAGAGGAAAATATTTTCCAACGACATGTTTGAAGGGAGGACTTAAAAGCTCACACGTTAACATTAATAACTAGCTTGACTTAATATATCACATACTGGCTCCTATAGGGTTCTTTAGAATAAACACAAAGTTCAGGTAGGAAAAACGCCACATTAAACAATGAGTTATTTATAACTGAAATTACCATGGGAATTCTCAATGGCACCTTTAGTGCTTCAGGTTTTCAAGCCTGGATATCTTTTTGAGTGCTGTAGCTCAGCACGTACTTGCATGCTCACTACTGCAGCTGAACACAAAATACTCTATACAGGGGTAACTGGGTAAGAAAGATCTATGATACAGAGCGCAAATTAACTGCCTCAGCAGTTCCTTCTAGCTCCCCCCCTCCCTTGTGGATACAGTAAATATATCTTACTCACTCTTCCAAAGAAGTGAGCTTCACTAATTTTGGAATAGTCTATGTTGTGATGTGCCAGAAATCACTAAAGATTTTGGATCCTCAGGCTTATCGTCAGAATGGGTATTCCCTAGAAATGATAAGAAAAGTGTTTTGTTTAAAGAACAGCTGGGGGGAGAGGGAAGTGAAAATCCTAAGCCTGATCCCACTGACATTAATATGTGATTGGTCATTGATTTGCAAAGGCAAGATCTGAAGCAAAGAGTTCATAACACTATGGAAATAGTTCTGGTTTTCTAATTTTGGGGTTCTTAATTCCACCCACAATTTCTTCAGGAAAAACTGCTTGGCTCTGTGGATGGAGTAATGACAGTCAGACCTTCCGCTTTTCCAGAAATAACCATGTCATAAGCTGCTGCTTCCTTGTTTTATGTATTTACAGACATCAGCAAGCCTATATAAAGCCTCTTCTTAATTCATTTGTATACAGTAGTTTTCCTTTTGATATATTTTTAGATCAATTGCACTTAAACAATACTTCCTCACCCTACTGAACTTTGCTCTGGGACACGTGATCAAGAGAAATGCAAATACTGCACTGTTTAAAGGATGACAGCCAACATTTTCCACAGTACTTGTTGAAAGGGTAGGGTACTATGAAGCACAAAGAGTTTTATCTGACTCCAAAGTGGGTGGCAAGCATGCTTACAAACTCTGCATCTGCTCTTTGAGTTGCTTCTAAAGCAAGATAGATGCAAATTTATCAATGTGCAAGAAGCAGAAGCTAACTCATGATCTTTCCATTTTCTAATAAACGATGTCACTTTGGAGAAAACAGCTTTAAGCCTCTTTGCAAATAATTTTATCAAATGGAGAATCTTAAGAAATGACTCATCAAGGAAAAGCTGTGTCTGTGTGCTCCTTTCCTTCTTTGGTACAAGGTACAAAAAAAGTTGTAAACATTTAGAGATGGTATTTTCCTAAGGCTAGGTTGTACCTTCAAGCCTATTACCTTAGAATCTCAGGAATGACAAACCTACCCTTTTCTGAATTTTTCCAGCGTAGAGGATATAAAGAAGCCCAACTTTTGGTTACTGGTTCTAGTACAGGGAACCTTTCTATCAGATTCTGCCATTCCCTACAGAGAAAGAAGCGTGACTAAGTACAGCTGTGCCTTCAAGATTTTGCATGGTGTAAAAAGCTTGACTGCTAAAGCAGCAGAGTAGACAAAAGTCACAAAAGACTGTGTAGGCCTCAGGATTTTTTTTACTTGGTTAAAGTACAAGCTAAATCAGTCCCAGTTACAGTACTGGGCACTGTTGCATGAATAGATTTCCCCTCATAGGGTGTAAAGTGCATAAAGAAAACCTCATAGCAGCTTTGAAAAACAATTTTCAGCTACCTTGCGTGCTACAAAAACTCTTGTCTGATTCTGTTTTGATCCCAGGCAGCTAACGCGTGTCCTACTGTGCAGGGCACTTGCACAGGGAGAGAACTTGCTGGCATGTTCCCATGGGACATGCTAGACTCTTTATGTGCAAATTTTGTTTTAAAATGCCCATCAGCCTCATACTTAAGAATCAGAATATTGAGGAGAAAAGCGCTTGGAACAACTGCAACCTGAGTTGAGAATCCACTGTGCATTAGAATACACATACACACATCTTGCTACATCTTAGTTAGGAAAAACTGCAGTAATTTCCTCATACCAGCTGATATCCCAGCAGGTAAATAAAAACTTCATGATATTGACAAAACATTAGAATGTTATTTTCTATGTTTTCTAAGTGGAAATTGTTGAGATATTGTATTTAACAACTGCTTAATTTGGTTTCCAACATAGTCTTAAGTTACTAAACCATCTTGAGTGGTGATTTTTAAAAGATGTTCACAAAATAAATACAGTTACAGAAGGATATTTCCTAGATAGGAAACCCCTAAAGAACTAAGATATTATTCCTAATTATATTAGAGGTTCAAACGCATGCCCTCTTCCCTTGTGACTCACCACTGGCCTAGATCCCCTCGTATCGTTCGAGAAGAACCACATCACATAGGAGGTCACACATCTGGTAGCATTTTCAAGAGGAAAAAGAGTGATAGAGGCCATTGTAAGTATCACTTTGGGAAAATATTCCACCAATAGAATTCTACCCATGTAATCTTCCATTTCCCTCTGAAGATTCAGCTAAAGGTGCTGCTCTGTACTCGTAGATATACAGTGTTTCCAAATTCTGACTACAAGTAGAAACCTCTCATGGCAGCATCCCTTCTGTGTAACAACCCGGGCAGGTTAAGGATACCTGTGTGGTTGACAAAGAAAGCCAAAGCATATACATCAGTGTAAAAGAGAATAAAGTTACATCTGCTTTGCAGGAGTGAGGCACTCTTGTAGAACCGATTATATTGCAGCTCCTGCTCTGCTGGCAGAAGTAGAGATATGTGCAGGTGGCATATTCTGCAGCCGGTGAGCCAAAGGAGACCATTGAAAAAGAATCAGGCGTAAAGAAGAACAATGAGAATGAAGATAGACACAAATGGACTTTGAGATGGAGAGTGACAAACAATCTGAAATGAAACGGGAAATGGTTGACCCAGGGATAGTCAGGACAGGCACAGACACAGTGCAAGTAAAGGCACGGAAGCCTGGAAAGGGTGGAAGCATATGGCTATATCATGTGCAACTGAAGTCAGTGAAGGCTGACTCAAACTGGCAAAAAGTGAATGATGCACGTTAAGGTAAAAGAATGGCAAGGCACAGGGTGTGTATTGGTGCTGATTTCACAGCAATCTCAAGATAAGCAGTCAAATCTTACAGTCTAAATTTGATGAAAAACGAAAAGCTGGTACAGGCAACATTTTTTCAGCAGTTAAATCTGCATTAGGTGAAATTCACTCCACCATAACTGAAACACATGCCTACTGTGAATATCTCAAGCCTCCTGAAACTGTCAGGAGCTTGCAGAGCATTGTCGTACATATGGCCTGGATCTTAAAAGAAAACATTTTAAGAGAGTCTTGTCCTTTAAAACTCAAACAACTAACTCAGTAACAAACATCTTGACATTTCAGCAAGCAAAATGTCCCTTTCCCAGTTGTTATCTATCCTTGCTGCCCCTTCAGGACCCTTGCAAATAAACAGAGCAGTGTAGCCTCGCTTACTCCCAGTGAATAACTCCCATCACAGGGCAACTCGCTGGAACCCAGTGACAGGGCTTGCAGGAGTCAGGATTACAGAATCAAGCCTACACAGACTAACAGATAAGCTGTTCCTACCCAGTAACCTAGAATTATTCACTGGCCTCCAGATGTTCTCAACTGACTCATGCTACCTTTCAGCCCTAGATCCTAATGAATCTGACTTAATCCATCCCTCTGCACTGCTGATCACTACTGTCTTCCCTATCACTGTTGCCACTGGCGTGCTTTAAGAAAGTGAAGAATGCAGCCTTTGTGGCAGCACTGAGCAAACAGCACTTTTAAAGAAAATGTCCCAAATCTCATTAAAAAGAGATAAACCCATCTGGATCTTAAGGCAGGCAGTTTTAAAAAAAGCCCATAAAACTATTTTGAAACCAATTTTCTAAGAAAAATAGAAAGAAAAACAAGTTTGCTGCCAACAAACGTTGTAACCCTTGTCATCTATTACCACAGGAACAAAGCACTCAGTGACTGACTGCAATACTATTGCCAATTATTATGACAACATACAGTATAATCGTGTTACGTTTACAATATAATACATGTGAGTATTCGATAGATCCTGGCAGGACTTCAGTCACTGCCTCTTTTATGCTTTAAAAATCAATTTTTCAAACAGTTTGCTGTATAACTTGTTCCATAATTACATACTTTACTGTATAGAGAACAACAAAGGTTATTGAAAGTGATTTCAGGCAAAACTCTTAACATTTAGTGAGAGAAACCATTTTTGTTCAAACACATTGAAGCACTACCAGCCGACATAATGTCTTTATTGTATAAACATGCCCACCTCATTCCCACTGACATTCATGGCAAGTTTTTCAGAAGTTTCAGCTGAAGCAAAATCAAGACAAAGATGTTCAGTTGGCCTAGTTTTAAAGGGGTTCTTGCTTCACTGTTCACTCTACAATTGCAAGTAACTCTAAAGATAAACAGGATTATTTAAGCATCTGCTTAATTTGTGAATGACATGAGATAACAAGCTCACCAATGACTCAATTTATATCTGCCAAATTGCGTGCAAAATATAAGCAGAAGGTTGCCTTGGAAAATATGAACCAAAGACACATGCCCGGACTCAACTACCTAGTTACTAAGAGACCCCATTATCAGCCCACAGCCAATAACTCAGTCAAATTTCTGGGTGGGCTACCTACTTTGCAGATAATCAGTACACAGGTGCAGAGATACTTAAAATAATAATGTGCATGCTATTATAACACTTAACCTCCTCGAAAACTTAAATGCACCATGCCTAAGCAACAGCACACACAAATACGACTGTAATGATCCTCAGGCAAGCCTGAGTTCAGAAGTAACATGATTCACACAATTCTTCATCTGAGTTAATGAACCTCACTAGATTCAATGCATCATTATAAATGATTATAATGTACCAGCTTGGGTGCTTCTACACTGCGCTCCACTGAGCATCCAGTTTCAGAGACTTCTTAGCTCAGGATCGGCTAAGAATAAAGTAAATCAATTTAGGTTTAAAAGTTTAGCTTTAAAAGCAGTAGTATTACCCACAGCTTTCTTTTCTCCAGACTACCCTGGTCCCTCGCTATCATGGCTTAAATGTATTTCTACGATAAAACATCATTTAATGTAATAACTGACTTAGCAAAAATAAAAAAAAAAAAAGTGACGTTGATGAATTGATGTAATGGGTAAAAAACTGGGTGGATAGTTGGTTTCAGAAGGTAGTGGTTAATGGGTTGTCCTCAGCCTGGAGGCTTGTAACAAGCGGAGTGCTGCACAGGTCTGCGCTGGCTCCTGTTCTATTTTACATCTCCCCGTGACCTGAAGGAGGCAATGTAGTGTGCTCTCACTGTTTCCAGGTGACACCAAAGCGGGCAGATCAGTCAAATACGCTCAAGAGCAGGGCCACCAGTCAAAGGGACCTAGATAGGAAAGAGAACTGGGCTCATATAAAAATCAACAGCAACAACTAAAAGTCTTGCACTGGGGAAGGAAAAACCGTGCAGCAGTCCAGGCTGGAGACCAACTGGCTGGGCAGCTGGAGACACTGGCAGCAGACTGAACAGGAGCCAGTAGTGTGCCCTGGCAACAAAGAAGGGCAACAATGTCCTGGGCTGAATCACCAAGCACATAGCCAGCGCATCATGAGAAGGGATTATCCCCCTTCACTCAGCATGCTTTAGACTGCATTGAGAATACTGCATTGAGAATACTGCAATCAGTTTGGGGCCACCCAGTATGAGAACAGTGTTGATAAACATGACTGAGACCACTGAAGGGCCACCAAGATGGTCAGGGTGCTAGAGCACAGGCTGGGTGAGGAGATGCTGAAAGAACAGGGCTTGTTCAGCCTGGAGAAGAGGTGGCTTTGGAAGGATGTAATGGCAGCTTTTCAACATCTGTGAGGAGGTTACCAAGAAGATGGAGCCAAGCTCTTCTCAGCACTGCATGGCAGAAGTATAAGACACAACAGAACAAACTGAACCAAGAAAGGTTCCAACTTGGCATAAGGATAAACTTCTTCACCAGCCAAGCGCTGGAGCAGTTTGTCTAAAGAGCCTGTGCAGTCTCTGTCATGGCAGCGTTCAAGACCCGACTTAATAAAGCCCTGAGCACATGCACACGAATGGCACAGCTTGAACTCAAGTTACTGACAAACACTGGCTTGCTCTCCTATTGAAAGGTGCTCAAAACACAGGCCACCACTGGCAGCCCCAAAGCACAGCCCTGGTTACAGGCAGAGTCAGAGCAACTAACAGTTGTAGGGGTGCCTTCTTAAATATGGTACTCAGCTTGGAAACTGTGGTGTTGGCACCATGGTCTGAGTGGAGCTGCTTTGCAATTACCTGAAGAATGTCTGCAATCTCTTGGAGACTTCTCTGGTCATTGTTGGGGGATCCATCTTCACACTTCACTATGACTTATACAATCTAAGATCCATGTATAAATTTAACAGGAAAATCTGGAATATATGTCCTTGTATTTCTATAGCACTGGCTAAGGAGAAAATAATTGAAAGTATTCAAGCTGGAGAGAAACTGTTAGGGTAATTCCTCAACTATCTGTCTTGGGACATACTTAATATTTTGCCTTGTGACCTTGGTGCAGAAATAAGGTCTGTGATAAGCTGTTAGTATAAAGAAAGACTGTATTCCACACCAAAGAAGAATGGGTAACTGTAAAACCAGAATTAAATTAGATGAAATAAAGAGCTTGGTCATACACATAGGAGTAAGAATTCCTGTGACAAGTTGGAAATAACAAAGGAGGAGAAAGAAGAAGGGGTATTAGTTCATCAGAGGATGACTATGAGCCATCACAGATAACACTAAGATATTCTGGGTGAGATGTTGTCAGAGAAGTATTAATGTCAGGATACAAACCGCTAATCAGAGTGAAACATATTATGTGTAAGGTCTTGTCACTCATATTCAAGCCAAATTAAATCAAAATAGAACAATAGCACGATTATGGAAAAGTCTCACTTGAACTCCCAGGCAAAACTAACAAAAGTAAGGTAAATGCTAAAGATGTAGATAAAATGTCTATTAGGAAAGAAAAGTCTGATCAGACTATTAACAAGCTGACAAAGTTCACTACTTTGAATATTTCTTTACAATGTCCTTCATGTGTAAATAATGACCACCATTATGGTTTGTTTCTCTAGACATCAGTTTTAGCATAACTGTTCTCTTTTTTCCATCCTCTGTTCCAGGACTATGGGTAGCAACAACTCTGAAATTTATTTCAATATGGATCCTCACAAATATAGATAAACTTCTCTTATCCTTCAAGAGTTACAGGAAATTTTAGCAGAAATATCAGTTACCAAGGAGAAATCAAAATGACAGAATTTGATTTCATCATGGAAAAAAAAGTCTGCTGTTATGAAGTCATTTTGCTGGAATCAGAAATCTTCTTATCATTCTTCAAGGATGATCACTGAAAAACCATAATTTTCCCTACTAACATTGCAGACTTCATATTCCAGGCTGGCAGTAAATGTACTGTATTCTTAAAGCCAGACATAATGGCCTGTTCAATTAATCCTCAGGGTTTGTGTGCTAGGTAGTTTAGAGACCTGCCTGATGCTACAAATGTAAATCAACTAGGAAGAGAGCACAGCAGTGTCCATCTCCCCGGTGTGCTGACTGTTAGAGCACGCTCCTCTTCTAGGAAGGGATCCTGGTAAATTCCCAGCTTTATGGGAAAGAGGTTCTATTTAAACATTTAAAACTTCAACGCACTTACTGGAACAGAAAAAAGGAAATGGAAATAGAAAAGATGAGAAATCCAAGTTAATCCAAGAAACACGATAGTAATTGATCACAGCGCAGTCTGAAAGGAAAATGGCAATCAATACAGAGGGGAAGAAATTAAATAAAAAAAGATACTGCTTCAGTGACTGAAGCAAAGATCCTCAGATTGCAGCTAGGGGTGATTAATTTGTTCTCACTCCTCCTGCATGATGAATACTAGAAAGCTAAACATCAAGAAATGTCATCTAATGTCAATATACATCTTTCTTACTACTGTGTAAAAGCAGCAAAATATGAGTCTGAAATTTCTATTAGAATTGCTATTCAGTGCTTTGGAAGTGGCTTACTCACCAAACAGGCTGCTGACTCACGGCAAGGAAATGTTTTGATACACCTGTGCTCATAGAAAATGATGTCAGCATGAAAATTCTCTCAGCTTTTAATGTCTTTTCTAGATCTAGTATTGATATTTTGATGACAGATTGATATTTTGGGTGACAATTTCAATTTGTTCCAGTTATTAGGAATGTAATATTGCTAATGGAAATAATGCTAACATTTACAAAGCTTATGATGTTACCAATCTCGACAGAGAGAAAGTACCGTGCAGGCAAGTAAGCAAATCCTATTTTCATTTAGGAAATAAATTTTAATGATTCCTTGAAATATTACTTTGTACCTAAGAAGTATCTGCAGCCAGGTCAGTATGGTCCTATATATACCTAGTGGACAGCAACACTGTTCTGCGTTGAAAATCTGAATCTTTCACTGGAGAATTTGAACATATATTTTTAAGAGAAAAGTAGGGAGTTTCCACTCTGCAGCTTGGAAAACCAAAGTCTCATAATCAAGAGCTCAGAATGCAAAACCCAGATCAAATGTTTTAGTGAGAAGTTCAGAAGAAAACCTTGCCTTTGAGTTTTCTCATTTGGCCCTCTAATTCTCAGATTGTTCAGTCTCTCATAGGACCATGTCTGAAGGAAATACTTGAATGTATACCCCCTCTGTGTCCCATACTTTCTTTCTGGAATTAATATAGCTAGTACAATTTTTGGTTAAAAAAAAAAAAAACCAAACCAAAAAAATCCAACTCATCTAGGTTACATCAGAAACTTATCTGGCCCTCTGTTAGTACAAGAACAGGAGAAGAATAATGATCCAGTTTCTTTTACTCTGTTCTCGGATGTGTCAATATTACATAGTTGGGGACTTGACCCCCTGCCTTTCATAGGTAAATGAGTCACTCCTGGGATTAAGAACACGGACAATAATGTGCATCTAATCCTTAAACTCCAAGGTCAAATCATACTCTCTTTTCTCTTCCATACAGTATTAACTCACAGAATATAAGACTCTTTTTCTCCTTATGTTTCATTGATTTTTAATTAAAATTTATTTTTAATTTAAGGATTCCCTTACTTCAAGTTTTTTTAGTTTCATTTTTTAAAAAAAGTTTCTTAACATTTTCCTTCAGAATTTAAACTCTTCATTCTCTCCAAGGTTTAGATGACATTATAAAATGTATACTGTTTCTTTAAAGCTGACACAGTAAGAATGAGCGGACTATCTTAGATTGCAGGTCATTTCATTTCTCATAAGTATGCTATCGTTAGCTACCTTTAGAAGAATGAATTATATTGATTGGTTCAAATCAAACTTGTGACTTGGTGGCAGTATTAGATGTTTGTTACAAAGCACCATCTCCTCATTAATCTTTTATGAGACAGCGTGATCCGAGAAGCCAGCAGCAGTCACACCACACTTACTCTCTCGAGTGATGCCACCACAGAGGGCTCCCTTATTGGATCATAGCAATTACTGGCCTTACAACGCAGATTCTGAAAGCCTTATCAAATTTCCTCCTAGATATGGCAAGCTTACAAATAATCATGTGCTGTTTCTTGGGTGAGGACATCACGGAATTACACCAAAATGCAGTAAGCTCGAGTCATTTGCAATTAAACATGTGACTCTTGATTCTGAGATGATACATCTTCATTTACAGCATATGAAGTATCTTACAGAAAGACGAAATATAATAAATAAAATTAAGACGTCTTAAAAAGTTCCAGTTAAGGAATAGAAAACTGCCAAATCAGATTTATTTATGGGAGAAACGAAGGAGAATCTCTGGTGTCTGGATTGCTGGCATCTTAGTGCCATGATTTAAAGGAACTGAGTAAGGAACTGCAAGTAAACAGCAGACGGGATGAGAAAGAAGCATCTGTTCCCGAGTACCTCAGCACTGCTGCAACAGAGCCCAAGAGGGGGACATAGGTTCTCATTTTCAGCTCAACAGCACATTACAAGAAGGCCTGGGGAAAAAAGTTCAGAATTGTGCAACTCTAACAATATGTGATTGTTTGCTAGCAAACATAAAAAAGGTTAAAACTTCATTGTTTCTGAGTGAAGAACAGCCTTAATATACTGCAAGGGTGTCAGACTCACAGCTCCTGTCGTTCTCCTGCTGCTGCAGCGTAACTCACATCACACGCTGCACACGTGACGAGTGCTGGCAGGAGCATAGGGGCAAGGAGCTCGGCACTGCCACCGGCTAAAACCAAGGTGTTGGGCTGGATAAAACAAGGTGGAGGGCCAGACTCGGCCCACGGGCCGTGAGTTTGACACCCCTGATGTACTGCAACTGACCTATACCTCCAGGCATCGTCAGGCTTACAAGTATAAGGGTTGTATCACTAAGCTATTTTCTGCAGCCATATAAAGGTAGCATTAAAATCTGAACAGAAGACATCCCATTAACCTCTGCAGCCATTAAAATAAAAAGGCCTATCAAAGGACAAAACAACTCTCCATTAGAGGAGAACTTAAAAATGCACACTGCAGAAATGTTTGTACTTACGCAGCTTAAAAATTGTTCTGGCTACATTACCAAGTTTTGATCAGGGATATGGAAAAGTGACGTGCACAGTGCACATTGATATATTGCAACCACCTCACAACTGCCTCAGGCAAGGTGGTGAGGGCCTTCGAGTCCCACAGGTGTTACACCTCCTAGAAACATCGCCAATGGCCACACCCATGGCAAACCTGATAGAGCTGTCCACTATAAAAGGACAGGCAGCCTACCTACAGTATCAAAGTTAAGACTGACTTCCTCTCCCACATGAGAAAAGACCCACAAATAGAGATTTCCAGGACAGGTAGATCTGGATAAGATAGGACAGGTAGATGTAGCTAATGCTAGAAGTTTTGGGTTCATCTCATTATGGGTAGTCCAAACAGCATTGTGGCACTTACTACACAGACTCAAGTGATTCAGAGTTTGGAATTTGCTCTTTAAAAGATAATTTGAGCTTCAGTAAAGTGAAGTTCCTCTTTTTTCATTATGCTCTTGGCTTCGGCACTTGATTAAGTACTTATCTCCTGTTCAACAGGAAACTTCTATCATTGTTCTCTCAAGTCCCTCCACCAAAGCACACATATTTGGAGAAGCAAAAAGATCCCAATCTAATTCATATGATATGTTTCACCATCTCTTGCATGATGAAAATCATTCCCGAGTCTGTTATGCCTGGGTTGTGATAACAAAAAGACAAGATGAGCTGACCCAGATTTCTAGGAGAGGCAGATTCACTGTACAAATCTGGATCTGGCATTCGTCAGAAAAATCAGCCCTCAATTTTCATGCTAACCTCAAAATACTCTATCATGACATGGTTCCTCAGTGAGGAACATGGACTTTGGAAAGATTCAAAGTGTAATGAGCCGTCTTAGCTCACATGCTACTGTTCTCTGGAGCTACCCGATAAGTTTTGGGTAAGATACTAGATTTTTCTAAAAAGAGGAGGAAAACATGCAAGCACTGTCAAGAGAAAATGAAATAGAACAAGGTATGATTATATATCGTCATGTATTCATTCTAAAAAAAAGATTGAAATGAAAATATTTCTAATAGAAAACCATGCATCTCTGATAGCCTTCCAGTGCATTTATAGTACAAAATTAAACATTTTAGCAACAGCAGGTAAATACAACAAATATTCTCCTAATGCTAACAAAACAGTCGTTGAGCCAATATGCCTTTGGCAAGATGGTAAGCCAACAGATAGACTTTCTGGATGACAGTCCTATGTCTTGACAAAATGCAATAATAATAATAATGTTAATAAGGCTAATGACCCAATTAATATTCAAACACATGCATATGGAAAATTGTATCCAGTGCAGCTATCTTAGAAGTTACCCAGAGATTACTTCAGCCATAACTGAAAGGTTATCTGTGGGGCAAGAGGTAACAGCTGTGTTACAGAATTGCTTTGTTTGGGGAATATATCCCAACTGAAACTGCAGAAATCATTAAGGCAGCTATATAAACATAATTCAAGGAAACCACAGTTAACAAGCTTGTAAAGAATCTTTACAGTCTACAAATGGCTTCTTTCCCAATGACACCTCTGTATCGCAGCATTTCACTACACCTGCAGGGAAGGGAAGGGAAGGGAAGGGAAGGGAAGGGAAGGGAAGGGAAGGGAAGGGAAGGGAAGGGAAGGGAAGGGAAGGGAAGGGAAGGGAAGGGAAGGGAAGGGAAGGGAAGGGAAGGGAAGGGAAGGGAAGGGAAGGGAAGGGAAGGGAAGGGAAGGGAAGGGAAGGGAAGTTTGTCTAATGGGAATAGTTCTTTCCACAGTACAGTGGCAAATTGAAACCCTACATATGGAGCAACATGTAAATTGGCTCCAAGTGTCTTACTGCAAGATGTTACAAGACTTCTTGTGTGGAACATTTGTCAGTTTGGGAGACAGAAGGCAGTGAATGTTGATCTTCAGATCTGGAAGCTTCCTGCACAAGGAGGCCTTGAAAATAAATAAATAAATAACAGCTGCATTTCTGTAAATGAAATAAAAATGTATCTCCATGCTTCCCTCAGGCTCTTGCTTGCTTGGCTGGTAAACTGCGATAAAAAGGAGCGCCTCATCTGCTCCTATTTCATTCTAAGAAAACATTTTGCATTTGAAAAATCATAATTTCTGACAGTAAAAAATGCTGCCAGAATCCTTATTTCACCAACTATAGCTTCCCTTGCTTTTCATTATTCCTTCCCTCCAAACCAAAAGCCCCTTCTGCTCCAAGTGAGGGCTTCTGCCTTTCCTTGCTTGACCAGCTAGAAATGCCCCAGCGGGCTAAGATACACAAAGTAAGATCAAATAAAATTAACTCAAACTAGATCTTTCATATATAATCACAGTCAGAATTTTCAAAACCATACTGAGGACATTCCTTGAAATTTTGGAATAAACAGTATGGCTTCATGAAAAACTAAGGTGCTGTAGTCAGAGAAATGATAACGTCTTAAGTATTAGACTTTACTTTGCCCAGCCAGTATCACCAATATCATTCTGTTGAATTAATAAATACAATTGAATAAGTTTCCTGATTTTTTTCAGAGGCCTGGAAGAAAGCTCACTGCAACACGGAAATAATTTGGAAAACCTGTGTAATGATAACCTTCCTGACGTACACTCAAGGCAGAAAACAAAAAATGTCATTAAACCCACTGGATATGGACTTAGAGACTAAGAGCTAAACCTATGCTTATGTAAGGATGACAGATCCTTGCATGGAGACTGTAACTTATTTCTTAATTTGATGGAGAGAATTTAATCCCACAACTGTAATACAAAACTCATTCAAACAAATATTCTAGTAAAATTCTTCTGTTTGATTCTATGTAGAACTTTAATTTACTGAGTTTGATTCTGCCTTCTTCACGTGCTTTGGAGAACAGCCCTGGTTTTCAACTCCTTTCAGAAAAATCCAAACTCTCAAAGGCTCAAACCATAAACAAAACAGGGAGAGAAAGTCAGCTTATCTGAGAGGACTATCACTAACTCACAGTTCTCATGAGACTAATACAGAAATTGGGTTCCTAGCATTATCCAGCCCAGACACTGGCTTTTTAAATCTTATATACGTGATGCAACATCTAAGTGTTGCAAAGGATTAAATCCTTAAACCCCGATAGAGCAGAGCATCTAAGCATGCAAAGCCAATGAAGTAAGCAACTAAATATGAGCTGTGACTTCCATGAAGAAAGTCACACTATGAGAAGTTTAGCAAAGGTTCCTACAGCTGACTTTCAAATATACAGGACTACAGGAAGAAAAGGAATAACCCAGATAAGGCAAAAACATAGCAAATAAACAAAAAAGTTACAATAAGTCAAGTAGGTTATAAGAATGAAAAACCTAGAACATTTCTGTAAACAGCAGTAGCAACTTTAAATGCTACTAACAGAGGAAGGCCTGGTGTAAAATAATACACACACACAATCTTATATGATGTACTGTGCTGAAGACAGAATAACTCATCAGTAATCAAGGATGATAAAACAGATGTTTGTACTGTAGACATCAACATTTATCTGGACTCTGGACTGTTTACTGTAGAACACATGATATAAGAATGATTGGTAGTGAGAGAAAATACTGTGAACAAGTTTACAAAATCTAATATATATTTCATTCCAAACCCATACTTTCTGCTCCATGAAATGAAATCAACTTTACCAAGTTTAATAGCAAAGCACAACCAAAATCATTCTCAACCCTGCCTCTGAATAATTACATTTTTGCGGATCTTGCTGCAAAATCATGCAATTTCATTAACCCTGTACTATTTCAATATCAGAAATACGTGCACTTTATGTTTGTATACATTAATTAGTGCACATTTGCTAGGTATCTGCATCAGTAATAACAATCACATCTTTTAAAAAGATTTGCAAGCATGGATAAGCCTTGCTGACGTACAGAGCACATAACAAAACATGAAACTAGATGTATTTTGTAGGGGTTCAGGATTTTACCAAGAGCTTCTGGCACAGCATAATTCTCTCCTTGTGCTGTCATTCCACATCACAGATTTGAGAAAAACAAAACATGTTCTCATTTATGTTTAAGTCTGTGGCACATTGTACCTAGCATGGAATTTCTCTGTAAGCAAAATTCACTTATGTAAAGCATCGTTTACTAATCAAGTGTTTGGTAATACATTAAACAATTCAAACAACTCCTCTACTTTCAACAGTGTACTTTCCATGGACTGTAGAAGGTATATTTCTCCTTCAGAGATTAAGAATTACCTACTGCAGTGAGCCACACAAAATCCCAATACTTGGGTTCTTTCCAAACAGTCTTATTAGAACACCAGATTGAAAATTAAAGATTTATTGTAAATGACTGTTTGGTTTGCAATACGCTCTGTGATTCTAATAATCAATGTTGTAAAAAGGTTTCATTTACATGTCAAAATATGAGACAACAATGACTACAAGAAAATCTGAATACATCATCTGCGTCAGATAGGTTTTAAAACTCTCCCTGGTTTTTTTCTGCATGGTAGAAAGTCATACAGAAAATATTAAACTGGAGAAATTAATCTAATTTACAACCATTAAAATATTAAAAAGATAAAATCAATTGGAATAGCAGTAAGTTATAGTTAAATATAAATGTTATTTTTGTATGTATTAATACATACGCATAAAATAAATTACATGTTACCAAACTGTATGATTGATGCCCATCTAGAACATTGGCTTGGTAAAAAGTGTATATAAACACACCGGTTTGTATACTAAGTTATACTATATACACATGTACATTGAAATGTAGAGATTAGAAACTGGAATTTGTACTCAGCCTATATTAAACGCAGATATTGTATCTACCATACAGAACTGAGCGTCTGATCCTATTGTAAGAACAGCACTGTCATCGATAGCCCCGTCATATGGAGAATCACATCCATGTATACACTGAAACAATGCTTAGCCATATTTTATACACTAAAAATGCACGTACTGTGTTAGGCAAAATATAGTGAGTTTGACATTGCTTTGTGAAAAACTTGGCAGAAGAGATAAGTTTATAGATTTAGAATAGGCACACATGGTATGTTACTGGATGGTTATCCTGAACAGCTCTGTATGTATTTTGAAATGCACTCAATTAAATAACTATACTTTACAATTATGAATAATGCATGTGGAATTGCATTAAGAAAAATATTTAAATTCTTAACTGATAACATCAAACCGAACAGAATTGCCTGACTTTATGTCAAAAATTCACATGATCAGGTAAAACAGATGGCCATTTCAACAGTAACTGAAAGTAGAATATGCAGAACTGTATGTAGCCCTTCCAGGAACATTCCTGCTGACCTAGGAGGAAGAGTTATGCAGGATTAATATTTGAGCATAATGTCCACTCAACATTCAGGGCAATGAAAGAACAGTCCAATACAGGGAATAAACAAGAATCCAGGAAACCTATTTTTCCAGGACATAATTGGATTCTGCTTATGCCTCTCAATGCATGCAGCCAAGAGGTAAACTAAGATTCATGAAGGCAGCAATAGATATAGACGAGCAGCTACAAAGAGAAGGGAAAGACCACTTTCACATGGGGAACTAATGGAAATTCAGCATACCACTAGTTCCCAGCATTCTTGTAACACACAACTGGTGCCATTATTAAACAATGGGTTTGTTCATATTGGTCTTAAATTGGCTATTCGCTCTCAACACATTGATTCTCAGTCAAGTGATTTGAGCATATTACAATTCAGTTCTATTTAACAAAAAACTTTTTTTTAGTTGCTTGTAAGTATATTTAGGTTACACAGTGTTTAGACTAGAAAACTTTAGGTCATGTAATACTCTAGCAAGCCACTTTTTGCTAATAAATAGTAATGTTCTAATTCTTTCCTGTTGAGAATGACTGAATTTAAGGATTTAAGTAAATTCTTTAGGAATTTAAGTCAAACATTGAAGATTAATCCAATATGGCCCATTTCAGTTTTATATTCTATACTGCTTGCTATGTCGCTCCTCAATCACAAAACACCTACATAAGCATCTATAGTTGATCTACAAATGACTAAATCTGCACGTGTAAAAATAATTCTGTAACAGTGTTTCCTTTTAGAAGGTGCAGAATTGCTCAAGATATATGCATCATGAGGTCCTGTTTAAAGGTTCTTTAAAACCTCTTGTGTACATGATTGCTTAGAATTTTAAAAGTGTGAAGTGCAACTGACATACTATTATTTTTGTGTTAGATGTGTTTACACTGGCATGTATTTTTTCTGTAACAAAAAGAACTTCTATATTGCTTTAGTTTGAGTGGCTTTTATCTTACACCAACAGAAACAATAAAATCAAAGAAAGAGAAGTGTCTCCAAGAGTTGTCCTCATAAAGGAAAAAATTATGTTAGCTCACAGTAATTAAAAATGCAGTCATAACACTGACTGCGGTATCATCTAGACATGCCTGCTCTAGTTTTAGAATAATATGCTGGGATACTTGTAGCAAGCTAGGTGTGGCAGCACAGAGCTCAGCAATGGCTAGCAAAATGGTCTACTTTGGGCAGTCAGAAGCTCAATCAAATGGGAAGATTTATAATAGCGATACAGTTTTTAATTCTTGCACAAGATTTACTGATCAAATTCATAACTATGCCTTCTTGTAGTCTTTAATTCAAACTATGTGCTTGGATGGTAAGTGCCCTCACTTCCCTAGGTTTTGCCTTTGTCTTTATAGGAATTAATACTTTAATTCTTCAGAAGGCCCATATATGAATGAGACTGGCACATCAGATCAACTATTACTTTTTGATCTAAGACTCACCCCTGCTGGCTTCTTTGAAATTTGGTATTAGATTCAGTTTTACTGTAATCTTAGCTCAAGCTGCAAGTTATAAATATTGACCTTAAATTAAGTCCTATGTATACACTAAAAAAACCCCAAACCCCTAGCTTCATATGGCACTGGAAAATTAAAGGACAAGTAAAGGTCAATTTACACAACTCATGAGTTGCTCACACCACCACTCTGTAGTGCGGACACTTGTTTATAATGCTTACAGTATCACAGTATCATAAGGTTGGAAAAGACCTTTGACATCATCGAGTCCAACCTGTGACCCAACACCTACACCTACTCCTACTTGTCAACTATACCACGTCACTAAGTCCCTCATCCAAATTTTCTTTGAACACCTCCAGGGATGGTGACTCGACCACCTTCCTAGGCAGCGCATTCCAATGGCCAATCACCCTCTCAGTAAAGAACTTCTTCCTAATGTCGAGCCTAAACCTTCCCTGTCGAAGCTTGAGACCATGTCCTCTCGTTCTGTCACCGGTCGCCTGAGAGAAGAGTCCAACCCCTGCCTGACTACAACCTCCCTTTAGGTAGTTGTAGAGAGCAATAAGGTCTCCCCTGAGCCTCCTCCTCCTTCTCCTCTCCTTACATGCTAATAGTGTTTCATAAATGTACATGATCACATAATAATCCACTAATAATTCAGAGAGTAGCAAAATCCATTGCAACAAAAGAAACCAGGCAATATGCACCTGAATTCCCCACAGCACACAAAAAGAAGTGCATTTCTTGTACAAAAGTATTATCTCACACATCACTTTGCATTGTGGTCCCTGTTTAGGTTAACTTGAGGACATGAGTTACACAGAAAAGAAAAAAAAAAGCCCATTGTCTGGAGATAACAAATTCACAGAGGCTGTGCTGACGGTGTGGCTTCTCTCAGTACCTACAGGTTGTCCACATTAACTCAGATTCATTGCTACTCTTATGTCAGCAGTGGTACAAGGATATAAGTGAGGTGGTTTGCATCTTCCTCGGTGAGGGTCAGGGTCACGTACAACCACCAGCACAACTTACAACAGTTTTCCAGATTCCCCAATTTGTGCTCCTGATGGAGCCCTTATAAATTATTACAAGAAACCTGGCTACCTGTAAACAAAAGCATTCTGAGTGCTCCCTCCCCTTGAACTGACTTCTGTGCTCAGACTGGGTACAGAGGGCAGGCAAGTGAAGGCAGGACACGATAGCAGCTACGAGGAGAGACATGGAATCAGCCTACAGGGAAGCAGACAAGACTTTTTTGCTCTCTTGTTCCCTGATAACTGTACATGGGGTAAGGCAGACCAAAAACCAGCTCCCAAATGTAGAATCAGTACACGATCATGCTGACACATTAGTAAAAAAATAAATTTTTTTCCTCTGTTACAGTTCTTACTCATTTCTTTTTTCTCAGGTAGGAAATGAGACTTTAATCAAGAAAAGCACCAATACCTAAGAAGACTAAAGAAGCTCTGTCATAAAATTTTCCTTCTAAAAACTGTGAGTAAAAACTTCTAAATCTGTGAGTAGAGGTGTCACTATAATATTCTAGTTGCCTCTTATAAAGAAATAAAACAAAATTACTGCACATAATAAAAGTACACTCTACAATCTACATCAATATATTTTCCTAGACTTGAAGACAACAGCAACATTAATCACAGAGATAGTAAGTATTGCTACTACAGAAAAAGTAGCCCACCTCCCCAAACAGATGCACATTTATAATTAAAAAGCAATGTAATAGTTACTTATATTGACTTATATTCCTGTACAATTCTGAAACTCAGCAATAGACACTTCCATTGTGAGGAACACCATATGGCCAGGGATGTGTGCTGTGTAGAAGGGAAAAATGGAAACTAACATTTTCAGATCTTGTTCTTGGAGTAGGTAATACTCTTCCACTCTCAGTTGAGGCATCTCCTGGGCACAAAAGCCAGTTTTTTCTTGGCATCCAGTGGGGTGACCTGTTTTCCATTCTGTCATGTGAAATAACTGATTGATGCACATGGTGAAAAGGAAGAAAAGGCAAAACACACCTCGACCAGGCAATTCTAAAAAACGGAAAACTGATACTTTGCTTGTGTTTATAATTTTTTTTTTCAAACTTTCAAAATATACTTCTTTAGATCCCAAGAATCACAGTCTATTTGGAAAAGAGGAACATTACCAAATCTGCATCAGCCCTCAAAGTAATAAAGTAATTAGCAGTGACACGAATGGGTGACCAATAACCAGTTTACAGAAGTAAAAAAAGAAAAACATTACTTCCCTACCATATTGCATGTGCCCTTTAGATATGTTAATGTAATCAAGGTAATTTAACAGTAAGGTAATCTAAGAAACTTACAGCATGCTGACACTTTAACTTGTCAATCAGAGAACATTATCGGGCAAATAAGTTAGAAATTATCTATGAAGAGGCAGGTAGACATTTTATTTTTTGCTACACATGGAATAATGGGATAATGCCAAAGCTTCAGCTTAGAGTAACACAGAGGGTCAGACAAACAGTTCAGGCTGTAAACTTCCCCTCTTTCCTATACCCATGAAGCCCAGGAATCAGAATGGAAGATAAATTATATCAATGAAGTGAAAGTCAATACTTCTTTTTGTTAAAAATTTGGATAAGGCTTCAAAGGTCTTTGTCCTTGTAGAAAGAGAGAGAAAAAAAAGGCCTTGATACTAGTGATAAGCACATTAGTTTGGAGTTATTAAACATTAATGAGACATTCCATAGTAATCGGAACACTGTCAAATAGTCTTGGCCTTACCTAGCACCAGGAACTGAAGACATCTTGGAAGGACTGAAACATCTGCAGCCCTTTAGTCACTGAAGGTTGCTAACTAGATGATGTGGACATCACCTGATGTAGGAAAAGATTTTTTCAAGACTTCATTCTGAAATGATGAGAAAACACTATCAGCAGACTGCATGATGGTAAATTTTCTAAACTCTATCTTGTAAGAGACCTGCTTACATATGGAAGGTAACCCTGCACAAATGAGAGGTAGAGCTGACTGAAGACCTTGGAGATGATGGAGAAGACTCACATTTCAAAAAATTAGTAGAGCAAGACCATCCGTAGAAAGGAATTGGTACAACCCAGACCAGAGCATGGCAAAGAGGACTAGTGCTACGCGTTCTAGGGGCTCACCTCCAGCTCTATGGCCTATTTATTCTCTGCCATGAAAATAAATTTCTTGGATATAATCTGGACCAGAAGTCTAGATCAGCAGTTCAAAAACTGCGAATCATGCATCTGGGAGGAATAAATAGGCATAGCAACCATCAGTCTCCAGTAGAAGCCTCTCAAAGCAGCAGCTCTTCTGCATTTTGAGTTGCTTTGGGTTCAGCTCAGCAGGCTGATTGCAACATTGAGCTTTTGCAGAGCAGTTAATCACTACAGGGGAGAGCTGCTGATAGAAAGTGTTCCTCAGATGAGGAAAAGAGCATGAAGCTTCCCTATGAAGCAGTAGTGAAGGATGAGATCCTTCTCATTGACACAGTGTAAGGAATAATGCCCAAAGCCACAATTTTGAAGTCTTACTTTCCCTGGAAACACGGTGTGAATACAGCATGCATTGTGGATCTGGAGTGGCAGAACTGCACCCCCAGCAGCCATCGTTACCCTGTAGCAGGGAGAGGCACCCGTAACGGCAGTTCTCCAGAGCACAACCTAGAACAATCTCCAACCTGTTATCTTATCCTGTTCTGTTCTCTCTGCCTCAAGACTTGTATCCAGCTGAGAAGAAGGATAAGGAATGACAGAGAAAACATGCGAGAACTACTCCTAGATGTACCTCATGCAATGCTTCCAGCAAATCTGGAATCTAGTTCTGGGCATAAGCAATTTATTGGCACAAGCAAGGCTATATCAAGAGGAGTACAAATAGGATAGTGTTGCAAGTCCGATGTTGCTTCTAACATCAGTAGAGTTTACAATGCCAATGAGGGCACCTGCCTCAAGGAAAAATGACACTAGAGGTTTCTAGCCTACACTTCAATCTGTAGTGGCATTGGAATCAAAGGAAGGAAAGGAGTACCCAGGTAAGAACTACTAAACACGCTGAAGATCTCACTAGTGGGAAGAATACTTTGATATGTAACAAGGGAGACAACGGAAATAAGAAAAAAATTAATTCATAAAACAAATGCTATGGCAAATCTTTCTTGCAGGGGTGGCAACAGAAAGGTCCTGGAGATTAAAAAAAAAAAAAAGAGGAGGTGGATGGCTGAGTGTGTAGAGTTTCAGGCAATTTCGATATGTCTTTGTGTCTGTCTGTAATGACACAGAACAGGATCAGTCTTGTTTGTGGAAACCACCAAGCCTTGGTTCTTATTCCCCATTGTAATGGACAGACACTTATCTGAGATGTCCCGATATATTTATTTTCCTGTCTTAAGGCTTTTTAGTGATCCTCCAGCTACTGCTCTGGGAACCTTACAAAAATGCCTTGAAGACAGAACAAACCTTCTCTTTTCCAAAGATAAGACATGTACCTTTGACCTTAGAGAGGAGAGTTAAATAGCACTAAAGTAGCACTCTTAAGAGAAAAAGGCCTGCACAGCTTTAAGAAGAGAAGGTCATGAGGAGTCCTATTGCTGTCTTCCATGACCTAATAGAAGGGTGTAGAGAAAATAAAGTCAAATTTGTCTCAGAAAAGCACAGTGAAAGGACTGCTTTAGATGAGGCAAGAGACACAAGTTGCAACAAGGGAAATTCTGATTAGATATTAAGAAATTATTCACCATGAAGGCAGTCAAACCTTGGAACAAGTTACTGAGAGAAGACGTAGAATTTCCATCCTTGGCAATGCTCAAAACCTGACTGGACAAGGCCTTGAGCAAACTAATTAAGTAGGCCATGCTTTCAGAGCTGGTTTGAATTAGATAATCTCCATAGATCCCTTCCAATCTATGTAATCCTGTGATTCTTGACAAGGCATTTCTCTTGTTGGAAACAGAAGATGGGACGAAGATTCAAGAAAATAATTCTGTTAGTCTATCTCTGGTAACTTCTGAAGGCTTTTCTTAAGCAAACACATGCTATGTTTACCTCCACTCTGTCATCTTGTAGCAAACCTGGAAGAGAGGTGTAGGGGCTCCTGCTGTGGAAACTTTGGAATTCTTTTGGTGTGAGGGGTAGAGTAGAAACCATGGCCCACAGTAACATAAAGAAATTAGAGACAAACTTAATGAAGAAGAGCACTCCCACAAACCTGCCTGTTTAACGCCATGCTATTTACATTACAGAGAGTTGTTCAAGGAATGTAAAAGCACCGGTTTTCATCCACATCAATGAAAGGTTAGAAAGCTCTGCATGAGAAGAGTGCCGATTCTGATCTGATGCTACTAATTTTTCCACCACTCATGTCCAAGTTACAGACAAACCAAGCATGTGAAACACATGCCATCAGTGGAAAAACTCTTAGGTCTTCCCAAAACAACTGTGCTACTATCAAGTAGCAAAGCTGAATTATATTAGAGGGTATCTTAACAGAAAATTTTCACCTTTGTCCAATGTTTTATGACATCTATACAAGAAGCGACAGACATTTTCCTCCTAAAATTAGAAATAGCACTGTAGAATGAGTACTTCCCACAGATTTCACAGCTAAGGGACACTGCTTCTTACTGCTTTACTTTTCTGCAGTTCACTATTTCTAGTAAGTTTTGAAAGTATTCTTCAAATGGGCAGTGTTCCTTCACTCAGTGCTGTAGGGCATTTCTTGATAATCAGGATGAGTGCTACTTTCAGCAAAAGCTGAGTCACAGTTAGATTTTGCTACGCAACAACCTGGCCTTTGTACCCTTCTGCTTACAGACTGCAGCAACCTTCAGCTGTCTACAAGATGAAAGTCATGTTCAAAAACAAACAATGAAATCAGCAACTTTTGGAACAAGTCACATGGATCTGTGAGCACGACTTTGGGAAAGTTCCAAGTTAAGAAAATCTTGCTCCTACTATTCCAATGATGTGGCAAGAACTGTGAAGGATTGGGGGTTTCAGCATAATAATAAAAATGAGATATTACTGGAAACTGACTAACAATGGCCACTAACAGTCCTCTGTTATGTGTGGCTGCATATTAGGTACCGTAGAGAATTACTCACTGCAGGCTTATGATATCATGTAGTGATCAACTAATCAAAGTCAATGGAAAGACTTGTGCTGCTTTCAATAGTACCACACAAGCCATGATGCAAAAACAACCCAATCCCAAACCAACTGATATTGAACCTTTGGGTACATGCTAAATAAGGACAGTTGAGGTTCCCAAACTGACATATTGTCTGTAAACAGTCAGATTCCAAGACTTCTGAGCCCTCAACAAATAAAGTCAACCTCCAGTAAATCTGGCAGCTGTTTCAGCTTCATGTTGGTTAGAGTTTATATGCTCAGGCTTCACAAACAATGCTAAAACCTCTTGTCACAGTTGAAGATCTGTTAGTGCATCTGCTAATACCTATGGCTTATTCACTCAACAAACTGATGTTAAGATGCTCTTGTCCTTCTGCAAGCAGTTGACATTACCAGGTGGTTAGAGAAAAATAATGTATGGGCAAACCTGAACACAAAGTAGCCTCAACCACACCCTTCGTGCAGCTGAACTATATTGGTAAAGCTATACAAGCACATAAATGCCTAGCTGCATTTTTGTACGTTTTACCTATCTATAGCTCAGTGTATAGGGCCAAGTTATTATTTCACTTTTATGGCTGGTTTACATTCTTATCAAATTTACCTTAATGGAATGGTGTAAGCATATTGTACAACATGTTCTTTGCCTCCATCTTCTTCTAAACCAGAACTTCCCAGTTTCAAAAATGTTAAAGAGAAGTTTCTAATACGCAATATGAGCTTGTATGTGGTCTCAGCCATAGTTTCAACATAAACTCAACCAAAACAGCACTGTGCCACATCAAAGACCCAAATGAGACACTACGCTGTGTGACATACAGCTACCATGAACTTGTTGAGAATTCGGGTGCCTCCACACATGCACAAGTAGAGGGTACAAACATACACAATGTATTTCAGAAAAGGACACATCTGATTTCTGTAAAGTGGTTTCCAATCTGCACCCATCTGTACACAGTAAAACATCATGTACAACTCATACCCGGCATTATCGGAACATCAATTATCAGAAAGAGAACCAATATTGGCACCCTAAAAAGGAAGTTCTCAGAAAGCAAATACAAGTCGGAAGGATATACTGTCATATTTGAATGTTATGCAACACTTCACTAACGCAATTGTCCGTGTAACTCGCAAAAACCTCAGGTCATCTTCAGTGCCAGATGTTATAAGACTTCTTTGTAAACCACTAAGCTTCAGAGAAAACTTATCTGAAGATACCCAAAAAAGGACACACATAGCTTTCAGCATGATTTCTGCATATTATATTGTACAATGAAAACAAAAGGAGACTGTGAAGGAGTAGAAAATATTTCTTCCTTGGTGCGACTGCTCTCCTTTAATTTAGTGCATTCTGTTATAAACTCACAATCCAATTCTCTGAGAAATAAATGCTCTTTTATGGATCTAAGTATTTAGCAAACCCAGGCAAAGACCATTAAAGAGTTAACACTACAACATATTAAAGGGACCATTTATAGTAATTGTCCAAAGTGTAGGCCTTATTAAAAAAAGAGTATCATCACAATAAAATGTGCATTATAAATGCTAGAGCACTATAATAAACCAGCAAGGGGGGGGGGGAAATAAATCTCCAAGTAACTTCCTTTACTTGTTACTAGAAATACTATAAATCAACACATATGGCACTAATGAATTCCAACACCAAGATGATCTCTCTCCAGATCTATGTCTATGGGTGCAGCAAACCCACTCTTGTACAGACAGAATTAGGTTCAAAACCGCACTGTCCTGCCTCTTCCTTGGTCTTGTGAAGCACATTCATGAGCAGAGAAGAGACTGCAGGACTGGAACATACGTTATCTCCACTGTCACTCTTGGATGGTTTACAGGAAGAGAATCAACAGCACGGTGAAAGTTTTATAACAATAAAGTACCCCTGAATTAATGCAACTATGTGTGGTAAATAAAGTAAAACAACAATGAATTGTTTTTCAGTACTAGATTCTTCATTAAACATCACCTGCTACTTGCTGACAGCTTCTCACCTGCTCAGTGGGAATGGACATGGAAATCAAGATTTAACCTAGTTTAAAACGATTGCTGAAAATTATTTTAAAAGTGTACTTATTTGTTTTATGTCAATATGATTTATTTTCTTTGTACAGATGGTCATTCTATTTTGTATCTAGATTTTCATTGCAGCACTTTATATTGTCCAAGCTTGCTATTTGTAACTGGATAAGAATCTGCAAAGCAACACTTTGAATACTGTACTTTTTAACACACATTGCAATGCAAAATCAGAAATACTGATTTTAAAAATGTGTCTCCTTGTTTTATGATTTAAATGTACTATAAAAAATGTTCCCAAGGAACATCTGGTTTGTATTCACACCAGTTTGGTTTAAATACATATGTCAACAGATAATCCTTATATTCCAAGTCTGAGTGAAACCAGACCTTTTCAGCAAATTCAGCCTCATCCTAATTCCCTCCGAAATAAGTGATAATTTCTGCTTTATTGGGTGCAGAATATTATCCACTAGTGATAAAACTCTCAATAAACTTCAAAAACTTACCTTTTGTAATCAAGTCTTACCTCAACCCATTATCACTGATCTCAGTGAGACAGGAACATATCCTAAGGGCTCATTAAATAAAGAAGCATATGCCTTTTTATATTTGAAATTATATTTTTCAAAGAACTGAGAACAAGCATAAAAATGTATCATAATAACCTTTATTACAGATGCACTCTTATTTTCAACAGGTGAAGATTTTCTTTTCAGTGCTAAATAACAGCCATCACGAAACAAGAAAACTCTACAGTAATTATGAAATAGCAAAGAAATAAATCCTGGCTTCCCTTATCCACATTTTCAAGCCCTTATAAAGACTGCATTAAAGTTGGTAAAACTGCCCACGAGGCAGGCAGGATACTAGACTGTAATCACAGTTACTAGAAGTTCAGAATTAAAAATAAGTCTGATTTTGCTTTAACTTCTGCAAGAACTGTGCTGTGTTTAGCACAAAGATCAAAAATCATTATTTTTCCAGATTACAGAGGGCTTTTAGGACATAAGCCACCATGATGAATTACTGTGATTTACTAAGATGTGAATAAAACAATGATATAATATATGAAAATGAAATAAAAACAAGTTTTCAGTATTCAATAACATTCAAGCAGTATACAACTCAAATCTTAAACCCCATTATTTATAATATAAAACAAATTAAAAAGCAAAAAAAATCAACTTATAATTAGGCATGATGTATCACTGAAATGTATTTTCAAAACTAAGTCAGTGATTTGACTGGAAGGAGGGAGGAACCAAGCTTTTGTGGGAAATCTCAGTTCCAGAAAGTAGGCAAAACTAGACAAAAGCTAATTAGAAAGCCTTAGAAGACCCTGCTTACAACAACATACATATAAGAAGTTATCTGAGTTCAAACACAAAACAATGACTAGAAATACAATTTACATGCTTAGTACTAAGGGAAAAGGCAGTAGATCACGAACAAAATCAGTACATTGAGACGAGCTTAAAAGTTGTGACTGAAACGACTATAAAGCATGTTTCAAAACTATCTTCACTTTCAACATTGTGTGTGTGTTTTAGCAGCTAAACCTGTGGCTTCTGGTCACACTTCAATCCATATGAAGAAAGGAAACCAAGAACAAGCAAACTCTCCCACCCATGAACCTACACACCCAGTCCTGCATCGCTGCAGTTACTGAGAACTCTCACTGAGCTCAACAGGGGCAGGATCACAACCCACTTGGAAAACAGCTTCATCTTATTTACATTACTTTTAAATGCAGGGCAGAAAGAGGATACCATCTCAGAACATTCAATGAAAAAATATTTTGAGATAGAAACATGCAGAAAAGTTAAAGACATGAAAGATTAAATTCTCACAAAGCAACAATTCTCTCCTCCTATGTAAGATGTATGGTGCATTTCTGCAGATGTTATTTAAATATATTGCCTTGACACATGCTCACTGCATGGTTTTGCTTCTGCTCTGTATTCAACAGAATGGGTAATAAAGGATTTCTTCTAAGCATTGTGCTCACTTAAGATGTTCCACAGTACACAGTGCCCTGCTGTTTATGGAAGCTTCAAAATCCTAGTCATGACCTATTGAGTCCATTTTCAACTTCTCACTTCTAGGAAGGCATTCCAAAGCAAAACACAAGTTCCAAAGAATGTAGGAAACTCAACAGTTAAAAAACAAGGAGCCCTTGGGGAAAACAATGGGGTCTTTCAGCTGGTTTTAAAGTTTTTTACACAAATGTTCCTGCTTTGTGCAATATATTTCCCTTTGTGATTTATAGAATACTAATGCTCTTTCTTTGTAAACTTTATTAAGTTACCCATTTTTTTTAATAACAGTTGAAAAACGGAGTTCCAGACCACTGGCAGTCCTAGATAAGGACAAATACCTTGCCACAGCAAACAGAAAAAGAACCAGTGGATATTAAGTGACAGGAAGTTTTTGAAGAAACAAACAGAATAGAACAAAAGTTTCAAAGAGCCTGAGCTGCATCAAGAAGATTGATGTGAAATATTTTGACTTTGTAGTCTTGGAAACTTTGATTTGGGGGTGGGGAGGGAGTTAAGGGCAGGATTAGAATGGAGAACACAGCAACAGGGCTTAGTCTGTTTCTGAACTTTGTGAGTCATACTTAATGTAAATTTTCAAGTTACACTGTTGGTAAACAGCAGTAGCAACAACAAAACGTTTATAAATTCTGTAATTCATTGCTACCAGGTAGCAATCCTGCACTGGCCCTATGAATGGTCCAGTTGAAAAAAATGTCAATTAGAAATTAATAGATTTATAAAATAGTGTAATATTAAGTGAAAAACTATGATAACCTTATGATATTAATTAGCATTTATCATTAACATGCAGGTTACTATCACAAAATTTGTTAGAGCTGAATGCTGTGGAATCTCACCAGGTCTTGAGGACAGAAATAAAAGAGGGACTTTCTTTTATAAGTTATTCAAATTTTCAGTAATGTAACAAACGTCACAAATGGAATAAATTGATTTGTCAGACTATTAGACTACAGCAGATTAAATAATACCAGTATTGTTCCAGTTTATACAGGTGCTGCAGCATCTGTTCTGTAGAAAGTAGGTAAAGGTCAAAAGAATCAGGTAAGGTCTTTAATGTGCAACTTCTACTTATCTTAGGTATTTATACGATAAACAGTCTTAATGTTACGCTCATCACATTGCTATGGGGTATAAAATGTATTAACTTTGTCAGAAAGCATTAAATGACTTACCTAAAACACCCTGTGGCAGACTGTACATTTCCTAAGTTTCTTGCTCACATTTTAATTACTCTTTTCTACATGTAAAGAAAAATGTTCAGGATCACAAATAATTCTGCTTACACTTGCTTGGAAAAAGGAAGTTATCACCTCAGAATTACAATAAAATCATTCCATTTCTCAAAAAGCCATGAATTTTTGACTTTGGTCAAATTTTTGACTTTGCTAGAGAAACAGGAGACTTCCATGAAGAAGAAAAAGTACAGGATACTGACTTGATGCCTATGCTTAATTAAGGGCTGTTCATAAGTAATAGAAGAACTGTACACACTGAGGGATTTGGAAAGTTTTAATAAACATTAATTTTCTCATATACCTTCATCATTCAGACTATAACCACTTCTACAAAAACTTTTATCATGTCCCTTCTTGAATCCCATCTTCCCTCATTAGATTCCCAACCACAGTACAGTAAATAGCTTTAAGGGTAACTGCCATCCTCCACCTTGCATAACCTAACGTTCTAATGAGAAAATCATATTTCAAATACATTTCAAATGCATCATGTTTTCTCTAGAATTAAAAAGCCAGACTGCAAGAACTGACTTGACATTCAGCTCTGGTTTATACCAAAAGGAAATCCTTATGATCACGAAGGAAAGCAAGCAGCACATTTAAGTGACAGACATAGCTCCCATTTATCTCTTTGGAGAGTTCCACAGAAGAAGGAAGACAAGCACAAATCAGAAGCATAACCTCGCCAAATTTCCTCTATAGCCACAGGAAAGGTACAATTAAAATTTAGCAACAAAACAGCAAGTCCTTCAGGCAGAACTAAATCACAAACATCATACCGAGAAACAAAAATCGTTCCCCTTTTCCCTCTACCCTCAGGCTTATTATTAAAAGAAACTCAAAAGAGATCCTCTTTATTAATATTGCCTGAAAATGAAGAACCCTGTTGAGTCAGAGAATCTTTCTTAACTCTCACCAGAAACTCCTTTTAGTCTGCCCTGAAAATGGATTCCAGACATAGAAGGCAAGGACACAGAGGGCAACAGAAAAAATATGTCTCTTTTTAAATTGGTTCAATAGATATGAGTTGTTCAAAATATGTGGCCCTTTATAAGTCTCATAACAATAAAGATACCCTGATTACATTAAAAAGCTACATGTTTTTAGAGAAATGGGTAATTAACACTTAGAAGTGAGAAGGGGCCTTAATCATCATGGAACTTAAAGAACAGCTGTTTATTATTGCCTGCAGGAAAGCAAAGGGCTGACAGGTAGAATAATGGCAAAAGTAAGTACCAAATCTATATTTCTATTGGAACCAGAGTTTTTATGTGCCCACATGAGTTAAGAAAGTTAAGCTCTGGACTTGTGTTTCGGAGTCACTCTATCGGTCCCCTTGGATTGCTTTCTGAAAGTGCTCTCCAGCTGCCGACTGTCCTTGGGAGAGCTGCTCTAATGCCTGGTCACTGTTCGTGTCCATCTCAATAACCTTCATAAGGACATTTGGTGCACTGAGCAAGTACGTCACATTCTGGGATGGGAATGAGTAGGATCGTGGTAGATGTGCCGTACAGGGTATTTATTATGCAAGACTCACACATAGTCTGACTCTGCTCAGTACTCACCAACTTCCAGGAAGGTTGACTGTGATGGGCACCACCTGAAACCTACAAAGTGCAAATGGGAAAGCTTCATTTCAAAGCACAGGACTTTTTCCAAGATAATGAGGTTATTTAACTTAACAGGCTGCCCAGGGAGGCGGCTGAGTCACCATCCCTGGAGGTATTAAAAAAATGGGTAGATGGAGCACTTAAGGATATGGTTTAGTAGTGGACAGCTATGGTTAGATTCAATGACCTCAAAAGTCTTTTCCAACCAAGCGACTCTGTGATTCTAACTATTTTCCAGAGAGGTTCTAGCACAGGATAGTACATCACAGGCTGAGATGTGCAACCAGTACAGATTTTCTTTTGGAGTTACAGTAAGCTTTGCAATGGGATTCTGCTAGCTTCTTCAAAAGACTGTTTACTTGTTGGCATCCAGCCGGTCTTATAACAGCAAGGTAAGCCCTCTTCTGAGGAGGTGTTGTATTATCTCCAGAACCTACAATATATCCTGGGGCTGTCAGAGCAATTAATTGTGCAACTACACGAGTATCACTCCAATTAGTTGTGCAACTACATTGGTCCAAACACCATTCTGTTTGACAGGTGCATTCATAGTGGCATGTAAGCAGAAATGGCTTAATGGAAAACCAGCAGCTATTATATTTCTAGAAATGGATGAAGTAACCCAAGTTTTTGATGGAGAACAGCTTTATCATCCTGATTTTAGGAACAGCACAGATTTGCTGGTACAGGTTTCTAGAATTAATTTTTAAAAATTCTCTAGTTTCTCTCCTCTTTTCCTCTATAAGGTTTGATTTAACAAAGGGCACAGCCACCTTTACAAACCATACCACCGTCCCTTAGAATCCTGTGACAGCAGCATTCAGCCAAAGTTTGTACTGCACCATGCTATCATTACACTGCACAACAAAGCCCTTTAAATTGGACACACAACCTCTGCAAACATATGTTGTTTTATTACAATGAAAGACTGAAAAAGGATTGTCGACAACTACTCAACTACCTCTTCTAGTGCACTACCACATGTGAAGGGCCAAATCTCTTAATTTCTTCCATTTTTGAGTCAAGACTTTGGCTAAGCCTATCCAAACAGACTTGAAAAATCATCTAAAATGAACTACTTGGTTAAACTGCGGAATGAAAATATTCCCATGCTCTGGTCTAGATTTAGTTCAACTCCTTTATCTTTCAAATAGAAAAAAAGATGAGTTTAAGAGCTTGTGCATGCTGATGCGGACACATTAGCCATATGGGGACTGAAACTGGCACACTCATTTTGCCTACAGGCAGTCTTAACCTCCTTTCCAGCTTTTATAGAGAATGTTATTTGGTGCTGATTGCATAACTCTTGGCAATTTTTTTCTAGGTCTTTTACCTGCTCACAGTCACTAATGGACCCAGAGCCACTTGCTGACAATGTGATTCCTAGTTCTTTGTTTCACATGGCCCAGAACATTTTCCTCGAGCTCAAATGATCTGAGAAGACACCATCCCAAAGTAATGATCTGTTTGCTGTCTGATCTATCTACATATAGCAACAGCTCTGGGAGACAGGCATACAATTTCTGACTTCTATGCAGCTCTATAATACCCATTTTTTAAATACAGAGTTACAATAATAAGTAAGCAAGCCTGTTTACCAAACACTACTATTAAAAGCTTGCACATGCAGCCTGATATCCTTTCAAACATACAGTCGTTAGAATACTTTTTTTAAAAATAAATGTAGGATTATCTGATTTTTAGGAAAAAAGGCAAAAAGCCAATTCCTGCAGGGGAGTTTAAACACTCCTAGGCTTTGGTCTTTCACAGAAAGAGTATATGGCCACAAAGGCAAAAGAACGCCCTCAGGCTGCTCTTGACAGAGATGAACTTGACAATTAAAATAGAAATTAAACAGCATCCTTAGAAGTTTCTAGATGCAAGCTACTGCTGTCATTGCTGTAGTTAAGATCAAGACTGTAACAGAAACGGCATCCTTAACATGGTATTTATGTAATAATTAATTGCAGGGCACATCATGTTCCAGCGGGAATAGAAACTATCCCTCTGGGTAATACTGGGAGAGCACAGCACTGGAACAAGAGCAGCATGCGCAGAATCACAGAATAATTTGCTTGGAAAAGACCTTTGAGATCACCGAGTTCAATTGTACTTGTCCACTACTAAACCACATCCCTGAGCACCTCATCTACCCATCTTTTAAACACCTCTGGGGACGGTAACTCAACCACCTCCCTGGGCAGCTGTGCCAGTGCCAGACAATCCTTTTGGTAAAGAAATTCTTCCTGATGTCTAATCTGAACCTCCCTTGGCACAGCTTGAGGCTATTTTCTCTCATCCTATCGCGTGTTACTTGGGAAAAGAGACCCAACACTCGCCTCTTTACAACCTCCTCTCAGGCAGTTGTAGAGTGGCCTCGTTTTTCCAGGCTAAACAACCCCAGTTCCCTCCACCGCTCCACACAGTACCCCGCAAAGGCAGGCAGCCTCGCGTGCCCGCTTGGCGATACCAAATAAAGGCGATGGTATCGCAAAAGGCAGCCTCCCTGTGTTCCCAGAGCTATAAATCCAGCCGCCATGACTCAGAGGGATGACAGCCCGCAGACATCACCGCGGGGCGGGCAAGGCTGCACCGGACCACGGCTCCCTCCCCTCAAGCTCGGCTGGCGAACGGCCCCGCTCCTGCCGGCGCGGAGAATGCGGAGCCCTTGAGGGGCCGGGGGGGTAGTGAGGAGCCCTGAAGGGCGCGGAGATGAGGCCCCAAATGATGCAGAGCCCCCGCGTGCCTGAGGGCGTTGAGGAGCGAGGCCCGTCCGGGGCGGGCACCACCCCCCTCTCCGCGGCGCTCGCGCCCCCAGTTGCCAGGCAACGCCCGCTGTAAACACAGCCGCCGCCGCACGTGACTTTACGTGCGCGTACGACGCAGCCTCCGCATTACGTCACCTCCTCTGTAAACGCCGGCAGCGCCTATAAATAAACATACACATTCCCCCCAGGCCCTGCGCATGCGCACTGCGGGGCGCGGCACCGGGGCGGACGGGGCGGAGCGCTGTGACGTCACCGGCGCACGCGGCCGCGGCCCCGGCCGCCGCGTTCTATTTTTACTCCTTTGTTTCAAAGCGCCCGCCTGCCCCGTTCGCCGCCGCCGCGAGAGGACGGGATGACGCCATCCGCTTCCCGGAACGATGACGCGCCTGGGATGGGGGGGAGGCGGGTTGGAATGCACGCTGGGCTTCGCTGCCTTAAAGGGGCAGCGGCGGGCGGGGGGTGTGGGGACTTTGGAAGCATCTTCTTAGATGGTGAAGGAGGGGGAAAATCACCATGAAACGCTGCGACTGTTGGGACTGGGTCTGGGCAGAGCTTTACAGAGCGTTTCGTTCTTTTGACATGTGGCCTTGTACTTATTGAGGAAAACTTGGAAAGGACAAAAATCCCGTTTCCCAAAATGAACGAATCCCTTTTTTGCAGGGAAAATGCATTTAGGAGCGCGTCCTCAGGCGTGGCGTGGTGTGAGCGTTGGGGGTGTCCTGTGCAGGGACTGGATGATCCCTGTGGGTCCGTTCCAACTCGGGTCATCCCGTGATTCTGTGACCCCGCACCCTGCCCCGGTACCGGGCTGCTCCCTCGCCCCGACCCCGCCTTGGGAGGATGGGGGCGGGGGAGGGGTCCCGAGATGGGGGAATGCGGGGATGGGGCTCAGCTCTGAGGCGGTGAGGAGGGGATGCCCGCGCTCTCCCTGCCCCGCCCGGCGGAGCTCCGGCTGCGCCTTCGGGCGTTCCCTCGCCGCCGCTTACCCTTCCCGTGGCTCCCGGCGGCTTCCCCGCTGCCATCGAGTCCCTCTGTCTCCCCGCGTGGGAGAGCAGAAACGCCGGGTCCTGGCCCGGAGCATCAGCGCCGCAGGGAAGGCGCGTGCCCGGTTCTGCGGGACCAACCACCAGCACCCATCACTGGTGAAAAACCGCTAATTCACAAAGCCAGGAGGCTTTAATGTATTTCCTGTGTCTTTCCAGCTGAAACGTAGCAGCTCCAAACACTACGATAAAGGTTTTCTGCCCATGCATCAAGTGGGAACGTGTTTGACGTGATCAACACAACTTTAACTGGGCCGAGGGCTGGGGGCTTCAAGCCGAGAGGTGATGTCCATAGTAGGTTATCTCTGGATAGGGGCCGTGCTCTGAAATAAAGCCCCTCACTCAGAATAAGGTCGAGATGATGCTGTGGCGTCATATTTAGATCATGGCTCGCAGGGAGATCTAGGGTGTACTTAGTCACCTATGGCATGACCTTATATTCCCACTCAATTTAGTAACAACAGTTGGTTTCTTATGGGGCATGTGAGATTTAATTTATTAACTGAGTTTCTAGGGTAAGTGGGGAGAAAGTCAGAAAAGGCATGAGATGAGAAGTCAGCAGATGGAGGGAAAGTGCTCAGAGGGATGGAGCTCCCAGAGAAGTGTAAGTCTTGTCTCCTAAGCTTCTCAAATAGGACATTAATGTAATATGGTTGCTTACCAACAGATATTTTTGATGCAGTGCCCTGAGTGATTTTTTAAATTACCTGCTTATGATTTTCATTTCAGCTGTTGCCTTTGGTTTCCAGCCTTTTTATTGAATAGCATAGTAGGATGTACTGGACTACCAAATCTCTTGTGTTCCCAGAATGATGTTTCACCCATCAGGAAAAAAAAAAAAAGCCTCCATTTATGTTCAGATGGTGGATCTTATTCATCAGGCTGGTGTGTGGGAATATTGATAAGTGTTTCAGCATGTAAAATCCTGGTAGGCAAATACTGGAGTAACTTGCCTCTCTATATTATAGGAAAAAAATGCTGCAGCTTAGCATGGAGATGGCCAGTGTGCTACAGGTGTATGTCCCCATATCTGTTAACTCTGGAATGAATTCTGATGTTTCTGTACCTTCGACTGCTTTAAGTTAGGACAAAATATGTTATAAGAACTTCCAGCTTGTTGAAGAGTTTCTGGCTTTTTCATTATGATCCACAAGTGAGCTAAATGGGATTTTTTTTCCTGAATAATCACTTGAATTAACTAAACCAAGGAAGAGGTAGAAATAAAACATTGGAGTTGATTGACTCTGAAATGTAATCTAATTAAGATGTCAATTTAAATAAATCACTTACTACTGTAGGAACTAAATAATGAATGTCAAAAGCAGTTATGTGCAAAAGATATCTGTGAAGTTTTCCTGGGAAAGTCACTCTTTAAAAATTCAATATTTTTCATTCTCTCTCTTATAAATAATCAGGTAGGCTATTCTCTCACCGATTTTATGTTTCAGTGAATCTGAATTTGGTTGTCACGCAAGCTTCCTTGTGAGTCATTATCATAATTTCACATCACTCATTAAATGAAAGTTGTTTTTCCCCCTAAATCCCCTAACCTACTTCTATCATGCCAGCAGGAGCATTCAGAAACTGGCAGTAAGGTGTAGCACCGATACAAGTTCTCTGTTTCCCTGTGACTCATTTGACATTAACATAATTATGTTACAGGAGTCAAAGTGATTTTCCAACTATGAGTAATGTACAATACTAGAGCGAATGTTTACAAGACACCGAGGCATATCAGCTAGCTGAAGTAACCAGCTGCTGATAACAGCTGAAGTAAGTTGGGGAATTAAAAAGTCTTATAACACAATTATCCTTCTTTGGCACTCGGTGTCATATAGAGCCGTGAGGTAGGTCGCGTGCTCTGCGAGGAAGGATCCAGAAGCAGCACTGTGCCATAACGGGGAGAAAACTAAGCCCGTGGGCAGTTCGCACAAAAAGTCTTCATAGTTTTCTTCCCACTGGCATATTTATGGCGAAGTCGTGCTGAAATGAGAGCAGTGATCTTTTCAAGAAGTGGCTGTATTTGCCAGAGTTCACTGCAAAACACAAGTGACACACATCCTCTCAGCCAGGAAAACAAGATCAAAATGAAACAACAACAAAAAAATATGAGGTCATCTCGCAAATATTTTGAACAATCTGTATGTCCATAACACGAAAGAAGAAAACTGATAAGGATAAGGCAAAACTGAGTGCTGTTACCACAATGAGATATCTTTTCTCTGAAATAAAAATATCTCTCTGCGTGCTAGTGATGATGGTACAGAGAAGAATTACAATGAATCTGTTCTGAATAAATAGCTGAAAAAGTAACTACAAAATCTTAGTGGTAATTACTTGCTTCAAGTGTTCCATGCAGTTTTTAGAAGTGACTGAGTTCTCAATTTTTGTAAGCATTTTAAGGAATAGGTTCTTTTTTTTTCTAACTTTTTTTAGTTTACAAGTACTTTTGACACTTTCTATGTAGTAGTTTGTCAGCTTCATCTGGATATTCTTCCAACGAGGCCTTATTTCAGTGATGTGCTGAGCACCCTGGTTTCATAAGATTTGAGGACACTTAGTTTCTCCCAGGATTAACCTGTGAAGGTAGAAATCTAATTTTAAAATACTAACTCAAATGAACTACAATTTCCTAGAATACTAGAAATGAAAATACCCAGTTAACATCTTTCCTGTGAAGTACCATAATAATACAAGTGGAAAAGAGTGAAATGCAGAAAATATGTGTTGATAGCACAGCTGTTAGTAGAAAGGATGCTTTCCAGGAGGCATATCCAATGGGTCCGGAAAAAAATTCCATGTCACACCCCATTTTTTTAATTCATGAGAAAATCTGCTGAGGCCAGGCACTTGGAATGCTTGGTTTATTGTCACTGACTGTCAAAACTGGATGAGGACCAGAACTGGTAAAAAAATTGTTTGTGGCTCAGGAGTGCTGGAGGAGGAAATGTCTGCTACAGTATCTTGCACCGACAACACCCCCAATTTGCCAGGAGACTCAAGACTTGGAGCTTTCCTGTTTTCTCTGCTACAGTTCTCATGCTGCACAACAGTGGGCCAATTCTAGATCTGTTCTGTTTCCTTCCATTTGTCCACCTCTTAATTACTAGGAGTTGTAATGTACCTGTTGTGCATAGATGGCTTTGGATCACAACAACAACCAGCATGAGAAGTATCACATGTTGATAAATACACTCAGCAGAAACCAGAGCAAACATAAACAGAACAATCCAAGCCCCACCAACAGAAATAAATTCCCACAGCACAATTTAGCAGTCTTAAATTTAATCTGATTTGCTATAAGCTCATCCAGGACTGTAGTTTTATAACTACAAATATCCACCCCCATAGCATGCTGTTCCACTGTGTTGACATCTATTTTCACTGCTTTTAATTACCAGTATCGCAAACTTCCAAAGCTCAGTACTCAGCTCAGATTGCTAAAATGTACTCCAGCATTACCAGAGCAGGTTCCTCTACTGCAGGTACATATTGTGTTATTCCTTACAGCAATACATAACAGGAAATGTTTGTAAAATAGTTCTGCTCAGCTTCATGACTACCTGCAGTCCCCTAATGAAGTGGTCTTGAAAGCAGGGCCTCTGCAATGCTGTAGGCTTTCAGCTCCTACTTTCCCACTTGGCTGCAGAAGAATTTTCTTGTAATGATTTTCAGGGCAGCTGCACCCCATCCCCTCAATTTTCCTTCTTGGAGGAATAACCATTTATTTGCAGTATTTATTTAGCATTCTGTGATGACATGCAACCTGTGCAAATTCCAAGTATTTAATGTTTGTTCCTTGCTGAAGCTTTGTGAGTTAACTTAAAATAGCAGAGTGGAATAGGCACTGAGGGGTGTTTGCTGGAAGTAACTGATAAAATCTTGGAAGTAGTGTGTGCCCTTGCTGGTCGGTTGGGTTTTGTTGTTGTTAGCTTATTTTTCAAACTGAGGTCCCAAACAAAAATTTCACAGGCAATTATTCATTATAGAAAATCATTATGATTTTAGAAAGCAAAAATAAGCAGATCCATCAACATTTAGCTTAGTTTCTGAATTACAGAAAAATTAGCTGACATTAATTTTTTGGGTTTTCAGAGCATATATACAAAGTGTAACAAAGCCCAATGTTTGTATAATAAAAAGAGTGATATCAGTGTTACTCTGAATTAGCAGCAGAAAACAGAATTGGGAGTGCATACCTGTGCCAACAGCAATGAAAATAATTTCATCCCATTACTTACCTGGATGAGGCTCCAGTGGACTTGTCTTCTCTCAGTCTGGACGAAGCAGCATGAGCTGCTGCTGTATCCCACTGCAGGGCAGCCAAGAGACCATAAGCAACCTCCACATAAAGGCAAGCAGACTTACCAGGAACATGAGCTCTGTTGGGAAACACTTGGGGAAACCTTTGGATGAACAGCAAATATTGTTGTTTGGGAAGGTGATGGCTCCCTGGCACGTGATTAGGGGCTGAGAGGAGCCGAGTTAGCGTGAAGACAGACAGGCAGCTTCAGTGTGGAGTGCCCTGGCCTTTTCACGTCTGCAGGCTGGAAAGAGAAGGGCTGGGCAGAGAGGGCTCCCAGGTTTTCCCCGTGGGGCAGTGCAGGGAGGTTGGATGCCTCCATGGAGAGATTTGCTGTGCAGAAAGATCACCAAAGTCAGTAAGTAATGGAGACTTTGTTCTGCTACGTGAGGGGAAGCTCCTGCACAAGGGGAGATGCTGCCAGAAAAAAGAGTTCCCTGATCTTTTCCTCCCCCAGTAGCCCTCTCTCTAAGGGTTTTTTCCACGAGGTTGTGCGTCAGGTCCCTGGTATGACTGACTACTCTTTAGGATTATATATTGTGATATATATATTTTAAAATATTCTATATTGTAATATATGTATCTCAGTTAAAATAGGTGGTTTATATTTGTTTCACATAATGACTTCTTTTAGAAAAGTAAATTTAACAAGGTTTTAAATTTAACACTGAAAAAATAGATATTAGTTTTTGTGCTGTATTAAAGCCCAGTCCTGCTAACACCTATGTGTGTGCTTAAATTTAAACATATGAGAAGTGTCAGCCTCACTGGGATTACCTGCATGATTAAAAGTAAGCATTTGTGAAAGTGTTTCAAGGTCAGGAATTCCAAATTCTTTCACTTGTTCAGAGTAAAAAAACCCCCAAACTAGTAACAGCTCATTCACGTAATAAAACTGCAGTGGTGTTTATGTTAAGGGACTGTTGTGGTTTAACCCCAGCCAAAACCAGCACAGGGACTTGCTGTCATTTGATAGGCAAAATATGTTATAAAACAAATTGATATCAAACTTTACAAAATGAAACCCTCCAATGTTGAGATTACCTGCCTGAGTGGCTATATTTTCTACCAGGAAAGAGAAATCCTTACTTTAACATCTTGAGTATCAGCTGGGATTAATATGGTTATTTTAGAATAAGGTGGCACGTTTCAAAGAAGAGGTGCACTTTTTTTTTAATGTGTTTCTTTCATTTTCCTTTCAACATGAGTCTGATATTTCCAGAAAAATCCAATAATAAATAGTATTTGACTTTAGGTTGGAAATATGCTTTTTGTTTAGAAGGTGTATTGAATTTTGCTAAATCACTCATAAAAACGGTCACACGATAATTCTGTAACATCACAAGTTCAAATTGGATGGTTATGGAGGCGTTGAGACTTTCTTCTGCCTAAACATTGTCCTATTTTTTTCTAAAAGAGAGTTGTCCCTGGTGGTGGTGCACTTGGATCATCACAAGAGAAAACAAAGTGGTTTCTCATGCCTTGTTAATAACTACTGTCCTTACTATAAAATGTAAAGTTATTGAAGAGGCTCTGGAGCCAACGGAGTTACCATAAAAGCTCGGCTACCCAAAGTTTAGATGCAGCAATACCTGACTTCTAGGTCCTCTCTTAAGTGTCTTTATCCTCAGCTGGACCTTTTGAAGTGGTTCCCAAATCAGCCACCAGTGTGTGCGGGGAGCAGCTCAGCCTCCCCAGCAGTAGGTAGGCGGCTGTAGGGAAGCATCTCAGTGCTCTTGAGAGCCACAAACTTGAGATGTGTGCCTGTGCTTTGGCCACCTAATTTTAGTCCAGCAGGGCATCACTCCTTCCTTATAGATGTTGGTGGAAGGATGAGGTAGTGCTTCTTCCTTTAAGCATTCAGTAAGGATGTGTAATAGCCAGGTTCAGTTCCACTGGTTGTCTGACAAGGTTTAATCTTGTATTTCTTTTGATCTGGGGCATGGCCTGAGAGAAACGCACTCCTTGCTCCTTGTTGAGGCCATGCAGAAAATAGAGAGAGGAGAGCTGGCTCAGGAGGAGACTCTGTTTCTGGTCCTCGCTCCCAGGGCTGCTCAAAGATTTTACCCAACCATTTTTTGGAGCATAAATGGAGTTCTGTTCTCACTTCTTTGAAGCAAGTGCCCTAAAATGCACCTAGTGTTTGGAAGAAAGGCACGACTACCCTGTCCAGGTGCTCACTCCCACTGCATTAGAAAACACACACCTTGGAGGATCTAGGGTAGGATTTAGTATTAGGAACCCACTGGATGTAGTCCTGAGGAGGGTCTCTAACTGGGTAGCAGATGTATTTGAGCACTTGTGCAGAAATGAAACTTTGAGGCACACAGGAACAAGAAGGTTGCAGGGTATGGCACCTGTGGCATCAGGATGCCAGGGTGTTTATGACTTTGGGTGAGGGTTTTCTCTAAAAGAGGTTGGGATCTGCTTGCGTTAGGTTGCTACAAGTTGTCCACTTTAAAGTTGTCCTCCTAATCCATCACAGGAGGGTTAGAAAAGGACGAGGATCCAGGTTCTCCTGCGACTGATGACTGCCCGCTGTGGTTGAGGTTCTGCACACTGTCTTTGTCCTAAACATCTCTCAGGAAAAACTCTCAGAAAGGATATTTCAAGTTTTAAACAAACAAACTATAAATATTCCAGTAAAAGCAAAGATGCATACTGGGTGAACTTTGAGATGTGCTCCAAAAATATGTTGCTGACCTCTCACTTGACATGATCTGTTTCCCTATTAAACTGTAATATAATTAGGGCCTGCTCTAACCCTGCTGCTGGTTTAATGCTTACATCAATGGAAATGTGTCCTCACAGACTGCAGTGAGAATAAGGTCTACACGTAAAGTCTAAAATAACCCATGCTCTAGTGGAAGGAAGGATAGCCAAGAGAGAACATTTACCCCCTCCTATCTTGCAAAATATTTAGGTGTTTTATCTCATAAGTATGAATGGCTGTTAGGCCAAAGTCTTTGAGAACTTGGACTCAAAACTCAACTCTCTTTTCATTAGTGCAAATGGAGTGCAGCTGAAGTGGAGTCCATGAGTCACATGGGGAAGGAAAAGGAGAATTGAGACCAAAATAAATTGAGATCAAGAGCTATGGGCAAAGACTCTTGTATCAATCAAAGAGGGGATTTGGAAAATAGGAGGTGACTCTGCTGGTAAGAGATCATGTTGCTGCCAGTCACCACGATGATAGTCGTTGTTGACTGGTAGCTCATTTCATCGCATCTCCTGTGCTAAATTTCACCCGATAACCCTTCTGCTGAGCCCTGGGAGATATGCAGCTGGTGCCGTGAGAGCCGAGGACAGGTCTTGGACTAAAGTAGTAGAAGAAGGGTCATTATAACCCACTGGGGTTTTGTAAGCAGTCCATTTAGGGCAGGTGCATTCACAAATAAGTATAATCCAATGAACAGATTATGCCAGGAAGCCAAAGGATGCTGAAGTTGCCCTGTTACACAGTTTACAGGAGCCACTTTAGACAGGAGGCCCGTGCCTCTGTCCTACCAGTACCCTGTGGTAGGAATACCCATGATGGGGGAGGAGCCGCACAAGGGTGCTGCTGACCTCCTGAGGAGCCAGGCTGTGGCCAGGAATGTTGCTTTTACAATACTTCTTGTAGAATTGTGTACAATGGGCATTTTGAAAAGCAAAAAGTGTGTAAGTATATATTCAAGTTAGTGATGAAACCTACAAATGCTTAGACCTTAGATATTTTAAGGATACATAGCATTCATAGAAAAACGATATTTTAAAATATTATATATTTTTTTTAACAAATATTATACTGGCCTGTAATAACTGTAAACCAAAACCCACAACTTGAGCACATGCATAAATCCCACTCCGCACAGAAAACAGTGCGCATGTCACACTTACTGTGAGAGCCTTTTTTCATTGCAAGCACTCTCAACCTAACACGTGACTGATTTACAACCTGAGTTCAAGAGATTGTACAGACCAGTAAGGAAATTGCTGAGAAAAATCTGGAGGCTGAACAACCCCTTATACATAAAGGACAAATCATCTATGTAAAAAAACCTACCAAATTTAAATGTTGCCTGCTAGGTTAGATATTCTCTCTGCTTCAGGCAGAGAGAATATTTTGTGCTTTTAGGCACAAAATAAATCATCAATAAAAAATACTAAGCTGAATCATCCCAAGCCAAATCCTTGGGTGATGAAATGAAAGCAGTTACGCCAATTTATATGTGAGGGGAGTTCATGGCTTGTTTTGGGTACTCTGTCATCTCTCTACTGTCTGCTGCAGCCACGAAGCTGATGATTTATCTAACTGTTTAAAGTAGTGTATAAATGGGACTAGCAGATGCAGCCTCACCAAAGCTAGGAAGCATAACATGGAGCCTAATTTATGGTTTCCAAACAAATCATAGGACTGATCCTGCAATGCCAACTCAAGCAAAACTCCTTCTGGGAGTTTTATAGCTGGGCACAGCTATAAATTCATGATGTAGTGCCAGGCTGGGCTGGAGGCTGCCCAGTACCTACCTACCATGCCACGACACAGACGTCATCAAGAAGTGTGCTTAACTAAACATTTCATATTTTTTCTGATACAAAGGGTATAAAGTGGAACATCTTGGCTCACGCAAGGGCAAGAAATACTTCTGCATTAGAAAGGAAACTACCTTCCCCTCTAGAACGACAGGCATCCATCTCTTTAAAACAGGGTGATAAAACATGCTTTACTTTGATCAGCTTTCATTTATGGGAAAAATTATAATTTTAAATAGATTTGAACTACACTTTCCCTTTATGGGAAACTGAGCCCTTAAAAATGGTAAATTCCTCCCTTAATGTGGAGCAAAGCAGTGTTGAATTTCTGTATAGAACACCATGAAGTCACGGTGAAATCTGCTGAATACTCCTAATAGCCCTTTACAGGAGTATTTTATTTTTATATCTTTACTTTCTCTCTCATGCTGACTGATGGCTGATTGCATAGCAACAGTCTCTTTTCTATATGTGTGAGGGGCGCAAAGTCTCTTTGATTACCTAGGTCCTTACAGTTTTAGGCTAGTATGTATGTTCTTGTGTGAAGTATCACTAAAAACCCTTCATTATTTATCTGCAAGACCAAGCAGACTCTTGAAATGATAATCAGCAATTCTGGAGAAGCAGTCCTTTCTCATTATTTGTACAGCCTTGCAAAATTAATTGGGGCTGACCTTGCACTGAACTTCACGGGAGTGGTATCTGAGAAGAGACTCCCACGTCAGTTCTTAAATGTCTTGATAAGTCCTGACAATAAGAAAGTGCCTACTCTGACTGGCTCCATCTGTACCTGTCAGAGAATTACTTTCCCAGGACAGCTTTCTTTCTCCAGAAACAACTACCAAAGTGCTCTCTTATGCACTAAGTATTCTGCTTCACCTTGCTGATCCCCTCTGTTCGGCAGGATTTTCTTTGATTTTCTTGCTCCTTGAGGCTATAAGCAAGATCTCCTTACTTGTGCTTGTACAATTATGATTTGAATAGTCCCAGGAAGCAGTGGCAAAACATATAGGGAAGTATTTACTGGTCCAAGAGGATACGCAACCTAGAAAATCATCCATGCAATCTTGCTTCTTTAGAATACTTTAATAACTCCATCATATTTCTAAGTCTGCCTTACTCTTACATTTGCTCTTATGCTTTAAAGAGCCTGAGGTGGTTCTGTAGAAAACTGTGGGACAAAATAACCCATTAATGACAAACAGGGATTCATATAAAACTGATCAGATTGATCCAACCAACAACTCTTTTTGCCCTGCAGTTGCCCTGATGGATTTTCTTGCTTCTCTCTTCTTTTTCTTTAGCTTCCAAAATCTCTTTATATGCAGTGGCTCTCCCATCTCCCCATTCTAGTCCCTGCAATCCACAGTGCCCTTAGGTCCAGGTCTATTTCTACTTTTCCCACTATTTCTTATTTCCTGCATTTGGAATTTAACTTTTACAAGTGAAGCAGGGTTGATTCTATTTTTCTCTTTATATTTTACATTTTCACAAAGTGTAATAGTAAAAATGCCTAATAGGAAAGGCTTCTCCTCTCAGTAAATGACAAGCTGAGGACAGATATGGGGATGAAAACTCTCCATCTGATCATTAAACTCCCAGAAAATGCTTTCCTTGCCAGTCATCATTGCTTATACATGACACACATTAGCTATTCCTGCTGCTGCAGGGAGACTCACTTCAGAGTGGAAGGCTTCCAAGAATGCTTTAGCCAGCAAAGCCTATGGCCTCAAATGCACGGGAGTTCATCTGGGCATGTGGGATGGTGCGTGCGAATGGCCAGATATTAATCCTTTGCATTCCTAATTCAGTGCAGGAAATGTTTACCTCTAAATAACTTACTGAAAAAGTAGGCTTTGTTGATTTGATAAATCCCAAACATTAGAACCAGGGTAAAAAGTAATAACAAAAAGGCAATTTAACTTAGAGATGATTAGAAGATACAGTGTGCCTTATTTTTTAGTAACTAGGCACTCTTCTGACATCCACTGTTAATGCAGACTTTAATGTTAAGAGATGGACGAAGCACTCTGCCTTCTCTATGGGAACCTTTGCTTTTGTCTTTAGGTCTCTTTAAAGTTCTTAGGGTTTTGTTTATTTTAATAATTCAGCATCTACTAAAATTCTAAACCTTTTTTGTTTTAGAAAAGTCACAATAATTTCTGTGTTTAGAAGTCCATAATGAATCAATTGATCAGCCCATCCATATAAGAAAACTGCCAAAATAAGGACCTTGACCAAATATTATACCTTGTCCGGTGCTTTCATCCCAAATGTGTTAGAAGAAATATAATTCCACAGGGATAAGTTCTGATATTTATAGATGCTATTTTGGATCTTCATTAACAGCAAGTCTTCAGTTAGGCAGGGCTTTTGGACAAGGCCTGTCCAGCCATGTATTTAATTGCTATGCTGATTTTGGGCTTCTATTTGACAACTGAAAGATCATCATCCTTTTTAAAGCTCAATACAAAACTCTTGCATATAAGAAAAAAACACCCAGAATCTTTACTGAGGCTGCTAAATAGTAGCGACACACACATTGAATAGTAAGAACAGATAATAATGTACCTGGAGAGCATCCAGCTACAAAAGGCCCAGGTCTGATGGCCCATTAGAGTGCTAATTAAAATTAGAAATAGAAATAAAATACACCAGCCTTATCCATGATTTCCATTTGGGAACCTCAGCTATTTCTCCCTAGAATGTAAAATACCATTAGCCATTTCAGCAGGCTAGGAAACTGAATTTGCACTAGGGGTTGAGCTGGTCTTTTAACGAAAATCCCATCAGCAAAAGCACTTGGTCTGGAGGAAAGACCTGAGTAGGGTTCTCACCTCTGGCTGATAAGAATGAAACTCACGCCCTTCTTTCTGAGGAGAGATGATCTAACCACAAACCTATCAGCTGTGCTGTTGGGGAGTCTTACTCAAGACTTCCCCTGCACGAACTCTGCTATCATGAAGTCACTAGCCAGGTAGACAATAAACCAGATAATGCCTGACTTTACAGCCTCGTGGTGAGGTCATGCCTTTGGACATGGGGCATCCTAGAGTCCAGTCTTTTCTCTCTGCAACCGTTTTGCTTCAGAGAGTCACTGGACAAAAGCTGGACCCCACCTCACAGAGAATGGTGTTCCAGACTGGACTGAGAGTCACATGGAGACCCCAGGTGGGTGCAGTGACATCCTGCATCTTCCCTCATTGCTGAGGTGGCATTATGAGCCACCTCCTGTGCAGAGCAGTCAGAATTCAGGCTCAGGGAATGTCTCTGTGATTGCAATTAATGTAGTCTAATTTTAAAACTGCATGTAGCTGTCTTGCTTTAATTTTACTTACACTTTGTTCTTATTATCTGGGCAAATTGCTGTACAGTTAAAGCCAAAAAAATAAACCAGGAAAGATAAGAGGCTGCAAGTTAAGATCATTCATGTGTTCCTTTCATGGTGAGGCACATGTGAAGTAGGTGAGAGGACAAATGATAAGCAGACTGAACGCTGCAATGGCAGCCTTGGCTTTGAATCTTCTGTAAGTAGCAAATTTGTGTCATGCATTCTTTTTTTTTGAAATGTTATTTATGTAGTAATCAATGTTTTGTTTAGTAATTAAAAATGTGCATTTCTAATTATTATGGCAAATTTTAAAATTTACATATTTACCAGGCAGATGAGAAGAGCAATTTAAAGTATCATTAATGATATGAAGTCCCAGAGTATTCTTTATATATGCATGGTTCTCAGGGTAATCAGGTAGTATGTGTTTGTGTGGAGCAGCATGATGACTCTGTAATGTATGCAAAATATTTGTAACTTAGCATAGTAAAACCAGACATATTCTTTCACTCACTTTCTGTCATCCGTTTACCTGGAAAACTATGAGAATACAAACTATAATTGTATTAGTCCACATTAGTCCACATACACCTTCAGCTAATAATTTCTAAGTATTTCTTTCAAGTCATTTCAAGAGCAGAGTTTTGTAGATGGAGAACCAGTGTGACTAATTGCTGATTTTTCATAGACCTGGGGGTTTAAATTTATTACTCATTGAAGTTAATGGGAATCTTTCCATTGACTTCAGTCACAGTTGGATCAGGTCTTAGTTCTTCAATCCGCGATAAAGCCATTGATGAAGTTCAGAATGGATCTGAATGGTTCAGAATGGATGGACTGACAACCTTGTGGAACATTTAATTTAGTAAAGTTCCATTAAAGTCCACGCTAATTTTGGGCACCAGAATCTGGTCCTGCAATGTGCATCTTGTTGCACTCACCAGTAATGTTGTTATCAGTGCCTCCATCTCCTTAGTGGAGAAACAAAAGGTCAAATGACAGAAAGCAAAAGAGAAAATTAAAGTGACTCATTTAAACTTAGGAAGCTGCTGGGGCAGGAGCAAAAGGACCAATGGGAGAAAAATTGCTGGAAAAGGGGAACAGAAAGTGGGATGACAGAATCCAGGAATGCAGGGAGGGAAAAGAGAGAAGTGAGAGGAGGAAAAACAGGGAAGTGGCAAACAGAAAGGAGAAGCCGCTGTTTAAAGGAAATGGGAAAGGTGGCTATTGCTGAAACAAAGCAAGAGAGAGGAGGAAATGAGATATCCAAAAGGAGATAAGTGGAGAATAAATGGATTTAGAGGCATGGTGATGGAAATAGGCAGTAAAGAAAGAAAGGTAAACTGAGAAGAGAAAAGCAAGGAGCAAATTAATTTAATCTTCAGTGTTAAAGAATAAAAGAAGTTAAAATAGTGCTGTTATTTCTCTCCACAAGACATATACTCCTCTGCTTGTTTGTATTAAATGTAAGACTGCGGCAGGGTTTGCCATACAGCCTCTGTGAGAGTCTGTCCTTTAACTCCATGGTTCTTAACTCCCTTCAGTGTTCGTACCACTCACCCCCATAGACATTCAAACCTTCCAGAGTGAATTTGATACTCAGTACTGTAGACTTGGGGTTTTTTTCAGTCACTTTTTGGAGAAACTCTTGTAAGTAGCCTGTAGATCTGAATCGGTCCCCAAACAGCAGCTAAAAAGCCCTGGGCTGGGTGAGGATGGCCGATGCTGCTTCTACTGCATGTTACTCCCATAGTTCGAGCAGTGGCAATGTAAACCTTGGACAAAACAGTCCCAAGTTTCAGGTGTGGTGTTAGCCCAGACAGATGGGAAAGTCATCTCAAAACTAGTGCATGTTTTGGGGAATAGGAGAGTCTTGCCACATAGATTCAGACCTGAATGTACCACATAGTAAAAACCCTGATAAAGGTTAATTCCTATCACAGAAATAGACAAAGGTTTTTTGAGGCAGAGTCAAAAAAACAGATTCTCTGCTGATTTTAGAACATGATAAATCTGAATTCTGGAAACCTCTTTCTTATATATGAGCTATGCAGAGTAAAGTTGGACCAGTCAGGGTTACAGTCATTTCAAAACTTGATACAATTAAAACCGCAAAGCACACAGAGAGACAGGTTTTACTCAAGGTGTCACTACACATTTTATTTATTTACATCCCGCTATATTTTCAGCAGATCAAATGGGTTTAATGGAACGGTGTGACCATAAACCAACATAGGATCTGGATGGGACACGAGGATTTTGATTGTGTTATTCTGACATCCTACAGTTGCATAACTATTAAGACAGGAAACAGCAGAAAGCGTTTGCTGTAAAGATGTGAGTCTGTTGCTCTGTATAGTAATATCTATAGCTCTGTTTAGCAAGAAGAGAGATGTACTTTACTTTTAATCAAATATCCGCAGTGTATGAAGTAGTGTCAAGGGATGTGGAGGCAGGATTTGGTAGATAAAAAGTAAAAGAAATAATAATTTACACCAGAGACTTATGGAAAGCTGCAAGTACCACGCAGCAGGCTGGTGTTCAGCCTAATGTCTCTGCAGAAAGAGAAAGACTTGATACGTGTTGGTCTTCTGGTGATGAGTTGCTGTACTTGGCTTAAGGGAAAGCAGAAATAATGAACATGAATGTCACTTTTGTAAAATGACTGCTGTTTCAGGGAGACTGTCCCCTGAAGGCTGTGACGAAAGAAATAGAATGGAAACAGACTGGTCAATGTTCAGATAAAGGCAAATGAAAGATATTTTATGAGGTGGAAAATGAAAGTGGCAAAGAATATTAGAGCACCTGGTGGCTGTGCTGGGTTTTACTTTAACTTCCTGATAGTCTTAATTTTTTTTTTTTTAACTGGAGCATGATCTTACGTCTTTGCTGTGATCAAGTTAGCTTTGGTTTTAAAGGGGAACAGGATAAAACCTATGTGACACAGTAGAAATTGGTTTATGTTTCACTGTGGTTTCATTTTCTTTTTTCACTAAAGAATTTCAAGCCAGGACATGTTTCAGTGGCCTAATCTTAAATGCGCACTCTGTTTGCTTTGCAGGGAGGAGCTGGCTCAGTTGTAGTTCAAGAATGAACACAACTGCTTTGCTGTCAGTTTTTAATACCGGCTGTAGCTCATGGGCAATAAAGGTACCAGCAGTGGTGAAGCAGTATTGCATAGCAAACAAATGTCTTGCCTTTAGTTTTACATAAGATAGTACAGTTTCAAAACAAAAATAATTAAGTAGATGTCAGTGACCCTTAAACAACAGAATAGCAACACTAGGATTTCCAAGGTACTTCTGCCCACGTTGAATGAAGGACAGGCATTTCCCACCCCCACCCCCCTTCATTATTCTCTGACATTGCTCTGCTTAGCTGGGAATTGTCTGAATAAATTCCCACTTGTGGTACAGCTAACTAAATAAGAACCAACAGTTGCTAAATCTCTGTCAGAATTACAGCAGGCACCTGGACATGGCCACTAAAACTGATGTTGCTAACATGTTTCCACAATAACTTCATGTTCCAAACTTTCCAACCAATTATCTTTTGGGAAGAAATTTTCCACATTTGGCCTCGGCTTGAGAGGGATTTTTTTTTCTTCTAGGCTTGAGAAAAACGATGCCAGCTGTTCCTGAACACGGCATGAATTATAGAATTATGTCTCTGAAATAAAAAGAACTTTACAAGCTGCGCTGAGCTGATGTGTAAAGGTTGCTGTAAACCCTTCTGAAGAGCAAAGGTTTTGCCTGGCAATCACACTCGGCATTGATTTACCTAGATTAATAAAGATAAGGCAATAAACATGTTTTGAAAGAGCTGAGAATGATTTATCTGTAGGTGAGTGAAAAAGAAAAGCCCGCAGCTTGCCTGAGCCGTTAACAGAGAGCTGCCAGGTAGCTCAGAGGCACTCACTCCTGCCTTCCACAAAGTGCACTTCATTGTTTGAGGAGAAAAGGGAGCAACTGCACCTTCCACGTAAGGAAAGCCAACGCCACTACTCCAGACTCCTTCCCTTCCTCACTAGGTTATTATTTTTCTTCCAAAAGCAGACAATTAAATGTATGCTAGGAGTGTCAAGTTGGCAAAGCTGAGCAGACTGGCACTGGAACATTTGAAAAGCTAAGGTTACTACTCCTGTCTGTGTGGCCAATGTGTACATTTATGTGTGTACATATACACTCAGGCAGCCACGTGCACATAGAGGGGAGATCCAGAGGGACTTTAAAACCACTGTTAGAAATAGATATCCTTGATAAAATACTCCAAGCAATTGATTTATCCCAGAATAGACCACTTGAGACATATTACCTATTATCAAAATACAGCCATACTGAACATTATGAAATTAATTAACTGGCTGGAGCACTTGCTCAGTTTATACATTTTATATGTGAAGATAGTCATTTTATATCGGTTTAGTTAGAATATCCTCAAGCATGAAATGTCCTGATCTTTCCATGCCTAGTACAGAGTCTTGAGGGCAGTTTTAATGACAAGTTTGTATGTATTGTATATGGAATATTATTTTACCGGATAAGACTGTGTGTGTCTCTTTGTAAGTCTTCTGTGTCTCTCCAGGGTAAAGGCTTTTATGACATATCTTATTTTCTAGCACTTATGGACTGTTAGAAGGCAGTTTCTGTCGTTTAACAAACCAGGAAGCAATGGAAACAACCCAAAAAAGAACAAAACAAAAACCCCTTAATCACAGCTACAAATGTATTTCCCTCTTTCCTGTAGGGACTCCCTGGCTTTTCCTGAAATCATAAGAAAATTGTGTGTTGTTATGTTTTAAGAAAAGATTTTTTTTAAAAAACCCAAACAACTACATTATTTTTAGTTTTGTGTTATTTCATTAAATGAGCCTTTCCTCCTCAGAGGAAGAAGCAAAGTCTTCCTCTTAGTGTCTTAATGTCTAGCTGTAATCTACAGCAGCACGAAGAAGGGGGGAAGGGTGATTGGGGGGGTGTTAACATTTTTTTTCCTATAATAAGATGGTATTTTTTCCATACTTTCAAAAATTACACTACCTCTGCGTCTTTTTTATTTGTTGTGAGATTTATTCACACACACCAGATTTAACTTTAAAAAAAAGGGGGGAGATGGGATGGGGTATATGCAGGTGCTGATGTATAACCTGAGCAAGTGCTTCAGCCAGTTAATTAATTTCATAATGTTCAGTATGGCTGTATTTTGATAATAGGTAATATGTCTCAAGTGGTCTATTCTGGGATAAATCAATTGCTTGGAGTATTTTATCAAGGATATCTATTTCTAACAGTGGTTTTAAAGTCCCTCTGGATCTCCCCTCTATGTGCACGTGGCTGCCTGAGTGTATATGTACACACATAAATGTACACATTGGCCACACAGACAGGAGTAGTAACCTTAGCTTTTCAAATGTTCCAGTGCCAGTCTGCTCAGCTTTGCCAACTTGACACTCCTAGCATACATTTAATTGTCTGCTTTTGGAAGAAAAATAATAACCTAGTGAGGAAGGGAAGGAGTCTGGAGTAGTGGCGTTGGCTTTCCTTACGTGGAAGGTGCAGTTGCTCCCTTTTCTCCTCAAACAATGAAGTGCACTTTGTGGAAGGCAGGAGTGAGTGCCTCTGAGCTACCTGGCAGCTCTCTGTTAACGGCTCAGGCAAGCTGCGGGCTTTTCTTTTTCACTCACCTACAGATAAATCATAGAATTACAGGATGGGTTGAGTTGGGGGAACCTCAAAACCTATCCAGTTCCAACCCCTCTGCCATGGGCAGGGACACCTCCCAGCAGTCCAGGCTGCTCAAGACCCCATCAAACCTGGCCTCATTCTCAGCTCTTTCAAAACATGTTCATCGCCTTTTCTTTATTAATCTTGATTTAAATCGGTGCCGAGTGTGATTGCCAGGCTCTTCAGAAGGGTTTCGAGCAATTCGTACAATTCAGCTCAGTGCAGCTTGTGAAGTTCTTTTACTTCAGAGACACAACAGCAAATCGCGCCGAGCCAAGCTGGGCAGAGCCGAGCCGAGCCGAGCCGAGCCGAGCCGGGCAGAGTAGAGTCGAGCCGAGCCCGAATAGAGCCAGGCAGAGTCGAGCCGAGCCGAGGGGAGCTGAGCCGAGCCGAGCCGGGCAGAGCCCGAATAGAGCCAGGCAGAGCCGAGCCGAGCCGAGCCGAGGGGAGCTGAGCCCGAACAGACCCGAGCCGGGAAGAGCAGAGCCGAGGGGACGTGGACACGAGCCGGGCAGAGCCGAGAGGAGCTGAGCCCGAGTCCGAGTCCGCGGGGAAGCCTTGCATCACCGCCACGGGCTCGGCTTCCCTCCTCCCTCTCTTTCGGGGAGGCTATTAATAGCATGACATCAGCCCGGGACTCGCCGCCAGAGTAAATACCAAGCGCTCCCCGCTCGGCTATATAAGGGGGGTGATGCAACCGGAGCGAGAGGCAGCGGAGCGGGCAGCGGCGGGAGCTGCTCTCCCGGAGCAGAGCGGGCGGAACACCAGGACGGCGGCGCTGCCGGGCGGGCGCGGAGCCCCTGCTCTCCGGCCGGGAAAACAGCAGCGGGAGGAAGGTAGGTGGGAAAGCGGCAGGGGAGACTGGTGAGAGTTTGGACGCGGGGTCTGGGCTCCGTGGGAGGTTGTCCCGGCGCGGGGAGATGGGAAAGGAAGGGAAAGTTTCACCGCCGGAGCGAGGTCGGATGCCACTGAGCAGCTGCTTCCCTGGTGCCCCGGGGAACCCCCCGGGAGGGACCCCGTGCCCGTGCCGCCGCCAGATGTGGGCGCCGGGAGGGACCCGGCGGTCCCCGGGCCGGCAGCGCCGCTCGGCACCGCGCGGTGGCGGCCCCGGTCCCGGGAGCGGCGAGGATGGGGAGCGCGGCCGGGAGAGCGGGGGCGGCAGCGGCACCGCAGGGACCGGGGGCTGTGGCGGGGCTGGCCGGGCGGTGGGTACCCCGCGCTGCCGCGGGTGTGCGTCATGTTATCCGTTATATATAGAATATATTAGATAGAGAAACACAGGATCTCACAACGGTCTGAGTTGGAAGGGACCTCAAAGCCCATCCAGTTTCACCCCCTGCCATGGGCAGGGACACCTCCCACCAGCCCAGGCTGCTCAGGGTCCCATCCAACCTGGCCTTGAACACTTCCAGGGAGGGGGCACCCACAGCTTCCCTGGGCAACCTGTGCCAGGGCCTCCCCACCCTCAGCGTGAAGAATTTCTTCCTAATGTCCAATCTAGATCTTCCCCCTTCCATTTTAAAGCCGTTCCCCCTCGTCCTATCACTCCTATCACTCCTTGCCCTTGTGAGAAGCCCCTCCCCACTTCTCCTGTAGCCCCTTCAGGTGCTGGAAGGCTGCTATGAGGTCTCCCCGGAGCCTTCTCTTCTCCAAGCCCAACTCTCCCAGCCTGTCCCCATAGCAGAGGGGCTCCAGCCCTCTGAGCACCTTCGTAGCCTCCTCTGGACCCGTTCCAACTGCTCCCTATCCTCCTTGTGCTGGGGATAGATGTATGAAATGAGTGGGAATTCTCAGTGTGAGCCAGGCACATTCACTTTTCTTTCTGTCCCCCTGTCTTGACAAGAAGATCAGTTGCTAAACTGTTGCCTAATCAAGTCAGGCGTGACACAACGGCAAACTTGTTTCGGAGAATGGGTTTCCTGTTAGATATCAATTTTCATCCTAGTAACGGGATTTCAGAAAGCTGGAAGGCAGCAGAAAATGGTTCAAGAATAATGTGGGATGTCAGAAAGCTTAAGGTCAACCAGCGTGCACAGAGGTTGTGAACTGTAATTGCTCTTAATGCTGTTTAAGATTAACCTCAATGTTTATCGGGGTTTATTGCATCAGCACCAGAGGAAAAGGAATTCATATGAAGAAATAAAACCAAGAGGCACAGGCAGCCATCTGCAGCTAAGCAAAAAAGGAAAGACTGAAAGTAGTCCTTTTTAAATAATGGAAATGCACAGCTAGGAAGTATATCCTGAAATTAAAATATTGTCAGATGAGATATAAAAATTCACTGTAGATGAAAAGACTCATCAGCAAAAGAAAAAACAAAAAGTAAGGGGAGAACAAATGAATAAAATTGTTTGAATCTACCTGAGTTGGGAGGGTATCATTGATAGAAAAGCTGTTGTCTGGAGAATTCCAAAACTAAGCATTAAAGTAATGAGACATTAACTCACAAGCTGTGCCTTTTCAGTGCAGGTCTGTGAAATGTTCAGCACCTCAGTGTCAGTAACTCTAGAAAGACCCAAACCAGCATGGAGCTGAGATCCATGTGCATGGTCTAACAAAGTAAACAAAGGTCGTATCAGAAAGGCCCAGACGCAATCACAATTTAAGGCCTGACATTCTTATCCTTACTGTTTCCTCAGCCCTTACAAACCCAGAGAAACTGAGACAGTGCTCTTGATGGCTTGTAGAGAGAGGTACAGGTACAATTTGTAGAAAAATTGGGGGAAAGGGAAGAGCAACCTGTTGCGTTTTTTCAATGGCAAAATCTAATTTTCATTCCTGTAAAACATTTCTAAAAGCAGATTTGTTCCTCAGCAATTGAAATAAACCCCACAAACTCTACTGTGTTGTTATGAATAGGGAATCTATTCAGCTTACTGAGTACACTTGACATAAGGCTGATTATTTTTGTTATGTGTTCCATGGTGGCTCCTAATGATCTCTGTGGTAGACTGGAACCCTGCCCTCCTAGGCACTGTCAAGAAGCCCTGCCCCAGGAAAGCACCCCAGGAAAACAAACCAGTGACAAACAGCTCTGCAAAATGGGGCTCTGCTCATGGCAGAAATCCTTACACAAACCTCAGCCTTCTGGCAGGCCCTCCCTTCCCCAAAGTCTGAATAAATGGACATGCCTTTCAGGATGTCTGGAAGGTCAGTGAGCTGTTTGGGCAGGAGAGCAGCAAGTTTCTATAGTCAAGGACACTTCCCACTCTGTGCTTCCCCTCCCTGTGGACACCCTCCCATTCCCTTTTTTAACACTAATGACAGATGGGTGAGAGTACCTGAGGACATTATAGTGGGGTTTTGGCGGTGCTCGTGCTACATTTAGCATTAACTAATAGAAATCCACAATTAACACAATTTCTCAAGCACAAACATTCTTGGTTTACTCTGGTGCCGCTGCTGACCTTAATTGAAAGTTCACCTAAACTGGAAAATAATATACCACCAGAGCCCAAGAATTATTAGCCCAATTAATTGTTTTGTAGGGTGGAGAAACAGTTTTACTGTTAATTTAAGACTCCTGGCTTGATTAAATTATACAGAATTAACTTTGAATGAAGCCATCACTGGCAGCCAAGGAGATGGATTTAGTGAAAATGGCTGAAATTTTTGCTAGCAATGATGGTTTCGGTGTCATCTGAAATTAGCCCATTTAAAGGAGTTGAATGGTTGAGTGTTGCTAAATGGTAAATCTGGGAGGACTTCATCTGGAAATTATAGGGCTGTTTCTGACTTGTTGGAAAAGGGTAACTGCTAGCTTTCTGAGATTATAGGATTAAACCGTATCAGTACTTTAAATGTGACTCATGAGCAGGGGCTTTCTGAAGAGAATTACATAAATTTCCCAAGGTCTTTCTGAATAACAAATTGTTCCAAATAATTTCCTCATCTTTAATAGCCATGGGTGAAATCCTGGCCCTATTGAGGTCAACTGAAAAAGTCGTCTTGATTTCAACGGGTTCAGGATTGCACCCTCAGATTCTGGGAAACCTTTGGCTCTTCTGTGGTCACTGAGTGAGGAAGAAGTGAGGGAGTCTCTGTAGCTGGACATGGCATTTTCTACCAACTGGCAATTTGTTGTCCTCACATTTTTATTTACCTCACTTAACAATGAACAAGATTCTGCTCTCGTGTGTGCTAGTGTGGATTTACAGTGTATTTTTAGATATCTCTGAGCAAAATCTATCTTCTTGTCAAGGCTTGTGACCTCAGACATTTCTTACTGGGTTACGGAAGTAGCGTACGGTGGCCACGTGGAAATTTAACTTACCCACACTGCTATCCCAAGGCAACTATTTGCTTACCTGCACTAAGTTATTTACAATTGACTTTGCTGTAATTATTATGGTTCTAATCAAGAGTACATAACACATACTGTAATTATCTGTCCAGTTATTAACTCCCCCAAAACCTACACACCAAAGAAAGCTGGAAAACCAATGTAGTAAAATCCAATTTAACAGAAGTTGCTTTATGAATAAGGAAAGTAATTGGAAGGGTACCTACATTTTCCTATGGATTTGCACATTTTGTCCCTTGGACCATCCACAAAAAGTGCTCAGCTTTCTTCCAGACCTCTTATCTCACCTCTTCTGGGTAAGAGATGGTTAGCTTAGCTAAGTTGTCCACGATGTTTGGATGGCTTACTGCTGAGTTTTGCTGCTTTCTCCCATAGTGGGGTCACTGATTTTCATAAAGCACATAGGGGTCCTCTCTCCCTCCAAAACTAGCTAAAAAATTAATAAGAATGACTAAAAATAGAAAAGTAGAGAGCACTGTTGGGTAGGTTCATTATTCATTTCATTTCTAGGAAAACTAGAAATGAAGTCCCTCCATGGATGTCTGCATAATTCTCCTAAAGTCTCTCAGTCACGCTGTTTTAAGTCAGCAGGAGGTCTGACCATAAATATTTAAGAATTTCAAACTCTTATTGAGGGCACATGAAGACAGTTTCAGGTTTTACGAGAGCAAAGAAATGAAACAAATGGCTTCTTGTTTTTCATGACTCAATCCTTCCAACTCAGCCTGTGCTTTGAAGCCCCAGAGTATGAATAGACCTTTACCTTTGTGCCGTCTTTTACTGTTTTTCAGCAGTTTATAGACAGGTCTACAACTCTGTGTAAAATTGAGCATGATAATTTGGTGACAGAGTGTCTTGGTCAGCAGACTTCAGCTCATAGTAGAAGTCTTTGAGCTGTTCCTAAACGTAGTTGAGATAAAGTTATGCCCTGTCCATCTGAAGCTGGAATTTTGTGGTGGTACAGGTCTGAGAATGGAGATAATCTTAAACGCCTTCAGTAGTAATAATAATAAAGAATAGTTAATAATAATAATAATAATTATTATTACTGCTCTTTGCTTTCTGATTTTTGTTTCTATTTCTCTTTCTATTTCTTTTCACTTGATTCTCATTTGCAACACATTCCCAGTTTAATACTTCAAAGTATATATATACACACAATTTTTTTACATTAAGTTTCAGAAAGACCTAGATGTTGTTTGAAGCGCTAATACTATCATCATTTTTAAATACCAGCTTGAAGCTAACCTAAAGTAGAAGTTTTCACTAGTGATCAAATTCTTAACTGTTTGACTCTAGTGAGAGATTGGGGTAGACTGGGAATGGGGACTGAAGAAATGTAAAATATCAGTATGATTTAACATTATAAAATATACCTGTAGGAGATATTATTTGCCTTTCTAAAGTTGTTGAAAGACTACTATTATTATCTCTTCTTACCTTTCAGCAAAATGATGGTCCAACACTCAGGCCAGGTATCTGCATTAGAAGTCAGCGCCTCCGCAATTGTTCCCACTTTGTCCCCTGCAGGGTCACTGGGGTTTGATGATTTCACTAATTTAACCCCACTGGTGAAAGAGGAACTGAGGTTCGCCATTCAGAATAAGCGTCAGGCCCACAGAATGTCTTCTACATTGGACACGGTGACAGTTTCTGAAAGGCCAATTGAAACATCAATCATGAAAACAGAGGTATGACTCTTTAAATAGCATTTCAGTGTGAATGATTGATTCTCTAATATAGTTTCACCACAAGATCAGTAATTATACCAGCTACAGACAATCCTCTCCACCATATTTGATCCTTTTAAGCCTGTTACTTGGCTTTCTGTTAAGTGCTTCTCAGAAACCCTCTGGTATTTCTCATTTCCATTGAGACCTATAATTGGATATTTTATTTTTGATTATGGACTAAGGACAATGTTTTAGAGTGATTAAAGGAACTGCTACTCTGGTTTCATAGAACCATAGAATGCTTTGGGTTGGAAGGGACCTTTAAAAGTCATCTAGTCCAACCCCCCTGCAGTGAGCAGGGACATCTTCAATTAGATCAAGTTGCCCAGAGCCCCATCCAGCCTGACCTGGAATGTTTCCAGGGGTGGGGCCTCCAGTGCCTCCCTGGGCAACCTGTGCCAGTGTTCCACCACCCTCACCGTAAAAAATGTCTTCCTTATATTTCCTGTCTACTTATGGCTGAACTTGGAATAAGTCACTGTTGAGGTTTTATGTCACTGAGGACAGTCAAGTAGGACAAGAGGAAATGGCCGCAAGTTGCACCAGGGGAGGTTTAGACTAGACATTAGGAAAAATTTCTTCACTGAAAGGGTGGTCAGGCACTGGCACAGCTGCCCAGGGAGGTGGTTGAGTTGCCATCCCTGGAGCTGTTTAAAAGACGGGTAGATGAGTTTCTTAGGGACAAGGTTTAGTAAGAGGACGGGTACGGTTGGACTCAATGATCTCAGACGTCTTTCCCAACCAGATGATTCTATGACCCATGTGGGCTAGACTAAGATAGGCACAGCTGTGCTGCGGCCACAAAGGGTTTTTAACTTTAGGATAATAGTCTCTGGGAAAAACATTTCTTTTATAAAGCGGAGAAATAGCTTACGTTAGAGAAATAGCTACAATTTGATTTGATCTGATCCTCCACAGGAAACAAAACAATATTTGAAGGAGCACGTTAATATCCCCTTTTTGGCACTGCCTTTAGTTCACTGCACTCTCAATGCCTTGTTCACACCACATGTTTCACTCTGGTCGCTGTGCCCTTCTCTCCTTTTCCTTGGGAAATGGAGAAGAGATGTAGGGATGGGAGTCAGTCAGGGAGATGCTTGGCAAGATTTTTGAGTACCATTGATTTAAAATGAGCCATCACATGGATTACATCCATTCAAATTCCAGTCAGGTTTTTATTGACAGTTCTAATGGAGTTACTACCATTTTACTGTATGGCAAGCAAGGTCAGAACTGCATCCTTATGTAACTCCTGATGTGGGCATGGACAACACTATCCGTGTTGCTTTTCAAAATTCAGAAGTTATCAAAATACAGGTAGTTGTTTTTTTTTACAACTTCTGATGATTGTGTGTATCTCTTTTTATGGGGTAGTTTTCTCCTGAAGAAGATGAAAGAAAAAAGCGAAGAAGGGAAAGGAACAAAATTGCTGCTGCAAAGTGCCGAAACAAAAAGAAGGAAAAAACAGAATGTTTGCAGAAAGTAAGTGACTGGCTTGAATTGCCCTTAATCTGTCACCCTGCCAGGATCTAAACAGATAGCACGGGGTACTGTCATAGTAGGAAATACAGAAGGATTTCACCCAAAACTCTGTAAACCCTTCAAAACATTAGTTATGAAAAAAATTAACACCTATCTATCTATTAAAACCAAACCTGGTTAAAACTGGAATGAAGTGAAAGCATAGCAGGAGTGAAGAGAAATTACTGTTTCAGTGACTGATCTTGTCTATAGGTATAATATTTATTTGAATGTGCACCTTGACCACAAAAAGAAGTAAAATCTCAATTCATACAATATTCACTGGGGAGACCAAGAGCCTACAAACACGGACAAGTAATTTCTGATTTCTTTATGACATGGGTGGCATAGCAGCTTAGTCCTGAATTCTCTGTTCTAAGACCCCAGTTGTGTCTTCACCTGCTCTGCCATGACATACAACTATGTTACAGCAGCATCAGGCCTGTCTTTACTCCCATATCTAGGGATAGGGAAAAAAAATCCTATGTCCTTACTTCATTAGCTTAAGATGGGTTTACAGATATGTGGCATGATGTTCCAGGGAGTTAATAAGAAGCACAGATAATTTGGGGTCAATTTTTGACCCAAAAAAGTTTAGAATAATTTTGCAGAAGATAGCAATAATGCTTCAGATATCTGTCATTGTAAGCGAACACAAATCTGAATCTGGCTTTTCAACTTCGGTCATACTTCTCTAAAAGCCAAAGAAGGTAACTGTCAATCTATTTTTGAGTCTATTATTGACTGGGGGATGTGTAGTTTCATTATTACAGGACACTAAGAACATGCAATTTCTTTCTTTGCTAGCCATATGCTTCCCCACCAATAAAATACCGCAACTATTAGATAAACATTGCAATTAACTGTTTGAATGACTCAGTCTAATAGTTGTGTGTGTTCTTTGTGACTAGGAATCAGAAAAGCTGGAAACTATCAATGCAGAATTAAAAGCCCAGATCGAAGAGCTAAAGAATGAGAAGCAGCATTTGATATACATGCTAAATCTTCACAGGCCTACTTGTATCGTTCGGGCACAAAACGGAAGGACACCTGAAGATGAAAGGAATCTTTTTATTCAACAGATCAAAGAAGGCACATTGCAAGGTTAAATGATATGGCAAACGTGGAGACATTTATAGAGTTTTTAACAACTACCAGAATCCATGGAGGATCTGACGTAATGTGTAGGATTCTATTAGTCAAGAGTCTTTAGGGAGGGCAGGTTGCTTTCTTAAATGGAAAGAATCATTATGGCTTGACAGCAATTCTTCCCCTAGGAAGATTTGCTTGCAATCAAATTGAAGAGTCTTCTGCCTCAAATATAGGTTTTGCACCTGCCATAATTGCTGTTCCTAGGAGCTACAGACAACAGCTTCAGAAGTTTTAGCTCTCTGCTAGTATACAGTATCTACACTCACGACGTTAGTGCTAGAACACTATGACTTCCAACAATGCGTATGGTACAGACAGCTGTGCTGGATGGACACTACTTTTCCTGGTTGCTGGTAGGGAAAGCAGACAGAGTATTTTTAAAGTTTTGAAGTTTCCAGGAGGATAGTTCCTGGCAGAATATACTGATACATCATGTTGCATTCTAACCTAACTCACATATACACAAACACACAAAAAGCCTTTAGTTCCAACTAAGCTTTGTCATTTTTTTTTTCACAACACTTGTGTGAGTTTTTTCAATGACTCATCTCAGAGACTGCATTTGAAAAGCCCAGTAGGTGTGACAAAGAAATGTTTCTTGCAAAACGTCCATGTAGCTAAGTTTGTACTTTATGAGATGGAACCCCACCTACTATCCTTTGGGGACTACAGTTTTTCCTTGAATTGCTGAGGAGCAGCTTGTACCACCACTTGGTGACTTGGTGAATTGGACCTACTGAGAAGAGGAAACTAACTGTGGAGGGATATTGATACAAGTTTTGCTCAAGTAAAGAACTTTAGGACTGAATCTCAGGCTCATGAATTGTGAATTTTTACTATTTTTTTTAAAAAAAGGAAAATTTATCTAGGATCTAATCCTACAAGCCTTAATTCACACTGTTAACCCTTATTCACAGAAGAGGTTCCATGGACTTCAATGGATCTGCTTATGCAGATCTGCTATTGACAAAGATTTTTCCGTCCTGGTCGGAATTGTTTTCTTTTGCCAGGTGATTCAGAGGGGAAAATTATGATTGCAGCTACTTTTATTTTATGTTTGTGGCAACTACAGTCAATCAAAAGTGTTACTTAGAATCTAAAGGAGGCAAGTTTTGATATAGTGAATAATTGGTTTTATTTTTTATTTAATACTAACTGTAGATGGCTTTAAACTGATAGAAGAGCTGCTGGACAAAACAGTTGGAGCTAGGAGTGCTGAAATTCTGATGTTTCTGTGAAATTCTCAGATTGTTTAATTGTTTAAAATATATCCTTACAATTTTTTGTAAAAGAAAATATTATCCTTATTTATCACTAATACCGTAATGAGTAAATTTAATAAATACTGCGAGCAAGATAAAACTGAAATCACAAGTGTTGCACTGTCTTTTTAATTTTATCTCTTGGTGTTTAATATTATATATTCCTAAACTTCATCAGTTGTATCTGAGACACCACTACTGAAAACACTTATCCTTCATCTTTTCTACAGATGAGGATCTGTGGGTCTTGAATGACTGAGTGCAGAGATGATACCTTCCAAAATTCTTTACCTCCATAAGTGGTGTCTGGCTGCTCTATGTCACCATTTAAGTGAAGCAGACAATAAGAATGGAGCTTACAGTACATAATATTTTACACCAGTTACGCAGTGTTGAAATTGTGTTTTTGTTCTAAAGGCTAAAATTAAAGATACCTCAGCCATAAGCTTCTTGCCCTACAAGTCCCAGTTGAGTTTATCAGATATCATACCTGATCCTTATATGATTGTTATATTCTGCAGCAGAACTTCTTAGTACATTTTCCTAAGATCTGGATATATTGTAATGTCCTATATCACATTTTAAAGATGTATACTTTGCGTATCTGAAAACTGAATGTATTACAAAGATGACATACAAGGTCCGATTCTGTCCTGAGAATCCTTTGTCTTTCTGTATGTTGGAAGGAACTTCCATTGACTTCAGTGACTTTTATACATGCCCTGTAGGCACAGTTCAGAGTCTCAGCTATGACTTCCCTGGCTTAGAGGGCAAGTTCCGTGGGGAACTGGGCCAGCTGTTTATCAGAGCATGGATACACATGAAGTGTGTTACAATAAACTTGTCAAACAACGTTTACTGGTATTTGACTAAGGCATCATTCCAGTATAGTATGCCTTGGCTATGTGTTTTGTGCATCAAATACCAGCAGACAAAACTGTTTTCCTCCTATACTGCTACAAAGTGTTACCACAGAGACTAGAATATAATGACAGAATTCACATATATCCCTTAGGGAATTTGTATGGTTGCTTTTAACCATATCACTGTTGGCGCAGGCGTCATACTTTTGTTGCTTAATGTTATTTACTTAGCATGCCAAATGTTAATATGGTACCACTACTATTGTCAGAAGATAATCTATTTTTTATTTCTTTATATGTGCAGTCATAGCTGCTTTCTACTGCTTGTATGCGTGTGTGTGCGTGCATGCTCCTGCACACTACTCTGGAAAAGATGGTACTTGAGTCCATTTGACTATGCCTAGGAAAAGTGTGTTTAAACAGCTAGACAGGAGCAGAACGTTGCATGAGTTTTCTAACAGTATACGTTATTCAGGAGAACCTTTAAAATGCATTAAAAGCAGTTTGTTTTCTATTCTCAAGTTTGTTTTGATACTTTAATAAAAAAGAATTAATATATATTTACTCACGTGTCATTTAATTCATTCTAAGTTTCAAGGTCCAGGAGCAACTTCATTTTCTTAAAACAACACTGAGATATTAACAATCAAACATGTTTTATAGGTTTACAACAATAAGCATCTTATAAAGTGAAATTGGTACTGTTCACTGCTTGTCAAGGTATAAACAAAGTTTTGTTTATGATTTAGGTTGATCATGAATTCCAAGCTAATTTCTTATTTGTGACCTACAGCTTAGATTAAAGGACTGGAAATTAGAACTCCTGAACCTTTCCTAACCTTGCAGCCAATCAGCTGATGGTTATTTCAGCTTTCTAATGGGTTTCATGCTTTTGCTGCTGTGAAGCTTTAATATTTATAAATTGCTTTCTAGAGTTACATGAACGATACTAAAGCAGTATAACATGATTAGGACTTTGGTTTGTTTCTCTGTGTGTTTGTGTGTGTGCGTGTGCATGGTGAAGCATGAGGAAAGATGAACAAAATGTTCTATCTTGCCTTTCCAAAACTTAAGTATCTATATCCAGACAGAAGTCCCTGTGTTTTGACAGCCGGTAATGCGGACAAAAACTTTTGGCTTCAGTCCTTCACAAGCAGTATAACTTGTAATACAGAGGTCAGATACAAGGCCAGGAGCTCCAGGGACCAGGAAATCCATTGCACTATTGCAAAATCTAGTTAAAAATATCATCTGAAAGGAAGATCTAGGTTACTATGAGCTTGACAATGTTGAATGCTTACTTTCCTTAAGTAAATCCATTTCCAGCTGTGCAGTCCCTACACGTATATTCATCCTTTTATGCACTCTCCTATAGCTGCTATCAAATTTTATTTGTGAATACCCGATTTACTTCTAATTTGATAAATTTATAACTCATATGCCTGGCCTGTTTTAGAAAACTTAATCAACAAAATAAAGTCTACGAATTCCTGAACTGATATTTTATAGTATTTTCTTTAACTCATAGGAGTTGAAACCATTAAGCCACCATTTGTCATTATGACATATTCTTAATAGCATAATTGATATTCCTTGAGGAAAATAATGTCGTATCTTCTCCTTAGATCTTGTTTCAGATACTAAATCTGTGTGTGTACAGTTCCATGCAGACCTTAAAGCATGCTGGGCATTGCACTACATTAACAAGGAGCATTCTTTTAGTTTTTGCTATCCCTTCCCTTGACGTAAATGAATAAGTAGCAATATTGAAGGTAGGTGAGCTAATGATTTATGCTAGGCTGGAAACATTTAATGAAACATTTAATGATAACAAATATAAATTTATAATAACTTTTCTATCTGGGCCCATTAGAATTTGAAGTATTGATTAAGGGGACGGTTTTAAAACCACTGACACTTAGTTTTGCAAAAGAAGCTGGATGATTTATGGGTAATGAAAATAAAACAGTGCAATTGTTTGTTAGTGGCAAAAGAATTTTTAAAACAAAATTTACTTTGTCTTTAAAAAAAATCCCGAATCCAGGATGACAACTGTATCTCACATCCATTTTTCTTGTTTGTTGTTGTTTTGTTTAGGATTTTTTTTCCCCCTTCAGCAGAACACTGGACTAGGTATAAGTGTTATTCACGTTGGTCATTGCCATTTTTCTATGTTTACCTAGTGCCCCCAACTGGAGATCCTGAGAATCACATGAATAAAATATGCAATAATATTAATTTACATAAGTACTTATTAATATTCTTCATTAATTTTAATCACACCAATATTTTCATTTCTCTAATAAACATAATTCCTTTTTAAAGCGTGGTTAAGATAAAGAGTGACAATATTTTTAAAAAATCCTGTTATTTAAAGTTCGTTTCCTCGGTGGACGCTCTGAGTCAGAACTGGTGACTTTAGTGATAAAAATAGTTATTTACTAATTTGCAGTGCTATTAGATCTTCAAAGGCACCACAGCTAAAAAAGAATACACTGGATTCTATTCTTGATACAACATCAGTTCTGGCTTCAGATCTTTACTGTTGCTGACAGTGAGGCATGAGCCAAAAAAAAAAAAAAATCCCTAATGATTTTCAGACCCCAAGCTAAGTGTGCTAGAGCTGACACTCAGAAAAACTATTAGACTTGCAAAATGAATAAACAGAAAATGGAAGCAAACTGAGAGTGGAAGCTGGAATCCTTTCCTTCTGCTTTTGAGAATTTAGCGACCTTGTAGTAGTAGACTGCCAAAATAAATGGTGCACCACCTTGCCCACTTAGTGAATAAGTCCACACAGCAAATAGTAGTGTGGCATAGCAATATTTTTATACAAACTAGCTTAGCGCTGGGAACATTGCCGTGATGACAGCAAGAAACTCAGCACAGGCTAATTGATGCCACTGAGAGGATGAGCTCTCCGTGCAGCCAGAGAACAGGCTGCTCCTGGCAGCTGAGGTAGGTCATTTAAAGCCAGCTCGGGTATCGTTCAGCTCCTCAGGTTAGCATATGTCACGTAGCTGCCTGTTGAGTAGCTGCCTGCATTCTCAACTAAATGGCTTCAGCAGTTCAGACCAAAGGCTCACTCAGCCCAGTTTTCTTTCTACAGCAGTGATCAAAAGCAGCTGTCCAAGGAAGAAGAATAAGAACAGGGCAAGCATCTTCCTCTGGGTGCTTTCCCACACTCCGATTATTTTCAGCTCGTGAGTCACACAAGCTTGACATGATTCCCTTAGGTAGTAGCCTTCCATAGATCTTTCCATCAAGCATTTGACCACTTTCTCATCCACAGTACCGGTATCTGCAGTGCCTTTTTGTGGCAGGTTCCATAGGACTATCACCACTTAGAAGACTTAGAAAACAGTTCCTCTTCTGTTGACCCTGTTTCCTGTAACTCTACCTGACAGCCCCTCATTCTTGAATTGGAAGAATGAACACTTATCAATCCTCTCCACGACACATGATTTTATACTTTGCTGTGTTGTTTCTTTCTCAGGAAAAAGAGTCCCAGCCTATGCATTCACTTTCAGTTTTGGTAGCCACTTTACATCCTTGATAATTCCTGTTACTGAGTTTTTCTGGGAAAAAAAGATGTGGCTTTTCCAGATGTTTAAGATAACAAGACAATAACTACACACAGTATTCAAGATGTGGTCAAGCCATGGGCAAATACAGTGGGATCTTGATGTTCACTGTTTCTTTGGTTAGTATTTTTGATGACTGCCAAGCACGAAGTCTTATGCAATGCAACTATCTATCATAATCCCCAAATCTCCCTCCTGAGTAGTAATGACAAACTCAAGCCCAACATTTCATTTATGATGCCAGGATTGATTTTCCCTATATGCTTTACCTTGTGTTTACTTGCATTGAATTATCTGCCCTTTTAATTTCAAACTGTAAATGTAAAGTCTTCCTGCAAATCTTAAATTGCTGTTCTCATTACTATCCTGAGTAACTCTGTACCATCATCAGTTTTCTTGCTACTCTACTCACTCTCTTACCAGACCATTTCTGAAAAATATTCAGCTGTGCAGGTTCCAGCACAAGGTCCTGTGGAACTCCACCAGATGACGTGCCCCAACTAAGAGTTCATCATTTACTCCTACTCTTTTTTCTACCTTTTAATCAAGTCTTTATGCATACTTATGCATCTTCTCCATTCATAGCTATTCAGTTTCTTAAAAAAAAAATCTTCGGTGAGGGAATATACTGACATCTCTTTAGAAGTCTCCATAAATTGCATCTACTGAAACTCTCCGGCCAACCCTTTCAAAGAACTCCAGATGCATGTATAAACCTGAATTTCATTTTAGGAAAGCCATGCTGACTCTTTTCAAGTGGACTGTATTATCTAGGCACATACTGACTCACAGTTCCTTTATCTTAGGTCCTGTGTAGGTCTGTAATCTGACAGGCAATTTTAGTTACCTGGATCCTCCTGAAACCTTTTTGTAAAGGTTGATGACACTTTTGGATGATTTGCTATTTATTCCAATTCCTTTATCTATTCTATTCCCTCAACTTGCTTCTGTCAGGCTTCTTCTGCCCTAAGTGCTAACTCCTCAAACTGCCCTACAATAGAGCCATCATCATCCTCAATCACATTTGGAACATTTAGAGTTCCAGGCTTTCGTGTGGCATTAAGGAGCCACAACATGAGTATGCATCTAATTGCCAGATTTTAATTCCTGCCATGCTGTGTGACTTAAATGAACAAACCACACACAAACTGCCTCAGTTTCTTCATCTGGAAGATAACAACTAACACCTTTTTTTTCTAAGTATTTTGACATCCAAGGAAAAGCAAAATGATAATTTTCCTCAATTATAAAGTAGCACATTATTAAAAAATGTTAACAATATCTTTCTTTTGAGAGCTTATCACAAATAAAAAGCTATAGCAGTGCCACTCTTTCATCCCAAGAAAAATAAAATATCTTTTGAAGACTGTATCTTTGTGGATCTTTGCAAAACTTCTTAAAAAAACCTCTGCCAAGTCACTGGAAAGCTACTGAACAGAAAGGTAAATTTTAGTGCTATGTGATTACCACTGACATTCAAGTAAATTCATCCAAAACACCTGAAAGGAATGGCATTCCACTCAAAGCCAGGAATACATTTAGTTTGTTTTGAGGGGGGGGTTGTGGGTTGTTTTTGTTTGGGTTTTCTTGTTTGTGGTTTTGAGGCTTTTGTGTGCTTTTTGTTTAGTTGTTTTGGGATTGGTTGGGGGGGGTGTTTTTATTTTTTACACTTTTTGCCTTTGACAGAACTAGTGACACCCTAGGTATAAACAATCCACGAGCCAAATACATAGATATTCAAAAAGAAAAATTCCTCTGAAGAAAACAAATACAACATAGGTTACCTGGGTTACAGTAGAGTTACAGGGTATTTTGGAATGTAAGTGGAAAACATAGCATTTGGCAAATTTACCTGACTCCAAAGGATTTATTTTGTATATGGAATTACCCACGTGTAGAACTAGAATAGTTCAGTCAAAGTTTTCCTGGATACCCCGAAGACACATTTGTCTGTGACGGAACATGTGTTCCTAGGATGCCTTTATCCAAACAGCTGCTGCAGTCAAAATTCTCAATCCATTGACAGTTCCTTGGTTAAGAGTTGAGATCAGAACAAGAGCAATTAGTTGGGAAAAACTGACTATACAATAGTCCCCCCACTGAATGGAGTGCAGCAACAACAGTGATCCTTTCTTGCCTGGCTTGGATAAGCATAGCCCTCTGACGATGGCATGATGAGACCTTCTCGGCTGTTTTAAACTACAATGACCATCAAAAATGAATCGCACTGGGCTTGTAAATCCCACAATTGTAGCTAATACCTGTAGTTTTATCACACTTTCTTGAAGCTGCATATCTGAAATACATGTGATGGAGTAAGAACTTTGTTCCTCATGACTGTAGGGAAAGCATTAGAAAATCATAGAATGTTTTGGGCTGGGAGTGACCTTAAAGATCATCTAGTTCCAAGCCCCTTGCCACGGGAAGGGACATCTCTCACCAGATCAGATTGCTCACAGCCCCATCCAACCTGGCCTTGAACACCTCCAGGAATGGGACATCCACAGCTTCCCTGGGCAACCTATGCCAGTGCCTCACCACCCTCAGCGTGAAGAATTTCTTCCTAACGTCTAATCTAAATCTTTCCTCTTTCAGCTTGAAACCATTACACCTCGTCCTGTGACTGCACTCCCTGACAAAGAGCCTCTCCCCAGCTTTTCTGTAGCCCCCTTTAAGAACTGGAAAGCCACTCTAAGGTCCCCCGGAGCCTGCTCTTCTCTAGGCTAAACAACCCCAGCTCTCTCAGCCTGCCTTCATAGCAGAGGTGCTCCAGCTCTCTGATCATCTTTGTGGCCTCCTCTGGACTCGGTCTAAGAGATCCATGTCCTTCCTGTGCTGAGGGCTCCAGAACTGAACACAGTACTCCAAGTGGGGTCTGAAAAGAACAGAGTAGAGGGATAGAATCATCTCCCTTGACCTGCTGGTCACATTTCTTTTGATGCAGCCCAAGATATGGCTGCCTTTCTGGGCTGCAAGCACATGTTGCTGGATCATGTTGAGCTTCTTGTCAACCAGCATCCCCAAGTCGTCTTCAGGGCTGCTCTCAATCCATTCTCTGCTGAGCCTGTATTTGGGATTGCTGTGACCCAGGTGCAGAACCTTGCACTTGACCTTGTTGAACTTCATAAAGTTCGCATGGGTCCACTCCTCAAGCCACTCAAGGCTCTGGTTGGCATCCCTTCTTTCCAGCGTTTTGATTGTACCACACCATTTGGTGTTGTCGGCGAACTTGCTGAGGGTACACTCAATCCCACTGTCCATGTTGCTGACAAAGAAAGATGTTAAACAGAAGAAGTCCAAATACCGACTCCTGAGGAATGCCACTCATCTTTGGTCTCCACCTGGACACTGAGCCATTGACCATAACTCTTTGAATGTGACCATCCAGCCAATCTCTTATTCACTGAGTGGTCCATCTGTCAAATCCATATCTCTCTAATTCAGGATGTCGTGTGGGACAGGGTCAAATGCTTTGCACAAGTCCAGGTAGATGATGCCAGTTGCTCTTCCCTTATCCATCAATGCTGTGGCCCCATTGTAGAAGGCCACCAAATTTGTCAGACACGATTTACCTGTAGTGAAGCCAAGTTGGCTGTCACCAGTCACCTCCTTAATTTCCATGTGCCTCAGCATACTTAGTATCACTTGTGTAAGAAGTTCAGAAACCAACAGAAAATAAATTACATTTAATGCATTAGAATTCAAACATTTCATGTTTAGAAACAAATGTGCTGGTTTGTTTGTTTGTGCATGGGCAGACTTTTTTAAGTAGGATTTTTTGAATGCCTGGGTTTGGCCATATCATATTCCCTTATTGACAGCAAAACCATCCACGGACAGAGGAGAGGGTGACTAGAGAAACCAGTTATTGGTGCTAATTCTGAAGTGTTATCAATAACAGGTTCAAAGAAAAAAAATCTTAGAATTAATAGCAAGAGAAAGTAGAGATCAATTTAAAAAAACACCTGCCTTTCAAGTAATACCATGCCCCTCTGCATCTAGTGAAAAGCAGCAAGAAGCCCAGTTTTACATTTATTGTTGTTACTTTCATCTGAATTTCTTGAAAGCTTTTATTAACTTTCTACCCCTCTGTGCACTGACCTTTCCCTTCCTGTCTTTTTCGAAGTTGTAACTCAAATGAACAGAATGTTCCAAAGCTGGTTTATAGCATATAGCATAATAGTTCCCTTAAAGAGAAGGGAAACTATTCTACAGGAAGCTAAAGCGAATATTAAATTGCACAAATATGTATTCAAAAGCAGGAAATGCCATTGTTGAGAGTGCAATAAGTTCAACTCTGCTATCTTACACATGAATGATGAAATATCTTCTAATTTTGTGACTAAATATTTCCAAATAAGATGGAATATCACATTCTCTGCCTGCACAGTAACTTGCATTGTTCCGTATATAACTTGAACAGAATCTTTTAAGAAAATGTCTACACGCAACACACAGCAAATAGACTTGGGATCATAGAATCATAGAATGGTTCACGTTGGAAGTGAGCATGAAGGCCAACCCCACACACCTGAGTTCACAGACAGTCTCATTTAGGAGCTATTTACTTACAAAAACTACAGTTCCAAACTCAGATGAACAGGTATCCCTATATCTAGGGTTCCAAAAGATTTGCAAGGGACTAGAAAAAAACCTAGAAGTCCGTGCAGCACAAAGGCATCACATATTGATAATTATATTGTAAACAAATGTCTAAATTACAAGAGGTGTGATGGATGCCTTTGGGAAAATGAATGTTTTGATTGGCAATGATTTCAAACAGTGTGAGAGCTAATGTCTTTTTTTGCAAGACATGTCCAAGTCCTCTTCAGCACAGGCAAGAATTCCATATAAACATTTGAGAGGGAATGTAGTAATCTTGCTTAGACCAGAATAGGTCACCATGGCAGAAACCACAGATGAGAAAAAGGTAACAATAAACAAAAAGAACTGTAACTTCTTTCCAAATAAGCATTTCCATCTCATCAGGTCCTCCTGGGCACTGCAACCACAGCAGCAAAAGCAGCTAGCACAAGTTAAGATGATGACGACTTCCAACCTTCCAGCTCTAAAATGAGATAGAAAACTACTACTGAGGAGTATCAGCTCTTAACTTCAGGTATCCCCATGCGAGAGACCGTCACGTGCAGTCAATCAGCCCTTCACCCTTCCACACTGAGGTAGGAACAGTAGATTCCTTTTAATGCACCACTGAATCCCAGGCTCTACGAGCTGCAGGCACCCAGGCCGCATCTGGGAACCAAAGGCATTCATTTCAGACAAGATGAGTATCAAGCCTCATAAACCCTACTTGGAGGAAGAACAGACTCAAGGAACAAGTGTTTTCTGAGACAGAGGGATGCAGGAGAGACTAGGTACAATCCTACACTTGCTTAAGGCATCATTGTACCCAAAGCCATGTCTGAGAGGCAAAAGCACCCATGTAATGAAAAAAAGCATGTAAGAGATTTGCACGATTGTAAAGGAAATGGCAAGGGGATAGGCAGAGAGATAAATCTGAATCAACCGCTTGTTTAGTTTCTCATCTTTCTCTCCTCTAGAAACTCCAGCCTAATGACTACAGCACATATGACACATACTTAAATTCCAGAGTAACGATACTTCCCATGGTCAGCAGTGAAAAAGGACATGGATGATGGTCAGAAGGCCACTTTCTATCTCATCCCCAAAATACAATACAATACATTTAATGATATTTCAAGTATTTTTTTTCAGGCACTTTAAGATGCACTTAATTGTCTTACGATCTGGCAGCACAGTGCCCTACTAGCATTCATGACTGTTGAAAAAGTTGTTTAGTGACAATTTCCTTAAGCACAGATAATCCCTTTCTGGACACCACAAGCTCAGAAACTGGGTTCCCTCTAAAAGCTGACCTATCACAAGCAAAAGCAGGAAGAAATAAATTCTTTCATAACTGATCCCTTCACTCTGAATGTTTGCAGATACTGAACACACTATAGGATCCTATTCTCTTTGCTAAGCCCTAGTTCTGTTGCTCACAGACATATAATCAGTGTCCTAGCTGCTGAGAGGCTATCCAGTTATGTCTGGCATTTCAGACTGCTCCTTAAGTAAGAAAGCGTGCATGCAAATTAAAGAAGGATATGAATGTTGCAAGGACTGGACAAGACATCCTATCAAAAAAACCCAACTTGATAGCACTGACGAAGAAACCTCTTGTTTTAAAGAGAGATTTCAATGCCCACAGCCCAGGCTCTCACATGCACCATCTGCATAGTCATCGTGGAAAAAACACTTGAGTGTGAATTCCTTAACCGAGCCTTCTAAATACACAGATAGCTCCCAAATGAGTGTGCACTTAGGATAAATGCCACATTAGATCCTGACAGTCGGATGGGCAAATCCCCACTCAGAGCATATTGCACAACCACACAGAGTGAAGATGCAGATGATGAATCCTGATGTTTGTGCATGCCCAGTTGAATAGAAATTTAAGGTTAGGGAGCACAGAGCTGGAATTACAGTGACCTAATGGTGCTTAAGTCCTTTAGGGGATTCAAGCACCATTAAGGTTCTTTAGTTCTTGAACAGAAATTCAAGCCCTAAAGAGTGTTTCTAAGCATGGATAAGTGTATGCATTAGTAAGGAAACAGAAGGTAATGCCCAGTTTCCTTTAAAATGAATTCTGTGTAAAACATTCAGTTAATGTTTTTAGGTCACCCTAGTAACATGACCAACATTACCATAGCAGTATCTTATATGGAAAGACAGATCACTCCAAGCTCATGAAAAGGTAATTCTACTTCTCTGACTCATGGTAATAAATCCACACTTGTGGAACGAAATGGACAGTCACCAACCATCCTCAGCTTCCAGTGATGTCAGGTTAGTTGACTATTCAATATGTCTAAATCTGAAAAGAACTCACAGTAAATGTCATACTTAAATTTATAATCCCCGAAGTTCAGCCTGTTCTGAGCAATTAGCACAAAATTACTGTCAGGGCTGTGATATATTAGGATAAATAGCACTTTAAAAAGATACAGATGTTAAATGTGTATGTGCCTTCAAGGGTCATGTTAAATGTTTAAAAATAATCTCAGTTCTTATTGGTGCATTTAGATTTTATAAGATCTAGGACTGGCAGAAGTCTCTGTGATTCTTGCTCTCTACCACACCACACACGTGATCCAGATTGAATTTCAGAGGGAGGTCCCTTTTTGCCCCTTCCAGACTTTTACTTATTAAGAGTGCAGTGAGCTAAATTCAGAAGCAGGGCAAGCATATGCATCCCCAAAAACATTACGTGTCAAATTTAATAGTGACTAAATAGTGGTACCAACAATAATCCTTGCAACTAAGAGAAGATAACAATTGATTTCAGTGGCTATTTTTCAGAGTGTGCAAGATGAGAATCAACATACGGGTAATATAAACTGTCCACAGATGGGTGCTGAGCAAAGTGACCTGAAAAATGTAACATGTACTGGCTTGTAAAATGAACGTAGTATTATCTGCCTCAAGGCAGAAAGCAGCAATGTAGGTGGCAGTAGCAGTCTCAGTGACAAGCATTGTGACAGTGGGTTATAAGTTTTTCCCACTGAGCCCTCAGTATGTATGTGTCTACCCTCCTCAGCAGGTAAACTACAGTTTTAAACTGAAAACCAAATACTTTCTCATCCCAAAAGTGTCACAAAAACTATTCTGTCAGTGAAAACTGAAGGCCAAGAGGGAAATAAAGCATTTCTCTTGCATCCTGTCTTTCTGGATGAACTGAACTTGGAAGTAAAGGGTGAGAGAAGTTTAAAAACTACAGGTTTCCCTCTCTGGCTCTTTTTCAGTTCTAGTTTCATCCTGTCCTCTTCTCTGGGCCCCCACCTCCCTGCTCAAAACACAAGCCACCAGCACATCTATCAACAGATTCTCTTTCCTGCAGCTCCCAAGATTCCCAGCTCAATCTAGCACGTTACCAGTTCCTTCAAACTCAGCCATACTTCCCAGTGCTGCTGCACTCAGTGTGTGCTTCAGAGTTTCTGAAGACTGAGAGGCTTGTTAATGGCCATTATTCCAATAGTACCCAATGCCCAGCCTGTGGTGACAGGAATAACTAACAGAAGAGTTTAAGATTAAACAATTCTCACCAAATATATAGGTTATCTTCCCACACTTCTTCCTTTTCAGCATCTGTTACACTTGTTTTGCATGCTTAGCGAGTGCTGAATTAGCTCACGTTACTGCATTTTATCACATACTCCTCTTCCAGAAATAATTTACATACAATGAGAAACTTACACCATGATTTAAGTCGGTGTTAAGCTTATCTCAGTATGCATCATAATGAGCAGTGCTTAGAGACCGCACATGAATTTGTGGCTTTCTTGTGCCACCAAACATCAGACAAATACAAAGTAATGGACAATTCTTTGAAGTGCTAAAATCCAGCCTAGGAAAAGACAGGCAGGGTAAAAATTTGTTTCAACTCCTGATTTATGAGTGGGGATGAGGAAGGCTTGACCACAAAGTGGTTTTCTCATTTTAAATGGATGGGAAGCCCAGTCCATGAAACCTGTTGGGAGATTCATATTATTCCACATATTCTCATTAAGTGGACAATTTCATTACTAAGAATGAAAACTGTTTTGTTTTTAAACAGAAAAAATAAAATCCCTTAATAAAAAAGTAATGAGCAAAAGAGTGTTTCAGACTCTTAGCACTAAAACCCCACCACCTATTTCTATTATTTTACAATACTAGTTTTAATTTTCACTAAACTTTGACAACTACATGACTGTTTCCACTAGGCATGGGCAAAAAAACTCCTGTAATGAAAGGCTTCACAAGGAGCAAGCAGCACACTAAGCTTGAGGTCAGCTTCTCAAGCCTTGGAACAAATAGAAAGCTTCTTATTACCTTATCTTGCATCAATCTGCTAAGAAACACACCAAGCCAAAGCTATGCCCTTTAGCCTTTCAAACGTCTGACTAATCTGGACTTTAATATGGAGAGTCCATGTTTTAGTTTGTCTCTCAGAGGTAAGGGTAATTTTCTTGCTAATATATATCAGAAACTTTCTCCTGCCTGTAAGTTTTCAGATGGTTACACAGACAACCAGTGAGCCAAAATCATAGACTGAAAGTGAAAAGTCAGTTCAGAAGATCTGGATTTGTTTTCCATAAAAAGCTCAGGGGTAGGCATTTCTTCATAAAGGCTCTGCTATCATGAATCTCTATTTATTTAATAGAGCAAAACACAGAACATCATATTACCAGAGTAAAAAACAGGGCAAATGATTGCAAACATTCCTTGCAGGGATGTGCCAGCAATACTTATTGGATGGAATGATATAAGAAACTGAAGTTTCGCTTTGGACTTTGTATCCTACAATCCTGAGTTGGTAAGGATGGGAAATTGTGCCAAAAAAGCTATGAGACTATTAAAGGCAGAGTAAAATATATTAATCTGCTTTTTAAATAGGAACAGAGATAAAAAGCAACATCATCTGCAGACAAAATGTAAGAGAAAAATATACAGCGAGAAAAATTATTTCAGGGCCTTCTCATAAATTAACATTCCCAGAAGATGATTCTGAGGGAGGATTTCCCTGAAATACCCCCACTTCTGATAAATCATAGATCAGCATACACAGCCTGTGGAAGGAAACAGTTTCTTGCATTTCTCTTGACTTCTCTAAGGAAAATAGTCACCATCCACAGGAATGAAGATAATGAAAGGAAATATTAGGGACCCTGGACAAGTAGAGGGGAAGAACTGGTTCTTTTCATAGGCAACATGAATGACGAAGGTTTCTGCCCCTAACACCATGGACTTCAGCACAAATTAAACTGATGGCCATTTCCAACAGACACAACAGAAAGTAGAATTCAGTTCTTGCAATCTTGTCTTTTACTAGTCCTCTAATGAGCAGCTTGGTTCTTGTACATGATTTGATCGTTCAAACCCAGAAATGCCTAGCTCATACGGAGACATTTTAATTCACAAACATGCATAGCACCTCCACTGCTTCGCCATGAACTGTGAGCATGCTATGAGTAGCACAACAGTGAATCACAAAGCTGTGGGGTATTGCATTTCTAGCACAGATAGTGAGAAATAAGATAGAGCCTACACACAGGGTTTCTATTCACCATCTCCTTCTATGAAATGTGGTATTTCCAGTATGAGTTTCTCAATCAAACCATCCCCAGATTAGCTCCTGTGAACAGCTCAAAGGCAGTAACCAGACACTTGCTGGCTGGATAGTAGGCAATGCCAAGCAGAAGTGAAACACGCTTTCAAATGCACTTTACTCACAGCAGCATCATTCCTTCTCTGCCCACCCTCCTCCCCTCTGACTAAAGATAAGAAAGCACATTAACACTTAATATCCAAGTGCAACTAGCCTTTCTGTTTCCTCTCCCATCCTCCTAACAAGCACAATTTTTTGAACCACAATGTGTTTTACTTCTTAGATTAACTCAGCACTGTGTCAGCAAATGATTAGTATCAGTGCCAAAGAGATGCAGCTTGCTTGCAGGGCTTGTGCAAGACATTTACATATTTCTTGCATTAAACTATATGCCTATCTTGCATCATCTTGATGTGATTCTTGTATTTTAGCTAATTTGAAACAGTGCTGCTGTAGTAAAGCCATGTGGAGATTGGCTGTTTGATGGTAAGCCAACGTTAAGCAGATACTCAAAACTAGTCACACTAAGGCTTGGAACTTCTATCGGAATGATGGTTATTCCCTTTTAACAGCGCTGGGTTTGGCTGGGCAGCACTGTCAGAAGCAGATCATTGAAGCTCAATGCATTCTCAGAAGTTGTAAACCAAGCTGGGCAGGCTGGAAAGCAGTTTATACAGTTTCTATTTTTATCTAACAGTAGAAATATTCAGAGTATTATGTCCAGTTCTGGAATTCACAACATATGAAGGATGTTGGAATGGGTCCAGAGGAGGCTACAAAGAGATGCTCAAAGGGCTGGAGACCCTCTGCTATGGGGACAGGCTGAGAGAGATGGGGTTGTTCAGCCTGGAGAAGAGAAGGCTCCGGGGAGACCTCTTAGTGGCCTCCCAGTACCTGAAGGGGCTTCAGGAAAGCTGGGGAGGGGCTTCTTACAAGGGCAAGGAGTGATAGGATGAGGGGGGATGGCTTCAAATTGGAAGGGGGAAGATTTAGATTGGACATTAGGAAGAAATTCTTCACGCTGAGGGTGGGGAGGCCCTGGCACAGGGTGCCCGGGGAAGCTGTGGCTGCCCCCTCCCTGGAAGTGTTCAAGGCCAGGTTGGATGGGGCCCTGAGCAGCCTGGGCTGGTGGGAGGTGTCCCTGCCCATGGCAGGGGGTGGAACTGGATGGACCTTTAGGTCCCTTCGAACCCAAACTATTCTGTGATTCTATGAAATGTAGTTGTTTCAGCCCAAATTCTGCAACTGCGCCCTTGCAGCAGCAGCGCAGGAGCGAGCTGAGCCCCCCCCTTCCAGGGAGACCCCGGGTTGACACGGTTCTGCGTGTGTTTCGCCAGAAAGAGGCACCTGGGTAGGTGCGGGGTCGCCACCGCAATCCCGAAACTCCAGGCTTTAACCGAAACGCTTTCACTTTCCGGCCGCCGCCGGGGCCGCCGCCAGGGAACGCTGTGACCCCGCCGCGCCCGGCGTCGCCCCAGAGCGCCCCCGGCGGCGGAACTTGGCGGGACAGTGACCCGAGTTGGAAGGGACCCACAGGGGTCATCGAATCCAACTTCTGTCCCTGCACAGGACAACCCCACTCACACCATGTGGCTGAGGGCATTGTCCAAATGCTTCTGGAATATTGTCAGGCTTAGCGCCGTGACTGCTTCCCTGGGAGCTGTTCCAGCAGAAGACGCTCGGGTGTCTCCTCGAGGGGAGGGGAAGGGGCGGCAGGCGGCTTCCACAGCCTCTGGAAGCCGGTATGGAAGAGCCTGAGGGGAAAGGCGCGTTTGAGAGCCGGTGGTTCCCGCCCGCTCGCTTCTCCACTCCGGGATGCGGCAGCCTGGGAGCCTGGGACAGCGTTTGGCGATGCCTCCCCCTCTGCTTGCACCCCAGTCCTGCCCGGAGACGCCTCGCGTGAGGGGTGGGGGTCGGGTGTGAATGCGGGGCGCATACGGGGAGCTGCATGCCGCGCTGCGTGACTTCCAGGCACGCTGGGCCTGCACAGCATTGTGGTACGCGTAGGGGATTCCCCTCATTTCAGCAAGCCCAGATCCTGTAAATGAAAATTCTGACCCTGCTGGTTATCTGGATGGAGAGCCCCTGAGGGCAATTTATAGACTGTATTTTGTGACTAACGAAATATGGTCATCGGGATTTTCTGATGGCTTTCAGGTGTAGCCCAGCAAGCTGCTTTCATGAGAGCAGAACAAAGATGACACCAGTAATGGGCACAGAAAAAGTCTATGTCCATTGAGCCTGTTCCGCTGCATGGATAGAATATCAAAGCCATTTGTGCAATGTAGAATCATAGAATAAAATGCTTTGGGTTGGAAAAGACCTTAAAGATCACCAAGTTCCAGCCCCTCTGCCATGGGCGGGGACACCTCCCACCAGACCAGGCTGCTCAAGGCCCCATCCAACCTGGCCTTAGAATCATAGAATCACTAGATTGGAAGAGACATCTGAGATCACCGAGTCCAACCGTGCCTGTCTCCTTACTAAACCATGTCCCTAAGAAACTCATCCACCCGTTTTTTAAACCCCTCCAGGGATGGTGACTCCACCACCTCCCTGGGCAGCCTGTTCCAATCCCTGACCACCCTTTCAGTGAAGAAATTCTTTCTAATATCCAGTCTAAACCGCCCCTCGCACAACTTGCGGCCATTTCTTCTTGTCCTATCGCTGTCACTTGTGAGAAGAGACCAGCACCCACATCACCACAACCTCCTTTCAGGCAGTTGTAGACAGTGATGAGGTCTCCCCTCAGCCTCCTCTTCTCCAGGCTAAACAACCCCAGCTCCCTCAGCCGGTCCTCATAGGGCTGATTCTCCAGCCCCTTCACCAGCCTCATTGCCCTTCTCTGCACACGCTTCAGCACCTCGATGTCCTTCCTGTAGTGAGGGGCCTGAACAGTACTTGAGGTGCGGCCACACCAGTGTCGAGTACAGGGGCACAATCACCTCCCTGCTCCTGCTGGCCACGCTCTTTCTGATACAGGCCAAGGTGCCACTGGCCCTCTTGGCCACGTGGGCACACTGCTGGTTCATGTTCAGCTGGCTGTCAACCAACACCCCCAGGTCCTTCTCTGCCAGGCAGCTCTCCAGCCACTCCTCCTCAAGCCTGTAACGCTGCATGGGGTTGTTGTGTCCCAAGTGCAGGACTCAGCACTTGGCCTTGTTGACCCTCATTCTGTTGGTCTCAGCCCATCGATCCAGCCTGTCCAGATCCCTCTGCAGAGCCTCCCTTCCTTCAAGTAGATCTACACTTGCACCCAGCTTGGTGTCATCTGCAAACTTGCTAAGTGCCTTCGTCGAGATCATTGATAAAGATGTTAAACAGGACTGGACCCAGCACTGAACCCTGGGGAACACTGGCCTTGAACACTTCCAGGGAGGGGGCACCCACAGCTTCCCTGGGCAACCTGTGCCAGGCCTCCCCACCCTCAGCGTGAAGAATTTCTTCCTAACGTCCAATATAAATCTTCCCCCTTCCAATTTAAAGCCACATTGAGCACTTCAAATCACAGCTGCACAGCTATTGCTGTATGCAAACACTGAACAAAAGCAGTGGACCACAGAATTACAGATGACTATCAAAGAACCTGAGCCAACACCTTTAATTTATGTCCTCGAATCACATGCAGAAGTCCTAACTCAAACCTCCAAAATAGGATGGCTGTTTTAGCAAGCACTGATTTGTACAACACAGGAGGACTGCAGCACATTGATCTTGCTGATGTCATGTAATGGTGAAGATGCTGCACAGCTTTGCAGTTTCCGTATCAGAACTGTTCCAATGTAGCCCTGAAAACCAAAATCCTGAACAATTATCTCTGCTGCTCAGCAAGGGTCAGCATCCTGCCAATTCATCTGCATTGCTGCCCATACCAAGTTATTTCATTTATTGCACACTGCTCTCCTATGATAAATATATTGTAATTTTGTTCCAAACAAAGAATCTTAGCAAGTTATAATGAAGAATCTGCTGCCAAAAGCTTCTCAATTTTATTTATATAGTCCACCATAGCTTGGTAAAATAATCCCTGTTCTTTGTTCTCCACTGCTTCTCTGCAGAGTTGCTTACCATTATCCCCTCCATACAGAGACTTTTACCTTTCCAGTGCCCAAAGAAACCTACTTCCCATCTATCTGGAATCTTGCTCCTTGTTTAGTGACAGGGAAGGCTATGGTGTTTACAGCTACTTGCTGTGCTGTGGCATTGTAATCTCGGTGGAAATTATTATAACCTCAGTTTGAGAACCCATATCTATTTCCCATATCTATTTTGCTACAGGGCAATTAATGCTGAAAAAGCAGTAGATAAAGATTTTCAATCAAGAAACTTAAAAGCAATGGTATTAATACATCAGCATTCCTCATTCTGACCTGCAGAATAAAGAATCCATCTGTATTACTTCCCATACCAAGTTATTTCATTTATTGCACACTAGTTTGTGCCGTGCACATACGGTCTTGAGTTTATATATGCAGAGAGCAAGCATGTAGAGTCATTTAAAAAGTAAGTAACCAAGAAGAGAGTATGTAAAACAAATCATACGAGTTCTCTGCAGCATGAAGGTTGGAAGGCAGTTCAAGGAATTGTTCTATCGCTGGCTGCAGGTGAGAATAATCTGCTCTGCTAATTCTGCTATATAACTGGGAAGTTCTAGCAAGAAGGTGGCAACAAACATCTCTAAGGTCATCTTGACAGGAATGGCCTCCACAACTTAAGCCACATGGTGTTTGAAATGCTGAGCATCTAACAGCAACATGTAACAACTTCTAGAGAGCAGGCATGTAAACTCACTAACACAATGGATAAGCACTTTTGAAAAAACATTACCCCAAATCATTCTCTCCCAGCTGGAAGGAGAAAATATTTTATATCAAATGCAATTTTTCTTTTAAACATCCTTATCTTAAGGCTTTTAAAGTATTTTACTTTTACAGCTACTTGTCTAGTCTGTAGCCAACACTTCATCAGCTGCTTTTTCAGTCAATGCTTGGAGTCTTCTTAGAGAGGTGCATAAATCCTGGACTGTACTGATCATGCCTACTCAGCAAGAATAATATGCTTTCAGGGACTGACCACCCAAAGCCTTGCCCCCAGGACAGTGAGTGTGGTGCAAACATGGGAAAGATCCCCTGGCCATTACTTTTCATGTGACTGTTCCAAACCCTTAATCAATACTACAAAGGGCAAGTCTTAAAGGAATTGATACTGGACAATTGGTTTAATTTTTTACTTGATTACCACTGGAAAAATCAGGAAAAACTGAAATATGGAGCGTGTAGGGGAAAAGTATGCATGATTCAGTGGTAATGCTTAGTATTCTAATTGACATTTTTGGGACCTAATCCTCGCCTGAGAAAATTGTTAATGTTTTGCAGCTCACAGAGGAGTCCTGTGGAGCACATTCCTGCATGTCATAGGCTCATGCCTCACCTGGGACTCCTGCCATTTTAAAATCCTAATAACAATTACAAAGAGTAGTCTCTTAGGGATATCAACCAGTACTGCCTTAGCAAGTATCAAGACAGAGGTGAACATGATTTATCACTTAATGCCTTCTCTTGAAGGCATGAATTTCTTTAAATATAAAAAGACTGGTGTGACACCCAAAAGATCACAAGATACCCAAAAAGACACTACCAGAAAGAATAACTCTTTGTACAAGAACAAAAAGTCATCATTCTACTTCCAGAAAAACTTCAAAATCAGTAATGAATTCTTCCAGTGATTTTTCTACCTTGTTTATTCCCAAAGGAAAATGGAGAAGGAGGGCAATCTTTTCAGGTTATCACATCTGAATCAATAAAATTCCAGAGAAATGATGACCATTAAGAACATAGTTCTGAGTAACCAGCTGGTCTTCTTCATCTGCATGAAAGTGGTAAATTCAGGAAACAAGTGACAGCATTGCAACCACCAATTAATGTCCAAGAGTTCAGCTATTACTAAAGCATGTTAACCAGCCAGCTGAGATATGTATGCAGCTATCAAACAACAGATGATCCGTCGTCCTGTTTATGTTTGCAAATGTCGCCTGCCAAATGGGGCTGCAGGGGTTCATGACAAAGTGTTCAGTAGCAAGCACGACCTACTAATTCAAGGCATTCCTCTTACTTTACTTCTGTCTCACTGTCACAACAAGCTTTCAGCTGCGCCATTCCCATTGTTTGTCAAACCGTTCTGTGGACAGGATCAGGCAAGTGACACTCCGAGAAAAGGCTCTTTTTCACACACTTTTCGGGTTTATTATGCAGCCCACAAGCATTGTGATGGCACCATGGGGAGAGCAGCAATATGGGAGAAGGGCGAGATGAGCAGGTAAGACCTGCTTTAGATGGTGTTGCCACCCAGCAAACTGTGCAGCCACCCTCTCAAACAAAGGACTGCTATTAGTGCTTTTACGCGTTAACATCCATACACCCTGAAAATATACAGAAACAGCATGAGATTCTAGCCTTAGTGGATTTCAGAAGAACCAAAGCTTGTTTTTCCATCTGGATGTCTGAAGTCTCTGCCTTTTCCCTTGCTCTTTCCCCACACTAAGCATGGGCTGAACACCTTGCTTGAAACCTGGCAGAAAGGCAGTCCTGAGGGGTGGAGAGGAGCAGGTTTCATGTCAGGACTTCGCACAACTTTAAAATCAAAACTTCTCATTCTTTGACTTCATCAGTAATAAAACACAAACAAGCACCGCACAATGTCTTATCTTAAAGCATCAGTGGCCTTTCAAAGGAACCAAATCATTTGGGTGAGAAGTGAAGTAGGTTAAGCAAGGGTACATCCCCTTCTGTGAGTTCTGGTAATCAATGGCAGAGGAGCAGAGCAATAATAGCCATGCAGTAAAAACTGTGGCTGCTAAATTTACCGCAGCCGATTTATCAATGCTCTTACTCATCTGGAATGTACCCCCATGAATAGCCCTACTGAAATCAGCTTGTAAATTAGATACATGTCACCCACACCCATTCTAAAAGTCCTTTTTGCCAAGATGGTATAAAAGGGGGGTGGGGGGTGGGGCTAGGGAAAGAAACAGGTGTGATATTTTATCATATTAGTTAAGCTGTTGGGACTACAATTGAAATCAGTAGGGCAAATCATCCAAGTGCTTGGCAACATATGCTGCTGTTTACAATTTCATGTAAGTTTGTGAGAAAATCTAGACTGCAACTTCAGAACCTGAATATGGATCCATGCATGCAAAGCTCTTGTGCTCTCACAGGGAGTATCAGCGGTCAATTAATTGAAAATATTTAGGTTCAGTAACTACAGTGCTGAAACAGCAATGCAAGTCTTGCTTTGCAATCTAAGGAGATCCACTTTCATGCCAAACATACGTGAATTAAATTCACCTCATACAATTCCCTGAGAGGATAAAAGTTTAAAAAGAAATCTGCTCCCTTAATCTCTAGAGAATACCCTCAGCAAACTAAGCCTTGGTTGCTAGTTGAATGACATCAGAAAGCAGCCATCAGCAGTGCTCTGCCAATTTCCTAGACACTGGAGAGTTTTGCTAAGAGTTGCATTAAATGATCTGTCATCAACTGAATATTAATCTCTCAGTATTTTATTACTCAGTCTTAAATAGGGCCTTCTGGAGGGTATGATTTATTTGCAATAGGAGGCAGTAATTACAAAGTGAAGTATAGTGTGAAAAACACAGCAAGTGAGTTAAAACAGTGTCTGGGGACCATTTAATATTGTGCTGGCAAACAGAATATGTTATAAAACCATATTAGAGGGTATGGATATAATGCAGAAATCTAGCTGCTAAAGTACAAAAAGGAACCCTGACACAGAAAATCAGAGTTTTCATTTCTCATATGAAGCTGTAACCTTTCAGGCTATGCTCCTTTAGCAGTAGGTTCTGCCCATACAGCCTACCATGTAGATGCACTGAGTTTCTTGAATGCGCTACAGGACCGGACACATTTTTTAAACGTGTAGTAATGACTGTATGTGAGATGCCCTGTTCCGTGTCTGCCTTTTGGATGCCAGATGGCTGTTGACAGTCTTGCTGAACTCAGTGGTGAAACGGCTCCAAGTAAGAGCAGGGTTAAATAGAGGAAATACGCACTATACATGTGCATAGCGCTGACATAATTCTGTTGTAGTTAAGAAAATATTTCAGTACAGTGAAAACAAAATCACACTGAATTGTTACAGCTCATGTATCCCAACCTGAGCCAATATAAGCAGATAATATGTGTTGTAAAGGGTTGGTAAGAAAAATTCAAATCAAAGTGTGCAAAGGACCAGCTGTCACAGGCCAGGGCATAAGGCTGATTAAAAGATAAATGGCTTTAGAAAGCATCACTGAGTTATAAGGAAGACATGGAGAGACCAGAAAAGGACTGGAAGAGTTCCCTGAATTGGCTGCTAACTGCAACAAACCTTCTGTCTTGAAGAAGTTATATTCTTAGAGGGTAAAGTGTGCAGATGGCACTGGAAAGAAATACATTTTACCTGATAAATTACCAACAGCAATATACCTTGCAAAGTGTAATAGACCTCAGTGAAGAGCTTTTCTTCCTTTAACAGCATTTTGAAAATGTGTAATATAATAAACAATTAAAATCATTAGTATCACAGTATCATAAGGTTGGAAAAGACCTTTGAGATCATCGAGTCCAACCTATGACCCAAGTCCAACCTATGACCCAAAGTCCAACCTATGACCCAAAAGTCCAACCTATAACCCAAAGTCCAACCTATGACCCAAGTAGTATTATTGTATTATTATTAGGGAAATCGGAACGTTTCTAAGCAAAGAAGTAGAGAGTGCACATTGACTTGGGATAAGTTATTGCTTTCTCGCTCACCATTGGTTTTGATAATCATTCAGTAACAGAATTACTCCTCTTTAAACACCACTATTTAGATATAAAAAAATTGTGCAGACCATGTAATGGGATTCTTATTAAGAAGTCATACAATAGTTTAATATCCTTCTGTTATAATTTGTAATAGTATATTCTTCAAGTTTTTGAGAGCAAACCAAGAAAATAACAGCTAAGAAGCTCTCCATATGCATCTGATGTCACATATTGCAATAAAAGTGAAACTGAAACCACATCACTCATTTTTTTCTTTTGAATGTATATAACTGGTATTTAAAAAGTAATTTCATTTTTTTCCCAGCCACTATAAAAGCTATAACTTGAATACAATGAAATTATCTACAACTGTACATTGTTTCCTGAATTTGTAGATGGAAAAGTAAAGAAAATAAGTGGGAAAAAATACTGATGGAAAACTGATTAGTGAAAACTGTAGCAATTGGTTTTCATATGAATTAAGTAGAATATTTTTAATTTTGTAAAATATCAATCAAATGGATATAAAAAGCCTATAATCTAAAAATTCATGACCAAAATGTATTGATCACATATTTTCTTAACATGATGGTAAAAATACAGCTTTGGGCACATGTAAGTGTCATTGCTCATAAAAAAGCCTGTGTAGTCATGTAACTTCCTATTACAGCTCTCAATTGCTCATATCCCAGTTTAGTCTCTTCTACTAGAATTGTATAGACAATTAGATCCTGTTCCTGCTGCAAGCTGCTCTGTATGGGCTGACCTCACTGATTGTCTGAGACTCTCTGCGTTCTCTGAAACTCCAGACAGGAGAAGTGTGGAATTACAAGCAGGGCAAAGGCTCAGACCGGCGCAGGTCCCTTCAGCATTTTATTCACCTGGAAAAAGGGACTTCTGTTCCTATATGTACAATACATAAGTTGTTGTTACTGATTTCCTTACCTGTAGGTTCAAAAAGTCTCTTTCAAATCTGGTGGCTCCTCGCCATTAATCAAGTCCTCAAACACAGCTTATGGATCACCTACCCCCAGAAAGGCGTGAGCAACGCTGTGTAACCTCTCAGTGCACTGACAGAATGGGTCCTGAGTCCATACTGGAACTTAGCAAACAAATAGGATGACCAGAATTTACAAGGGAAATTTCTAGCCTATGTACTATTGTCATTTACAGTAAAAAAGAAAGAAAAAATATTCATCTCTAGAGATTATTTACCTCGCAACCCAATAGTGCACTTGGAAATTACTGTACCCTAAAACAGCTCTGATAAGCAAAGATGAAACTCAAATAGCTAAAAGGGAACTAGCAGAATTCTTGCTTAGTATCAAATCCTGTTTTAAAACCTTCTGCTCTTAAAGACATCCTTTTTATATATTTAATCAATGAACTAGATGTAAGAGAAAAAAAATTGCCTGCAATGCTCTGTAAACTGCATATTTGGAAAGCTGGAGTACCTCAGCTTTAAATTAAACAGCTTGGGAAATTCCCCAGATTCCTGTAAAATTTTGTTTCTGTTTCTCTGTGAACAGTTTTCTGATTTTCCTGGGAACGTACCATGATTCAATGATCGGTATTTAGAAAAAAACCTTTCCTTTCTTTCCCTTTTTCTCTTTCCTTACCTGAATCTTATTAAAGATTTCAATTTGGTAAGAGAATCTTCTTCTGGCAAAACTTTACACCTGTGTTAGCTCCCCCATGAGAATGGGCTTCTGGATAACGATGTGAGATTCAGGGACCTCAGGGAGTTGCTTTTATTTATTTTGGTTTCTTTGGTTTAAGATCGTCTTGCTTTTAAAAACCAATTGCAAGGTTTCTCCAAAGGGAATGGGACAGGAGGAATTATTGTGGATCACCAGTATACTCAACTGGTCTCACATCAATTAATCACGCTTCATCCTAAAAGCAAGCAGGCTTCATACATACATGTCTACCTGCAAAATTGCTCACGTGCACCATTTCTGTTGGAAAGCTATTCCTGAACATCTTTCTTCAGACAGGTATAAACTTCACATATATAGCTCAAGAATATGTAGGAATTATACCTATTTATTCTTCTACTAACATTGCTACTTATTTACTAGAGCTCTTGCCTTTAAATGGCCTGTAGTTTGCTATAATTACATAGATAGTGATCCTGCTACTTCTCAGACTTTATTTGTCTAGAACAAAGTCTCAAAAAAAAAAAAATCGATTTCCCATTCCCTTAGTCTTCCTAGTAGCCCTTCCATGTACCTGCACTAGTTTTGGTTCATCTTTCTTTATCATAGCTGAGCAGAAATGTATGTAGAATTCCAGATGAGGATTTGCCTGGCCCTTGCATAATTACATTGCTATTTGTCTCTTTGGGAACACAAACACACAAATAAATAAGTCCATTACCACGCATCTGAATTGCTATTTAACTTCCTTTTTGCCCTGCTATGTTAGTGCCGCAGCATCCATTACTATCTGATATATATTTGTTTGATCATTCCATTGTCATTTCCAACTGATGAGTCTCCACAAATTCTTGTTAGCAGTCCCTCAGGTTTGCAGCTGTGTGCTTTGCACCGTGACAAGGTACTAGTTAATGTCATCTGGGTTCTCTTTCCCACGAAATGTTTGGACCGAACGATCTTTTGCGGTCTTTTCCAACTCGAGCTGTTCTGTGATTCATTGATCCTATCATTAATCATCATGGCATTTCTATTCTCTTCTGCAAGGTCATGCAGGGTTTTTTTAATGATATTTCAGTCTTCTGTACTAATGGTTGCTTTATATCCAAAGTCCTTACCAAAGACACTAAACAAGAGTGGTCTGCCATCAGTCCTTGGGAACCTCCCCTTATAAACCATTCTTTAGTCTGATAGCTCTGTTTTTAAAAAAAACTATTGCCATTTTCCTTCGGCTAGTTCTCTGGTTATTTTTTCAATTCTTGTACTATTTCACACGATCTTGAAGTAATTGTATAACTTTGTATCAAATATTTAAGCAGAGTCTTGTTGCTTTTTCCTTATCCCCAATTACTTTACCTAAGACAGAAACAAATAAATATTCTCAAAATTTACTTTACAATGGGATGACAAACCTAAATCATTTGCTTACATCAAGAAAGATTACTTATGACTCTTGCTTAGAATCTCATGAGTTTTGACACTTCAATAATTTAAAATAATGAAAATAGGACAAGCTTATTATGAGAAAGTTAAAGTAGAAAGTTCTCCAGATAACTGGAGACATCAATCCAGAACTGAGTTCTGAAAGGAATGGTCTGTACTAGACTTAACTGTACGTTACCTGAATGAGTGCAGCATGCTACACTGGCAGTCTATAGAACTTACCAAACACAGACAATAAAAACCTCTCCTAATGCAGATTTAAAACAAACGCACCTATTAGAGGTATCATTTTCTATTTGGCTGCATGAAGAAGTTGCTTCAGGATGAGATAAAGCTGGGAAACTGATGCACCGTAGTCATTCTGTACTAACTCCTCAAATGAATGTTTTCACTCCATCCCAAGACAGCCCTTTGCGGTTTAGCTTATCCATTTCTGCAGAGGACTGAAGATCCCCTTAGAGCAGACCATACACACAACTAGCAAAGAACAGATCATTTGCAAAAGTTATGCCAGCTGTTTCCAGCATACTCAAGCCCTTATATTTTATGTCATGGTTTAAAAATTCTACAGTGGGAGGAAAATATCCTACTGTGTTCTTAGGATTTTTTCCATCGGAATGATCGAGGAAAAAATCTGAATGAATACCAGAAAAGGAGCACGTAATCCCAAAGATCATTGTTAGTATGGTTTCCTTACTAAGAATTACTCACTTCAAGTTAGCCTGTAGCTGTTCTTGGGTTAAATATTACCCAGGTTTGTAAGCACAGTGCCACATGTCCTCTGAGGCAGCTGTAGGACTGTGTTTCTGCTTCCAGGGAAATCAATGTAAACCCCTCATTTCTGCAAAGAATTAATCCAAATTCTTTCACTCCCCTGTGGGTGTTTGCCCACACCACATGCTCTGTGCACGTGAAATGTTTCTCCAGTGGCCACTTGACAGTAACCCAGGGGTTTACAAACAGAAAACTCCTACCCTCCTATAAAAAGAATAACAGCAGTCTAACAGTAAATAAACTCCCCATTTCTCCTGCTTATCAGCCGTGCTTCCTTCCTGTGACAGGAATTATATCAGCACACTGATGGGAAGAAGAGAAAAGGGATTTTTTTTTTTTTAATGGTTGTTTTATCTATCACTTTCACTGAAGCAGAAGTTCTAGGCTGATTCACAGATGGAAACCCCAAATGCCATGCAGCAAAGCGTTCATCTATGGACAGGAAACAGTAAGGGCTAAAGTACAGCGTAAAGTAAAGGGTACGTTACTTTTAAGTACATTTTAAAAGACTGTACAGACACTTTCTTTAATATTGAACTGACAAAAGCCTTTACTCATATACAGGGTGTACCAGTGAAGTTCAAATTCTATATGTTCCTACAGATTAGCCTTGTTCCTCTGATGCTGATAACATTAAAGCAATGTTGTCACCAAGCTCCATGGGAACAGAAGGAAACAGGAAGAAGGAAAAAAAATGCTATTCGAAAAAAAATGTGAGAGAATACAAAGACTATCGCAAATACCAAATGCAGGTGAGGTCAGCAGTGAAAGGTACCAGGGAAAAGAACAGAAAGTCTGTAGAACAGGCTGGTTTAAATATGGTTTTTCAAAGTGTGTCTTCAGCAAAGCTCTGGGTGAGTACATGAAGACACTTAAAAACGTTCACAGATGTGAATGCAAAACATCAGTGGGAAGGAGCATGACTTTCTGATCAGCTCTGTTGAGGTATTTTGGTTGATCTCTGTTGTACTCACGCTAGCACTTTTGGGAAGCCTGAATTTGTCTTTCTGTTGATTGTTTTTACCTTTGGAGGCTAAAATTATGTTTTTAAAATATGATCAATTTAAATCTGACTCAACAAAAACTGAAATAAATGAATAGACAAGCAGCTGAATTGGACCCTACCTGCTCCCGGAATGAATACTTCTGTCTGTGAATAAATTTGCACTGAGCATTTTGCTTCTTCCTTATGGTTTCAGAAAATACAACCCCAAAATCTTGACAAACCATACCCTTCATTGTGAACCTAAGAGGCAAAATCCAGCTTTCTTGGCAACCTTCATCTACATTATGCACCCACAAACAAGACTGCAATTCACAGTACTCCCCACATGAGCCACCATCTGAACTTAGAGATTGTCCCTATATACCTGTGTCTGAAAATCATGTGAATGTAATAGACACCACATTTGCAGGGAACAAGTCAAACTAACTGGAAGCTTTCTGAAGCTAGAATACATCAAGTGGTATTTTAGCCATATATAGGTATGAACACTTTCTGTGACTATGTAATACCTTGCTGCAAAAGCAGAGATTTGGATTTGAAGAAAGAACTTTCTGTTGCTTCCTTAACAAATGAGCCTTTTCCTTTCTGTTCTCCTTTCTGGTTCCCTATTCACGTAATAATTATCCCAGGCTCCAGAACACACTTTCAGTTTTGAAACTCTGTAAATCAATATCCTTGGGAACAGCTCCTGCAAAGGGTGTGATCAGCCTGTACGTGTAGCATTTGTTTAGGGATAGGTAAGCCTGTGCCTTAGCAGTTCATTGCCCCTTTCTACCCATGATTCAGCTATATTGATTCTATAAATGTATCAGAATGTTGGGTTTATTTGGCTTGGGACACTCATTTTGGTCATTCCTTTTGCTTGGGGTTCCCAGCTGCCTTTGAACATTAGTCACACAATATACACTTTGTGAGAGATGCCTTTGTTAATCTATTAAACGGAAGAATGACGCATAAGGCCCTTTGGAAATAGTGCTGGGAAAAAAAATGATGCAATAGCTGCAGCAGGAAGAAGCAGCCCAGGCCCCGGAGGGTTCAAATCCTACTGTTACTTCTGGACATGATGCACAGGTTGGAGCTACACTCTGCGGTTGTGGGAAGGAACTGGTGGCAGTGAGGGCTCCCAGCCCTTCCAAGGAATAGCAGCACAACCTTGGATTTAGGTTGCTGTTGCAAGCACATAACATTGGTGTCTTCCCCTTTGCACTCTGCATAGACATTTTACAGTTAATAATTCAATAATCCAATACAGAAGAGTGGACTAAAGCTTCGCGGAACAAGAACAGTGCTTACGGATGAAGCGCGTACAAAACATCTCAGATTACCAAATGATAAGCCGGAACCTGTCTCTAGGTAAATGTTTAGAAGAATAAATGTGTAAGAAGGAAGATTTTACACGGGGAACCAGACCTCTTCTTTTAGAAGAAAGCATGTGGGACAGGATCCTTAGGAGGATTCTGCTGAGATGGACTGTCTTGGACATTGTGATTGATCTTTCCTCCCATTTTTGAGGGTCTTCAGGGCTCCATAGGAGGGACCATGCTTTTGCACCAGTCCTGGCCTCAACTACCTACTTTCCATCCCCAGCATCAGCTCAGCTGCACATACTTTGTTAAAGAGATGTGAGACATCCTCTCTCCCTCTACCCTAAGCTATAATGAATTTTCCCAGAACGAATGTTTTTCATTTCCACTATGTTCCTCCTTCTCCGTTACACCTTTAACTCTGCCCAGATTACACAGTGGCATCCAGGGACTGAAGGAATATGATTGGGTGGATGAAGATGCTTAAGATAGCTTCCTTTCTTAAGGGTGACACACAGAATCATATCAAGGCCATTATCTAAAATGCATATTTTCAAGTGTCCTGAAACTCATTTTCCTTGGCAGGGACGGCACCACATTTTTGCAGGATGACTCAATTCTTACAGGACCATAGGAAACTTTGAAGACTGCATTCAGGCTGTAGATAGCTTTGCAGAAGCTGAAAATTCTCTTGGGGACAACCTAATGAAAATTTTAAAGAAACCAACAGCTCACACCTGTTATCTTGAGTTTCTAGCCTAAGACAGCAGAATGAGAGGGACCATTAGAAGGCAGAGCTGACCACAAGGCTTCCCCAATTCTATCATCTCAGCAGTTATCAGCAATCCATTGTTCTACTACAGAAGTTACAAAAAAGAAAAAGTTCTTTCAGATATTTCAGATCATAGTCTCCTGATAAAAACCATGATCCTGGTGAGGGGAGAAATTAATCCCATGAGCTGAACTGAAAAAAATCTGAATGCTAAAGTGAGTGAGCAAAGGGATGGAGCTTTTTGTTATCCAAAGGTGCTCTTTGACAGGGAAATACTGTGAGAAAACACTCTTTGCTGGATCCCAGGTTACAGCATTCATATTTCTGGAGCTTGACACTACTAAGAATCTTCAGAGAAACTAAACACATTTTTCTGTATATTTCTCACTAACATTGTCATAATTCTTCCTTCTGGAAAAAAAAGTTTAAAAAATAGTAATCTTTTTCCTGCAAACAGTTATCAAACATCTTCAGTGTAGACATAGAACAAAATGCTTAGCTAAACTCAATTTGATCTGTCCACAGGCATCATTTACCAGAAGCAATATTCAAGATGAAGAAGAAAGATATATGTTCATTTCCAGTGCATGCATTAAAACAGTAAATTTTAAAATCTGCTCTTTAAAACAATGTGTAGAACCAGCAAACAGTTTTGCTTTTCTTCCACACAGAGCAGACAATGCTCACAAGAAATTAGCCGAGACATATTTTAGGATATAAAACACTCCAAGAACTAATGTCAGCAGAGCTGATGATTGAGGATATCAAGGAAGTAAAGACTGGGAAAACTCATTTGTTACACCTACTTCAAAAGAGGAACCAATGAAGAGGTGATAAGCAAATAATAAAACAACTAACGGGAAGATTAGCATTAGACTTTGGATTGGACCAGTAAAGAGAAAGTAGAGATGTTATAAACACATTGATTACTGAAGAATGTGGAGAACATTATAGAGATGGGACACAGCTTTTATTAACCAAACCTGTTTAGAGAATAAAAAAACCCAGCAGCCATAAAGTGATAGACATAGATGACAAGTAACGAAAAAGTTACTGGCAGTGGATGTGTGGGATAAAGACATCCCAGCTCAGGGCCGGTACTTTTCCCTGTCTACATTCCATCATGCAGTGGTGGGCTGCATCGCACTTAGACATTTCTGAACGCAAAACCATGGCTCGAAGATTCTACTGAATAGAAGTTGCAGTTCGAGTTGTCTTTTTTTCCATATTGGTGTTTTCCTGAGATTCAGAAGGCTGTAGCACTTCAACGTGGAGAAGAGCTGTGCGGTGAAGTCCATTCCTCTTCAGTGGAAGGGCTGCACCATAAGTAGGCAGTTCTTCAAATCTCCCATTAATGGCACTTTCACATTTAAAGATGATCGAGGAGCGCTCTCATCTTGGCAGGCAGCTGGCCAGCGCATCGGGCCTTGGTACGGTCACAAAGTTCATGGTGCAGTGCAATAGCGGACAGATCTTTTCATGATCCTTCAACACTTCACTCAAGTGTTTCATTTCATCTGTTAGCTTTCCAATTTCTCTTTTCAGGGAGGTATTTTCTTGCTCAAGGGACTCATATTCCTGGAAGGAAAGAAAAGCCTACTCATAGTCAAAATATTCCTTTCGGTGCTTCCACCTTGAGTATACTCGTGTAACTGTAGAAAAACTTAGTGGTTTCTTATCACAATATGCAAAATGCTAAGGAAAGACAGACACAGCCTGAATGTCGGAACAGGGCAAGTGCTTTACGACCTGTGCCCTGACCATGCTGTGATTCCTTTTGTGGCCCTGGAGACCAGGAGGTGCCGCTGCCCCTTGGGGGTCACTAGCAGCCCAGGGCAGCAGGTGTGGGTGGCTGCATCCCAGTGGTGGCCTCTTCCAGCCCTGGGCTGTCTCTGCTGGGAAAGGCCAACCCTGCTCTGCACTATCAGAGCAGAAAAAATGAAAGCACCAAGTGCAGATAAATCTGGGAAAACCCAGTGCCTGGCACTGCTGGTGAGGAAAGGGCAGCCCCGGCCCTGGGCCAACACAGGGAAAGGCCATTTTTACCCAAGTGCCGGCTGAGATGCACACCTAGCACAACATGTCCAGTGCCAGCCTGGCCAGAGCTTGTAGCCACCTGCTCTGATGCCCAGGAACTCAAGCGCAGGAAGATGGGGGCATCATGCCAGCTTGTTCCCAGCCCCACTTTGTCACCAGGCCCGACCACTGCCTTGGTTATCCCTGACCCAGGCTGCTTTTGAGCTAAGGTTTCTCTGGCAATGAATAAGCTGCTATTAATGGCAAGGGAGTTTTGAGATGCTCTGCAGCGTACATCTGTAATTGACTTGAGAGTCGCGTGTCACACTTTTTTTGATAACTGCATGTCTCAAGTGTCTCTGTTGTCAAGACTTCTCAACCAAAAGAGAATAGAGCTAGAGGTTCAGAGCCAGCCCACGGAAAATCTGCAGGTGCCTGCACCTCACTGCCAGCCTTGGGCTCAACACTCACCCACTCAATTTCACCTCCCTGGGAATGCTTCAGAGCAAACTTCAAAGCCCATACATGTCTCAAAAGGCCTGCTTAGCAGGCAACAAGGAGAGCCCCTCATGCAGTCCTCCTTTGGACCATCTCTGCTGCCTTTTGCTGCAGCAGTGTGGATCCCCTTGCCCTCCCTCACATCCTTCAACCACCCACTACCTCCCACTCACAGAGTAAAACAGGCACAGTCCTAATACGTTATTGTCGCCAACTCTCTGCCTCTGGCTCTGCTCACCACTTGTTGCCCCAAACCCCATCAAGTAGGGCTGTGGAGTAATTGTTACTCTCCTCTCACTCTGTCCCATTTTTAGGGATAAGAGTATAAAATTGTTCTTGCTAAGAATTAATTCCTGTTCAACCAGATCTGCCTGCACGTAGGAAAACCTCCATGCCTGTAAATGAAGATTCCCAGCATGAGGAAGATCCTCAACTTCAGAAGGAACACCAGAGAGGCTGCAGGAAGGCACAGGGCCCAGAAATTATCCCACAAAAGCCAGGGTTTAGCCCTTTCCAGAAGTACCCTGCACCTGGCTTTCTCAGGCGCTGACTCAGAGGCAATCTGGGAAAAACCAAACCCAAAACTCCCCACACTGTCCCTCTTGGCCTCTGCAGATTGTCAGCAGATCCTTCCACACTGAGAAAGAAAAAACCCTGTGCTGAACCTCCAGAGCTGAACTACTGACTCAGTCACAATCGCAGCAGCAGAACTAACATCTACCCTAAGCGCACTGGCTACAACAAAAGCACTGTTGTGTGAGGTAACATCCAAAACCAGATAAAGGGGATTTCTGTTCTCCACTATGTGCTCTGGGGACCAAAGAAAGCTACACCACATTGTGATATTGAGAAGAAGTATTAAGAATTTCTGGAAGAATCACTTACTTTCATGGTTTTTGGGAAACACCCACTGTTCTTTATCAAAGCATACAAATAAATAGCTCACCAAACTGAGTTCTCATGCCTGGAGGTTTGAGGTTCCTAAGAAGCCTTTTCAGCTGGGTATTTCTGTCTCACACCATAGTTTTAGAATTGATTTAAGCCAGTACTGCCACGAAGCAGCACGGTCCCCTTCTCCTCCGTTGCCTTCTCCCTTGTAAGGCAGCAAGCATTCAGCCACTGCCGGAGCGAATGGGACAAGCTTAGCACTAATCCAGAAGAAAATGAGGTTGTTTTAGCCCAGAGGAGCCCTGTGATCCAGTTCACTGGGTGTTCACAGGAATAGCAAAAGAGGGAGGGTGAGGTGAGGGCAGGACCACTCTCTCACTGGCAGTGTCACTGATGGCAGAGCTGCATTGACCAATGTCAGCATAATTGTCCGGGAGTTCCTGGACAGGCACTCTGCAGCACGCCTGCCTCTGCCTCACAGCCACAGCTCATTGAGCTGGATTAGCATGACGACAGGCTCACGCCTGCTTGAGAAGTCCCATTTAACGTGAAGTCCCATGCTTGGTACCCACACCATGCCTGCAAAATATCAAGTACCCATTCACCTCATGAAGTTTATCAGCTTTCTGAGTTTGCTTCTTCCGGCTCCTCTGTGCAGCAACTCGGTTCTTTTCTCTCCTCCTTACCTTCCTGTCATCTTCTTCATGACTCTGGAAGACAGAAGCATGCCGCTGGTTTTTAAGGTGCACACGGTGACTCCCAAAGTCAGGTGTATAAGGGCTGCTGCGCAGAAGCACACGCTCCCAGTTTCACAGCACTGAACCTCGACCGCCCACAGACCTCACGGTGCCTGCAAATGGCAGCGCATTCCTGCCCTGGAACAGAGGGGTAGAAGCAGGCAGAGATGGCTGGGGAGAGCTGTACAACTAGTGGGCACTCGCTCTGCCCTGATAGGGAAGCTGGGCACCCTTGGTGGGGCTGGGATCCTGCTCTGCTGATGGGTAGCATCTTCCACCTGCAGTGTCCCAGCACCAACTAGGAGATGGAGGTGTGAGCAGTGCAGGGAGAGCAGCTGGGGAAAACTGGGGGGAAAAATCGGCTTTTCCCCTTCACGCGGACTGCTCCTACCCCTGCCCCTGCCCCTACCCCTGGCTGCTGGCTGCCCCTGCCGCTGCCTATAGCTCTGCCCCTGCCCCATCCCCTGCCCCCGTCCCTGCCCCAACCCGCCCCCGCCCGTACCTGCTGGCCGCCCTCGGCCGCCGCGCCGCGGGGCGCCGCGCTGCCCCCCGCGGGCACGGGGCACGACATCCCCGCCGGCCGCGGAGCCGCCCCGGGCGCCGCGCTGGGGGCCGCTGGGCTGCCCGGCCCGGGGCGGTGGGAGGGCGGGGCGGGGCAGGGACAGCACCGCCCCGGCCCCCCCGGCACCTGCACCCCCGGGCGGGGCGGGGCCGCCGCCGCGTGGCCGTCACATGGCGCCCGCGGGAGCCGGGGTGGCTGTACGAGAAGCAGTCACTGTTACAAATGGTGGAATATTTTGATTTAAGCTAAAGTAGAATTACTTTTCTATGGGATTAACTTTCTAATTAACATCAATAAAGTGCTATCTAAGTAACGGGGTTTTTTTGAAAGCCAGGCAGACACAGACTGTTCTTCTGACAGTTTGTTTTTTTAATAATGCTGTTCCCAGACAATGCTGCTTTCCTTATCTACAACGCACGGTCAGACAGAGCTGGCTCCGAAGCTCTAATTAGCGGGGACTTGACTGTTGTGAAGTTCATAGTAACATTAAAATTAGTCCTTGGAAAGCAGTAGAATGTGCATATGTTGAGAGAATTTATACGCGTGGATGTAAGATGACATTCTGCCTCAGCTCTTGTCTTGTTACACGACTGATGGAAATCGTTCCCTCATGCACCCAGTGCTGAAATAAAGTGCTTTCTGAAACTCCGAAACGAGTCTTAGGAGAGTTTATTTGCTGGCATTTTCAGTATCAGCTTGGTTGGAAAAGACCTTTGAGATCAGCAAGTCCAACCGTACCTGTCCACTACTAAACCACATCCCCAAGCATTCATCTACCTGTCCTTTAGATCCCTCCAGGGATGGTGACTCCACCACCTCCCTGGGCAGCTGTGCCGGTGCCTGACCACCCTTTCAGTGAAGAAATTTTGCCTGATATCTGATCTAAACCTCCCCTGACACAACTTGAAGCCGTTTCACCCTGTCACTTGTCACTTGGGAAAAGGGACCAGCACTCATGACACCCATCCATATGTACACACACACACACACGTATGTCAGGGTTTGGGTTGTTTTGAGTAAGACCAGGGCAGTAAAAGAAGTGAAGAAAATTAATCAGTGAAGAATTTTTTCCTGATGTCCAATCTGAGCCTCCCCGGCACAACCTGAGGTCATTTCCTCCCGTCCCATCGCCTGTCACTTGTGAGAAGACACCAACACCCACCTCACTACAACCTCCCCTCAGGCAGTTGTAGACAGTGATAAGGTCAGCAGTGATAAGGAACAAGGAGCTCCAGGACTGCCTGGACTTCCGCGCCAGGCTCACAGGGTTTAGCAAGGACCTGCTGAGCCCCAGGAGCCGGGGGAAGCCCCACACCCCCGGGCACGGCGCTGCCGGGCAGGAGCTGCCTGAAAGCCCCCTGGAGAGCCCCAGCCGGGGCCCGGGACACCGGAACGGCCGCTCTGCGGTTTCTCTTAGGATCACAGACTGGTTTGGGTTGGGAGGGACCCTAGAGCCTATCCAGATCCAGCCCCCTGCCATGGGCACGGACACCTCCCGCTGGATCGGGGGTGCTGGCGGGGGTGTGTATACATGTAAACACACCTGTGCACACACACACGGACTTACCACAGAGTCACAGAACGGGTCGGGTTGGGAGGGACTTCAAAGCCCATCCAGTTCCACCCCCTGCCATGGGCAGGGACACCTCCCACCAGACCTGGCTGCTCAGGGCCCCATCCAACCTGGCCTTGAACACTTCCAGGGAGGGGGCACCCACAGCTTCCCCGGGCACCCTGTGCCTGGGCCTCACCACCCTCAGCGTGAAGAATTTCTTCCTAATGTCCAGTCTAAATCTTCCCCCTTCCAGTTTAAAGCTGTTCCCCCTCGTCCTGTCCCAGAGGCCCTCCTCCCCCAGAGCTCCCCGGCCCGGGGTCCGGCTGCCCCCGCGCCCCGCTCACCCCCGGCCGCTCCTGCCCGCCGCGCCGCTGCGCCATCGGCTCCGGGAAGCGCTGTGGCAACCGGGGCTCGCGGGCTGAGGACACGGTTGGGATAGCAGCGATTTTCACTTTCGCTACTCGCCCTCTTCCTTTAAATAATAAGGAAATGCCACAGGCTTCTTGTAAAGGCACAGCCAGGCAAGTGCTGCTGAGAACGCAGCTCCCGCCGACACGAATCTCTCCGCCCGACTGCTCCGTCCAGGGTTTTAACAGATGAGCACTGGTTCTTTTTGTCTCTCCGAACACTTTCCCTACTTTTTAACTGAACCATCATCTTTGCCTTCTGATTTGGAGGAAGGGAAAGTGTTTGCACCGATGGGTATGGCACTTCTTCACTATGAGGTGAGACACTGGCACAGGTTGCCCAGAGAAGCTGTGGGTGCCCCCTTCCCTGGAAGTGTTCAAGGCCAGGTTGGATGGGGCCCTGGGCAGCCTGGGCTGGTGGGAGGTGTCCCTGCCCGTGGCAGTGGGGCTGGAAATGGATGATCTTTAAAGCCTTTTCCAATCATAACCATTCTATGATTCTATGACTTCAACATCCGTAGCTGCACCTGGATATGGTACCTAGAGTGCATTCCTGGCTGTGCTCAACTCACAGCAGCACACAGCCATGTGAGGAGGGCAGGGTGACCCCAACCTGCAGGGCAGTCCATTGCAAAGCCCCAGAGATCTTAATAAACCAGATCCTTCCCCGTTTCCCTGGTTTCCCCAGAATTTTGAGTCATGCAGCTTAGATGAAGATGAGGTTTCAAAGTTTGGAAAATGAGTAAATATAGACTGCCCTTTCAGGAAGATCTGGCTCACAGTTCATGCTGAAAGTGAGAGAACTGTGCTGCCCAGGAGACCAAGACTCAAACAGAAGTCTGTGCTCTGCCAAAGGTTTCCTGGTAGTATCCAGGATTGTCAGCGTTACTAAAAAACCTGAGCAGGACCTCCCTGGTGGGAAGCTCTTCTCCTCAGCTGTTCCACCTCACAGTAGCTTGTGTCCCCCTGTTCCAAGCTACTCATGCCTTTGCTTTTGCACTTTCTTAGAGCTCCTCTGACCCTGGAGGATTGAGTACCTGTGAGCCTTCCCTACCCTGAAAGCCACGGGGATCTACAAGCCAGGTGGATCCCCTTGCCAACATGCTATGACCTACCCTGCGTCCCCATGCTGTGCTGGGTCTCCCAAGCACCTTAACTGCCCGCTTTCTTTAAAAGCAGTCTCTTCCTCCATCACCCAACATGCAGACACCAGGATGCTCAACGAAGGGGTGTTTACAGAGGTGGCAGAAAGTGTGGGTTCAGTGCCATTCTCCAACTGAGGGCATCCAAACCAACATCTCCTGGAAGGCAGCCGTATCCTCCAGGTGGTGAGCAATTAGAGGGTGAATTGCTCACAGTCACTTCTTTGAAACAGTCCAATCCTGCATGAACTACACACCACACAGTTAAAAGGAGTTTAAATATGAGCACGAGTGGAAACTTAGTTGGGACAGTGGCTTAAAAAGAGCTCTGGGCTCCTTGCTGCCTTTGTAGCTTAAGCACAGTTGAAATAAACATGACTAGAAGCTGCTGTTTTCATAAGGTCAGAGAACAGGTGTATTTCCTTCTAATACAATCCATGGACCACACAGACAAAACACCTCAAACAGCCCTTCAGCATGATCTGCAGGGAAAAAAGCCTCCTTCCTACAGAAGGACTTCAGACTGACCCCACACAAAGCCCTTGTGCTTTTCCAGGGGCAACACTACCCCTTAATGACAACTGCACAAGCAGGTGATGGAACAGCATTAAGTCCTGCGGAGCTTATCAAGAATTTATTAGCACTGAATAAACATCCACTTCCTTGAATAACTTCCGGCAGCTGTAGAGTAACGTTTCCACGATCCCACAGGTATAGGACAAGTGACAGGACAGTCCCCTTGAGCCCAAGTACAGTCTGCTCTTGTTCAAAGTGGCAAAGGAAATGAAAAGTCAAAATTTGCTTGTGGGAACAAGTTTCTGCTCAGTATTAAAGCTATCTCTGGTACATCTGTAGAAATGCCTACACAGTAATTCCAGGTAACGTAGCAGTGAAGGCAAGAGCTCTTCTACACAGGAGAGAAAACAAGCCCAGAAAGCAGTCTAGTCAGCTGAGTTTACATTTTACAAGGGCAGTTTATCAGTGATTTTTGTCTGTGCTGAAGCAGCCTACACACATGCAGACGGCAGTCACTGAACACAGCTTAGCACTGCGTGGCTCTTCTGAAGAACAGCTTGTACCAGAACCGAGTTTCAGAGCACCAGCGCACCCAAGCTTCCACACAGACATCAGCGTCTGCGTGAAGATTTCTGGAAAAGGAGCTTCCCAGCATGCTGTCTGTAATCCCCTCTGTTCAGAAACCACAGAGCAAAAGCGTGTGTGGGTACTGCTCCAGTTTGCAAGTTTTTCGATGGCTCACGCTCACGAGCAGTAAGCACACTGCTGAGAGCCAGTGAGATGCTCCGTCTCACCCTGAAAAGCCAAGCAACTCAAACTCGGTTTGCAGATGTGCCCAAGCGGCATCACCATTGAGCTGTCTTACAAAATTCAAAGGCTATATAAAGAAAAACTACCAGACATTTCTTGATGCAATACCAATTCGCCTCGAGTTAAAAATAAGAAGTTTGGATGTTGTGACATTTCAGTAGAAGCCTGATTAGACACTTGTCTTGCACAACACTGCTGATTTCTATGAAAAGTTAACTGAAGGACAAAACCCTACTGGAATGGGAGAAAATGAAGTATTTTATCCATTTCTGCCAGCAGGAAGAACAGATCCCAGGCATGGTGAGTCACAGGTACCACTCGCTGTAGAAATGTTTAATAATCATTTGAAAATCAGCATTGAACATCGAAGCACTGAGTTTAGCTAATCATGGAACTCACATTTATACCTTTCATTTCCACCTGGCAAAAAACAGCTATCAAAGACTTGTAAATTCATACCTTACACGCTATACTTGCGACATTTGTTGTTTTATTTATCCTTCTTCATACCTTTTATTTGGCCAGTGTTTCCAGACACATTTTTCTTTTCTCACCCAGTTGCAATTTTAACAACAGCGACAAAAAAAGGCCCGACTGCCTTGGCTCAGGGAATCCATTACTGCATCCTTCAAATTCCATGCAGACAGCCCATCCTGCAATCTCCTACCACTAACATGCACTGCAGAGTGAATTCATTAATTCACTTAAGTCTTAATCCATAGTGCGCTCTGTCCTTATTTCTTAAGGCATTTGCCCTACCTTGGGTCATTTTTCATGGGACCTTTTCAAAGAAACATGCCTTTTCCTAACTGTTTTCTGTATTGGCCTATCATTATTTATAAAGAATAGCAGGGAATCTTCCCATTAACACAAGAAATGGCCAAATATTATCATGGTAGACATTAAAAAATCTTGCAGGGCTCAGCTTAGTCTAGGAACACTTGGATTAAAGAGTATTTGTGGATCTTGGTGAAGAAAGCCACGGTGGGGATTTTCAACCCAGCACAGAGCATGCATACTCAAAGCTGCTAGAACAGCAAGTCACGGTGTGAAAAACTGTCCCAGTCACACATCCCACAGGTTCACAGCTCCGTCCCCTCTCACATTCTGTCCTCTCTTACATTAGACGCTTTGTAGCCCTGAGATTAATCTCAGTTGTGAGTTCAAAGGCAGTAAATGGAACTACTTCAGTTACTCAAGCCAAAATTTAACACAGATGTCTTCTGAAGTACTCGCTCTTCAGTCACCATCTATTCCAGGATTAGAACTGACAACATTTATCTGAAACTTTGATCTTTAATTGATTTAATTTGCTTTATATAAAAACAAGTTTGTATATACAAGAGCAAAGGACAACAGATATTTACATAGGATTAAATATACAAAGTCTCAGTACAGATGCTCACCTTTACAAAATAAATGATGCTATAATCTGTCATGTTTTCTTGAAAATTTTGTCTCTTAGACATTACCTTACCACACTACATTTAATTCCTAGAGCTTCAAAAAACTCCCCACTATTTACTATGAGAAATAATTAGCTATTAGACATGAGTATTTCCTGCAAGCGCATGCAATTACAAACCAGAGTTATGAATAGTTAAGGCACAATGCTCAATTTAGTACTGCTGTGCAATTGTCTAGGCACTATGTGTAAAGCAAAACCAAAGTAAGCCAGCTGAACTTCATACCATTTACTGGTAGCCTATACTGATCTTTGAAGTTTAGTCAAACATCACAAATGCATACACAACCCGGGTCAAGATCCTGTAATGTGTAGAAAAATTGTCCAGGAAATCCCCAGACTGCATAACTGGAATACATGAAATGAAATATCAGGTGGCAAGTTGTGGATGGTTGAATCTCTGTTCAGAAGAGCACACTAAGTACAATTACTAAACATCCCAGTTTAAACACGCATGATAATAAATAAGCCCAACTGACCTAAATTCAGGAAAGGAATAGAAGGGCCAATATTGGGTTTGTGTGTGGATTTTCTGAAAACTGTAACATCATATCAAAAGCTGATGTCTTCAATATTTCTTCTTAATTTATGAATCAAAAAATAGTCATCTGACTCAGTAACAAATTAAGGTGCGTTAGGTGAACTACACATTCTCCAACCTCTTTAGAAACATGCTTACCATAAATGAGCACTTAGTAGTTTACTAAAAGACTGCCCACATACATAAAGCACGTGCACAAACTCTGAGAAGCATGAGGACTTGAGCTGAATGCTGCCATAAAAGAGAAAGGAAAAAAAAAAAAGACAGTTAATTGCAAATATACTTGCTGGATATCGAAGGCTACCGGTATGCATAGGCTGTCATATACCAGCAGTGTGACAGCAAAACCAGAAATATTCAAAAGGATCAAAGACTAAATAATTAAGGAAGCTCCTATGTATAGCACTGAATTAGAGGGGTGACAAAGTTTTAGAAAAAAACTGAGCACAGCAAACAACTGAGATTCTAATCTGAAAATACTAAATTAGAAATTCATGTACTGAGATTAATCTTCCTCCGTCGAAGCGGGTAGCGTTTTCTTTCTGCTGAATCTATAGGTCTTTTTCTTTTTAGCAAAACACAAGGATTTTTCCCAGTATCAGCATCTGTTGGAGTGACTTCTCCTGGTGATAATAAATTTTGGACATTATTTTCCTCTTTTGCCTTGCAACCAGCAAAGACTTCTTGTCGCAGCTTGCAGAGTTCCAAGGTTGGTTGCCAAGTTAATGCTTGGGAAAAACCTTCTGCTTTTTCTATTAGCGCTGGGAGAGACTGCAAAAACAAACCCAAGTATCTCAAGTTACATGGGAAAAGTAATGGTTACAAAGAATGAAATATGTTAATTAGATTCTGACAGGCTCAAACCCTTCAATGTCTGTAGAGATGATCCGTAGGATGGCAGGTGAAGGTTGGGAACTCAGAGCTACCAGTCCAACACTGACCACAATCAGCATTCAGAGGCCACGTAAAGAGTAAGTCAAGTTTAAATGTTGCTTCGTTACCTCTCTAAGCTCAATAAGCATCACAGGAACACCACAGACCATGTCTAAGCTCGTACTGAAGTAAAAAATGTCACATGCTATGAGAAGTGATACAGGTCTTCAAAAGATGTTTTATTTTTCAGATGCTGCAGGTTCTAAAATACCTATAAAAAGTATTTCCTATAGCTAGAGGGTAGTCTTCCTCACTACCATGTGAGGGGCAATGGTTTACAGATACAACTTCAGCAGTCCAAACCTGAATATGTACTTGCTTCAAAAGTACATGTGCAGGCTTTTTGTTGTGCAAAACTATCACCAAGATGAATGAGAACTCCTGTTTTGTGACATATCAGATCAAGAAAATAAAAAAGTATCCCCTTAGAGCACACAGAGGTCTCACCTTCATTGCTCCACTGATCTGTTTGGATGCCATTTCTGTCACCTGCTTCAGATCCGCCATGTAAGCATCTACAGAGAAACACAAGAGCCCAAATAAACTTCTGAAATGTAACTCCCTCCCCCGCAATACATACAAGATACTTTTTAGGAATGAGACAGAAAAGCAGCAGAGTCCCTGTATAAAACATAAACCTATAACACATCCCTTTCATTACAGCATTGAGGACGACAGCTTGTGTGTTTTATCTTACTATTACTACTCTTGATCACTCAAAACATAGCAGTGTCTAACAGTCTCAACAATAGCAAACCACGAAGTTCTTCACAGCTTATACAAACCGTGAGACACAAGAGTATTCAACATAAACAGAACAGTTATAAAGAAAAAAAAAATCTGTTTTCAAGGCTTTCAAGCTCATATTACATTTGATAAAAATGCATAAAACCAGAATAAACAGAACCGTGGAGAAAATGAGATGAAAGAAACCCATTTTAAGGAGGGACAAAAATAATCTTACAGCTCCAATAAGTTAGCTTTTACAGTAATGGTGACATAACTTACCAAGCATTAACATCAAGAATAAAAAAAGAACCAAGTGTAAACAACATGAACTGCAATAATTCCACCAGGTTAATAGGAAAAGAAAGAAAAAGCAGCTTTCAGGAACACTGCAGCAGGCAGCAGGTGCAGAATACTGGGGGAAAATGGCATATAATTGGTTGCAGTAGCAATACGGTAAGACCATCAACACAATATGTGTTTTTGTTGATTGATTTACAAGCAATAATAATTCTTTACTCAAGAGTTAAACTCTGAGTTATTATAAAACTGTTTTGCATGTTCTGCACCATTATTCTGTCTGCACTGCTATGCCACTAACAAAAACTTAAAATCAGCAGACAGACAGGAGTGCTGCTAGGAACTAATCAGCCTCACCTCCACTACTATTATTTTCCTGTAGGGCTTCCCAAGTGCCCGCAGTAGGATGCAAAGTTAGATGGTGCACACCCCCTGAGCGCTTTCATGGCTAAACATGGCATTCTGCTTTCAAGTCAATCTCAATCTCTGAAGATTAAAATTAAAATCAATTGCTGTATTGTAGTGCAGGGTGACAGTGAACCCCTGCTGAATCCTAGTAAGCAGCAACAGTGTTTGGTAAAATTGTTTGTCCACGTGCCTAATGTGCTGATCAGACATGGTTTAGGAACACATGCACATGGATATTAAAATACACCAGAGTTTGGAAGGAAAACCAGTCCAACGGCGGCCTCTTTGAGCACACCACAGAGGCCTATGAATGGATAATCTCTAAAAGAAGTATATGCCCATAATGAAGCATTCTTAAGGTACGATATTGGGATTAGAAGACTGGTAACCCTATGAAGTGGCAGGGAAGGAGTTAAGTAAAAATAATTACTTGGATTATTGTAGCTATAGAGAAACACTGACACACAGTTAAATGAAATTTGCCTAGGGGAGTTCAGCTTTACAGGGACAGCATTACATTCCTCAGTGTTCAAGGCTTTCCAAAAGATAGGGAAATGAAAAAAGGAAATGAAAGGTATTGAGTAATCTAAACATTTTGTTTTCTGGCCACTGTACTTGCTAAACTGGGATACATAAACTTCCCAAAGACTACATAATACTAAAATTCAGCACAAGCTCTATACTATTTTGGCTAGGACTTTGCTGTTACCCAACCTAAAAAGGCAATACCTTGGCATGAGCTGGTATTAACTTGCAAGCAGTAGGTAATTCACACCAGAGCAGCATAGATCTAGCCACCAGAAACCAAAAGAAACCCTGATACAAAATGACTCTCTTTACTGCTACTTTGCTGCACAGGCTGGCATTTCTGGAAGCAGCATCGCCAGTTTACAAAGAGGAAACGATGCCTGGAGTGAAGGCAGATCAGCAGGGTGAAAACTGGAAGATGAAGCTCAGCTTCTCAAACTTTAATGCGCTGCTTGTCACCCCAGCTTCATGCTATGTGCAGTAATCCTCAGTGAGGGTTCTGTAACCATGCTTTTCAACTCAAATGGCATTGGTAAATTCTGTCATTTTTCAATACTTAAGAACACACAAGACAGAACTTTCCATTTCTTAGGGCCAGCCTCAAGAAGACACATCCCAATTATCAATTACAAGACACGGCACCTTGCTCCAAGCAGTTTGTATAAGGAATAACCTTTCAAAAGCACGTAGTAAACTTATGACAGTATTTGCAGGTTTTTTTCCCCTTTACCAACCTTTACAAATGTCACAGGCAGATAAAATTAGATGCCTACTTTGCAAGTTCAGGGGGTCAACACTGCCATCACTGAATACTACACAACTCCTTTCAATTCCCTGAAGAAACTGACTGATTAGGAAGAGAGACTGAAGCATTTCTAGTATTCATGTAATAGGAACACAAGAACGGTCAAAGTATAATGTCAGCTATCGTCTAGTTCCCCATCTGGCCTCCACCAGTGGTGAAGGAAAGAAGTAAGGAAACCTATTGAGGGTAGGTCTGTGACAGTTTCTACCACATACAGTGGCCAGCTTTTGCCTTTAAGAACAGCGCTAACAGCAGACCGAACTTAGAACAAGAGAAATGGACATGATAAACCCATCCAGCAATACATTATGACAAACTAATAGCTATTTCTGTTAATTATTTAAACAGCCAATAATTTTAAATAAGTTTAAAGAAAGAAAACTGCTTAAACATTTACAGCTATCCAGCAAGGTAGGCAGTGTTTCCTCAATACAGTTGCCCTCCCCACGAAATCTTTACCTTGAGAAGACTGTGATCTTATTTCTTCTGGTGTTACCACAGGTTGGTAGAGTTTCTGCATATTGGAAAAAAAGAAAAATTCCTAAATACCTTCTTGGTTTAATAGATAAGTAATATACACATAGCAGTCAGAACTATGGAGAAGCTGCCAACAGAATGAGATGGTGGTGGAATTACTTAGATAAAGAAAGTATTGGGAGTTACAGTTTACAGATATTTGGTTACTGGAAATAATGCTCTGATTTAACAGAGTTAAGTTCTCTGCAGATGTGTCCCCAAAATCTGCTTTAGGTTGCATAATTCTAATAATTAAAGCATGATAACTAAACTGAAATGCAGGCATTTTAGAAGAAGTATTGCCACCTGCTGCACAACCAAGGAAAAAGAGCTGCTCTGGCTTCCAAGGAGTCATTCACAAAACCAGTATGCTTCACAGAGAAGCAAACTTTAACAAGAAGGGACATTAAGACTAAAAAACTAAGAAAAAGAAAACTATTTCAATTACTACATTCTAGTCCCACCATTACTTATGCAAAATTAAGAACACTCTCCTTCACAAACTAGGCTCTCTGGCTTTTTAGTCCTACTGTAAGTTTTGTGTCTTGACATCAGTTGTGAGATGAAGTTAACTAATAATAAATAAAAAATACAACTAATATTTAGTTATATTAAAGGTGAAATTAGAAGTAACTACCAAAGAAGATGAAAAAAAGCAAGACATAGGAACTAGGTTATATCATCTACAAGTTAGTGCTTATCTCTATGTCAGCAGCTGAGCCTCAACCTTCTTCAACCAAAAGCAAGTGGAAGGAAAGTTAATTATCCCTCCCTGTAGTTTTAGCAGAGCAATTTTTTTCTAGTCCACACATTATCTTAGTAAGTTTACAGTGACAGCTCCAAGCAGAAGAAAAAACACTGCTTGCATTATCCTCAAACACAACAGAATGTATTGACCAAAAACCTACAGGATGATCTCTTGCTTTGGCAATTATAGGGAGATCACCCCACTAAACAAGTGGTTCTCTCCAGATAAACTGCAGTTAAATACTTGAGGGATTTTTATGTTCTTTTTTGACCCTAACTACTCCTGTGGTGCATGTCTTCATAGCCGCCCTCTTTGCCTCGGAAGACGGATCACAGGAGCAGCTAGGGTCAAAAAAGAACATAAAAAGCCCTTCATCAAAAGCAGAGAAACAACTATTAATTTTGTAGAAGTAGCTGAGAGGGAAAAAAGCCACTTTATTTACAGAGATAAACTAAAAACCTTCTATACTTTGCAGATACCTTTAATTAAAATAATCATCTAGTTGTGGTGGTGTTAAATTTGAAGAGGTCAGCAACAGGAAAAAAAAAGGTAATGTAAGAGGCATTCTGAATAACTAATCCACTTTGGGACTTGTGTAGAACGTAGTTTTCCTTTTGCAGAAAGATTAAAAGGTCCTGTTAAATATTGGTGTTATGCACTAGCATACTTTATTTTAGTTGGGTTTTTTGTTTGTTTGTTTTATATATTTGATATATTGACAAAACAGAGATATCACAAAAGGCAATATATGTTAGAAAATATCTTGGGTTTAAGACAAATCTATACCCATACACTTTTACTAACGGCAAATCATCCATGACTGGCTAACCTAGACAGTTACTTGTGTCATTTTTAGTCCTCAGAAATCCAATGCAAGCTCTTAAACAACTTTCTAAAAAAAAAATTAAATCCCTGTCTTTAGTACAGCATCATAGAATAGCTGAGGTTGGAAAGGGCCCCTAAAGATGGTCCAGTCCAAGCCCCTACTGAAAGCAAGGCCAACTAAAGCAGGTTGCTCAGGGCCTCATCCAGCCAGTATCTCCATGAGTATCTCCAAGGATAGAAACTCCACAGCCTCACTAGGCAACGTGTCCAGTGTGGGACTACCCTCATAGGTCTTTTTATTTTAATGGTTAAATGGGATTTCCTCTATTTCCACTTGTGCCCACTGCTTTCTGTCCCCTTTTTTTTTTCCAAAGGAAACTGACTCCTAATTAATCAGCAGGTAAGCAAAAGTCATGCCTAACATAACTGCAAGGAAGAAAGTTTGTAATGAAATAGTATGTAGTAATGAAATACATGACCACCTTGTTTAATGCCAGTAATTACTTTACAGTCGGTGTCAAAAAACCCAGAGAGAACACTGCACCTATTCATTAATCTGCATTACTCTTGCTTTACTTCTTTACTGAAAGTACTCGCTCAATGTAGTCATTTGCTCAAGAAAATTGCTCTGGAAAACACAGACACCTTTTTTAAGAGTCACATACTGCACACAATTTCTGCCTATAGGTATCATTACATTGGTTACTTCAACCAGCCTTCAGCCAAGGATTTCAGAAACCAGGAGTTGACAAGATAAAACAGGTGTACATTGGCTTGTAAATCAAAAGTCATCATGTTGAAGCGATCTGCTGAGGAAACTTGAGCTGTGCCACAGGCCCCGTTTGCCCAGTCACAACACCTCTGTTTTTCTGAAGAACCAATTAATGCAAAAAAACAATTTCAGTATATGACAAAAAATCAAAAGCACCTATCGGAAACAGCTTAAAGGTCAACACCAGGTGATTTATTTCTTCAAGTTACAACTGGTCAGCAACTACTATATGCACAGGTTTCTGGAAAATCTTGGGTTACTCACCAACATCTCTTGCTCTGCCTTCATGGTTTGGATAGCGTGCATCAGTATTTTTTTAGGCCACTGCTTACGCTTTGTTGTCATCTCCACTATTAGTTCATCAAATTGATCTTCAAGAATTTTAATGTTGGTATCTAAAAATATCAAACACCCAAAGTTACTGCAGAATTCTACAGACTTTTTTTGTTAATTCGAGAAAAAGTTATAAGAAAAACAAAAGCTTTAGGTCTAAAATAAGAAATCATGCATGATTATAAATGAAGAGATAAATACATGTTTTGAATCTCCTTGTTAAGGTGGTATAAAAATTGGAGCACTGCTTCATGTTGGCCAGTTACTTCTGCAGTAAACGAGCTGAAGGAAGGTGGGGGGGAAAAATCAAACACTTATTTCTCTCTGAACTCTGACTCTTTGAAGAAAGTCTCACAAAGAAAGGGCTATCTTTTGAGATAAGTTGTTTTTTAACTGAAAAAAAGCAATGCAAGATACAGAAAGAAAAATGGTTTATCAGTGTAATTTACAAGCATTAAACAAACACCAACTGTCTGAACGCTAATTTGAAGTCTAACTGATTTTATGTCATACAGAGCACACACACACTGTTTAACTCGGCAATATACAATATCACCTCAATGAAACACTGTTCCTGGAAATACTCTGTGTTCCGATAACATCTGTAATTACTAGGCATAAGTAGCTTGCAAAAATGAAAACAGGTCTGCTTTCAACATCTGAGGCTGTGTGTCACGGGTGTCAAACTCACAGTCCGCGGGCCAAATCCGGCCCTCCACCTTGTTATATTTGGCCCAGCACCCTGTTTCCACCTGGCAGCGCTGAGCTCCTTGCCCCTATGCTCCTGCCAGTGCGCTCATCACAGGTACAGCGTGTGACACATGTTACGCTGCAGGAGCAGGCTGATGCAGCCCCTGGTGAAAATGAGTTTGACAACCCCTACTGTACGTGGTAGGAGTTAACTTCCATAGCTTGCTTTTCCATTCATAAGATTAGATTAAATACCTAGAACATATTTTCAGTTGTCAACTGGTATATTTACTACTGATACACTACTAAAGGTACTTGGCTTCTCCAAGACTGCAATTAAATGTAACAATTTTAGCAGCTTAAAATGCTATTTTTAAACCATTTTCAAAATTCAGACAAGTAAATGCCTGCACTTTCCTGACATCACACGTCATCGTTACAAACTATAAAAAATTAAGAGCTATGAAGAAAACAGAATTAACCAATCTCATAACCTTACTGTAACTGGAAGACAGTTCTATATTCCTGCAACTGCACACTCCTATAACTTTTGTCACCCAGTGCAGATTCGAAACATTGACTACAGTCTTGATTTGTATATTTAAATTTAATTTTGCAAACTCCTTAACATTTAAATTCACTGTTAACACTAACGTGTTGAGCACAATTTGCTAGCCAGACAATGGTTTAAATCTAGTGGTTAAAGAATGGATTTTGAGCACCCTCTCTTGGTCAATTTGTGCAGAATCAGGTGATTGTAAACCTTAGAAAGGCAACATCAAGGGGTTAAGAATCTGTGGTTTTAAGAGTTTTGTTTGTTTGTTTTAGGATGACAATGAAATCATTTAGGTATAGAGAGGAAAGACTTGAGCCACTGGTCAGCCTGAACAGCAAAGGCACAAAACGCCATATCACTTGGTGGTTCAAACTGGATCAGAGATAGGAACACCAGTTAATTTACGTCAAATTAAAAAGCATAATACAGTCCTTACATCTACTTTATACCAGCTGCATGAAGATGACAGTATCTCAGCTGGCAAAAACTAACACTTGTACAGACAAATGATAACTTACTGAAAATAACATCCATCTGGACAAACTTTTCCTGTTAAGAAAATCTTGTTAAGAATATTTGAGCAAATTTGAATTAGTGAGCCTGAATCAGTTCAGCATTTTGCATTGTGAGAGCAGTGCATTTTTGACCTTGTAGTCAAAGGAGCTGGGAGTTCTATCATTCCAGAACTACAACTGAAGAAGCTTCCTGACCAAAAAACAGTTCAAGGAGCTCCTTCTCAACAGCCAGTTCAATATACCTGTATTTTCAGCTTTGTGCAAGTGTAAAAAGCATCAAGTTCCAAGCAAAGAACATCTTAACGCTACCACAGGTGAGCAAATGAACCACATTAAAATTTTCTTTGCACGCCAGACTACCAAGAAACTCCATTATTATTCAGAAGGCCATAATCACAAACATTGTACACACTACATATATGATTACATGGTAATAATTTTAAACAGTTACTTGATTTTTATGTTACATCATAGCAAAAGACATACTACCAGGGTCTTGACCAATGTCTCCAGCATGAGCTCACTCAGGCTGAAAGGGCTTTCAGAACAGCTCTCGTGACTCACAGCAGGGTCAACATCCAGTTCAAACCAGCTTGCTCAGGACACTTCTGTCCAGTTGGTTCTTGGAAGCCTCGAGTGCTGGAGTCTACACAAGCTCTCTAGGCAACCTTTTCCAATGCTCAGCCATCCTAATAGTGAATTTTCACTTCCTTACATTGTCAGAACCTCCCCTTTCAATTTGACCCTTGCCTCCAGTTCTCCCACTGCACATCTCAATAAACAGCCTAGCTCCATGCTCTCAGTAACCTCCCTGTATGTACTGGAAGGCTGCCTTGTCTTCTCTGGGTTAAACAAGCCACTTCCCTCAGTCTCAGCGCATGGAGCAACTGCTCCAGTCCTCTTACCATTCTGACAGCCTCTGATGAACTCACTCCAGTTTATCAGCAACTTTCCTATGCTAGGGGTTCAAAAACTGAGTACACTACTCCAGATGCGCTCTACAAAGCACAGAGTAAAAGCAAATCATCATTTCCTGGATTTACAGACTGTTGACACCATACAATACACTACACTGGCGCACAGTTAGCCCACCAGGACCCTCAGGTCCTTTTCATCCCACACCTCTGCTGGACGTTACCCCTTCCCAGGTTTAAGGCTTTGCTTTTCATCCTTGCTAAATTTCATGAGATCCCCAGATACATTTCTCCAACCTGTTCATTTTCCACTAAATAGTCCTGCCCTTGAGTATGTTCACTGCATCCCACCCTGGCTGATGTCAGCTGCAAATTGGGTGAAGGCACCTTCCATCTCCTGCTCCAAATTACTGATAAAGACATTGACAAGAACTGATCCCAGAAAAAGCACCTAAGGAACTCTGTAACCAGGCCTGAGCTCAACGATCCAGGTATGATTCTCACCTACCTAGACCATGACACCCTAACTTGAATGCTCTGGGATACTGTGTCATTGAGTACTGGTGCAATTCCAATGGAATGGTACCAAGAGGGCTGACATCTGCAGCACAGGATGTGTGAGAAGCAGCTGGGGGAGCAGGGTTTGTTCAGCCTGGAGAACAGAAGGCTAAGGGGTAATTTAACTGCTGCCCTCAGCTACCTAATGGGTGGTTCTAGAGAAGACAGAGGCAGGCGCTTCTTGGGGGTGCCCAGCAAATATAGGAGAGGCAACAGACGCTACAGTAAAAGAAATTCCAACAGGCCACAGGAAAGGGATTTTTCACCATCAGGGCAGACAAATACAGAAACCGACTGCCCAGAGAGAGTGGGAAGCCTCTTGATATGGATCATATTGCTGTGTTCTAGCTTTAAAAATAGATTTACGTATACTATTCCATTAAATTTTGTATACTCTCCTTATTCTAATAGGAGAAGCTGATGAGATAAGCACATGCTCTTTCCCAACCTCCCAAATGCAAAAATCTTGCTTTTAAATATTGGCTTTCTAAAAGTTTGCTGCAGATTTCACAGCAAGATAGCTGTCATTAAGCTTAGTTAAACCTTTGTTTTCCCATGTTAATGTAAGATAATTTGGGAGTCTTTAAGCTACTTTTACCTGGTAGTCATGAGCACATGCTTTAAGTTAGGCAGGTATCACATCAGTCATAGCTATGCCTGAAGATCTGTAAGGATGTTGACAGAAATATCAAACAGCAACAGTCCTTCAGATAAAGCTGTTTCCTGTTCTCTCAGATGGGGTCCCCACATGCTTTGGTTACACTTCATTTATGAACACCACTCTACAAGAGCAGTGCTCCTGCAGCACAGTGCTTCAGATCCTCACACCGAGCTGGAGTTTGACCCTACCTGCTCTGTGAGCAACCTTACCTCCAAAGACAACTGGGGGTAAAACTGCCCAATTAAAAATACCACATGCAAATACCAAACCAAAACCTCCCAGCAGGAAATTGCTCTCTACAACTACCTGAGAGGAGCTTATAGCGAGGCAGGTACAGGTCTCTTCAAGTAAGAAGTGACACATAGGAAATGGCCTCAAGTTGTGCCAGGGGAGTTTTATATTGAGTAACAGAAAAAATTCTTTACTGAAAAAGTAGTGAAGCTTTGGCTGCCCAGGGAAGTGGTGGAGTCTCCATCTTTGGAGAAGTTCAAAAAACATGTAGACGTGACACTTTGGGACATAGAATCACAGGATGGTTCGGGTTGGAAAGTTCCAAACCCCTTGCCATGGGCAGGCGCACCTCCCACCAGATCAGGCTGCTCAAGACTGCATCCAGCCTGGCCTTGAACACTTCCAGGGAAGGGCATCCACAGCTTCTCTGGGCACCCTGTACCAGGGCCTCATCACCCTCATCATGAAGAATTTCTTCGTAATGTCTAATCTAAATTTTCCCCCTTCCAATTTAAAGCCATTCCCCCTTGTCCTATTGCTACTTCCCTTGTAATAAGTCCCTCCTCAGCTTTCCTGTAGCCCCTTCAGGTATTGGAAGTCTGCTGTAAGTTTTGCCCCGAGCCTTCTCTTCTCCAGGCAGAACAACCCCAACTCTCAGCCTGTCCTCATAGCAGAGGGGCTCCAGCCTTCTGATCACCTCTTCGTAGTCCTCCTCTGGACTCGTTCCAACAGTTTGTGGTTTACAGTCCAAACAGATACGGTTTAGTAGGCACGGTGGTTTGGGGCAGACTGTTGCACTAGGTATTTTAGATGTCTTTTCCAAACTTACTGATTCTATGAAATTAATAGAAACCAATGCCTACCACTCTGCAACAGGGAGTCCTCTGAAGTCTCCTCCCAGGGGTGCCCATTGATGATAACATTCTCCCGCACGGCTGTTTCAAAGTTCTGCAAGACACAACAGGGCTTGAGACTCTATCCTTCTGATACAAGAAGTAGTTACTATTCCAAAAAGTGGAATATTTTGATTTAAGGTAGAGTTAAGTTTCATCTAAGTAACTGTATTGTTTGAAAGTTAGACAGGACATCCCTCTGATAGCGTTTTTTCTTGATAGCATGGGGTTTTTTCAAAGTGTTTTTCCAGCCACTTTTTAGACAGAAATGATAACGTCTTGTGTTAAGTATGACATGTGCTGAAGAGATGTGTCTTCTTTTACAATCACCTCTGCTTGCAGTCTTTCCCTATTTAAAATGCAAGGTCAGACAGCTGGCTCCAAAATTCCAATTAGTAGAGGTCTGACTATTGTGAAGTTCATAATAACATTAAAATTAGTCCTTAGAAAATAACAGAAGGTGCATAAGATTTCTGGGAAGATTTATACACATACATGTAAGTGCGAAATACATTCTGTAACCAGGCAACAGTGCTCAGCACAGGGAAGGGCCCCTCCTGCCTGCCCTCCCTGCCTGGGCTGGCCACCTTGGTGCAAGCAGCTACACAAGAAAACAGTTACTTAGATGAATCACAGAATAGTTTGGGTTGGAAGGGACCTGAAAGCCCATCCAGTTCCATCCCACTGCCATGGACAGGGACACCCCCCACTAGCCCAGGCTGCTCAGGGCCCCATCCAAGCTGGCCTTGAACACTTCCAGGGAGGGGGCATCCACAGCTTCCCCGGGCAACCTGTGCCAGGGCCTCACCACTCTCAGCGTGAAGAATTTCTCCCTAACATCCAATCCAAATCTTCCCCCTTACAGTATAAAGCCATTCCCCCTCATCCTTGTAAAAAGTCCCTCCTCTGCTTTCCTATAGCCCCTTCGAGCACTGGAAGGCCACTATGAGGTCTCTTCAAAGCCTTCTTTTCTTTAGGTTGAACAAGCATAGAATCACAGAATGGTTTGGGTTGGAAGGGACCTTAAAGATCACCCCTAAAGAACCCCATGTCATGGGCAGGGACAGAAACCCCAACTCTCTCTTAAAGCTTAACCCTACTTTATCTTAAATCAAAATATTCTTGTTTTTGTAATAGCAACTACTTCTTGCACCCCACCCAAAGCCAGGCTGACACCCTTGGGTGCTCCCAGCTGTGATACCAAAAACACCAGCAAACAAACTCTTTAAGACTCACTTTGAAGCTTTAGAAAGCAGCACCCTTTACTTCAGCGCTAGGTGCTTGCGGGAATGATTTTCATCAATCACGTACAACGAGACAAGAGCCAGGACAGAATATATTTGCCACTTACATGCACACATATAAATTCTCCCAGCAATCTCATGCACATTCTGCTACTTTCCAAGGACTAATCTTAATTTTATTATGAAATACTACAGGTAAGTCTCTCCTTACTAGCACTTTGGAGCCAGCTCTGTCAGACCTTGCATTCTCAGGTAAGGGAAGAAGCATTGCCTGGGAACAGCCCCATTTAAAAAAACAAGCTGTCAGAGAAACAGTCTGTGTCTGCCTCGCTTTCAAAAATCCTGCCTCTTAGCGCTCAACTGAAGTGAGTTAGAAAACTAATTCTACAGAAAACCAATACTCCACTCTTTACAGTAACAACCACTTCTTTTATCAGCTCTGGCAGCACAGTGCCTGCTCCCCTCGACACCCTCACACACAGCGCTCCCCCCCCCGCTCCCCTCGACCCAGCCCCAGTTGAGCGCGGCCCCGCCAGCCGCGGCCTCGCCCAGAACTCGGCCCTGCAACCCCGCTCACCCCGCCCCCCGCGTGCCCCCTCCCGCCCCGCGCCCCCGCAGTGCCTCTCTCCCCTCATCGAGGACGCGGCCCCGGTGTCCCCACCCGCCGCCGCCGCCTCACCCAGAGCGCGTCCCCGGCGTCCCCTCCCGGCTGCCCCCGCGCCAGGGACCGCACGAAGGGCGCGCAGACCGCCAGGAGCTCGCGCAGCCTCCGCCGCGAACAGCACCGCACGCGCGCATCGCGCGTCGGCCCCGCGTCCCCCGGTGGCAGCAGCGGCGGCGGCGCCGGGGCGGCCGCCATTTCCCGCCTCGGGCGCGGGGGGAAAATGCCGGCCCGGAAGCGGAAGCGGCGGGCGCCCCGCCCCGGCGCAGCATGGCGGCGGCGGCGGGCATGGTGGATTGCCACTGCCACCTCGCCGCGCCCGGCTTCCAGGCGGTGAGCGCCGAGGGCAGCGGGCGGCGGGCAGCGGTGGGGCTGGCAGCCTCGGCGCTAAAGCCGTGCGTGTCTCTTGCAGGACGTGGCGGACGTGGTGCGGGCGGCAGAGCAGGTGAGGAGGAGGGGGAGGGTGAAGAGTGGTGTTGGGATCACAGAGTCATAGGGTGATCCGAATTGGAGGGGACCCACGAGGATCACTGAGTCCAACTCCTGTCCCTGCACAGGGCACCCCCAACACTCACACCATGTGGCTGCGGGCATTGTCCAAATTCTTCTGGAATATTGCCAGGCTTGGCGCCGTGACTGCTTCCCTGGGAGCTGTTCCAGGTCTCCATCGCCCTCTGGGTGAAGAGCCTTTCCCTTATGTCCAACCTAACCCTGCCCTGGCATCTTCCTGCCAGTTCCTCGGGTTGAGATGAAGAGTGGAGTTGAGGATGAAGAAGAGTGGGGTGGAAGATGAATGCTGAAGATGAGGCTGAGGGTCAGGGTGTGGTGTGACCGGGAGGTGGGGTGAAGGTGAGGACTGACAGTGAGGTGTGAGCAGGAGGATTGAGGGGTGAAGGGGGAGGTGGGAGTGAGGGTGAGGATCAGGGTGGAGGTGAGGGTGAAGGCTGAGATGGGGGAGGTGGAGGTGGTGACGTCAGGGTGAGGTGAGGGAGGTAAGCCGGTGTACCTCTCTCCACGCCTCCCTGGCGCAGCCTCAGCTGGGTGGGGGTTCCTCTTTGCTGCAGGCACAGGTGTCAGCGCTGGTGGTGGTGTCGGAGCAGGCAGCGGAGTTCCAGAGCGTCGTGGAGCTGTCAGAGAGGTGCGAGGGTGGTGGGGCAGCCTGGTGTCTTGGCAAGAATGACTGGCGACATGGGAGCCGACAGCGGGGCGTGCAGCCCTCTCCCTTGGTCAGGACAGCCTTTCTTTTTGACTCTGAACTTGGTTTTCCTGTTGTCTCTTGTGCTACTAATATCTGTTTCATGTCTAGATTCCCAGGGGTTGTGTTCCCATGTCTGGGGGTTCACCCAGTGCAAGAGGTTTCCCCACAGGAGCAGCGCAGTGTTATTCTGAAGGTAAAACACGGGCAAGTTAGTTCAGTGCAGCTGTGAGACAGTGCAGGGATGGCACGTGATTTTTATGTGCTTCTGGAATACAGAACACAGTGGACTAAATCCCAGGGTCTCTTAGCGGTCATTTATCCATGTTAGTCCCAAAGCCGAGCCGTTCACTGGTGTCATCCGGCCACGTTATTGCAGTGAAACAGGTTTAAAAATCCTGAGTGAGCGCTTTGGTTATGGCGAACAGCAAACAGGTTCTCTCTTTGTTAGCGTGGGAGGTAGAAGGAGACCATTTGTGCCCTCAGCCGGAAAAATCACAGAATAACCTGAGTTGGAAGAGACCCACAAGGATCACTGAGTCCAACTCCTGTCCCTGCACAGGGCACCCCCAACACTCACACCATGTGGCTGTGGGCATTGTCCAAATGCTTCTGGAATATTGTCAGGCTTGGCGCCGTGACTGCTTCCCTGGGAGCTGTTCCAGGGCTCCATCGCCCTCTGGGTGAAGAGCCTTTCCCTAACATCCAACCTAACCCTGCCCTGGCATCTTTCTGCCAGTCCCTCGGCTCCTGTCACTGGTCACCAAAGCGAAGAGATCAGCATCTGCTCCTCCTTCCCTTGTGAGGAAGCAGTGAACTGTGATGAGGTCTCCCCTCAGCCTCCTCCAGGCTGAAGAGACCAAATGCCTTTAGCTGCTCCTCATACGGCTTCCCCTCTAGACCCTTCTCCAACTTTGTGGTGAGCTCGGAGAGCTGTCTGCAGCTGTTTAATGTTACCAGGCTTTTATGGGCCTTGTTTTAATTAACTTCTGTGCTTCTATACCAACTTGAGATGAAGGCTTATTAAGTGAAGAAGGGAAATCCTGCAGATTTCTAAAATCTGTCTGATCATGCAACTCACAGTAATGGCAAGTTTTAAGGTACAGAATTTAATAACAATGAAGGAAACTCCCATTTAATCTTAAAGCTGAGTTCATACCATTTCCATCTTCTAAGGTTAGCAAGGGTTGCATCTTTAATTTGTTCTTGCAGGATCTGGATGCTGCATTGCCGCTTATAGAACTCTTCAAAGATAAACTGGTGGGCATTGGAGAAGTAAGTCAATTTCCACAGCTTGTTTAAATGTCTTTGACAGCATCTGTCACCAGAACTACGGAAATGTAGTGAATACTTGGTTTTGCATATGCCGTGAGTGTTGCTGTCGTGCTGAGCAAGTCCTGAGTCTCATTTGTAATTCTTTTAATGTGTGTTCCTTCGTAGATTTGCCTGATTCTCTCTTTTCCTTCATTATCATTCTTAGAAAACTGATGGCATTTATGCTGGTGGATTTAGTAAGAAGAATTGCATCATTATGCCGTATCATCTTACACCTGAATGTCTTTTGACCCATCCTCTGGCACAGTGATGTGTCAAGCTGCATTGTTATCCTCATTCAGATCCTTCCTGCCTTCTTCCCTGAAAAAGTTAGGCTAAGCTACAATTTAAGCTCACCTCAGTGACCTGTACAGTCCTTTTTCTTTATGATCGCTCATCTTTCTGTGTCCATGTGTTGTCTCCTGTCTTACATTGACTTATAAACTAATTGGTGCTTAATGGACTAGTCTGCCTCTTTTGTGTGTTGGTACTGGAGGGACTTGTGGCTGGTTCTGCCCTGGCTGCAGAAAAAGCAGTTCTTGGCAGAGCTTTGTAGCTAATGTTGCCATGTTGTACTTGTGCTGCATATCAAAAACTTTGATCGGTGAAACTGGGAATGGGGCTGCTTTGACAAACTTTACATTTTGCCTGAACATGTTTAAATCAAAAACGTTTACATTTTTGCTAGAGACAGAGCTGAAGCCTACAGGATCAGGTCATAAATTTACTTGTATTGGAGATCCAGATTTGAGTTTTAATCTGAAATAATATTCAACAGAATGTAAAACTCTAGAAAAGCAGTTACAGATTAAAATGTTAAATACACTTGTTAGTTACTAACTGCCCACAAATGCTTTCATAGTTGAAAAGATTATGGTTGAGAATGGATTCCTTTCTGAGTTAAGGTACAGCTGAGCTCATTTTAATTACAGCCGTCTGTATAGATATTTTGAAATGCCTTGCAGGTTTGAAGCATTTTTGTCCTTTTGTATGGTTTTGAGGCTTAGTCAAGCATTAGGTCTCTAAATTTTTTCACTTCTCTTCTTGTGCTGTAGGTTGGACTAGATTTCACTCCCAGATTTGCCAGCACGGATGAACAGAAGGAAGAACAAAGACAGGTTTTGATCAAGCAGATTGAGTTAGCAAGAAGACTGGATTTGTCTTTGTAGGTTTTGCTTATACTACTAAGAGAATTGGCTAGATCTCAGTAACATGTGGAAATATTTCCAAGGATTTATAGTTACCAAGAGCTCACAGAACTTTTCTTACATGGATTAAACTGGCATTAGTGTTCTGTCAGTTTCCAGTTTGAGTTTTAATTATAGAATTTTCCCTGTGTTTGCCCTTGAATACAGTGGTCTTCTATGTCCTGCCCTTGTTATGTTGTTGCAATATATTCATTTTACCTAAATTACATACATGTCTCTATTTTTTTTCCCACTAAAAGGTGTAATACAGATTAATTATTTCTTTCCCATGCTGCTGTTAGTTCATTTTTTGTTTACAAAAAAAAGTATTTTGATTGATTTCCTAACGTGAGGTCTCTCCTTTCTGTGCAGAAATGTTCATTCCCGCTCAGCTGGAAGACCAACCATTAATCTCTTAAAGGAACAAGGTATTTTTTTTTTTTGTGAGTTCTATCTCTCATGGGTGTTCGCAACAGAACTTGTTCAGTTTTGCCATGTGCTCACATCAGTTTGTGTATGTGAAACTTGGGAGGAATAGTGCAGAGTCCTTTACGGGACTAAGTTCCCATTGGAAGCTGGCATCACAGACAACACTGCTGATGATCTGGTTTGCTTCTTCTCTCTGAGGTGCTACAAAGGTGTTGCTCCATGCATTTGATGGGAAGCCGTCTGTCGCAATGGAAGGGGTGAAAGCTGGATACTACTTCTCCATTCCTCCTTCCATTATAAGGAGTGAACAGGTAGTGTGTAATGTTTAAAGAGTTTGCTCCTCACTGCTTGGGGATGGCAGGTAGCAGCTGAGAGCTGATCATCATGGCTGTTGTCACTGTGCAGCTTAAGAATGTGCTTGTTTAAGTCTGTACAGTTTGCAGTGGGACTAGCAGCACTCACCTACGGTTGCTGTCACCTGATACTTCTTGAGAGAGGTTTCAGTTGCTTAGAGCATTGTGCGTTTTTGCTTTGGTTAAATTTCTCCCTGGGGCTTTTGCCTCAGCCGGACATTTGTGTGGAGGAAATTTTGACTAAAAGAGTTTAGCTCTTTCTGAGAAACAAGGGTTAAGAAAATAGGCATTTTTTTTCTCACGTGGTTTCTGGTAAGCTCTGCTTTGGAAGCTTTTGTCACTGTACTGTTTTAGAGTAGGGACGTGACACGTAGAAAAGGACTAGTTTCTGTCTCAGTGCTATGGTACTTTTTGTCCAAAAGGAAATCTGCTCACAATTGGCTAAGTTACAGATATTTGAAAAATTGACATTATCACAAGGTGCGCCCAGCAAAGAGGCAGGTAAATTGCTTGAAGACGGCATTGGTCAGGTTCAGTCTAGATTTGCTGAGATTGCTCTGTAACTTCTACTCTATGTTAACTATTTTGGAGAAGCAGTCTGTTTCTATCCTGCACCTTCATCACTTTCTGCAATAAGCTCATAAATACAAGAAAGAAAAAGGCACAGTTCGAGCGGAGGGGATGTGAGGGATGAATACAGATGGGGATGAAGTTAGGAACTTGGAGAAAGGAAAGCAAACTGGGGTTGAGAAAAAGCAGAGATGGGGGGAAAAAGGTGCACAAATATTGGCTATACAGAAAAACAGCAAGTTAATATTGCATTGGAAACTCTAAATATAGAGTATTCTGTGCAGTATAACTACATGATTTAATAAATAACAATGGATTCAGTGTTTGGATAGTGGTACTTCAGATGTTTAGAAAATGGGCTAGTCTTAATTTTAAGGGTATTCTGGAGCAGCTCCTGGTGTTCTTGCTTCCCTTCTGAAATTGTTGATAAAATGGAGACAGTGGCAATCAAGTCTTTTGACATTGCTTTTAAATGCAGAGGATATCCTCCCTTCATAGTTTTTGTTCCCACAGGTCTAAGTGCATGAAGTGTTTAATAGCTGTCTTATTTTCTTCAAGAAGCAGAAGCTTGTAAAAGTGTTACCCCTGGAAAGTATGTGCTTAGAAACTGACTCTCCTGCTCTGGGACCTGAAAAACAGGTAAATGATGTGGGGAGGAACTTCTGTGTGTGTATTTCCAAACCCACACCTTATGGAGGTCAGTTACTGGCACAGGAGAGTGAGGTAGTATAAGCACAGACAAGGGTTGAAGAGGTGGCCAAGTAAAAATGTTGATATTAAAAAGCCTATCTTCCTGAGGCTGGGAAAAGAGGAGAAATTCTAGGAGTGGGCAAAGGGGAAAATAATCCAAGAAGAACAGATACATGTAATTTCTCAGTCTCGGATGCCACAACGTCTCTCTAGTTGTGTCAGGAAGTACTGAATCCGAAACACCTGTCATCTGTAGAAATCTGTAATTTGGGCTGATAGTTTGGTTGCGGTTTTTTCCAGGTGAGAAATGAACCGAAAAATATTTACATTGCTGCAGAATATGTTGCCAAAGTTAAAGGAATTCCAGTTGAAGAAGTTATAGAAGTGACTACACAGAATGCATTGAAAGTATTCCCCAAACTTCGGAACTTTCTTCGGATATAGACTTAGAAACTGAAATATATGATATTGCAGAAACTTATTTATGGTATAATAAATAAAACTAACAAGCATCTTATCTTTCTCAGACTCTTTGCTCAGCTGCTTCTGGCCTGGGAGATAGCTAATGTGTAGTACTTAATGCCCCGTTCATTCCTTAATTGCTGCTGACTGGGAGTCACTGGGTTGTGGGTCCACTCATGGTATGGAAGCTGCTATTAGGACTCGCCGACTGCACGTCCCTTTCTGAGCCATTGAAACACCCCAGCTGTGTGGATGTTCTCTGACCACCTTGGGTACAAACTCATGTATTGTACCAGCATTTGGCTTTAAGAATTGGGCAGGTGTCTTCCGTATCCCAGATGTCTATATGATTTTTCAGATTAGACTTCTTCTTTTCATGATTTGAGTATCTCATCAGTTGCCCCTTTGCAAAATAGCTTGTAATGCTCTGTTCTGAATTCATCTGATCTCTGCCTTTTGGGGTGTAGGGATGCAAGGCAAGGGCTTGGGTTTTTTTTTCCTTTTAAGGAGGATCCAGACACAAAAGGTATCAGCTCCCACATAGGAGAAAATGGAAGCAAAAGCTTGTAGTGTGGTACCCTTCTTAAATTTTTGTTTCCTCTGCATTTTCTTGCTTAATTCAGTAGAACCACATCATCAGGAGGTTTTTTTGCTGTCTTTAGCAGAACAGCTGTGTTCTGCTTTTTGCCTAGAATTAGCTTATTAAATTTAAACATGTGTTCCTAAACAGATTTTGGCCTGCAGCAACCAACCAAACTCGAATAATTTGTCTCTATTACAACACGTATCCAGGTCAGCAAATACCTGAATCTTTGCTGAATGCTTGACCCAGAGTATTTAGAGCCTTTTGTTGTCCTGGATTTGCAAGCACTATTTCCACTAAATTGGGAGAAGGACAGAGTTTGCCTCCAGGTGGTGCTAAAGAACAGGTGTGTGATAGTTTTAAGGCTATTAGTGTGATCCACATTAATGATTAATAATCACGTTGTTATCGGAGATGGTAAACAGGAGGTACCAGGCAGCCTTACACGTGCTTCCTGCTGCCTGGGGAACTGGAAGGCTCCCAGTATTGTGTAGGAATACAGTTATGTATGGAGATGCTCCCGATGAAAAGTCAGGCAGCACCCAAATGTTAGCAGAGTTTTGGCCTTATTATTCCACACAAAATTCTTAGCCTTGGATGAAGATGCTGGTTTTGCACAAAGGGGAATATCCAGTATTTAGTCTGCTTGAAATTCCTATTTCTGCAAGGACGTAAAATTGCTCTACTTCAGGCTTAACCTCACAGTCAGATGACACCCAGCCTGAGCTCTCGAATCCTTTCTCTGCTGCAGCACTGCAAAAATATGTAGACATGCTCAAGGCCTGCAGCTCCCAGCTGAGCAAAGCACTTCTGAGGACAGCCAGCCCCGCGTGTGCCCTGGGGAGCTCTGTGGGACAGCTGGTTCCCATTGTCCCTGCAGCCCCGCTGCCCAGAGGTGCTTGTGGTGGCGTGACAGCATGGGCAGGGCTGGGGAAGGAAAGACGAGGTGCTTCTCCATGGGCAAAGGAAACCTGGCACTGCAGCATCCGTGGGTATGGTGAGCCTGGCAGGGCGCCTGTGGCAAAACAGACCCACTTTGTCCTCTCTGGAGACCTACGGCGCCTGAGCTAAGTCAACGGCGTAGGTTGTCTGCCGCTCCAGAAAAAGAAAATGCAGTGTCATTCCCACCCTGTCTCCACATCCCTCACAGCAAACAAGGGTCAGAAGTAGCACGTTCTCCCCAGTGCTGTTGGTTTTGCTGCGTGAGCTGTGCCCTGGGTGTCTGCAGCCAGCACTGGGGGGAGGCAGGGACTACAAATAAAGTTGTTGCTTTGCACAGGAAGCCCAAATTCTTAAGGTGCTCATTCTGGACTGGTGATTATTTAATGTGCAGGGGGAGAAAGTAGTTTCTGAGCTGGAAAACATCACTGATCCCTCAGGAGTCATCCTGTGTCTTTACCTTTGGTGGGAGAATTTAGCAGAGCACTTGCATTTCTACCTGCAGTTGATGCCTGGTCCAGAGGGACTTGGGAAAGCAGGACAACTCGTCAGGGAGCTGTGTGGCTGCACAGCATGAAACCCTCCATCCACTCTGAGGCTGGCCTTGCATCAGTGTGTGCTGAACCCTGCTGCAGCCTCTAAGGTTTTCTGGGTAAGCCATGCGTGCTCCCACATAGCACGGGACACTGGAGGGGCCAGGGTCAGACTAGGGGAAGGATCCAGGGCAAATTTAGAATCACAGAGTGGCTTGGGTTCAAAGGAACCTCAAAGCCCATCCAGTTCCACCCCCTGCCATGGGCAGGGACACCTCCCACCAGCCCAGGCTGCTCAGGGCCCCATCCAACCTGGCCTTGAACACTTCCAGGGAGGGGGCACCCACAGCTTCCCTGGGAAACCTGTGCCAGTGTCTCATCACCCGCAGCGTGAAGAATTTCTTCCTAATGTCTAATCTAAATCTTCCCCCTTCCAATTTAAAGCTGTCCCCCCTCACCCTGTCACTTCCTGCCCTTGTAAAAAACCCCTCACCAGCTTTCCTGTAGCTCCTTCAGGTGCTGGAAGGCTGCTATGGGGTCTCCCCAGAGCCTTCTCTTCTCCAGGCTGAACAACCCCAACTCTCTCAACCTGTCCTCACAGCAGAATTGCTCCAGCCCTATAATCATCTCTTTGTAGTTCTCCTTTGGACTTGTTCCAACAGTTCCATATCCTTCTTATATAGGGGATTCCAGAACTGGACACAATCCTCTAGGTGGGGTCTCATGAGAGCGGAGTAGAGGGGGAGAATCACCTCCCTTGACCTTGCACATTGCCAGCTCACGTTTTGCTTCTCATCCATCAGCACCCAAAAGTCTTTCTCTGCAGTTGGATCCATGTTTAACTTTTGGGAAACCTGAGGGGGAATGAAAGAGAAAGCACAGAATTACGGAAGACACAAGTTTTCTTTTCAGTCATCCCATTAATTTTAGGGGATGCTAACAGCCCCTGTGACCTCTGTCTCACAGTGATATGGACAGAGGTAGGTCCCAAGCTCCGCTAAAGGTGATAACTTTAGCCATCACCTTTCCCTGGGATGCTACAAACAGCAAATGTGATTGCACTTTGTATGACTCCTTTTCGAGTGTCTGGCTCATTGGTCAGTACTCTGTTATTGATGCAGCTCTGGCTGGTACAGCTTCTGCTGGAAAAAAAGCCCCATGTTGCTCAGTTGTTTCCAGGCTTAAAATAATGCATGCAAATGTGCTCTGTGCACTGGGGACTCCCACACGTGCAAGAGCTTACAGCAAGTGCATCGTTTAACACCAGGCATGAATAATGAGGGGGGCTGCAGGGTGACCATGATAATGTGAAGGTAGTTTCTATAGGCTGAGGTGCAGAGCACGTAAATATAAAGAGCTTCTGAAGTGGGTTTGTCCATGGATAGAGAAAAAACAGACCAGTGTATACCATCAATGGCTACGAAATCACACAGAGGTGCTTTGCATCCTCCTTGCTCAATGAGTACCTTGAATCAGTGGTAGAGGCTGGAAGGATGCTGAAATGACCACTGCTTGGCTGGTGCTGTTGCCCTTTTGCCGCACAGGCTGAGCTGTTTGCAGGACTCATGGAACAAGAGTAAAGGGATTTTGCCTGAAGACGAAGTTACTTGCAAGAATAAGGTGGGTATAGTAGAACTAAAAGTTTCAGCATAAGTTACTTGAACTCCTGAGATCCTGGAAATTCCCCCTGAGTTCAGGTCTGATAGGTAACGCTCTGTCTGAGGGCTCTATCTATGCTCACTCAAATAGTTTTTGGAGGGCTGCAGGTGACGCATCCTCCCAGTGCCTCTCTTCTGAAACTTGTTTTTAGTAATGGACTCACAGGATGTGAATCTGCTGAACTCTGGGACAAATGTGAGGGTGATGAGTTTTTCCAGGTTTCAACATGGGAACAAGCGAGGAGATGGTGATGAGGCCAAGTGGATGATAAGCTCTTTAATCCTGCTGTTTATTGTGACAAGAGTTTAAACAAATTGACCAAAGACTTTTACTAGAGGTGCTTCCAACAGCCTCCTATGTAATACATAGATAGACCCTTTAGAGGCAAAACCAAACAAATAATTGGTTGGAAATGCAACTTTCATCACTAATGAATGTCTGCTTTTGTTTGTTTTCCCATTAATGCAGGCTGGGTGTTGAGCCTCTGTTCCCATTACAGAGCAGGAAAATGAATTTGAGAGAGTCATTGGCTTCGCTGAAAGGTTTGTTGTTCTTCTCTTTGCTTTCTATATGCAGCACAAAGATATAGCTGAGATCAAAGAAAGAATATGAATTGCCGTAGCACCTAGTTGTCTCAGCATTTTCCTCTTCAGCAGGTGGTTATCCATCCATTCATTCCCCCTGCTGGGGTTGGCTTTTCTATCGGTGTGAATCTCTTGGGGCATAGGCATAATAACCCTCACTGCAATGGGAGGTGGCCCCACCGTGCAGTGAGTGCAAAGTGTCTCCTCCAGGGCCTGGCAAGTTTTTATTCTCCATCTTTGAGCTGCTGTGAATGAAAAAAGAGTAAACGTAGTGAGAATCACAGCCCTGACGAACGTGTGCCAGGAGCTGATACCCGTTTCCCAAAAGCTTGGTGCTATGTACAGAGCGACGCTTCTAACGGGATGCTTAATGCAAACACAGGAGATGAGTGCTGCTACTGCGCTCAGGTCTGCTCATGAAAATGGTGATGTGGTTCACCCCAAAAAGCATGAACAATGAAGGACTGGGACTTGAAGTCTATAGGAGCAAGGTGTAGCCCCTCTCTGCCCTAGAAAACGGCATGATGTGTGGTGCCAGCGTTTGGCTTGCCTGCCACAGCGGGCTTTGGTGCACAGAGCAGTTGGTGTGTGGTGCACAGAGCAGTTGGTGTGTGGAGCACTTGTCATGTACTGAGTGTGCAAGTAGCATTGAGGAACTTAAGGCAAAGCTGAAAAAAAAGTGTGGAGAAGTGGCACATGCACAGAACAAGAAGATCTGGCCTGTTTTAAAAAGACTGTGGTCTAAAGAGCAAGTTACTTCTGCAACAGCACTTGAGGACATATCTGATGTCCTATCAAAGTGAGAGTCAACATCAAAATATATGGATTGTGCCCGCCACGGCTGGATGAGGTAACATGACTATGTACTCTGCCTTCAGGGACAGGTGAGGCAGCTGCGTGCCATCCACGGTTGGTGCTGCCTACAGAGGAGCCCAGCCTGCCATGGCAGAGCACTGTTGCTGCAGTGTGGCTGAGCAAACCTTCAACTTTCTGGCATGGGAGCTAATACAGCTGCCCGAAACGTGAAGCAGCAGCGCTGACAAAGGGGGAAGCAGGGCCACATTTCCCTGTTTTGGGTGTGAAAGGGGTGAGATGTGGAAAAGTGACAAAATCGGCAGTGATGCCCCGTGATGCCCCAGAGGTATCACCTGCCAGGCAGGCTGGGTCAGCCCTTGGACTGTGTGTGTGCAGAGCCTGCCTGCAGAGGTGGGAAAGCTGTTTGTGCTCCCCACCTTGCTTAGTCCCTGTTGACGAAGCCCATTGTGCTGAACAGCAGCAGAGCTGTGCCCCATGGTGGCTCTGTGACAGGTGTCCTCTCCATCTGTTGCAAGGTCCCTGCGGCTGCTGCCACTCACTGCACCTGGGCCACGCTTGCTGCCAGGAGATAACAGCTGATGTACTCCTGCCTCCTCCAGCCCCCCAAAGGCATCCTGACTCCATCACTATTCTTTTGGGGTTCATCCGAGTCAGAGCAGAGCAGACAGGCAGTGCAGTGCCCCGGTCCAGGTGAGCTGCTTGGATCCTTCCCACGTGTATCTTGTATTTCTGTGACAGCGTGTGGACACTCGGTTTAACATCTCTTATACGCATATTCAGATTTTGCAGGCAGTATTTTGGCTGTGCCAGGGCTGTGTGCTCTGTCACCAAAGAGTGCAGACAGACACTTGACTCCTTGTCAGTGCCCAGCTACAGTTTAGATGAAGTATGTGTGTCCCACGTTGATAGAAGACAAGTTACCTTGCAAGCAGCACAACTCATAGAGGTTTTTTCCTCTGGGGATTTATGACCTCCTAACCACAGCAATCCCATTCTCCTACACGTGTCTTGTGATGCTCCCATTACGGCCCAGCGCTCCTGGTGCCACCACTTTCAGCTCCCTGTGTATCTCTCTGGTCACTGCCATAGTACCACCAGGTACCATGTACCCTCTGGGCTCTGCCCACCACAGTACTTCAGGTTCCTTCTGGGTCCCTATGGCCTCCCTGTAATTCCTCAACTCTCTCTCATGTTGCCTCCCTGTGCTTGTTGGATTGCCATTTGGGCAAGAAATAGCACATGCTGAGACTAGTCCAGAGCCGGATATGTCATGTTGGGATAGCTGCTGGCGTCAGACTAAGCTGCTGGCTGTGTCTTCTGGTGGCCTTGAGAGGGAACAGGGAAGGCCAATATCATCTACATGGCCACTAACTTTCACAAGCCTTGCATCTCCAAGAGCTCTGTCCATCTGCCAAATTTTGTTGATTCGTTGTCAAAACCAGTCTGTTGCGGATGTGGACTAGGAGACAGCACGACCATGTTAACTGATTTCCATGGGAATGTGCATATGTCAGATGCTGTGTCTTCTGGGTGGAATTGGATCTGCTGCTTGGGACCTCCTAGGTCTGCTCAGCACATGACCACTGGTGAACCCATGAAATGGAAAAGACCTGGGATTATCTAGCAGGAAGGTCTGTCTTTGTGGAATACATTGCCTGGAGAGGACAGCTTTGAAGTCCTTATTGGCACTGACTTATTGCTATAAATACACAGAGAGAGCGTTTTTGTGTGCTCAGAACATTCCTGGATGCACAACAAAGTAGGAGGAAGCAAACAAATGGAGCGCTGTGGGAAGAAGTTAAATAGAGCACTATGTGCTCTAAACAAAGCATTACTAGATGACTTCTCTTCTCTTCTAGGGGTCATTATTCCTGCCTAGAAAAGTAGGGGAAACTCAACTCTTTACTACAAAGGACCTCTGTGCTGAGCCAATGCAGTGGCAAATGCATGTGCGGTGGACATAATAATGCAGAAGCAGATGTCAGCACTCTCCAAAATAATCCCTTCTGTGCCCCCAGCGAGTGCAGCACATCCACTGACAATCTCTCCATGTGCATGTGTGTGACACCATTTATCCAAAGAGGTTGTTTCTTGACCAGCACGTGGAGGCTGCTGTGGTATCAGGATGATCAGAGCTTCTTTCTGGAGCCTAGACTGCCATTGTTTTTTGGAGAGCTGCAGCTACAAACAGTATTCTTGTTTCATTCCAACTGGAATTTCATTCCAACTTAGTGGGTGCGGATTGTGGCAGGGAAGGGAGAACATTGGGGCATAACTTGAGAAGGACAAGTGCTGACCCTGTTCACACCAGTGGCAGATAATGTTGAGGTTCAGCAGAGGCTCTGCTGGTAGAGGCTGTCTTGCCCCCATCTTCCAGGGATAGGGGAGAAGTCTCCCTCTCTCCTAGCCTCTGTCCCACGTGGCATTGGATGTGGGATCTCATTGCTGGAAGATCACAGTGAAGTTTTACCAAGGTGAAGACAGGATACACGGGAAGTTGTTGTGTCTGTGTGCTTTTTGCTGGTGCAGCTCCTGAACGTAATCCTCTGCTCTTGAATAGCCCAGAGTGATGAAGGGCTTGGCTGAAAAGGCAGAGATTCATGGGACTGCTCTGGTAGGCTGGTTCAACAAGACCTGTTCCCTGGCGCTGACAACTGCCTTTTCCTCTGGGAAGGACACCACCCAGGACCAGGCTGCCAGGGACCTATTAAGTTGCCAAGATGCCTTTCTCGGAGGTTTCCCAGCTCTTAGAAGATGAGGCTCAGTTCAGCCAAATTAGGAAGAATGGGGTCTTTCTTCCTCAGCTCACTAGCAGAGTTACCTGGACTAGCATTCTACCAACCCTCTTTGAATCTATCTTTTAATTTTCTTCTCAAATGGCTGAGTAATTAAGTTGTTTAGAAGCTTTTAGTAACTCAGTAGACTGATCCCCTCTGTATCAGACATTTTAATGATTTGCATTTCAAGATGCACAATAATACAGTTGTCTATGGTTTTGTTTGCCGTGGCTTCGCTCAGCATCCAGCAGTCTTCAAAAGTGCATGAACTGGTTTATTACAGGATGTGGAATCTGTCCTCTCGCTCTTTGAGAAATAAAAAGATAAACTGGTGGCCATTGGCGACGTGATCTGCTCTAATTTGTGCATAACCAGAGTTTGCTTGATTTGACTATATGCAAACTGTCTTAAGGTGCGTGTAACTTGTAATCTCTGGCTGCTTACATTCCTCTGCATGGATAGATAAGAAATTACTTGGGATTAAACCCCAAAACTTTATTTTCCTGGCTAAATATCTGTGCAGGGGTAAAATGAAAGTCGCAAAATCCCACAAGGAGAGCATATTGATAGATGTCTGAAATGCTGGGGTTTTTTCTGCAATGAAGACATCGTAGGTAAGCTATAGAAGCTACTTTAGATCTTTACCAGGAGTATTTTACATAGCTGATGTCACATTTTCTTGATTTTTATTATTCATATGTTACTGTATTTTCAGGCAAGTTGCCTTTTGGAGGTTGCTGTTTTCTGCTCTATTTCTTCACTGCTAAGAGCTTCTGCCACTCTCCTGGGAAAATTAAGCTAGAGAAGGCATTAAATCCCCACAATCTGAAGTTCGTTGCACTTTGTGAAGTCTTAACTGGCTCTGTGTGTGGATGTGGCTGGACTTCCCTCCATGGGTCATGTTCACATCTCAGCAATGAGAGAGACCTTATGGTGCTGCTGCTGGTTACAGCAAAACAACTGGACTTGCCGGTGTGAGCCAGAAACCTTTCACACAGTGTCTCCTTCATACATTGGACTTTAACTAGGTTCAACACCTGTTTCCTGCATCACAGCCCCACAGGCATCCTCTAAAGAACACTATGGGCTGTTTTGAAGTTTGAGTTTATCTAAGCGTTCAATGGCTTGACATGAAAAAATAACAATACTTACAAGCACTTACATCTAGGACGATGGCATCTTTGCCAAGCATGAAATAGAAAAAAGTTTCTTTCCAGCTGTGTTTCTGCTAAGGCTATGGGAAACTTCCTAGTTTTTCTCCCAAAGGAGACTTCGTTTTATGGTTCTTCACATTTTTCTGTTAGAACCCACACCAGCGTTTCAGTGATAAGCAGGTTATGCTTCCCTAAAAGCACCAGTCAGGGTTTAGACTAGTGATAATTACTCTCAAGGCTTAATTTTCTCTCATTCTATGTGACATATCAGAGGAAAGGTTCTCGTTGAAACAAAGGGAAAAAAATGAAAGAGGGCCTGCTTTCACCTCCAGGGAACACAGCTAGTTGTTTGCCCGTGATGCCCGGGAGCAGATGTGCCTCCAGTTACTCTTAAATAAAACTCCTGCTTCACTCAAGTCCAGGTTTCAGCTCTCAATAATGTAACTTGCAATGGAGAAGGGAGGATGGGACAAAGAAGTTTATCTTCTTAATATAGATAAGCATGCTGAACACAGTTTATATACATGGGGAAGGGTCATAGCTGTATTCGCAGAGGTTTCAAGGGCACTGATGGAATAAAAATGAGTTAAATTTAACTATGGCGAAAAGCTCGGTTAAAATTCAGATGGATGCCCACAGCAACAAAAATGAAATAACATGACCAGGAGTGACTGCTGGCAAATATTTGGAGGAAATCAAAGATCAGATTTCCTGGAGCACTACTCTTTTGCTGCACACCGTCCATGTAATCTGGCCATAAGCCAGGTTGAGTGATCAGGAGAGTGTGTTTTGGGTCTAGTCCATTGCCAGCTATTCCACTTATACCCTTTGGAACTGGTATAGAAGATACAAGGGTGAATCTGGAAAAAAGGGCTGAGTGTTTATCCCAGCTGCTTTTGGTCTCTGTCCAGTCCACAGTGAGTCAGAGCAGCTCCTGCTCACTCTGTGCCCTCCAACTGTAAGCGCTTGCTCAAAACAGCATCAGGAGAGAGTGAGTTTGAAGGGGCTCTTGAAACTGCATTTGCATGTGATTTCTGACATGTCTTACACTTCTAAATCCACAAAAACCAGGGATATGGAACCATGGAAAAGCAGATCTGTCTATGTTTGGGTTTGGAAATCTTTGTAGGATAGTATCCCTCTGCCAGAGTGCGTGCCCTGTAGAGTCAGTCTGTAATTGCAAACCAGGTGAGATCCTTTCGCTCACACTTCCAGCAGCAAAAGGACACAGATCAAGCAGTGCCCTCCGTGGTAACTGCTCAGTGCCATCATCTTAATATGTGTTTGGTGGATGTGCACCCTGACCAAAATTTACTGAATTAGAAGGAAAACTAGAAGCAAAAAGAACAGATCTGCCTTGCTTTTCCACAGCTATCATGGCTCCACACAGTGAGCGAGCGCAAAGCCTCCCTCTGAACTGCACGTGGCTGTTGTCCCGAGTGACCTGTGCTGCTGTCTCTTCACTGTGCTCTGAGTGCTAAGTTTAACTTTGGTCACCTCCACAGCTGCCCTTAATCACTAATGGAAGGCTATTGCTTTCTAAAAGTAAACAAACCAACATTAAAACCAAAAATTATCTCGCTCGGTGTCAGTCTGCTTTTCTAAGGCAAGCGTTTGCATTGAGCAGAAACGTGCAGCCTCACTCAGCTGACAGACAAGCAATTGCTTTCCAGGAGGAGGAAGGTAGGCATTACTCCTGGTTTTTTTAACAGCAGATAAAGGACCCCAGCTTAGAAATAATTTATTTTTGGAAGTGATCCATGAGATGACTCTGCTCACATATAAGAACTGCACCCATTGCCTTTCTTTACATGGAGGTAATGCATCTCTGCCTTGAATATACGTCTCAAGACTTAGTAATGTCAAGATAGCTGGGAGGAAAGTACAGGGGTGCCAATATGGTGTTGGATTTTTTAAATTAGGGTAAGAAAGTATGATTTCATGAGGTTTTTTTCTCCCTGTAGATTGTTTTAAGCAGATATGTAGATTCTGAATTTTACTTACTTAATGGAGAAAAAATGTATATCTTTTCCACTCATTTAAATACTATTTGGTTTATGCATACCTTAAAATATAAGTATGGCAGAAGACAACAGGCCATAAAAAAGGGGCTGTGGACCTGGAAAAGAGGTAGCTGAGCAATTATAGCAAAGATTTTTCCTGTATTTTTAAGTCCCAGTAAGGGTCAGGCAGGTGCTAATTGAAAACTGTGCCCATTACCAGTCCCCTGGTGATAAGAAGTTAATTTGGTGGTAGTTGCCTACCTACCAGTAGGCTAAGGGAGTCTCAGCAGCCATCTCACCATATGGAGGGCAGGGTTAACAAGTCCAGGCTTTGTGTTTTTCAGTGACTGTAGTACTGACTATCATCTTGGAGTCCTCTTGTCCTGCTATAAGAAAACCTGATACACAGTGTTTGGGTTGCTCAGTTCTGCAGTCTGACCTCAGCTCCCTGGGCTTCTCACATATATTGCTCCATAAATTTGCTGGGAGACAGCATCTTATTGTGGAAGGGGTCCAAGCTGGATATTATTTTTCTTTTCCTCCAGCTGTTACAAGGCATGATGAAGTTAGTCCTTGCAGAGTTCCTGCAAGCCATTTCAGCAGGGTTATAATTGGATTGCTATCCTTTTGCCTTCTCTTCCAACTATCGTTTTCCAGTACCTGGATCAATGCAGAAAGAAAAGTGATACTAGCAAGGATGGGGCTTGGCTGTGGCTGGCTGGGAGATGAGTTCCACCCTGTGAAAAATGTCAATGCACCCATATACTTGTTTTCCTTTGGAGTGAAAATGAGACACTGGGATTTTTTGTATTGTGGAAAAAAACGTAAGAAAGAGACCTCACATAGCAGTTTGAAGCTAAGCCTCCCGCAGGCTGCTTTTTTTCAAAGAAAAGTGTCCGTTTTGAAATGAGAGGCTGGGTTTTTTCGGTGTTTTCCAGGTAAAACCAAATATCTCAACACTTCTAAAATTAAAGTTCAGTATGAAATTTACAGTGAAATAGTTTGGTGTTTATAAATGAAAACCAAGTTTCCAAAACATGTGAGTAAATTTGGTCCCTCAAAAATGCAGCCGCTCCCAAGCCAAACCCTTGTTAGGAATCAGTGGGAACTTTACCTCCACCACTATCCATCCAAATATTGCCCAGCTCTGCTCTTGCCGCAGGCTCCAGCTTCTCCATCACCTCTCTCTAATCTGATGGAGGCACAAAATCTTTCACTTCCAGCACTCGGACATTTACCCTGGGAAGAGCTGAGCTGACAGGAGAGTCCCTGAGTGTGCTAAATCTACTTAGACAAAAGGAGGCAATAATGAGCGCTCCCTACCTATTCACTTGAGCTGGGAAAAGCCACGTTAAGGTTTTTGTGAGCACGGTGCTCCAGAGCTGCCAGCTGGGTCGTGGCCTGCTGTTCTTTCACCGATGTCTTGAACTGACCTATACCTTCTCAGTCTGCTTTCTCCCATCTAACATCGCTTTTGTCCTGTGCACAGCTCCTAGGAGCCTAAGGTTGCTGTTCAGCCAGCGAAGCAAGCACACAAAGCAGAGTTATTCTAAGCATACAAGTTATTTCCTCATCAGTCCCCTCCTAATGTTTCTAAAAGCTATAAGCTGCTGGTACTGAGGTCTTAAGGGACATAAATACTCTATTCAGTCTGTGTTTGCAGTTCAGTGGAAATATAGGATAATCTTCAAAGGCTTAAACAGTCTGACTGCCATCCTGGCAGATCTGGTACTTATTTTACATGTTGCTATATTGATCGCTGTGGTGAGACTGACCTTCTCACAGGCTATTCTGTTTTGTTTATTTTCTGGCTACACTGACGAGAGAAGTTAATCAAACAGATTCCACTGGACAACATTTGCTTGGAGACTTGATTCCCCTTCCCTTGCTCCAACAAAGAGGTATAGTCAAAAGTATGTAGATTAGTCCTTTATGCTCCTTTCAAATCCTTTTCCTATATTCTCTTTAAAGTTCATTCACTTTAAGAGCCTTCAGGCTATGTAACATTTACATATGTACTTTTTTTTTACTGGCCTGGTCTTATTATTAAAAACAACCCTATACCCTTACATATTTGGATAGATAGATGGATGGATGGATGGATGGATGGATGGATGGATGGATGGATGGATATTATGGGTGTTGATCTCTTTTCCCAAGTAACAAGTGACAGGATGAAACAGCCTCAAGTTGTGCCGGGGAGGTTTATATCAGATATTAGGAAAAACATCTTCACTGAAAGAATTATCAAGCAATGCAACAGACTGCCCAGGGAAGTGGTGGAGTCACCATCTCTGGAGGCACTTAAACCACATGTAGATGTGGTGCTTAGAGACATGGTTTAGTGGTGGAGTTAGCATTTAGGTTTATGACTCAATGATCTTAAAGGTCTTTTCCAATCTAAATGATTCTATGATTCTATATATATGCAAGGGCCACAGGGATCTCATAAATTAGAGAAACAGTCTGTAAGTCAACACTTCTGCTGTTGGGGTGACATTATATGGCCACTGCTCCAGTAAACCACACTGATGACTGTATTTGTAGCCACTTCAGGGATGTCAGGTGCTGGGGGAGTGCTGGAGGTGCTGAGTGCCCTCTGTTCCCAGCTGTGCTGTCAGAAGCTGGGCACACTGTTGAGTGGGTCAGTGTGCAGGTAGGAAGTGGAAGCAGAAGGCCAGGCTCTCCCCTGCTCTTTAAACATCTGGATGAAGCAGATGTTGTGATTCACATGCAAAAAGCTCTAGATGCTCTGAGGTTGTCCCAGCAGAGGAGCTGCCCGCTGGCTGGAGGCTGTGGCAGTAACAGCATGGCTGATTGGAGCACAAGGCTTGTCTCCCCTGATAATAAAAGGCAAGGAATTTTCTCTGAGAGATTCTGAGTTTGCAGCTAATCTGAAATAGTTTATATCTAGCTAGGTGTGCTGCAAAAGACAACTGTTCAAAAAGGTCTTTGAAGAATCATTGGATTGCTTTCTCAACACAGGAGCTCCAACAAGGTGAGTCCCTCTTGGTGTTGGTCTGGCTGCCTCCCTGTTAAAATGATCAGCACTGCTGGAATGTTAATGCATTTTCCATAATGTTCTGTCACAGCCAGGGTGTTGGGCAGGCATCCTTGATTGTTATTCAGTCTAAACAAAAAAAAAAATCCTGCTGATTTTTAGTTAAGCTGAAGTCAGCCAGCATCTTCCCCATCGAATGGACGTAGACCTTTAAAGAACATGGCTCTCTTCCTGCTGATAACCTCTTCAGAGAAAAATTGGGAACCTCAAGCTGTTACTAAATATTTGGTTTTCCTCATTAAAACAGTAAAAGTAGCAACATTTCTCAAGCTTGGGTGAGCAATCTGTCTCTAAAATACAAGCACATTTCTGCACTAGGCTCTTAATGGCTCCAAATTCACATGGTAAGTTCCAAAGAATCAAGTAGTGAAAAAAGAGTTGGAAAATTTAAGATACGCTATGGTGGTTTTTCATGAGTATAGTGCTTTAAATTGTTGTAAGTCTTAAGTTATCCAAGACCAACTAGAAGTGGAGAGGGCATTTTATCCTTGTTGCTCAGAATAGTGGTTTCACCAGCTAATTGCTTCAACATTGCTATATATTCCTGTGTAGTTGGGGCAGGGAGCGGGAACTCCCAGTGGATATTGTGCGTCTACAAAAAGCTATATCTCATTTAGTCACTTAGGATCCTGCCATAGCCAGTACAGCAAACTCTTCAGGAGCAATTCCTCTCATGTAGTGAATTCTTACACCATGAGTTGATAAATGGGTTGCGTTAGTGGAAATCTGCAATGTCTCCCTGTCGTAGTATGTAGGATGGGATGAACTGCAGCCTAGCAGTTCCTCTGGCTATAGGTGAACAGACCCAGCCTGCTCGAGTGCAGCTGGCTGCCCCTGCATGCCTTCCCTAGCCACTTCTGTCCCTCCGTCCTTTGATGGCTCAGTGTTGTGGTTTGGGATTTTTTCCGAGGAATTTTTCTTCTTTTTGCCAATAAAGGGAATTTCAGCAGACGCGAGGGGGGATGGGGGGAGGACGTTTCCGGGGAAACCGGGACAGAGGTCGTGACGGGACATCCGTTTTCCTCTCGGACGGCAGTGGCGACAATGGCAGCGGCAGTCCCTGAGTGCATGCGGTTTGCAAGCTCTGAAGGAAAGATCACGGGTCATCTGAATCTTCCACAACTCCGGCAGAACTCGCACTAAGTTTCCATCTCCCTCCCCCGCCCTTCCCCGGCTGCGGGGGGGCCGCGCTTTCCCCGTGCAGGGCAGCGACTGCTCGCCAGCTCTTAAAGAGACCTGCATCGCAAGATTTTGGGTACAGGACTCAATCTATTTCTTAAGACTTTTAGGTTTTAGTTGTGATTAGTGTTGATCCTGTTTTGTATACACATATATTTGTAGCTAAGAACTGTTATCTCTTCTATTCAATTTTTTTTCCCTGATTAAAGATCTTTAATATCTGATAACATATCTTAGTTTTCATCTAAACTAAGACATCTTTTGGCGCCCAACGTGGGGCAGAGAGAGCAAAGAAGGATAACAGTTCTGGCATCATGATGTTTGTTGTGAGTTTCGAATCCATATGGACCATGCTGTACTACATATTTGCTTTCTGTTGGTACAGAACTATGCCGAAAGGTCTGGCTGGCTTAATTCATCTGAGTGCAGCAGCCAGTAGAACTCAGATAGCTGTGATCGTTATCGAATTCTTATTTTGGGTCTATAGTGTTATGGATTCAGTGTCTATGGGTTTCATTTGGGATGTGTTCTTAAGGTTGTACTCCTGCACCAGCCCAAGCTGTTACATCTGGGGACCTAGTGATAATGTTACCTACTCTCAGGGAGGGACACAGGAGAGTGTTTCTTTTCAACCTGTTAATCAGTCACCTTTTAGGTTTGCTAGAACAGCTTTTGAGAAACTTAACCTTTTGCTAGATTCCAGGAATATCCTACCTTTGGTAAATTGTCTGCAAGTTGGTTTAATTATGATCTATCTTATGTATGAAGCCAGGAATAGGGGTGGTCAGGAATGCATCCAAAAGCAAGGAAAGAGAAAAAAGAAGAGAGAGAGTAAGACACCTGATGCTATGGTAGCTCAGGATGTGGATAAACCAGAGGAACAGTCTGAGCCGATGAAAGTTGTAGCTCAAGATGTGGATAAACCAGAGGAACAGTCTGAGCCAATGAAAGTTGCCCCTATCCAGAAAAGGAAATACAAGACCAAATCGGTTCGTCCAGTTGATGATGACGGGGAAGCGGAAGCGGGTCCTTCACATACTGCAGATCCAGAACCAGAGATTGTTACTGAATCGCTCTCTTATGACAACCTTCGTGGCTTGCGAAAGGACGTTACTCGACATGCAGATGAGCCTATCCTGACTTGGATGATCCGAGTGTGGGATCTTATGGGTGACAGTTTGCAACTTGATGGTTCTGAAGCCAAGTATTTAAAGGCTCTGGCCCGAGATACAGGTATTGAACAGGTATTTGTGAGGGAATCAAGACCCCTTTCATTCTGGGCACGAGTTCTAGGCAGTGTGAGAGAGAGGTTCCCTCACAAAGATATCCTGCAGGCACATCATCTTAAGACAGCTTGGAAGACTGTGGAAGACGCGATTTTACGCCTGAGGGAAATGGCACTGCTAGAAATACTTTATGGAAGAGATGGGCAACCCCTCACCGACCCAGACAAGGTTAGATGCACACCAGAAATGTGGTGGAAGCTTTCCTGTGGTGCATCAGGTGCATTCTCCCATTATGTGGCGTCCATGTATTCGGAGCCAGATCAAGATTTGGTGGGTGTCGCAGCAGGTAAACTCAGGACATATGCGAAGATGGTCCATGGCCCCATGCAGGAACGTATCGCTGCGGTAGAAACAGCAATTGAGAGGATAGATAAGAAAATAGTTGAGAAGATGGACAAGCAGCAAAAGGAGATCATGGAAACTCTTCAAAATCTTCAAGTGGCACCAGTGCGAATCAAAGCCTCTGGGTCCAGAGGTGGACACCTCCCGGCTAGGGGAAGAGAACAGACTTCACGGATCGATCTATGGTATTTCTTGGTTGACCATGGGGAAGATATGAGACGGTGGGACAGGAAACCTACCCATGCCCTGGCAGCCCGGGTACAAGAATTGAAGGAGAACGAGAAAAGAAAATCAGCAAAAGTAAGTGCAGTGCCAGTCTCCCAAGGATCTGACCCACTAGAGGGAACCTCCAAAATGTACCCATCACTAAAGAGTTGTTGTCACTGCAACGGCTGTTAGAGGGGCCCTGCCTCTGGCCAGGTAGAGGCACGGGACAACCGTGTCTATTGGACTGTGTGGATCCGGTGGCCTGGCACATCAGACCCACAAAAATACGAGGCTTTAGTTGATACTGGCGCTCAATGTACGTTAATGCCATCAGGACATGTGGGCCCGGAAACTGTTGCTATTTCTGGGGTGACTGGGGGATCTCAAGAGCTGACTGTGTTGGAAGCTGAAGTGAGCTTGACCGGGAAAGACTGGCAAAAACACCCCATTGTTACTGGTCCGGCCGCCCCATGTATCCTGGGAATTGACTACCTCAGAAATGGCTATTTCAAGGATCCAAAGGGACATAGATGGGCTTTTGGAATAGCTGCTGTAGAGACAGAAGAGATTAAACAGCTAAAGTCACTGCCAGGTCTCTCTGAGAGTCCTTCTGCTGTCGGATTGTTGAAGGTTGAGGAACAACGGGTGCCAATTGCCACCACAACAGTGCATCGTCGACAATACCGAACGAACCGTGACTCTGTGGTTCCCATCCATAAGATGATCCGAGAACTGGAGCACCAAGGGGTGATTAGTAAGACTCACTCACCCTTCAACAGCCCCATTTGGCCTGTGCGTAAGTCTGATGGAGGATGGAGATTAACTGTGGACTATCGTGGCTTGAATGAGGTTACTCCACCGCTAAGCGCCGCTGTGCCAGACATGTTAGAACTTCAGTATGAACTGGAATCCAAGGCAGCGAAGTGGTACGCCACGATTGATATTGCTAATGCGTTCTTCTCCATTCCTCTAGCTGCAGAGTGCAGGCCACAGTTCGCCTTCACCTGGAGGGGCGTGCAATACACCTGGAACCGATTGCCCCAGGGGTGGAAACATAGTCCCACCATCTGTCATGGACTAATTCAAGAAGCACTAGAGAAAGGTGAGGCTCCAGAACATCTGCAGTATATCGACGACATCATTGTGTGGGGGGGACACAGCAGAAGAGGTTTTTGAGAAAGGAAAGAAGATCATCCAGATTCTCTTGGAAGCTGGGTTTGCAATCAAACAGAGTAAAGTTAAGGGACCTGCCCAAGAAATACAGTTCCTGGGAGTGAAGTGGCAAGACGGACGTCGCCAGATTCCAACAGAAGTTATCAACAAGATCACAGCAATGTCTCCACCGACCAGCAAGAAGGAAACACAAGCATTCTTGGGTGCCATAGGTTTCTGGAGGATGCATATCCCGGAATACAGTCAGATCGTAAGCCCTCTCTACTTGGTAACCCGCAAGAAGAATGATTTCCACTGGGGCCCTGAACAACAGCAAGCTTTTGAGCAGATTAAGCGGGAGATTGCTCATGCTGTAGCCCTTGGACCGGTCAGGACAGGACCAGACGTGAAGAACGTGCTCTACTCTTCAGCCGGGAATAACGGTCTTTCATGGAGTCTTTGGCAGAAAATGCCTGGCGAATCTCGAGGCCGACCACTTGGATTCTGGAGTTGAGGCTACAGGGGATCTGAAGCCAAATACACTCCAACAGAGAAAGAGATCTTAGCTGCTTATGAAGGAGTTCAAGCTGCCTCAGAGGTAATTGGAACAGAAACTCAGCTCCTCCTGGCACCCCGATTACCAGTGCTAAGGTGGATGTTCAGTGGGCGGGCTGCCCCCACACATCATGCTACTGATGCTACCTGGAGCAAATGGGCTGCTCTTATCACACAACGCGCCCGTATTGGGAAACCAAATCGCCCTGGGATCCTGGAAATCATCACGAACTGGCCTGAAGGTGAGAACTTTGGTTTAGCAGATGAAGAGGAAGAAGAACAGGTAACACGTGCAGAGGAAGCGCCACCATACAATCAGTTGCCAAAAGAAGAAGTACGCTATGCCCTTTTTACGGATGGTTCCTGCCGCATTGTGGGGACAAATCGAAGATGGAAAGCAGCCGTGTGGAGCCCCACACGACAAGTTGCAGAAGCTATTGAGGGAAAAGGTGGATCAAGTCAATTTGCAGAACTCAAAGCTGTCCAATTGGCTTTGGACATTGCTGAACGAGAGAAGTGGCCGAAGCTTTACCTCTATACTGACTCTTGGATGGTGGCCAACGCATTGTGGGGATGGTTAGACCAATGGAAGAAAGCCAATTGGGAACGCAGAGGGAAACCCATCTGGGCTGCAGATATATGGCAAGATATCGCCACCCGTGCAGAGAAGCTGATCATGAGAGTCCGTCATGTGGATGCACACGTGCCCAAGGATCGAGCCAATGAGGAACATCACAACAACGAACAGGCAGACCGAGCTGCACAAGTCAAGGTGTCACCGATAGATCTGGATTGGCAGCATAAAGGAGAGTTGTTTCTGGCTCGATGGGCCCATGATGCCTCAGGCCATCAGGGCAGAGATGCTACTTATAGATGGGCACGAGATCGAGGGGTGGATTTAACCATGGATGTTATCTCTCAGGTTATCCATGATTGTGAGACATGTGTTGCCATCAAACAGGCTAAGAGAGTGAAACCTTTATGGTATGGTGGACGTTGGGATAAGTATAAATATGGAGAGGCCTGGCAGGTTGATTATATCACCCTGCCGCAGACCCGCCAAGGTAAGCGCTATGTGCTCACCATGGTGGAAGCAACTACCGGATGGCTGGAGACATACCCAGTTCCTCACGCCACTGCTCGGAACACCATTCTAGGTCTGGAAAAGCAAGTCTTGTGGCGACATGGCACTCCAGAACGGATTGAGTCAGATAATGGAACTCATTTCAAGAATAGTTTAGTTACCACGTGGGCAAAGGAGCACGGCATTGAGTGGGTGTACCATATCCCCTACCATGCACCAGCTGCCGGGAAGGTTGAACGGTGTAATGGACTGTTGAAAACCAATTTGAAGGCATTGGGTGGGGGGACTTTCAAACATTGGGACCAACATTTAGCAAAGGCTACATGGTTGGTCAACACTAGAGGCTCTGTCAATCGAGCCGGCCCTGCCCAGTCAGAATTCCTTCATACTGTAGATGGAGATAAAGTCCCTGTGATCCACCTGAGAGGTATGTTAGGGAAAACTGTTTGGGTTAAACCTGTCTCGAGTAAAGGCAAGCCCATTCGTGGGATTGTCTTTGCTCAAGGATCTGGTTGCACTTGGTGGGTGATGCAGGAAGATGGAAAAACACGATGTGTACCTCAAGGGGATCTTATCTTTGGATGAGTTGTTCATATTCTATGTGACTATCTGTATATGTATATAGTTGAAAATATGTATGTATAAATTTAAGTCTGATTGTTGGCATGGAAGAAAAATTCGGGGTGGATAATGTTGTGGTTTGGGATTTTTCCGAGGAATTTTTCTTCTTTTTGCCAATAAAGGGAATTTCAGCAGACGCGAGGGGGGATGGGGGGAGGACGTTTCCGGGGAAACCGGGACAGAGGTCGTGACGGGACATCCGTTTTCCTCTCGGACGGCAGTGGCGACAACGGCAGCGGCAGTTCCTGAGTGCATGCGGTTTGCAAGCTCTGAAGGAAAGATCACGGGTCATCTGAATCTTCCACAACTCCGGCAGAACTCGCACTAAGTTTCCATCTCCCTCCCCCGCTCTTCCCCGGCTGCGGGGGGGCCGCGCTTTCCCCGTGCAGGGCAGCGACTGCTCGCCAGCTCTTAAAGAGACCTGCATCGCAAGATTTTGGGTACAGGACTCAATCTATTTCTTAAGACTTTTAGGTTTTAGTTGTGATTAGTGTTGATCCTGTTTTGTATACACATATATTTGTAGCTAAGAACTGTTATCTCTTCTATTCAATTTTTTTTTCCCTGATTAAAGATCTTTAATATCTGATAACATATCTTAGTTTTCATCTAAACTAAGACACTCAGGTTGATGTTACTTGATCTCTCCCACAGAAGAGCTTTGTTGATTGAAAGAAATGCACTAGAGATCAGGACTGTCTGCCAGCACTTTGTTGCAGTGAAAGGCAAGTGTTAGCGGAGAGAGGCCTATGAAGCAAGCTTTTCCCCAAAGTTAACCAATGTTTGACTGAATAAATGCTTGTCAAAACCAAGAATGTTCATCCAAAGCAATCCTTCTGCAGATCATGCTTTTTATTAATTTTTGTGGGGATATGCAATTTTCTTAATACATACAAAGGATTCAAATGGAGGTTACACTTTTTTATTATATGAAGATCCCATTAATCTCAGTGAATAAGAACCAAAAAAACTTTACCAACTGAATTTGTTCATATGCTTATTTTTTGTACACAGAACAACATAATTTTTCCCCTGCTTGCCTTGATAGGTAACTCAGTGTTCAAATTCCATTACGTTATATGAAATCGATCGCTAACTACCAAGGGAAGACCAGATGGCAGCATGACAGAAGTACCAGATGTCCATTTCTGCATCTTTTATATGGATTGAGATACCCAGAAACAGAAATTTCTTCTAGAAACACTAGAAGAGTTCATCACTCATATTTTAAAATTCAGAACTTTTCTCTGATATTGAAGACTGTGAGGGTCGGACAGTTTGCCCAGAGAAGGTCATCTAGTCCACCCCCCCTGCAGTGAGCAGGGACCAGGGAAGCTGTAGATGCCCCCTCCCTAGAGGTGTTCAGGGTCAGGTTGGATGAGGTTTTGAGCAACCTGATCGAGCCGAAAGTGTCCCTACCCATGGCAAGGCGGGTTGGAACTGGATGAACTCCAACCCAAACCATTCTATGATTCTATGACTATACTTCTATATCGTTGTCAGTACACCAGAAATTGAATGCAGGTCATTGGCAAACATGCCAGCTGTGGGCAGTCATATTCCAAAACTGAGGTGGCCAGACAAACACCTGGAGCTACAGACAAATTTCAGTTCAAGTATCTTGTGTTGCAAATGCTCATTCTCTGGGTGGTATTACGGCTTAATCTTGTGGGAAGAGCTGGCAAATATTACTGGAATGAAGACTGCAGAGGAGGAAGAGGATGTTTACATTTTCCCCTGTGTTCACTAATAGCTTTCAATTAAGAAATTCAAACAAGTGACTCTATTTTCTTTCAAGTCCAGCTTATTGAGGTTTGTTTAATATTTTGTTAAAATAGGTCATTTCTAGCTCGGTTGGAACTTCAGATCTTTTGTTCTGAAATCCCTTTCTTAAACTGCTGTAGTTTTCTGGCTTAAACAATTTGTCTGGAAGACAAGTACCTGGTACACTCCTGCCATGTAGCTTTTCTCTGCGATTTTGCACTGAAAATCAAAACCAAGAGTTAAATGCATTATAAAATAGTTTTGTTTTTTTCCTTTATAGACTAAAACACATGGTTTTAAACATTAAAAGAAGAAAACCTGGAAATCTTAATTGTGCACCTGCTGTACATAAAAATTCTAGGTTTATTTCAGAAGTGTTGATATTTTGGCAACATTCCATATTGTTCATTTCAGACTTCTGATCTTGGACTGAAGATTTACAAAGATGGACTGACTTGGTTTTTTTTTTTTTTTTTTTTTTTGGAGTGGCTTAGATGTTATTTGGAGGTTTGGAAGAAGGACATAACTAGGGATTGATATCACTGAAATAATCCAGCTAGGAGTGTCAGGAAGCTAATTATTACACCCTAAAAGCAGCACTTTATAGCTCAGCTTCCTTTATTTTCTGAAATGCCCTGGACTGAAAGAGACCTTCTAAGCCATTTTTTGTACAGAGATGGCAGTATCTGAAATATAAAGTTTGGAAACAGTTATGAAAATACTTTGTTCTTTCAATGGAATATATGCTACAGGAGGAACAATACCATCTCCACAAATAAGGGTATGGCATTTCTAATTGCTTTTTAAAAAAATTTGAGTACTTGGCCTCTGCCTGACTTCTGGAATTTGGGCACTAGAAAATAATTGTTGTGGAGTAAATCAGTATCAGCTACTTTGCAGTGACTGCCTGGTACAGAAAATGCATTTTAGACTTTTCACAGCATTCAGGAGAACAACTTTGTTAATGTCTGGATATACATGAGCAATTTGTGGCTCCATCACTGATCGAAATACTCAGGAGAGCCTAAATTTTCAGTTAGAGGGTAGACTGAAAAAGGACAACAGCTGTTTTAAGCTAAACTTGTGCTGTAAACCTTGACATCATTGTTCTGTTTTTAGCTTAATAAATTGACCATGAAACGTAGAAATCCAAGGAGGCACATTTTAAGTGAACTCTTGCAATGGATGTTTCTCATGGGATAACTTTCTCTTGCTGGGCAACTATGTCCTTGGCCCTTCTCATACAAATGTAAATCAGAAATAGTGGTTGTGAAGTCTATGAAATACAGCAGCGTGAAAAGTTAGGAGATCAAAGCTTTGTCTTGATGCTGTCAATTTGGTTTGCCTTTATCCTTTTTTTGTTTAAGAAGGTACTTCTGGAGATAGATGTTCCCAAAGATGGAATTATATTGACCATACCTTAACAAAATCAACTTGTTTTTATTTTACTGAGATGAGTGCAGCTGTAGCAAAGGTGGACTTGGCTTTGTGTTGATCTGTTGTAAATAATCTTACTTCTTTCTGGAAAAAGTCTCCTCTCCTTATGGGAGGTAGCTTTCATCCATCTGCTCCTTCCACTGCCAGGCTTAGCCTCTTTTTCTCTGCAGTTCCCTGATGTCTAGTAATTTCTTCCATCCAGGATCTCTGCAGGAAGCAGATGATGCACTGTGTGCTGAATGGTCAGGCGGATACAGAAGACAACGGTCTGTGGGCGCTGTGGCAGTGAAACCCAAGGCGTGATGGCCATTCTAGAACAGGCTGGATTCAAACCTTTCACTGAGAATATTAGCTGGCAGCAGCTCTGCCTGCTGTATGGAGCCAAGGGTATAACAGTAGGAAAATGAAGAATGAGAGAAAGACAAAGCCTACATTCCTCTGCCTTTAAGGAGTAAAAGTTATCTTTGGATGGACTTCAAGGTCATCCAAAATTCAGTGGTGGTGGTGAAACATTCAATCAAAACAGACGTAGATCAATGTTTACACCTTCTTCTAAAAGAACAAGAGTTGTTTAGGATGCTAACATCATATCTATATGACCCAATCAAAGTGTCATGGTCCTTTCCCTGGCCCCAAGGCCAGCCCACAGCCTGTGCCAGAGAGTGCTGAGCTGTTCAGCAGTGTGGATGGATGACTGGGTCCCAGTGACCATGAATGGGCACTGCTGGAAGTATGAGTGTAGATAATGGTCTGAGGTGTGTTTTCAGCATATGGGCACTGCTGGAAGTATGAGTGTAGATAATGGTCTGAGGTGTGTTTTCAGCATATTTCTACCAATGTGTAACACAGACACACGTTTCTAAAGTGAAAGTTGGCTATTTTGTTTCTCTGATAATATTTGCTTCAGTTCCCATTACGCTTCTTCCTCTTTAGGTACTGTTTTAGAAAAGGCTTTGTTGCCACCACCCATAGCATTTGAACTGTGAAGTCAGGCAGAGGAATTCAGAAGAATTTACCCAGCTTCTGATCTTTCACAGGAAAAGGAGGAATAAATCAGGCTTTTTCTTCGTGTGAGTGAAAGAGGCAAGAAGGGCCTGAATCTGACAAAGTAAATTTATTTTTAAAAAGCAAGTTTCTAAACCACACCAGTTACCTGCAAATTCATGATTCCCTTCCAGCAGTCTCTGAAAATCCATGATGCCTACAAGCATCACTACCATTGCTCAGCTAAGTGCTCAGGGAAAGCCAACACAACCAAAACAATATTGTGAAGCATGTGGTCATATTATTATTCATGCTGTAAATAAGATCAGGAACTATGGCTTACACAGATCACCTGATCTGGAGTAAAATAGCAATGCATAATTAGTGAGGGAAATTAAGACTAGTGGCTAGGTGCATCTACCATACACAGATCTGATTAGGCTCCGTCATATCCCTGAACAATGGGCAGAGTGTTATTTGCTGAACGCACACCAAATGGTTTCCCACAGAAGCCAGTAAAATACTTCTAATGTTGCTAACAAACTTAAATATTTATGTATTTTCCTAATACTCTTTGGAGAACAATCTGTCTTTTTATTAGGGCAGGGTGTCTGCGGCAGCAGAATTGCTAACGGTGACAGGGGCTGCCAGACACTGCTGCTGTGCAGGCACGTACTGAGCACGGTTTGCGGGAAGATTGCTTACTGAAGTGATATCTAACTGCCTCTGCACATGAGCCAGATGGCCAGTTTTCTGGGGTATGTGTCGAATCAAATTTCAGAGGTTTTGTGGAAACAAGAAACGTTTTGCCTGCAGCTCCGGATGCAATGAAGGGCTGGGGTGATGCACACGCCCTCGTGATGCACCAGTCCTGGCCACCCTCTGCCACAATTCATGCCTCTGCCCATCAGTCTCCTAACACTTCACTGCATTTGTCTGCATCGCCACGGCGAAGAGACAAATCTTATTATTGCAGAGGGAGGCCAGTGATTTTCTCTGAACATCCTGTGAGTGGTGAAGCCAATGCTGCCTGCGCTGTGCCCAGCGTGAGACAGACAAGGGACCAGCTGCCCAGCGCAGGTCTGTGACGCCTTGGCCATGCTTGTGCAGGGCACACCAGCCAAGAAGGTGATGGCAGGAGCGAGATAGTGCTGCTCCTTCCTCAGGGATGTCGTGGGAATGATTTACATTATTCCTGTCTCTGTATGGTTCTCAGTCACCCACAGACAACCTTTATAAGTACAGTGTAAAACACTGTAAGAACTTGTGTGTGTGTACATATATATACATGTGTCCTGGGCTGCATCAAACGAAGCATGGCCAACAGGTCAAGGGAGGTGATTCTGCCCCTCTTCTCTGCTCTTGAGAGACCCCACCTGGAGAAATGCCTTCAGTTCTGGAGCCCTCAGCACAGGAAGGACGTGGATCTGTTAAGAGTCCAGAGGAGGCCACGAAGATGATCAGATGGCTGGAGCTCCTCCCATACGAGCACAGGCTGAGAGAGCTGGGATTGTTTAGCCTAGAGAAGAGAAGGCTGTGGGGAGACCTCATAGCGGCCTTTCAGTACTTAAGGGGGGTACAGGAAAGCTGGGGAGGAGCTCTTTATCAGGGAGCACAGTGATAGGATGAGGGCTAATGGTTTTAAGCTGAAAGAAGGGAGATTTAAATGAGATATTAAGAAGAAATTTTTTGCTGTGAGGGTGGTGGGGCACTGGCACAGGTTGTCCAGAGAAGTCATGAAAGCCCCATCCCTGGAGGTGTTCAAGGCCAGGTGGGAGGAGGCATTGAGCACCCTGATCCAGTGGAAGGTTTACCTGCCTGTGGCAGCGGGATTGTAACTGGATGGGCTTTGAGGCCGTTGCTGACTCAAATAGTTCTGTGATTCTGTGATATATATATGGAGGGGGCTACAGGAAAGCTGGGAAGGGACTTTTTACAAGGGCAAGGAGTGATAGGACAAGGCTTTAAACTGGAAGGGGGAAGATCTAGATTGGACATCAGGAAGAAATTCTTCACGCTGAGGGTGGGGAGGCCCTGGCACAGGTTGCCCAGGGAAGCTGTGGGTGCCCCCTCCCTGGAAGTGTTCAAGGCCAGGCTGGATGGGGCCGTGGGCTGGTGGGAGGTGTCCCTGCCCATGGCAGGGGGTGGAACTGGATGGGCTTTGAGGTCCCTTCCAACCCAACCCGTTCCATGACGTACAAATACAAGCACACACACACACGTACCTCACCCTCCTCCCCCCACGGCCCCCCAACGGCTTCCCAGCAACCAGGGCTGCACGAACCGCTTCTTCCAGGCACCCCCGGCCATGTCGGTCCCTCCCCCCGGCTCCGCCTCCCGCCCGGCCCCGGGCACAGACGGGCGGGGCGGTGCCGGCGTGGTCCCGGCGGCGCGGGGCTGGGGAGGCGGTGCGGTGACCTTGGCGAGCAGAGCCGCCACCGGGCGCGCTGGGCGGGGAGAAGGCCGAGATGGTGGAGGACGGCGGCGGCGGCGAGGAGGAGGGGGAGAGCGCGGAGATGCCGGCGGCCGCGCCCGCGCTGCAGGACTGCAATGGGTTCCTCCCCGGCGAGGAGGCGCGGGGCGGCGGGCGGCGGGCGGCTGAGGCTGGAGGTGAGGCTGGAGCCGAGGCTGAAGCCATGCTGGCAGCGGGCTGCGTGAGGATGGAGACGCGCCTGTCGCGGCGGCGGCTGGCGGTGCTGGCCGTGTTCAGCCTCTACTCGCTGGTGAACGCCTTTCAGTGGATCCAGTACAGCATCCTCAGCAACGTCTTCGCCGGCTTCTACGGCGTCTCCTTCACCGAGATAGACTGGCTCTCCATGGTGTACATGGTGGCTTACGTGCCGCTCATCCTGCCCGCCACCTGGCTGCTGGACACGCGCGGGCTGCGCCTCACGGCCCTGCTGGGCGCGGGGCTCAACGCGCTGGGAGCCTGGGGCAAGTGCGCCAGCCTGGCCCCTGGCCGCTACCCCGTCACTCTGGCCGCCCAGGCCGTCTGCGCCGTCGCCCAGGTCTTCATCCTGGGGCTGCCCTCCCGCATCGCCTCCGTCTGGTTCGGCCCCACCGAGGTCTCCACCGCCTGCGCCGTGGCCGTGCTGGGCAACCAGGTAGGGGAGGCTGGCAGGTGGGGCGAGGGAGGCTTTGGAGAAGTGAGCTTCCTCAGAGTTCGGTTTGAAAATTAGGTGGGGAAAGCCATTCTTCAAGTCGTGATTACAGGGCGGCCTGGGAGAGGGGAAACATGACAGAGCAGGAGGTGGTCATAGAATCTCTGGGTTAGAAAAGACTTTTGAGATCATCGAGTCCAGCCGTACCTGTCCACTACTAAACCACATCCTTGAGCACTTCATCTACCCATCTTCTAAATACCTCCAGGGATGGGGACTCACCCAGCCTCCCTAGGCAGCCTCTTCCATGTTACATCCCATATCTGTCCCCCGCCAGCCTTGCTTGGGCAGGACCCTGGCTGTGTGGCAGCACAGAGCAGCTTGCACAGTTCTGTCCCCTGCCTGGAGCACATGTGTCCAGACCCTTTCTCAGAAGGTGCCCTGCTCCAGTTTCTCTTCCTCTTGCATTTGGTACCTACCTTGCCTCTTGCTTTTGGTATCTTGGCTGACTAAATCCACCCCCAGCTGGAGGAGATAACATATGTGAACTTTGATGGAGAGCCCCAGTGCCAATGTGTATTAGTTCCTGCTTTCTAAAATATGGCCTTGAATCACTGAGTGCCAGTAGTCAGTGTGCTGACAACTCCTGAAGTTTTCTGTAGCCCTGTCATAGTTCACATCTCTGCAGGGAACTGATGACTGAGTCAGAGAGCTGGAACAGGCCTGTCTGAAAGCACTGGCGAAGGTACGATGCTGCTGATTTTTTTCCTCCCATGCCCTAGTTCTCATCCCCTGCCACTGTCTCTGCTTTTTGGTGGCAACAAAATCTGAAGATTCCTGTCAACATCACTGGCACAGGGTCATAGGTACAGTTTGATTAAGGTAACACGGGTTTTGTTTTCCCTCGTGTGTGAGTCTAATGCTTTTATATTTGTGCACTTTGGATTATTACAGCAGTAATATTAGCGTCACATATTTACAGTTAGGGTTGGTCATTATCTCATACCTCTCTGGTTGCAGTTTTCCCAGTGCTTTTCTGAAACATTTTTTTTACATCGGAGTCTTCCAGTGGACAAGACAGTTGTCCTTTTTGAACTGAAGACTTTGGGGTTGTTGATTGGTTATTTTAGCAGATGAGCAAAAATTTTGCATCTGCATCCCAGAATCAGTTTAAAGATTTCTTTGGCAGCTAAATTTCCACTCTTTCTGACATGCACAAGTCCTCCCAGTAGCAAGAGTTACTGGGATTTCAGTTCTGCAGTACAGGGCCAAGGATCCAGCTGGGAGTCTGAAACAGATGCTTTGCTTGGATGCTGAAATGAGAGGGTTGAAGTGGGGAAAGACGGGAGCAGGAGTGAAGGGATTGTGTGGGAAGGAACCAGGAGAAAGATGGACAAGGAAAACAAGAGCAGAGGTGTGAACAAAATAAACCTTAGTTATTTCTCCAGAAACTAGGACTGATGTTAGCATGCTGCAATGCTTGATGATCCTCTGCCAGGGAAATACCTGAGAAATGCACTGACAATATGTCTTTCGTCTCACTCTGGCTGTCACGTGCAAAGGAAAATGGCTTATTCTGCAGCTGTGCTGCACCCTGCCAGCTCAGAGCTGTGTGCTGGGTAGGTCTTGAGATCCCAGTCCTGCCTGTGACCCAAAGTTTTTGCTTTCTTAAAAGAACCTCTCAAAAGGTAGATTAAAAGAGTGACAAAATGACAAATTAGACACTTAGAAGTGATGCTGTCTCTATATCCCAGTGCAGCTCACTTCCGCATTACAATACCGTCTCAACGTACCTGTTTCATTGCAGAAGGTGAACTGTGTGCAGAATCAGGTGGCTACAACAACTGGGCTGTTGGTCATCTGATTTCTTATCAGATACATCACATGACTTCAGAGCTACAGCAAACAGGGCTGGGACTGCAAACAGGGGAGGGATAGAGGGGTTATCAAAAATCAGATTGCACCTGTTAACCTCTTGAGATGCTGGTCATTTGCAATTGAAGCAGCAGTCACTGGGAATTCAGTGATGTACCTGTGAAGGGTTCTTAGGGGTGCCAGATTTCCACAAGTATCTAGCATCTTAAACTGGGCACACCAGGGTCATAGGAACTCTTAAGTCCTTCTGGCCTTACCCTCTTTAGATATAGGTGAAAAATGGTATCACTTGACTTTCTTGGAATACTGTGGGTACTGTATTGGCTCACATTGGGGAGGAAAAAACATACCTTAAGAAGAAGAGTAATTGCATACTCAGTTCATATTTGTAGCATTCATCTACTGAAGGGTGAGGATAAAAAGAGACAGGTTCTTCAGGTGAGCACTGGAAACTGCAGTGGAAAAAAAGGCAGAAAACCTGTCATCGGGCACATTCACAAAGGGCACTTTGTGAGCGCATTGGCGCACCTTTAATTTGAGTGCTTTCTGAGTGTTTGACTTGCTGCTCTAAGAGTCTTTGGCACTCTTTTTGTTTTATTTTTTTTACTTGAAGTAGCTGCAGGTTTTCTTGGTCAAAAAAAAAATGTACTAACACTTTGAAATGGAAGTTTAGTTTTAAAGGAGCAGCAAAGAGGAGTTGGATAGTAGTCCAAGACTGTTGTTCCTTCCTGTTTTAAAATGCTTTATATATACCCAAAACTTCAGTCTTGTTTTTTGTCTCTTTTTAGTACAAAATCAATTGCAACATTGGAATTAATTTCAGATACAAGCCCACTACTACTTTATTTTGTGATTTTTCTTTATTTCCTTAGAAACAATTGCAGATGTCGGTTTTGGTTTTGTGTTTCTTAATAAGGATGCTCCCTTTCTCTCACTCTTCTCTGCTCATATCAGTTCTGGAATAAACTTCCCATGTCGGTCTTTGTTACTGTAGTGGCAGTATTGTGACATCAAGTGGAGCATTTTGGTTTAGAAGAAGAGTGTTTCTACAAGAGTAGCTGGAGCCTTCTGACATTTCTAGGCCTTCAGGTGCAGGATGATCAGTACAAATTTATGTGCATGCACAGTATTTTCCTGTGAAACATCCTTCTGCAAAAAACCATCCTTAATGCTTAGCTGTTAAATGTGCTATATACTAGGTGTAGTACTGTAATTTAGAAATGAAAAGGTTAAAACTTGACTTGTGGAAGATCTGATTGTGAAATGTCATTGAGAGCAAATGGCTCAGAAGTATGATACGAAAGGAACGCTTTTCCTTCATAGTTTTAATAATGTGTATTGCAATATAAATTCTGAATTCTACCTGGTAAGGATTTGCACTTCTGTTAATTTTTGTGTTCGCGGGCAGATGATTTTTAATATGCTTTTCTTGCTTTACAGCTTGGCACTGCAATTGGCTTTTTGTTGCCGCCTGTTTTGGTTCCAAATACACCTAATGATATCAATTTAATGGCACATAACATCAGCATCATGTTCTACGGAACAGCGATAGTTTCCACACTTTTGTTCTTCTTAACAGGAGTTGGTAAGTGTTTTGTTCTTGTAATTGAAATGGTGACCATAGAGAGTGTTTACAGCATTTCATTTTGACCATCTGATTTTGCTCACAGTAGTTGTGGTTACATTTTCTCAGATTTGCTGATGCTCACATATCTGTCGTACCGCGGTTAAGCAATAACCAGTTAAGTGTGTGTTGTGCTTCACATAGAACAGCCCCTCTCAAGATACTCAGCTTGCTTAGCCTTTTTGCTACCAGCACAGGGATATTATGATATAATGATTTCTCTCTGTTATTCTTATAATTCAGATATGACAGTCTAGAGACGTTACAGATGAAGTCTGTCTTTGACCATATGGTGGTAGCAATGAGATTGACCAAATAATTAGCACATCCTAATGTGGCCGTAACTTTATTCTTCCATGAGAAAATCTAGAATATTTTTTTTCATTAAAGTATTAAAACCCACAAATCAATCTTCTGAAATTCATCAGACTGAAACACTTCAAAAAGAAAAAGCATTAGTCTAGTAAAGACAAATCAAGATTTTTCCTTCTTCTTTTTCCCCAGTGTTTGAAGAAAAGCCCAAATACCCTCCTAGTCACTCTCAAGCAGTCCTGCAGACCATGCCTCCTGAGGATTACTCCTACAAGCAGTCGATTATTAACTTGTTCAAAAATATTCCATTTGTACTTTTGCTGATCAGTTATGGTAAGTGATGCTGTCTGGCTGTGGTCTGGCAGAACAGTTGAATGTGTGCTGAAAGCACATTGATTTCTAGTTGTTGTGGTGGTTGTTTATGGGGGGGCAAGACTGTCAAGCATTTACTTATCCAGCAGCCAGTACTGGAAAATCCCATAGAATTCAAAATACTGTTTGTAGGTCTGGTGAAGAGATCTTACCTGGTAGATAAAAGGTGTTGCCTCGGACATGAGGCTTAATTTTCAGAAGATTAATTCTGTGGTAGCAGATCTGTGTGGCTACACCTGAAATGACTGAAGCTCTTCTTTTGGCACTGCAGGTATTATGACTGGGGCATTTTATTCTGTCTCCACGTTATTAAACCAGATGATAGTAACTCATTATGAGGTAAGTTTCTTGGATCTTCTTTGTATTTTCTGTTTACTGTACATTTGCAGAGGTGATGTTTATTATTATGTAGGTGCTATGTGTGCTCAGATGTTTGGTTTCCTTTATACCCCCCTGCAGTTTCTTGCACCATACAGCTATGGGAGTCATAGGAATGTTTGTTTGTGCTTATGACTGCCAAGAGGTCTGAACTTGACTCTGAGTGGAAGCAAGTTATTAATGAGCACCATATAAATATTTGTTGAAAGGGAGAAGAAGTGAACGCTGGGAGAATTGGCTTGACACTGGTGGTGGCAGGAATGGTGGGTTCGATTATTTGTGGTTTGTGGCTGGATTACACTAAAACATACAAGTAAGTGTGGGTAGGCATGTATGGGGTTAGGGGTAGGAGAGCGGTGCAATTGCATTAGAAAAATACTGCAATGTAAGGGCTGAAATGAACTGATGATAAAATGCAGTTCATCTCTGATCTTTTGATGGCCTTGATGGAGACTAATTTTTGAGGCTACAGCAAAAAGTTTGAGATTCTTACTGGTTCTTGGCCAAAAGAAATGAGAGAGAAGAATGCAAAGATGTAAAGAGGTTTTTCCATCTACTCCTGTCTCTTCAGGAGTGTAAGGTTAACAAAGAAAGCACTCTATGTCCTACATACAGTGGCCAGGTAGACCAGTGAAATCCTTCTCCTAGAAAAGCATAAGGGGTCAAACCTACTCTGCATTGTTTTGTAAAATGGACAGTCAATGTTGGTTTTTTTTTTCATACTACTCTTAGTCCTATTAGAAAGCATAACATTTACTTTAATTCAGGGGAGGACCATGGAGCAGAACTGTGTTCTGGGGTGGGAGCTCCAGGGTCCATCATCCATTGTGTGGTGCCCCCCAGGAGCGAGCAGTGCCCTGGAGCACTGCTTGCGGTATTCTCCCCTGTGACTCTCAGTACATAATGTGCAAGAGCTCTAGAAATTTAATGGATGTTAATGCAATAGATTGGTGCATGTGTTTTGGCTTGTACGTGCTATGTGCTTTAATATTTTGGATGACATCCCTTATTCCACATTTAAAATAAATAGAACATTGTAATGAGGTTTGTTTCCCTTGCTGCTTAGGCTGACTTATTGCTAATAGTGTGCGAATTGGCTGCTGATATATTGTATAATGGGCAGTGCTGCACATTGGCCAAAAGGTACAACTGTGGAGAACTAAAATAGTCTTAAGGTAATAGTGTCTGCTGTAATTGTCCAATCTTTGAGAGTCTGAGTAAGTCTCTTTAGCTGTGAGTGAAGCAGCCGTATTACCAAGGCAGTAAAGAGTTTGGGAAGGGATGCGTTCTGGTTACATGACACATTTGAGTCAGAATGACATGAAGCAAATTTTATAGCTGTAGAATGGCAGTTGTTAGAGAGTAAGTAATGTTTATGATACTCTTCCATGCTTCAACAGTGTGCCATGACCTTATACTAACAGTGTTGTTATGTTTTTTCGGTTGGGTTTTAGGCAAACTACTTTGATTGTCTACATTCTTTCTTTCATTGGGTTGCTGGTATTTACTTTCACCCTGGACCTTGGATACCTTATAATAGTTTTCGTGACTGGAGGAGTACTTGGGTGAGCAATTAAAGAGGACCTGAAAACTTACTGCAGTTCAGTTCAGAAACAATATGTAACTGTTTTAACTAGATAATTCTACTGTATATTTTGTCACCATGTTCTCAACCTGTGCATATAGGGTTTACTAGGGTTTCACCTCCTGTTACATCAGAATAAATCTAAAGTAACTCACTTTTCAGTGAATTTTCATTTAACACTTTTATGGACCTAACAGAAGTCTGTATGTTGCCAGTTTGGTTCCAGTTCAAAAAACTGTCTGCAGTTAATTTGAATCTTTCTGTTGACAAGTGGATAAATGATTAGAGTTTAACTGAGCAAATCTAGAAAGACTAGTTTCTGTGCATTTTGTTTAATCTATGTTTTGATACCCAAGCAAAGTCCTGAGTCTGTATTTGCTCAGAAGAGCATGAGCACTTCTCATAGATACACGATCTAAAAGCCCCAGAAGGTGCTGAGGGAATAGTGCTGTATCCAGACACGGCAGACAAGGTTGAGACAGAAATGTCTAGAAAGTTCCAGTTTAAAAACCAGTCAATCAACCCCAACTGCATTAAGCCCCTGCTCTTTCTGTCACCCATCGGTCCCCTCAGCTTCTTCCACAGCAGCTTCTAGCAGACATTCCAGTGTCCAGCCGCACTCCATACTGATGGTCTCTTTTTGTCCTCCAGCATAGATGTTTGGACTGATCAGTGATGTTCTTGCATGTCTTTCATTTGAAAGCAATTGGCTTCAATTATGGAGCAGCTTGTGGACTGGTCAGAGAAGGTTGTTTCATATGTATGGAGTGGAGTGCAGGTGGTTAGGGGATACAGGACAAATATGTCAGAACGTCTTTGTCCTAAAAAGAGAGATGTATGGCTAGCATTGTTGGATGAGGTCAGGGGAATGAAGCAGGCAACGAAAGTATAGAATCGTATTAGGTCATGAAAACGGACAGTTCATAATACTGGTTAATTCATTATACCACCTGTTTATGTTTGATTTTCTTAGCCATAGTAATAGATGAAGGCCACATCTGTCATCCTCTTCCTCTCCTCTTCAACAGGTTCTTCATGACTGGCTATCTCCCACTTGGGTTTGAATTTGCTGTGGAAATTACATACCCAGAGTCTGAAGGCACTTCCTCAGGACTCCTTAATGCATCAGCACAGGTTATATAATTTTATTTCTTTAAACAGAGTAATGTTCATAAGGGCCACTCTGCTTGAAACTAAGAAGGCTGTTTTAGACTTGGCTGCTAAGTTTCTGTTGTGTTCCTGTAGTCTTTAATTTTTTAAAATTTGGTTTCTATAAGATGCGAACTGAAACTTTGCAAGGTAAAGTGATTATTCTTTTCTGTGTAAGCCTGATGAAGTGATTTGTTTGTTTTTAGATATTTGGAATTGTCTTTACACTTGTTCAGGGAAAACTCACGACAGACTACAGTCCTCGTGCAGGAAACCTCTTCCTTTGTGCTTGGATTTTTGTGGGCATTATCTTAACAGGTAATGAATCAGAAATATAGGTAATGATTTCTCTTTAATCTAAAAAATGTAGAGAGTTTTTTTAGATAGTGAATTTCTGGGTAGTTTTGAGACATCTCAGACATCTAGGATTTAAATATGTCGCTTTGTGTCTGGGCTGACAGAAGTTATAAATGCAGGGTTCGGGAGGGGTTTTTTTCTTTTATTTTTCGCTTTAAATACTTGCTGCGTTCACACCCTTTGTTTCAAGGATGATGTTGCTAGTATGTGGACAGTCATCTGTCACTCGTTTCTTGGGTCATGTCTTGAATTTAAGGCAGATGTTTGTCTCCGCAGTGTGATACTAAATGTCAACAAATACATAAATGGAGGCAGTTTGCAGCTTTCCAAATGCAAGAAACTGCTGATGTATTCCTGAACTGTACCAGTGACTTATACATGCTGGTGCTTACAAATGTGCTGAAAGTGCTAAAACCGTTGAGCTTTCCTTCAAGTCCTCATGGTTTAAAAGCTTTTATTGTTATTTTCTGTGTGTGCTTTGTGAGGAGCAAGTTCAAACTGTCAGTAATTCCAAATTGCAAAAGAGCGAATACAGGTATTTTGTATATGTGCTGAAAGCATCTTCCGAGTGCTCGCACTGTGCAAGCATTTCCCATGAAATGTGTGTCACTGCAAAGTTCTGAACCAGCTTTCTCTTTATTTGTTTTTGTTTCAGCCTTAATAAAATCAGATTTGCGAAGACACAATGTGAATTCAGGGATTATGAATTTGGATGTTAAAGCTGTAAGTGGTGACTCTTTCACCGTGACTGAATTACTGTATTTGAGTGCTTGGCTTCTATTGGCATAATACTATTAATAGCAAGAGAGTAATTGACAAAAACTTAGAATATGGCTGTTTCTGTGCTGTTTTGGAACAACAGAGCCACATGGATGCTGCCCTCGGTTATCAGTTTCTCCTCTTAGCTCCCATGAAAGAACTAAAAGACCTTGTGCTCACAGATTTTCCTGAATTTTAGAGTGACTAATATTAATCTTGGATTTTGTCGCTTGAATCTTGTTTTTTTCATGTTTCAGGTAGTAAATTGCAAAGTCTTTTCGTGTGTTGGGTTGGAAGACTGTGGTGTAGATTACATATTTTATTTAAAACACTTGCAGTCTTTTTAAGTGAAGTCAGTGTCTGATGAACAGAAGTCATGCTGCAGTTTCTATACTGTGCTGCATGAAAGAGCTGGATCCATTTTTCTGCTGAGCACCCTCTGAATTTAAATGAAGAATGAGCATTGCACTTTCTGCTGTAGAGGAGGTCCCAAGGCCATGTCTCAACAGCTTTTCCAAATTATCACAGTTCCTAGAAGAAATAAGGCTGTCATTGGAAACTTTTTTCAGTGCTGTGAGTTTTTTGATCATTTGGATCAAGGTTATGACACCGCTTTTTGGATTCAGATACTGCAAGGTCCTCTGTCACGCTTCTTTTTATGCATAGGTGTCTTGCATGTACAGCAGCATTTGGTCATCTGTGACCAGATGCACACTGCTGAAGTCTGCATAACGTTCAGAAACTCCCAGGCTGGTGCTAAATGAGCTAACTCAAACCTGAAACTTGTGCAGCTGTGTGTGTGCAGTATGGCATCCTGTGGGTTACCAGCCTGGGTTGGGGCTGTCTCAGGGGTGTACATGCTCACTGTAGGCAGTGGTCTATGACTTGTCTGTTTTCTGTTATTACCTTGTTAATAAGCCTGCAGTGTTGCTCAGCTTCATTTATGTTAGCTAGGATATAACAAAAGCTTGGAGTCCTCATTCTGATGTTACCATAAATAATTGAGCACTCCCTGTGTTAATAAGGTACAATAATATGTTTATTGTCAATATTCTACTGTGTTTAAATGTAATGAAAAAAAAGCTGAAAGTTAATCTCCATGTGATAAATATCTATATGCACTAAATATATGCTTCAGGGTTATATTAAGAAACTCAGTTTTGTGGGGATTGGGTTTCCCTTTTCTTAATTACAGAGAGAAGAGAAAATAGGGCTTTCTAGAAATTCCTAATTTGGCTAATTAACTACATATATTATTGGAGCCTAACCTAAAATTATCCAATAATTCTTAGGGAGGGAATAGCTTCTGTGGAATAACAGCTTACTTCCTACTTTTGGTTCTCTTCTCCAGGTACCAGTTGACAGTCCTGTAGAACCTGAAAGTACTACATTAAAAATTCAGTCAGCTTTATAAAGTTGAAAGAAGATGACATAGAAACGCACATGTCTGGTTGGATGCTGAACAATATTCATTAGTGTAATCACTGGATTTGTGTGTCTGAGTAGTAAAAATGTGTTTGATGATATTGATGATAGTTGTGCAATGGAAGCTATGATGAAGATGCCTGGTTCATTTTGCCCAAGAGGCAAACAATTCACTTTTGTATGGAATATTTATTTTAACAGTTTTCAAGTTTTGCAGTTTCATTAGTGAAGAACTGTGTGAATGGTCTCCACACTAGGGAGACACGTACCTTCAGGATGCATACTTGAAAAAACCTGGAATCCTGAAGTACAGGTGTGGTGATCAGAAGTATCGAATCGTTTCTTGTTCAGTCTTTGCTAGTGCATTTGAGAAGTCAGAGAATAGATGTCTGCACAGCTGGAGGATGTTCACAAGTTCCTTTTTTTTAAATGTATCTATATTTTTAATATAAGCCAACGGTTCCTTCTGGGAGACTGTCTATAGCACAATACTGAAAACAAAAGATGACTGCAAACATGTATGTTTCATACTGGCATTTGACGTTTCTTTTGCCTTGAAACTTCTTGATAGATATGGGAAGGCAGAGAAAACACTATCTTATAGATTTATTTTAACATTTCCATGGAGTTTTACTCACTAGATAAAGACGTAAAAACATTTCTTATTAAATACAGTAAAAAGGAGGAGAAAGACCTTTGATATCTCTACTGTGAAGTATTTATAGGCAATGGAATGCTACTACACAGGTTGCCTCCATGGAATATTTTGAGTGCTTTCTCAGTTAAAGTGAGAGGCGTACGTGTTTACAAGAGCTGGTGCCTTTACTTTGTAAAGAAGATCCTTGCCTCATCTTGAGTTAAGTCAGTGCTGCTAAAGAAATTTCATTTTATGTATTAAACCTCCTCTCAATATTTGTGGAGTATCAGAAAATTTGTTATATCCTTTTTTGCATTTATTTCTCTGTGTTATGAATTGTATCATTCGTCTCGTGAAATTTTTGTGCTCATATAACTTAAGTCTTGTCTTTTGCGGTTTGTAAAAAGCTGTAAGGGTGACTGGAAGGAAAATAGTCATGTTTCACTTTGTCTGGTTGAAATATTTGCTGTTTCTATCACATGTCTTAGCTACAAAAGAAGCAGACTTCATTAACATTCACCTTAGGTTATTACAGTTACCTGAATTTGTTTGGGATGTGGGTTTCTCACTGCAGAGCTTTTGAAAGTATTCTTTACCTTGTACTCTGCACACCTACAGAATTGATAGCTCTGTAATAATACTGAGGTCCTACTATTACTCAAAAAGTAGACCTGAGTTAGCAGACTTTTTGCAAACATTTAAGCTTTAGCAGTCTTTAAGCTGAGCCTGCAGGTTCAGGACCATCCATGATGCCTTCTCTTTGAGTTCACACAGCTGCAGTGCCATCCAGAAGGTGGAATCCTACTCACGATTTTACACAGATTATTACAGTTGGGTATGGGGAACTTTTTAGTTCCAAGATAGTCATTCAGTATGATAAGTACTATTAAATGCTTTTGTTTATCTTATTTCACGGTATATTTAGAGAATCCCTTTATATAAAAAGAACCCTGTAAATTTAGCTTTCTAAACTTAGCCACTACACTGGATGATCTTGATTTAATGTTTTCTGTGATAAATGCTTCTGACACAGGAAGACTGAATGGCAATATACGCATCAGAATAAGCTGAGCATGCTTGGAACACTGGCCGTTCCGGAAGGGGTCAATGTCTCTGCCAGATCTAGTGCTCCAGAGAGAATGGGCACACCTTGCTGCTCCTGGAGAGGCAAGCTCTACGCGAGGAGCCCTCTGGTGTGGTAGCTGAGTAGAAGAAAAGTAACTCGTAGGTATTCGAATGGCAGAGGAGAGCGTAGGAGTTGAAGTAGAGATGCTTTCGTTATGTCAGTTCTTTACATTTATGACTTGCTGTGATATAAGCTGTCCCATCAAGGGATGTACACATTTTCAGCCGGAGCAAGCAAAGTGATAGTTCCTGCCTTTTGATATCTGTGGGTGTCTTTTCCCTTTGGAAAAATGATAATAATGTGTGCCAAAATACTTACATTCTTTGCAGGGTGTTCATGGGCTGTTGCAAAATATTAAGTGTCATATCTGCAGTTTTGGGACTGTTTCAAATGGCCATTAAAAAGTCTTCGGCAGTATCCAGAGTGCTTTCTGAAATGTCCAGTACACACCGCTCAAATTCAAAGATTGAGCTTTTTTCTTCTTTTTTTAAAAACTTATTTTCATTTCTTTTATTGCTGCTAGTTTCCAGTTCAACTGATTGTTGAAAAAATATTCCAGCCCTTCTGGCTCCTTGTGGTTTTTTATTTTGTGTTCTGCCAAATTACTTGGCTACCCTGTGACAAGATCCAAACAAAATTTTGGCATGCTGGAAACCCTGCTGAGTTCCTGAAAAGAAAATATTCCTAACAATGAAGGCTTAATTACACCTTGGATTTAATACTCCCCCTATTAAAGGAGCTTGAAAGTTGAAAACCTGTGAGCTGTTTCCAGACAATGATAAAGTATTTAAATAAAAGGCTCAGGAGCAAAATAAAAAGCAAGTAAACAAGAAACCAGTATTTTATGCAATAATCTTATCAGTCAAGAAACTGGGGTTCTAGCTCACGGCAGAAATAAGTTTAGGGTAATTGAAGCTTTGGTATTTTTTGCTTTTATTTAATTTCTTTTGAAACAAATGACATCCACCCAATCAAATATCCATCTAGAACTGGAAATGGGGTTTCTTACTCTCTTAGCCTTGAGAGCCTGTCTCAGCCCTCCAGTAAAGGGTGGGGGCTAAAATTTCTAACTGCTTCAAGAGGTGATCATTTAATGAATGGAATTGCATGTCAACTATGAGAGGATGAAGTAGGAAACCAAGTGAGGAGAGGCATCCGAATCCCATGCATCAGCTTTTGCTTTTCAGTATGCTTTTCTTTTAAGTGCTTTGAGAGAACTCCAGAGGATGCAAGAGAACTGATGCAATGGTGAGCCTAGTCTGGGCTGCCCTCCAGACAGCTGCTAAAATAACTCCTACCTTTCTTTGTTTCTTCCAGACCATATTAAACTTTTGCTAACTTCAGTGGAAGCGACTCAGAGAACCCAAATTTATTTAGGATTCCTAATATTGCCTTAAGCCCTCGTTTCTGTTGTCTGTGTGTGAAAATATCAGACCTGTAAGGCATGGTAAAGCATAGGAGTTGCTGCAGTAGAGACCTTCCTTCCTCAGGTTGGTAGATAAGTCTTTCAGATAGTTTATTTTGTAGATGGGTGCATATCATCTCTTTCTGTTGCTGAATGGTCATGTTTTATGATGAGGAAAGAACAAGGGGAGAAGTGGGAAGAAGGCATATGAATAATTTCAGGTTAATAGGGCTTTCCTAGCTCTACCCTCTTGGTCATCTCTTGTTCAAGACAGCCTGTTGTTGTTTTAGAGACAATCACTGGAGTAGGTAATTAGAGCTGCCAGTCCCTTTGCCTAATGAAAAAATGCTTTTTGAGAAATCTTTGGATTATCTGTAGTGCTTTTAGAGCACAAGTCCTATGAAGAGCACTTGAGGGAACTGGGGTTGTTTAGTCTGGAGAAGAGGAGGCTGAGGGGAGACCTTATCACTGTCTACAACTGCCGGAAAAGAGACTGTAGCGAGGCAGGTGTTGGTCTCTTTTCCCAAGTAACGAGTGATAGGGTGGGAGGAAATGGCCTCTGCACCAGGAAAGATTTAGATTGGATATTAAGAAAAAATGTCTTCACTGAAAAGGTTGTCAACCATTGGAACAGGCTGCTCAGGGAAGTGGTTGAGTCACCATCCCTGGAGGTGTTTAAAAGATGTGTAGATGTGGTGCTTGGGGACATGGTTTGGGGGTAGTGTCTGCAGTGCTAGGTTGAAGTTTGGACTCGATGGTCTTAAAAGTCTTTTCCAACCTAAATGATGCTGTGAGTCTATCATCTTGTGCTTCTACAGGCAAGTGAAATTGCATTAAGCTATAATAATTTATAGCTTTCATTTTCCGTTCTGTGAACTGGTGAGTTTCCCTCTACAAATGGGAACGTGTGACTTTTTCAGCTGTTGTCTTTCAATACGTGGATGTACCACCTACTTAAGTGTTATAGGCTACTAGTGATTCATAGACCACAAGCTAAGTTATTGTATCCCATGTGATTTCCGCATCTCCACCATTTGGTCAGTCTATGAAGAGGGAGAAGTGGTGCTAATGCATGAACTGCAATGAATTAGGCAAAAAAATATTCCTATGAGAAATATATTTCTATGTAAGAGCCATGTTATTTACTGCTCATGTCTTTGTTCTTCTCATGAAGATCACAAAACATTTTTGCTGTAATATTCTGATTTTGTTAGTGTCCCATTCTTTGTTTCAAAAGAAAATTAAAAATTCCTTATGAATATTCTCTGATTGCAATATTGAACGTATGTGTATATGTGGACAGCATCATTCCTTACTGTTCCATGTTACCAATAAAGTGTATAATGTGTAACTTGATTGGAGCCAAGATTACCGTTTTTGACAGCTGCTGATACAGTTGGTGGTCTGAAAATGGTTCATTTTTTTTCCCTAAAAAGCTGCCATTTAGTGTAGGAAAACTTTACAAGCGAATGATACACTGTGTCTTTAATAAACATGCACAGACACGTGTATGCAGAGTGTGTGTATGCAGAATGCATGTATTCCGGGTATATAAATGCATTATACACAAGAGTATTGGCTTACAGAAAGATCTTCTCAGGGCATGGAATTAAAGTATTAGCATCAGTAGCTGAGTTGCACTGCTCTAGCACAGTGAAGAAGGTCTGTGAGGAATAGAAAGTGCATTTAACACCTGAAGCAGAGCAATCCTGTATCATCTTCTTCAGGATAGTGCAAATATTATTTTAATAAAGCATCCAGCTGTAGAGAGACTGTCTGGGGAGAGAGGGTAGTGTAACTTAGAGAGGATAGCGTAACTTAGAGAGCATAGTGTGAGACATAACATTCAGTTGTGGCCCAACTTTTGTTTCTAAAACCAGAGTTGTCCTCAGTGGGAGCACAGTAGGATCCTTGTGAACACTCTGCAAGAGTTCTGTCACTCATGCGTAGGCATTTCATGTTGATCCCCAGCACATCAGCTGTGAGCCAGGTAAATCAGGAACCAGCTTCAAAGAAAGTGGAATCACTTGTAAGAAATTGTTCTGGGGTTTGGTTTTTTTCCTCTCCTGCTCAGAACTGGAATTACCTCAGCTGTTTTTACACAAGAGAGGCTGCAGGTGCTGCAGAGCACAGGAAACACAAGCCTTTTGTGACAAAGCAACGCTAGCATCCAGCTCAATGGTAGCATGAACTTTCAGACGGGCTCTTCATTTTACAACCAGGACTGTGAGGTCATATTCCTCTTACATCAGCTCTACAAAAGCTATGGGCTCTATTCCCCATTAGCACTGCAATCTAAACATTCCCACAGCTGGGAAGGAGCAATCACAGAAAATTATCATTGCCTTGAAGTTCGTTCTTTCTCAGTCTTTCTTGAAAGAAACAACTAGAAACCTCATGAGGTAAGTGGGGGGTGTGAAGCTGTCATGGCAATGATTTATCAAAACCATTCATGTGGGGAAAATACTTTTTTTGTTGTTGTTTCTATAGCTGGAGGAGGTACTGTGTATCCATACCTAACAAGTGTTACCCCTTACAGAAAATGATGTGGATTGTGCGTAGATAAAACATGCACATGTCTAACAGTGAAGCTGCTTCCTAGACTGGAAAGGTTTCTTGGAAGCTTGCTGGATTTCCTCGCGGCTCTGCTTCTCTATGAGCTAACCTTATCTGACCATGTTTTAAATCAATACTCATATCTTCAATTAAACAACGTCTTTCAGAAGACAAAACAATAATATCCTGAGCTTTATAGAACGGACTCCAGTAGGTATGTTGCAGTAAAGAAAAAAGGCTAAGTGCTGGCAGTGGTAAAGCATATTTACTGATTTGTGAGGCTGGGTAATACCTGCTTAATATCAGGTGTGGTCAGAATTCAGCCTCTAGGATGCTTATTTCCGGTGTTAGATAAACTGCTTCTGCTTAGGCAATTAAACCCGTAGAAAATAATATCCGAGGGGCATGGTCAGAGTTATGGTCTTTGATTGTGAATCCTAGAAACAGAAACCAGACCCTACAACAGCTATAAATCCCATGTAGATAGAAAGCTATCATGGAAGGAATTGTTTTTTTAAAAAAATGATTAAATATGCCTCGTGAGCCCAGAGGTGCTGCTGCTGCAGCTGCGGCTCTGCAGGTTGGAGTTCATCAGCTTTGTAGATGCGGCAGTGAATGTGCATCCTAGTGAGCTGATTTGGGAAAACGGGAAGGTGTAATTAAAAGCTGCTTTTTCCATGCCTAGCTGAGTTTGGTTTATGGTGTCTGTTTTATCACTGTAATTGCAATTTTTTACTGGTTTAACTCCCTTAATGTTCTACCTGTACTTGTGTTTCAAAAATTACGTAGCGTGTGCTAAACACAGCTTCTTGGTGAGCAGCATGACTTAGGAAGTCTGGGATTAACCCTGACTCTTAGACCATGGGGTTGCTTTGCTGGGAAAAAGCCCAGGGAAGTATTCAAGGCTTCAGAAGTTTTCTGAACCAGAAACCTCCCAATTTTTTTTTCCAAATGGGGCTGCCCTAAGATTGCACAGATTCTGATCACTAGTTTGGATAAGGTAGAAGAGGGACTGCAGGTGACTACAAAGTTAGTTATTATATTAGAAATTAAATTGTCCAGCTGTTGCCAAGGAAAAAAGACATTAAAATATAACAGTGCAGTTTCTAAGCCTGTACATACTATTTTCTCCGTTAATTCCTGGAAGGTAACTTGATTTCTTCAGAATAATTCATCAGCTAATTCTGAACAACCCTACAGGCATTGTACAAAACCTACATCCTGTGCTGAATGAAGAGGGATTTTCCCTGGTAGGGTGAGAGTGACTCACCCTTGAGTCATTAACTGACTGGCTCAACGGGACCTGAATTTGTGTATCTTCTGCACCCAGGGAACAACAGGAATTGACTTAGAGGCCCAATGCTAAATAGGAGGCTAACGCCTAAAGCCTAGAAATTCCATGATTTCTCATCTTGTCACTGTTCCATAGAAGCTTCAAAAGGGTAAAGGAGCCTTTGGAGGCTCAGAAGCTTTAGAATGTTACCCAAACCAGACTCTTGCCAATGGAGATATGGAGGTCTGTCATCTTTTGGGGAGCAAAGAACCCCATACTCGTGATTTTTCCTCTGACTTATTCCATCGGCTCAGGCTTGAGCTATAAACATCTCATAAGGGTTGAAATGTCTGAGTGCATGAAGGGCACACAGATCTTCTTGGACTCACAGGCTCCTCCTTATGGAGACTCCTTGAAGTCTGCATCTTGTGTCATCGCAATTACGATGTTCCTCATTTTGATTCCCAAAAATGCTCTGTAGGCTTCTTGATTTTGCTAATTACCTCTAAAAATTAGTATCGTTCATGTGATGGCAAACAATGAAGATGATCAAAATAATTTTGCTCTAGATTACTGTAATTTCTTTAAGAGCTTTAAATTTTTTAATTTTCCACATTATTTGAGCTTCACTCTCACCTTCAGGGGCTCCTGCACTGTTTTCACTGCTGTTCAACTGTTCTCCAGACCAGGGGAATCTTAATCTGCGGTGCTGCCTTCTAGGGATGCTTCAGATGAAAAACTGCTTGATGAGATCATTAATGTCACAATGATACCTTGTTGTACCATGACACTGAGAACAATATACTGTTCATTTCTCTCTTTCCAGGTTTCACACAGCACCTAAATTCCAGGACTTGTGGTTTCCGGGCTTTTGACATATTCTGTTGCTAAATTTAATTGCTTTTCCAGTCCACTTTGAGGTACTGCCTAGAAAGACAATGCATTTGAGGAAATTTAATACATAAGGTCAATATTTGTTCGGAGTGGTTCCTAATGAGCATCATACTATTCCTAGAAGGCACAAGGTGTACCATAACAGTACTACATGGCTTAATCAATTTCTAAACAGCACCAACAACTATGCTTCTAATGTTAAGCAGGCAGGGGTTTTATCGCAGTATATTACTCTTTCCGTGCAGGTGTGGATGACTCAGGTACTCACTTGGCAGCAGAGGTTAAGTCTAGGCTCTCACCTTTGGAGCTACCACCAGCATCTCCCTTGTGACAAGGGCTGCAGTTGCTGATGACTGCTGGAAAGACATCTTGTTCGTAGTAGCAGATTTTGTTTAGCCACTGCCTCTCTTTATTACCTGCACTTTTATTATGCAGTTCCCTGATGAGAAATGATTGTGCTGGGTAGTTTACCCTCTAACTAAAGGTTAAAGAAGTATTTAGTACATAAAAGATGGATTGCCGAGATTTATGGAAGGTTACATTAGTGTTTCTTTGCTTTTATAGGCAGACCTTGCTGCAGAGACTAAAAAATTTGACAGGCTTGCAAGTAAGAACTTTGTAGCAAACTGTATTGACAAATCATTTTCCCAAGCTACAGCAATATTTGAGACTGAAACCTTGGAACAAGACAGAAAGAGTAAGGTGGGCTAATAGGGATGTTGACGCTGTACCAGGGAGAAACAACAATTTCATCTGTATGTTATGCTCTCAGTTGTAAATCGGAATGAGCTGACTACAATTAGTACAGAAGAGGAAGGGCTATTTCACTGTTGGCAAAGGCTCGGGCCAAGTAGGACATGCTGACCTGCAGCAGGGGTTGAACAAGAAAACTTACACAACAGTTTTGGGGAGGCCTAATTTATAGGCGTTTCCTGCCATATAATTTTTTTTATGCTGAAAATCTTGCCTGTAGGATTAGCCTGAGATCAACTGGAGCCCAGTGAAACAAACCCATCTAAAATTTACTGCAGTAGAATTACTGCAGGACATCCTGGACTTGCTCAGGCAAAACTCAGATGATATTGCTGATGTTCTTCATTGCTAAAGTTAAAGCAGCTGATGGCTATTTTTTTCTGCTAGACCATTGTAAAATAAATAGTGTGCTAAGGCTTTCCAGAGAGGGCTACCTTGGGGAAGGCTCCAAGGCAGCACATCCTCAAGCATTCCTTTTATAGCTTACTTTTTTTCCCCCCAAGTCTGCTCTACATATTTATTTTCCCAATGATCACATTACCAGATGCATAAAGTTGATAGTGGTTACACAAATCACTCCTGCAAACTTGCATTAACAGCCATTCCCCTATTACTATGGTTACATCCTTATCACAGTTTAAACTTGCATTTAAGTACTAAACAAATCTTTTTCCACCATAACTTCCAGTTTAGGTAAAAGCCCCAAACAAACAAGTTTTATTTTCCTTTTCAAGGATCAAACAAGGTCACTATGGTCTTTTCAGGAAAAGGGCTAATGTTTGCTTAGCAATAATGCAATTCACTTGCAGCAGGCAAACTTTCTTGACCTGTGTTTTCTCACTTCCCTTCTGCAAAGCTGAAGCATCTTTGTAGCATTAAACATTTCAAGCTGCTGCTGCTTTTCTGGGTGTATAGTGGTTCCTAAATTCAGAAAAGGCCATTAAGATCATTTGGCCTGGCTTCAGCAGAAGGGACACTTATAAGGTACCCAGGCTTCAGGCTTTGGCACTGCCTGCTGCCTGCTGGAGGTACTGGGCATGTTTTTTGCTCCACCAGTAACCAACGTGGCTCTTGTGTGCTCAGTGCTAGTACAGAGACCTTCACTGAGCGCAGACCACTTAGCATCCACTTTCGTTGACCTGGATAACAGCGCAGATCCAGATCTATCATGTTGCCACTGATTTGCATCTGATTCAAGGAAAGAGGAAAAGATAAACCGTCAAGCTTTTGCTCAGGTGCTGTAAAACTAGTCCTTGTCTATTGCTTCCCAGACCCTCTTTGATGGCAGCAGATCTGAGCACCCCTTCTCGCAGAAAAGGAAATCTCGGCTGTTCCCAGGGGTGCTGGAACAACGTGAGTGGTCTCCCTACCCCTGAGAGGTGGGCTGCAGAGGCACCAAAGCAAATGCACCAGGAGCAACTTTGTGGCACGGAGAAGGGCACTAGTGTGGGCTAGGACCAGGGGAACCAACCACCACACAGCCTCAGCCAGAGGGATCGGATAGCTGGGCTGCAGAGGCAGGGATGGCTGGGCAGGGTAGAGGCAATCTGCCAACCAGCACATCTTTTGCTGCAGTGCTACTGCTGGTCTTTCTGTACTCTGAGTTTGGTCCTTCACTTGTGTGCCCTGGCAGCACAGAGCAGTATTCCCAGTCACCGTGGGAGACGTTTTAACATGGGTCTATTGACAGCTGAGTTAGGGCAAGGTCTTACTAAGATCTTAAAAAAGGCTAGAGCTGTGCTGGCAAAGGATTCGCAGAGCAGAAAACCACGGAATTTCAAAGGAATGGAGCAGGAGCATAGCTGGTTCATGAGACCTCACAAGCACTCATCACTCCAGTGGTCCATTCTCCAGCAAAGCCAGGGTCCTTCCCCAGCCTGGCTGCAGCTCTCTGCCCTGAGGCTGGGTTGGGCTGGAGCTGCTGGCTAAGGAAGCCTTCTGCTTGCTCCTAGCACCTGCACCAAGCCAGCAAGAAGAGCTGCTTGGAAACAATGGGTAACAGATGACATGTTTTCCCAGATAAATACATAAAAAAACCTGCCTCTGTGCATGGGGAATATGACAGGGCAGCGAGGGTTTCCTATGCAGCAGGGCTGAATTCGTAGCTCTATTCAAGAAGATGCTTCCTGGGGAAGGGGCTAGTGGGACTCCTTGTGGGGGTGTGGAGACTATTTTGGAGAAGAAATCTTGGAAAAAGTGCTATTGCTGCTATCACCTTGCTGCTATGGCACAATTAAGAGCTGTTAATTTTCCCTCAGTTGGTTGTGTAACTGCACTGCAGGGCCTTTCAAATGCTGAATTTAAATTAGTCTGCAATTGGAAATAATGAAGGTTAAAACCCTCTTACGTGATTTTATGATCAATTTATTTCCTTTGACCCAGAAAGCAGCTGTGGTAGCAACAAGTGTCACACCAGGAACAAGACCATAGGTTTGAGGTGTTATTCAGAACTTGCTTTAGAAAGACACCTCCATGCAAAATGACTGGATATCAAAATCAAAAGCCTCTGGAGCAGAGGCTGGACAGCAGCCTGGGTGTGAGGGAAAGGGCAAAGGAAGAGCTGCAAACAGAGTGAACAAGGAGGCTCTGCTGAGAGTTATGATATCAAAATTAGGTGAAAGCCATTGGGTGTTGGGGGCATCCAAGGGGGCATGTTGCATACCCCACCCTGCTCTTAACTCATCTTGAATGTCTGTTCAGAACTAATACTGGGGAGAGCTTGGGCTAAACCAAGGCAGCATTCTTCTATTTTTAGCCTTAGTTTGTAGCTGGGAAGAGAATAATTAAGGCTTTCTTGTTGCTGTGGGGATGTAGGGACACCGTTTTATCCCCTTAGGCTATTGTTTCAAAGTTGCTTCAGGACCTCAGCTAATTTCTGCCCTGCCTGTCCAGCCCACAGCTGGCCTTAGCCACACTGGCTGGCCTCTGGGAGTTCAGCTTGTCCCTCTTCAGCCTAAGTGTTAAGGAGAAGCTGGTAAGACTTTTCTTCTTTTGGTCCTGATCAGAAGTGGTCTGGGTGCTGCAAAGATCTGCTATGGACAGGGCTGTGGTGTTCCAGCCTTGCTGTGCCCCTTGTCTGGCCAGGAAGAGTCCTTCCCTCTGGCAGGGAGCAAGCTCTGGCATGATGGATGGAGAAGGCTTTGAACAGCAAAGTACATAGCCTCACTCCAATCTTCACTCTTTCAGGGTGGGCAAGGAGAGGGCAGATGTAAGAAAGCATGATCTGAGAGTTCCTGGCTGCTTTGGGCAGTGGAGGAGCACTGAGTGAGGCTGTAAGCAGCCTCACCGTTGTTGTCTTTTCCAGCAGTGAACTAGGTTCTGGAACATACATGACTATCAGCATTGTTGATGATGACTTTCCCCTGTGCAATCCCAGTGCTCCAGGCTCTGTCACGTGCAGCATGCCCCTGGGTTACTTACACATGGCTGCCACCACCTGCATAGTCTGATTAGTTCAAAGATCCCAGTCTGAATGACTTTCAAGCTTTCTCCTGGCTCTGCTCCAGCGAAATTGCAGAATTCTTGGCCTCCCTTTCCTTTTGCTGCCTTGCAGCCTCCCTCTGCTCCTCAAGAACCCTCCTCTCTGTGGCTGCAGCCATCTGTAGCCTCTCCTGGGTCTCTGTCCTTCATCAGTTCCCATCTGGAGCTCATAATCTCAATGTTGTCACATCTTACTGATGTGCAGCCTCATCTGTGCTCCAGAAGGAGAGAGGGAGTGCCCTTCCCCTGGGATCCTGCTCTAAAACCCAGCGAGGGGTGTGGTTTGTCTCTGGCCAGCATGGGAGAACATTTGCCCTCCAGTTGCACTGTTTGCCTCATTATCAGGGAAATGCAGGACATAGCAGAGATGGTGGAGACTCTAAACCCACTCTGACCTTTCCTCCTTTCCCCAGACTACGTTGCCATTTAAGCACTGAGCCTCCCTGTTCAGCTCATGAGGCTCCCTAGACCAAAGTCTTCTGGGCTGAGAGCTGTCACTAAGCAAGCTGTGTAAGCTGAAGCCCTTGTTTTGCTTCAGCCGATAGAACAACCTCTCTTCGTTCTAAGAACGTTCTTCGTTCTAACTTTCCTTTGTTTACACTAAACCTCCTGATGAGATTCAGGCAGACCATGTGGCCAGGATGCAGCAGGGAAGATTACTGGAAGGACCCACAGAGACGTCAACTCCTGTGGAGAGTGATTAGCAACTCAGCATACACCCGTGACTCGTTAGAGCCTTCAGGAAGCTGATTAGGGCACTGGGGAGATTATTTTTGGTGACAGACGAAAACTGGTACTTGCAGCTGCTGAGGAGATGCACAGGTACGTGCCCAGCCTGGCTGGAATCAGGGGAGATCAGAGTGGTGGCGGTATTTGAGCACATAGGCAGGGGATGGGAACACCAGTTTTTAGTTCTGATGAGGAGTCACCTCTAGCTCTAGGAGTTATATTAGGTGGACATTATTGTGCTTGATATAAAGAGCTAAAAGCCACTATCCAAGCACAGAAATAAGCATCAAGGAACTGACACTACAGCAGCCAAGCAGTCGTCAGCCCAGCAGGTGCTGCAAGGTCACCAATGTGGTTGGAGAAAGCCCTGAGGGAGAGATGGGAACCCCATTGCTCTCATCCATGGCTCTGTCACTCCGGGCACCCACAGAGGAGGACCAGACGCCACTGTTTCTGTGATGTTAGCAATCCATGCAGATGTGCGAGGCAGGCACCTGTGACTGCTGCTGGGACACCACTGCTGTGCTCTGAGTCATGGACCACTCACTCGGCCCTCTGGCAGTCTGTCTGGCAGCCAAACACTCAGTGACTGCACTGTGACTGACTACCTGTCCTCCAACTCGGGGATCAGACACCCAGTGCTCCTACAACCAAAGCAGGAAACATTTCCCGGGAGAACAAGAACCTCTCTGTGGGCCGTCTGTGGCAAAGGGAGGCTGCGGGCTGAGGCGAGATCGCAGACACTCATCACTGGGGTGGGACTCACCCAGGTCTGGGGTGCTCCTTTCCCACCAGACAGAAGAGCCCTGTAGCGTTTCTCTGCATCTCTCACCTTCAAGCTGGGATCTCGCTGCCACCAGCATAACACTCAATGGTTAACGAGGAATTTTCCAGTTCTGTCAGGAAGAATGGAACAGCTCAGCTCTCTCTGATCATAGAACCATAGAATGGATCTCAGAATGGTTTGGGTTGGAAGGGACCTTAAAGATTATCCAGTTCCACCCCCCCACAGACACCTCCCACCAGACCAGGCTGCTCAGGGCCCCATCCAGCCTGGCCTTGAACACCTCCAGGGAGGGGACATGCACAGCTTTCCTGGGCAACCTGGGACAGGGCCTCACTGCCCTCATTGCGAAAAAATTTCTTCCTAATGTCTAATCTAGATCTCTCCCTTTCCAATTTTAAGCTATTCCCCCTCATCCTGTCACTCCTTGCCCTTTTAAGAAGCCCCTCCTCAGTTTCCCTGTAGCCTCTTCAGGTACTGGAAGGCCGCTATGGGGTCTCCCCAGAGCCTTCTCCTCTCCAGGCTGAACAACAACTCTCTCAGCCTGTCCTCACAGCAGAGGGGCTCCAGCTCTCAGCATCTTCACAGCCTCCTGAGTCCCATTCCAACAGTTTCACATCCTCCTTATGCTGGGGATTCCAGAACTGCACACAGCACCCCAGATGGGGTCTCGTGAGAGCAGAGGGAGAGAATCCCTTCCCTCGCTCTGCTGGCCGTGCTTCTATTGATGCAGCCCAGGACGTGGTTGGGCTTCTGGGCTGTGAGCGCACAAATAGGTGCACACACGCCTCATAGAATCATGGAATGGGTTGGGTTGGAAGAGACCTTAAAGATCATCCAGTTCCACTCCTCCGGCCACGGGCAGGGACACCTCCCACACTTCCTACAGTCCCTGAACCCACAAAGGTTGTCCCTGAGAACCACACAGAGACTGGAATGATGTAACTCATCCCCACGTTGTTCCCAGGGCACGGCGTGCCGGGAGTCGTAGCCCCACACGGGGCGGGCGCGCGTGAAGGGGCTCAGCCTCCCCCGCCTGCCCCCGCCGCCCCGTTTCGGCCCGCTAGGGGGCGCCTGCCCCCAGCGCCTCCGTCACTCACGGCGAGCCCCGCCTCGCGAGCCCCGCCCCTCTTTGTTGCTGTGGCCAATGGAGACGCCGCGAGGCTCGGCCGGGCGGGTAACGCGGCGGCATGGAGGAGCGGGGCCGGGCTCGAGCGCGCCGGGTAAGCGGGCGGCCGGTGCTGCTACTGAGGCGTGAGCTGCCCCCGCGCCCCGCCGGCTTCGGGCGCGCATGATACCCACACAGCATATACACCCACGGCATATAATACGTCATATACACACACAACACACACATACATACTCACGCATAATATACACATACACATCTATATTCACATAATAGACACACATAATATACAGATATATACACACATATATACCCATACAATATATACATATACACACACATATACACATATAATATACATATATACATACACACAATATACACACACACACATATACGCACAGTATACACACACATATATACCCATACAAGCACACACACAGAGACACACGTATATACACATAATACGCACACGTAACTCCCCCCCCCAATATACACCTATAACACACACACAGAGATACGCACACACGCATCTCTGCTGTCTCCGTCTCTCCAGAGGGCCCGTGCGGCAGCGGTACCCGCCCCACCCCCCCGGCACCGGCGCCCCGGGCTCGGGCATGGCCGCGGGGCGATGACGGGCGGCGGGAGCGGCGGGAGCGGCCGCCGGGCAGCGGCGGGCAAGGCGGGGGGCCGGTCTCGCAGCGCCCAGCCGCGGGCGGCGGGAGGCGGCGGGCCCGGCAGCGGCGGCGGCTCGGAGGAGGAGGACCAGCAGCGGGACGGCGGGGCGCTCTTCCTGGTGAACAAGAGCGGCTTCCCCATGGACGGGCAGACCTGGGAGAGGATGTGGGGGCACGTGGAGAGGGTGCACCCCGATGGCGGGGCCGTGGCCGCGGCCATCCGCAGCGCAGCCTGCCTGGCTCGGGTAAGGAGAAGCCCCCCCTTCGGCTGCCGAGGGTTGGCTGTTGGGAGGAAATTCTTTACTGGAAGGGTTTCCAAGCACTGGAACAGCTGCCTGGGGAGGTGGTTGAGTCACTATCCCTGGAGGTGTTCAAAGACTGGGAGCATATTGTACTTGGGGACGTGGTCTAGTGGTGCGCTTAGCAGGGCTGGACTGATGATTGGACTTGATCATCTAAAAGGTCTTTTCCAACCAAACCCATCCTATGATTCTGTGATTCTATGATCCCACAGCCACTGGCGTTTGTGGGCATCGAGGGGACAGGGTTGGGGACCAAGGGCTGGGCCGGAGGGTGTCCCACCACATCCCTGAGGATGCTCTCAGCCCCTGGCGCTGCGAGGGGAAAGCTGGAGCGACTGCTGTTTGAGACACAAAAACTTAGGGTGCGGGGGCGTGTGCAGCAGGATGCTGGGGAGCTGGAGTTGGTGTCTGGGGAAACAAGTAGGAAGAAATTTTATTTTATTTTTTAATCTGGGGAGGAAAAGCGGAAAACGAGAATGAAAAGAAATTTTCAGGGACTGAATGAAGGGCTTTGTGCATGCTTTACTCAGCTCTTTGGAACACGGGCGTTTCCTGAAACACAGCCTTGCTCCTGAAATGTAATAAGGGATATAAAACTCAGACATTTCATTTCCAGTCCATGGAAGGATTCCAGATGCTTTTGTCTTGTACGTTCCTCAGTACAAGCTCCAAACAGCTTTGCCTGACCCGACTCTTTTCTTTTTCCTCCAGCCAGCAAATAAAACGTTGTTGTCTGCTGATGTTCCAAGGCTTCTCACCACTGCGCTGCATTACTTATCCCAGTGTCTTTAACGCGGTCAGCTTTGACAGACTTGGAGCTTGGATTCACTCCTCCCACCAAGCAGCATTAATCTGAGCTGACCGCTGAAATCAGTGTTGATTTGCACCCCTCTGCACGCTGGAAGGGCTGGCGTTGTCCCAGCCCTGGTTGTCAGTGATATGAGCGCTTGTTCTTTACCTGGGATAGATAGGAAAAATTCTGTGCGTGGAGAAGTTGGAAGTATATTGAATCAGACCATGTTACAAAGGTGCTTGTCAAGTAAGATGCAAACTGAAAAGGCCTTTTATCTCTCTTCTGCATATTTAGTTCAGTGTAAGTGCAAAAGGGGCAATCTGTTGTCTGTGTTTCCCCGCTTCCCTTGTGCTGGCACCAGCTTTTGTTTGGGTGGGGGAGTAGATCCAGATAAAGAATAGTCTGGTTTTGCTGGGTTTGTTTGCATTTCCGTGGTGTGTCTGATCTCAAGTGCTTGTACAAGTGAAGGGGCAGGGAGAGGGCAGAACTTTTCCTTTCAGTAGCATTACAAAGAGACACGCCAGTGGCTCCAATGTGCTGGCATGCTACTTGCCAGAGTGCCCCAGTGAGCGTCACCCATGGCTTTTCCTGGTGTTGAAGCACAAGACTGACTCAGTGCAGTGTGTGCTGAAGCTGAGTAGGAGGAAAAACTGTTTTGAAATCTACTTGAATAAACAATTTGATGTTAGTTACTGGTTGCTGATTGGTGGAGGGTGCTGTAGAAGAGTTGCATTGAGTTCCGCCAGCACTGCCCAGCAGCAACCCCCCTGTCACAGTGGTTAACTTCTTCAAGAGCAGAAGGGCCCTGGGTTCCCTTCTGCCTAATATGCTCTTGCTGGCTAAGCCTGAGACCACTGGGATCAGCGGGTAGTTTGAAGGCCAACTGGTTCTTACTATGACCAACACAGCTCAGGTGAACAAATGAAGGGTGGGAGCTGGCGTGTTTGCCACATAGTGGTGGTGGGTTGCTAAAGTTGTGAGGGTAATTTCTGGATTAAAGTGGGACTGTGAGGGGAAAGTTGTTTCTTAAACAGTGGTACAGCTTTTCGATGAGTGTGTGCTGCTGGGTATGTGGAACCCCGCAAAAGACCAAGTAGTGCTGATCCGGAGTGGTGAGAGAAACTTGTGCCTGTGAGAAGATAACTGGCAATCCACTTGTATTGGTAGTTGGTAGAGGCTGAGCGAGTGGTGTGTGCAGCTGCTCCATTTTTGCATCTGATCTATTCTTAATCCCTAGTGATAGGAGAGAGTTTTCATCCCTTTCCCAAGAAGCACCACTTGATTGCTCTAATCGTCTTGGTATTAGTCTCAGCAATCATACATGCAGGGTGATAAGTAGCTTCTCACAGCATTGACGAGGTTCTCTTTTACTGGAACAAATGCAAACTGCAGGGGTGCAGGGCTGCATCTCTCCTAGGAGGAAGAGTCCTCACGAAAAGCCGGCTTGTCTGCAAGAGGGGCTATTTTGGAACCTGAGGTTTCCCTTAGTTGCACACCCCTCCTCTGAGTTTCGGCTTGAGCTCTGGGAAGGGTGCAGGCTCCTGGTTTGGAGGGGCTGTGCAATCCTTTACCTGGCCTGTGGTCTAGGAGATACTTGCAGATATTAAGGAATTAAACCTCTTACCAGCTTTGAGGGCTCCAGCCTGACGGCTTCATCCATGCTAAGTAAGAGGGTACTTGCAGGGCAAGCTAGCAGAAAATTATTTTTGTCGTTAAATGAGACACAGTGGAATTGGGCAAGATGAGTTTCACAAAGGATGTCTGTGGTGAAATGAGATTACAGTGTTTGCAGTCCCAGGCGGGACAGTCTCCAGCTCTGCCACAAGGTCTTGTACTGCAGCAGCTCTGCTGTCTCTGGAGCTGCCACTGCTTGGAAATGCTAATACTGGGTCAAGACCCTTTCATCTGCCTGGTCTCTGAATTTCACTTTATAAATTCATGGTCTGTAGTGCTGTGTCTGCATTTTGGCTCTGACATCCCGCTGCAAACCCTTGCTAGCTCCTGGCTGCTGCGCTGAGATGTGCACCGGTAGCTGAAGGGCTGCAGGCTCAACCGCAACAACATTGCACTTTCCTCCGCTTGTGGTATCGTGCAGCCCTGGCTTCTGCTCTGTGCTGGCTGGGAGCCCAGGATTGGTGCTCCTGCAGCCGGGGCAGGAATCTGGGTTTTGTTTGGAGGGAGTGGGAGCAGTGGGTGGCTCTCTGCTGCCTGGCTTGGCTGGCAGTGTGGTCATGTCTTTAACAGGCAGGTGCTGGCATATGTGTCAGCTGTTGGGAAAGCCGTGGTTGTCTTTACCTGAGTGTGCCCAGCGGCTGACTTGATTGTCCTCCACCTTGGAGATGGGGAAGCACCTCACCTGGAGGTCCAAACCATGGCAAGCGTGGTGGCTGTGGGTTACAGCAAGGGCTGTATCTTGTCTCAAGTCCCCTTTGCCATCTGCTGACCCCGTCTTTTGCAGTCTCGCTGCTAAAATAAGGGGACTTGGGACAAGACTCTGCCCCTTTCCTGTGTGTAGCAGGCTCAGAAGCCATTTAGCTTTGGGGATTAAATATGGATTGAGGGCTCCGCACTGGTGATGGCCCTATGGGATGCTGTCCTGTCCCACAGCTGCATGAGGGTAGAGGCCTCCACTTTATGGAGGGCTGGTCCCCCCGGATGCTCCGCAGCAGCCAGGCCTCTTGGCTGGAACTCCCACTACCTCGGCATGTTGTATTGTGTATGTGCAACACAAGCACCTGGACAGTTTTATCTTGAAGCAAAGGAGTGTTTATATCGGAGCAGACTACCCGTGGAAGGATTTACCTTGATCCCCATTTTCAGGTACTTGCTGCTCCTGAAAATCGAGCTTTACCTGGTGTGTTGACTCCCAGGCTGCCTCAGTGCCGAGAAGGATGGGCCAATTCAAACCAAAGGGGTTGGGGACAGAAGGAACCTGTGAAACTGACAAATTGCCTCTAATGAAGATGATAGGTGTGGAAATTGTGATTAAGAAGCATTAATGAATTTTGTTTGTAATTCCTACTTGTTTGGAGAGATAAACCTGTGTGTGTGGTTGTCTCCCATGTGGCGCTGGGAATGGTGGCAGTGTGCTGAATGCCTGGCCATCTGTTTCCTTGCTGCTTAAAATATGTGTCTGTGTGCCAGTAACGTAGGAGTCTATTTGGGGAGTTTTCCTTATTTACTCTTTGACTGTAGTAAGTAACTGCATGTAGTAAATGTGTCTTAGTCAGCTTGGGACTATTGGTGCTCACTTTCTGAAAGCAAACTCACAGTCCCTCCATTTTAGTGGGGGTGGGAACCAGAGAGGAAAGTCAGTGTGGCAGAGATGGCCTTTTACTGCCTGAACTTGCTTTTCTTATCTGTAATCTCTGACCTGACTGACGTGTGTTTAGAACAGCGATATCTCACTTCGTGATCCCTAAACCACTGTAACAACATCATGAGCCTGCAGACACCGCACACTTGCCTTTGGACCTTGTGTCACGGCTGCCCAACTTGCTAGTTTCTGAATTTGGGTCTGCATTAATATTTAAATAACGTGTTCACTACGTGTGTGAGAATTGTACTAGCTTCTTTTAACCACTCTGCCCACTTTACCATCTGCTGATCCTGCCTTTTGCAGTCTTGCCCCTAAAATAAAGGGACTTGGGACAAGACCCTGCCCATTTCCTGTGTGGTTAGAGGCTCAGGAGCTGTGTAGCTTTGGGGATTAAATATGGATTGAGGGCCCGGCTTCTTAAAGTTCTTAGGCACAAGCAGATGTCTTATGGGATTTTGGAAGAATCCCATTAGAGTGCCACTCTATATCTTTAAGTGTCTTAATATCATTAAATATCTGGGTCCCAGGTGGTCTTCTAGGTACCATGCACTCTCTCTCCAGCACGTGTGCCTCTGATGCGTGGCAGATGGGGAATTATGCAGCCCGAGATCCATGTCTCCTTTTATCTTTCTTTCATGGTAGAGAAAACCAAAAATTAGACTTGAGATGGGTTCTGATGGGAGGGATGACAGCGCTGGGATTCTGCTTATCCTAACTGCCGTGTGCTAGAAGGGGAAAATGGGAAGTGTTTGCCCTCTGCATGGACTGCCTGCCCACACACGGTGTGTTTCAGGGATGTCGGTGGCTGAGATGAGCAGCCTGCCATGGCGTGGCCTGCCCTGATCTCTCCTTGCTGGCAGGAATGAGGCTGGCTGCAGCGCACGGGCATCCTCATTGTCAGTGGGATGACTTTGCCCAATGCTTGAGTTCACGTGGGGTTTGAGCCATCTGTGCTGCCACATTGTGTTGCACTAAGCACATGCCACTGCCCAAGTAAATCACTTATCCACTCTGCAGGGAGTGGTAGCTGTCTAACCTCTTTATCCTTTTTTTGTGTCCAGCCCTCAGTGCCACCGGTGCCAAACTACAAGCTCTCTATGTCGATCCCAGAATGGCTCCAGGCAATACAGACCTACATGAAGATGCTGCAGTATCCTTCTCCAGTGTGTGGTCTCCGGAGAGAGGGCTGGCTTGTGCCTGGCATGAATTAACAGGGGCTTTACAGAAGCACTAGCTGGTTATGGGAGCTTGGGATCAGTCAGGGTTGAAAGGACGCCGCTAAGGATTTGTGAGAGCACCTGCAGCACTCATCTTGTCACAGCAGTCTTCTGGGAGGTGTAGTTAACTTTAAATGATACTGAAGAATTTAACTGAATTGATGTTGGTGGGAGTAGAAATGCTTATTTTGCAGTTGGTTTATGAGGATGTTGTGGCTGGATTGTGATGCCTGCAGAAACAATATGGTGTATGTGATTAAGTGGGAGCTGGTGTTGTGGCAAACCCTTTCTCCCTCTGACTTGGCAGCCCCTGTGGCCTCCCTGAGGACTGCCTATGTGCTCATTTTGGAGGGGAAGCTTGTCATTGGGGTGGAGGGCATCTATCCAGCCTCCCTGTTGCAGCCCCATGCCTAATACCTGACTGTTTCCACAGGTAATGCCAGAGGAGACAGTTGCTGGCCCAGATGCCGTTCCTCTCTCTGTTTTCCTTTTTTCTAAACGCTCCCTTTTTGTGTGTGTACACGTGTGTGTGGAAGCAGTGGGGATGAGGAAGGAATGTGAAGTCCTGGTAAGGATTAAGAAAGGATGTGGGTGGCAGCTGGAATAGCATCCAGAAATAGCAGGCGCAGCTAGCCTAGTGGGAGCAGCGGCTGGAGCCGCCGCAGCAGCTGCCGTGGGGAGGGAGGCTGGGGCCAGCCTGCTCTCTGGGGGGGTGGCACGTTTCTCTTCCACATGTTAGACACTTGGTGAGGATGAGAGGCTCGCTGCTCAGCGTAGTTGTGTGCCAGAGAGAAGACCATGTCACACCGAGCTCCAAAAATTATATCCTCTTTTTTTTTTTTTTTTCCCAGTGGTCTTGAAATCCTGTACTCTGCTGTGTAGCAGGAGTAGTGGGCCCTAGGTACAGGGTTTGCATCTGTGTTCAAAAAAGCTTCAGCGTGTGCTGGGGATCAGGGTCTGGGCTTTCTTTGTGGGCTAAAAGGTTGTATGCTTTATTCAGAGCACTCATGGGGGGCCTCTTGAATTAGGTTTGGAAGGCAGGAGGGAAGCAAAGCTGTGTTTCTGGAGAACTCTGAACTCTAATTGAAATCAATTCAGAGCATCCTGGTGTGAGCTGGAGTTTTTATTTAGACTATGGTTCTACAGTCAGCAACTGTGCTATTTATGCCTCACAAGATACCCTTTACCTCCACGGGGTCACCTGTTTCTTCCCTGGTATCACCACAACGATTTTGCTGGTGTGAATGTTCTTGTGGTCATGTTGGGAACTAGGCTGCTAAACAGGGTCAGCTGGGAAGATAATCCAACAAAAGTAAGTGGATGGTGTGAGTTTTTTAAAACTTTTCTTGTTACTGTTTTTTGGTTGTTGTTTTTACTGGACAGATTGGTTTCCTGATCTGATTTACTGCATTGCTGCTTGAACAACTGTGCTTAAGCAGCAGGCAAGAGGCTGCTTTTGGTGATGCTGCTGCTGCTGCATGGTAACTTGCACCTCTAGGCAGGTGGTGCTGAGGTTTGGTTGATGGGTGACTGTCAGCTGATGTCCTTTATGATGAACTTTTCTACTGTGTTTGTACTGTTGACTAATATTCTTGAGTTGCACTTAACTGGTTATTTCCACTGCAAATGCATTTTATTGTTTTAAGAATTATTTATATTTCCTGGATGCACATGCAGTGCTTTTGGTTTACAGGTCATACAGGTGAAAGGAAATAAGTTTTTTCAAACCAAGAATGATGTTGAATGGTTTGGCTAGACAAAAAAGCTTTCTCTTGCCTAAATGGGAGATTTTTTTCCAAACTTGTAAACCTAATATTGAGTGGGACGTAGAGGAAAAATGAATTCATAACCCTCAAATGCCAAATCTAAGTGTTAATGTCTGTTGGGAATCAATGGCTTTTACTGCTTGTTTTGTGTTTCAACAGGAAATTGGAATAAAAATTAACCTTTTGAGCGTTGCTATTTTATTGTTTGACTCTTCAAGTTGCTTTCCTTTAACAGACAAAATTCAGATACAATCACACAGGAACACAGTTCTTCGAGATTAGAAAAAGCAGACCTCTAAGTGGGTAAGTCTCTCTGGAAGTCGTCTGGTGTCCTTGTCCCATGTAATGCCAGTTGATCATCTTGGGCATTTAAACACTGTAGCACTGTGGCAATGGGAGGGCTGGTTCCACCGTGCCATGGCTCTGCTGGCAGGGCCAAACCTCTGTATGTTGCTGCCTCTACAAGGAGGGTCCCAGCTTGCTGTCAGGTGACAGAAGGACCCATCAAGGGCCAATGAGTGGAAGGGCTGGTCTTGCTCAGCAGCCACGTGGGAGCTGCATAGCTGCAGGCTAAAGCTGAACACACAGGGCTGGGAAAACTCTCAGTTCTTGCTTGTTAGTGTTGAGTTGGGAAGGTTGGGCTGCTTTTATGGAAACTATGTAAGTCCTGATATTCTGGTTGCGCAGTAATGCCCTTTGCTGATGGTGGGCAGAGGTCTACTGTGAAACACTGCTAGCATTTTGACGTCATCACAGGTGCAGTCGTTTCCCCTGGAGGATCACAATAGACTGTTTAAGTCGTGGCCTTTCTTCTCCCGTTGCCACTCATCTTGTCGTTCCTTCCATGTGGTGGACTCTTCGTTGGCTGGAGATGAGTTGTGCAATACAAATGCAAACGCATGTGAGGAGCCTGGTAACAGAGAGCTAGGATCCTTTGCATCCAAGAACAGCATCGTACTTAGGACAGGTCTTTAATAAGACCCAGTAAACTGGGTTAGGGTGAGAAACAACATTGACAACATTATGCTTTTATTTTAGGGTGAAACTTAGATAAGCAGAATATAATTACTCCTGTAGACTGGCCTGTCTCTAGCTGTGCCCAGCTGTCAGTCATTAATCTAATGGTCTGTCACTAAATTCCAGCTCCCATCCCAGCTCTGCACTTCACATTTTCATCTCGCTGACAGCAGTCTTTCCCACTTCCTTTCTCTGTATAGTGTTCACTGCACCAATGGAAGTAGTTGAGCTGGAACTTGTGCCTTGAACACTGGATGGGCATACAGAACCCATTTCCATGCTGGTCACTCATTTTTAAATCTGTCCTATTCCTTTTTTCTAAGGAAGTGGAGGATGAAAATGAATTGTGCTCAGCACTCACCACTTGAAAGGTCAGTATTCTCCTGGGCTGGATGAAAGCCTTGCTTATGAGGATGTTACTCTCTCCTAGAAGGGAACTAATATAGTGCTCGCAACTGGAGAAGCACTCATGGCTTTGGATCTTCTCCTAAGTAGTACCATTTCCACTGTTTACCTGCCTTAGTGTTTGCTTGGGGACTTGTGTCTGACTTGTCTCCTTGTCCTGTTGCTGTTAGGACTTCTGTAACTCGGTGTGTGGTGGCAGGACTTCTGCAGAGTTAATTGTCCAGCCCCCTGGGGCAGCTGCTGCCAGCTTGGCAGGCACAGTTGCCTGCACCTGGTGTACACTTGGACTTGCACGGTGTTAAGCCCTAAGACCTGTGCTGCTCTGCTCCTTGACCTGATGCACTGGAGTGCTGAGTAGTGGAGCTTTTACGAGCACACTCAGCTGCCCAGATCCTACTGTGCTGCAGCAGGGCTCGACTGCTTGCCCTTTCTTGCTTTCTCCAACTTTGAGAAGGGGAATCGTGCACTGGTCACCCTGTAATGTTGAAGTGCCCCAAAAGGCTTTCCTTTTTTTCATCTGGGTTGTGTGACTGTTCATGCCAGCTGAGGGTATCTTCTCTTGCCGTTGTCCTTGGTGATTTGTTCTCTTATTGCCAGGCCACTTTTCATCTGAGCTGAAATATCGCCCAAACCTGAAGTTTTTTCTTGGCAGGTGTTTTCCTCTTTGCAAGGAATGTGCTTCCAGCATGATGACAACAGGTGTCTTGTGCTGAGGTGAGCAGTGCTGCTGTGAGCAAATTCCTGTGGTGTGCAAGGCCTCAATTGCTGCAAGATGCAGTTTGTATTTGCAGTTTGATTGGGCAGGATGCTGGGCACCTCCAATTGCCACCAGCTCTTGGAAGTTGAGGCTGTTCCCAGAGCTGTGATTTATTGATATTGAACATATTGCTTATTTCATAACATGAAGGCTCAAAGCTAATGAAAGTATTGCAAGATTTTTGGCAGCCTCTTCAAGAGAGCAGTGGCTGGACACAAAGAAGCTAAGCACTAGATGGAAATTGAATATTCATAAATTCATGTGGAAGTGTCCTAAAGCAGCTGGGGCATATTAATGAGTTTTTCTATTATAGAGGGAGGACTAGATATTACAGAGATTTACTGTCAGCATCGGTATGATGCATGAGAAAATAAAAATGCCTGGCTGTGCTTAGGAAGAAGTGTAAATTATCTATAGGAACTCATAACATTAAGTGACACAAGCTTGCTGTAACCCAGCATTTACAATCTCTCTTAAGAAAAAGCCACTGTTAGCTATCAACTTGCTTCTAGACTGCCAGACACCCTGTGGGTTTGTCTAGACTACTGGTAGCACTTTTGAAAATGTTAGATTTCTGTTGGCGTAACTGCGTGAGCTGGGGTGGTAGAGTTGTGATCCTACAAACTGTGGGTTGTGTTCCTGTAGTACTGGCAAGCTATGTCTGAAAATACATCTCACCTTGCCTGGGTTTGCTGTACTTGCACAAAACCTAGATTTACAGGGGTAGCTTCATCCACCATAGGAGTGCTTTGCTAGTAGAGTATACAGGTGTCCTCACCTGGGGAGGCGTTCTTCAGGTGGGCTTCATCACCTCAGCATTTGTACTAACAGCTAAGGGGCATCTTAGGGAGTTCAGCTGTACTGATCCATGGTACAAGTGTGATGTGTCTGTGCACACGATACAAGTGTTTCAGACATCAATAAGGTTTGTTTTCCTCTTCCCATATGGGATTGTGCTGGCAAAACCCATATTACAGCTCTTGTTGGTACAGGTAGTCTGATTAAAAAAAGTGGTATCATTAACTGAAATAGCCATTCTTTAAAACTTCTGAGATTAGACCTTGTAAGAGCTTTAGAAAAAAAGTAGTAATATCTCTTAACTGTAACTTCAGTGTCAACAGACTTTTATTACTGGCTTTACAAATAGCAACAATCTCTCGGGAACAAATATCTTTGTCCTCAAAATGGAGTATCTGGGGAGGCTGTAGGTAGGTGTGGTATTGTGCTGCTCCCTCCAGTTGAGTGGCAGCTGGTCAGTGGAACCTATGACTGAAGCAAAAACTGATGTTTGAGTAGGTTCTAGGGGTTTTTTGAGAAATTATGGCTCAGAAGCTGATCGGTGATGATGGAGAGACATTCAGTGACTGCAGATATAACGAGTAATCAGTTGCAATGAAAGAGCATGATAGAAGCAGTCACGTGGGAATGATGAAACCAAATAACAGCAAAGGGTGCGTGTGAAAAATAATACTGTTTCAATGCACCATGTTATTAAGGAATCATGATGGAGCTGTAAAGAAAAATGGTCTCATACCATTTCGAGACAATAGACTGCAGAAGGCATTTGAACATCTGCTTCTCTCTTGCACAAAGGGAAAATGTTACAGATATGGTGCCATGTTCAGCATGTGTTGGAAGTGCATTTGACATGGAAACAAACTGGTTTTGAGCAGATTCATGAGAGCAGTAGCTGCTCTGCTGTTTTATCTGCTTTTACTCCTGTTGATGCCTTTCAGCCTTTCTTGGCTTCATTGATAAGAATAAAACTGCCAGAAGCCTTAGAAAAACTTGGGAGAGGGAGATTTTATGGACCTCATGCAAGTGCAGTGGCCTGGGGAAGGAGAACTTTGTGGAAAACGTGCTGGAGGATCTCATTAATACAAGTTTCGCTGTCTGTAAGAGTCTTTCTGGTGAAGGTAATGGGCAACCTCTCCTCCTAAGCATGGTCATTTCTGAAGTGTGATGGGTGTCAGCTGGTGGGATCCTCCAATTTGGGCATGCTACAATGTTTGAAGCTTTTTCTAACTTGTATATGAAATCAGGTGCCCTAGAGAAAAATCTAGGAGCAAAAGGAATTCATGTTTCCCCTGAGATGACTGCAGTCATGCTGTTTTAAACAGAAAGCATCCGAAAAACCAAACCCATTTCCTCTGTGGGCCTTCTCTTAGTGCAGAAAGCAAGGGAGATAATCCAGGTGATTTCAATGAAAACACTGAAAGAAATTTGAGTCAATTTACAAGGGACTATCAGCATCTGCCAAGGACCAGATCTCGAGGGAGGACCTTGTAGTCTGTTTGTTAGAGGCAGTAATTCTCACTGTGGTCTGGAATAGAGATCTGCCTGTCAGACTTTAGTCAGTGGTGTAAATGCCACAAAGAAGGAAGCTGCATGGTGCTTATTTTTGACTGTAGCAGTGTCCCCCAAGTTACTGGAAGAGATGCGCTGTCCCCAAGCTCACCAGTGTCTGTGGAGAGAGTGGCTTTGGGCTAGATCCCATCTCACTGTGATATGAGATGGAGAAGTACTGCTTTACAGTGTCATATGTGTGGAGTCTTTTCAGGTAACTGGAAAGATTTAAAGAAGAATCCTGAAGGGAAACCCTGCTCAGACAGGGAATCAAAATGCTTGATGCTGTTTTTTAATTCTCGCCCCTCTTCCTTAAATATTAATTCACAAGTTTAATGGTGGAGCCTTTCTGGTCACGATGAACATCTGAGACAGCAGGGTAAGAATTCCAGAATGAAAGCAAATAGGGAAAGGACAAGAGCAATTGTAATTAGTTATTTTCAAATGAGCTGGATGCCTAGAGAACTGACAACCAACCTCCAAACCATTAATGCTTCTGTTAGAGGATTTAGGGAGAACGAGTGCTCTTATTGGAAACTGAGAAAGGCAGACACCAGCCTTTTTTAAAAAAAAGAGGGAAAGGATTAATAGTTCCTAGACTTATCTGCAGTTTCAGGAAAAATGTTAGGGCAAATAATCAAGTGTCTAGAACATAACGAGGTGATAAGTGATAGGCAAAACTAATTTAGTTTGGCATGGATTGTTTATGATAATTTCTGTCTGTGAGAGTGTAAGAGCTTTTGTTAATTGAGGACAAATGGTGGTTGTGATAATTCTTTGATTTAGTGTGGCTTTGGGCAGCCTCCAGGGACTTCTAGTGTAAATGAAACTATTTTGACGTAAGGACCCAACCTGCTGAAAAGCAGCATTTAGGAAGTGGTACCTGACCAATAGCTTGCTCTTTGCCTAGCAGAGTTTGTCAGTTGAGGTGTGCAATCTCTGTCCCAAGTCAATGTTTTTTCATGAAGAGTACAGATAAGAGTAATTGTTTGCTAATAGATGTGCTTTGTGGTCCAAGCTGGACAAGACTTTCCAAACTGCATTTGGGATTCAGAGTGGTCTCAAAGGGTAAGAGAGTGCTGAGCTGGAATGAAGAAGAGATGTACGAGTGAGGGCAAATATAGAGAAGGGATCTGGGAATAGCCAGCTGTGGGAATACAAAATGCAGAACAAAAGGCTAGTTTTGCACAGATGGAGCTGATCTTAAAAAAAACCAAAACAAACAAATTAAAACAAAACACTGGGTTGGTAGCAAAAATATACATAAAGTTGGATTCAGAAGGAAATTGGTCTGTCTGTATTGGTGTGGTGGCCTCAGCTGAAAGACCATGAGGTGCGAGCCAGTTGAAAAGAATCCAAAAGGAAAGCAACAAACATGACCTAAGGGAAGGTTTGGGCTGAGAGGAAGGGAGGGATTAAAAATAAATGAAAAAAAAAATCTGTGTCTGCTCCCTCATGTTTACAGAGGATAGAGTAGAGCCTGTTGTGTATACAGATGTTGGTTGCAAGAGGAGAAATAATAAATGGTCTCCATGCTCACTGGGGACAGCAGAAATAGCTTCTGATTTAAATTGCAAAAAAGGAAAGATTTAGTTTAAACATTAGAAGACTTTCTTAGATGCAAGGTTAAGTATAGGATAGATTAACTGTTGGGTTCCTGAGCCTTTGAGAACCCAGTTAAAAGTAGGTTGGAAAATTATCTGTAAGGGGTGATTTAGATTTGGCTTATGCTACCTTGGGCAGAGCAGTGGCTTGGGGATTCTCCAAAGGCTTTGCTTCCAACCAAAATGCAGGGTTTAAGGCCATGCTTCATCTCAAGCTTGTTAAAGGCAGAAGAAAGACTCTCTCGGTGGTTACTGATCTGGGTCATCCGCATAAACCCTGTAGTTTGTGTTGCAAATGCAGAGCTAAAAGTAAACTGTTTGCAGAATGTTTCCCAGGACTCTGGGATGGGTGTGTGTGAGGGCATGACCTACCCTGTGGGTGCAGATGGACACCTGTTCACTGCTCATTGGTGGTGCTTCTTGACCAGGGCTCCCCTTGCACAGCTCCTTGCCACTGTTGTGGTCTGAAGGCTGTGGCTACCTGTTGAGTTGCCAGGTCCTGGGTGGCCACTGAGCACCCGCTGCAGCTCCTGGACCCAGGTTCTTTGAGCAGAAGGTGAGACAGGAGGGCTTCCTGAGGTCCCTTCTGAGCCCAGCTCATCGTAGCCTAAGAAGAGACAGCTGAGGTGCCAGTGCACTAGTAGGTAGTGTGTTTTTAAGCAAGCAAAATGCCTTTCCTGTTCGATTCAAATCTGTATGAATAGCCATAGAGCATCCTGGAGAACTGTGCTTCCAAACCAGCACGCATGTGGCTGCACACAGAGTGTGTGTTAAATACAACTTAGTATTTAAATAGTATGACTGTTGCTGCCACAGATAAGTTGGTAATAATTTGACTGCTCATTTTGGCCAATTACTTTGAAGACTCCCTCCTTGGCTGTGGAGACATTAATGTTCTCTCCATGTTGAAATCATGACAGCAGTGAGGTTATAAAAGCAGGTGTTGGGAGGGCTGGTGCTGCATGTGGTGACAAGGCAGCTCCAGTGCGACTGTGTTTGCCTGCTTGCAGCGGGGTCCAGTCTAGGTGAGGACCCGAGGAGGAGGTCCCAGCCCTTTCCCTTGGGCCGTGTTGAGCAGGTATGCACCACGCTGGATGGCTTGAAGCTGAACAGCTTTGCAACTTGAGCTTTTTCTTGCCTCTGATATGCAGTCTTCATCAGCTGTGGCCTTCCCATCCCTGGGGAGCGAGACGATAAGAAACCTGGTGGATCGTCTTGTTCATGGGTACCTCCCGGGCATCGTCCGTGTTTAATACTTCTCTGGATGGGGCAGGGCTTTGCAGCAGCTACTGCTGCAGTCAGCACTGAGGAGCCACTGTGGGGATGAAGGGGCCCCATTGTGTGCCCTGGCTGGAGCTGCTCCCTGCTTCCAGCCGTGGGGTTTCTGTGGCCGATTGTGAGCGTGTAGGAGGCAGGCTAACTCTAGTTTGTCTTCTGTACTGCAGGCAGAGTGTAAAGGGTGGTTGTTTACAGATGAAAAGATAATTTCTAACTTGGACAAATGGGACACGGAGTGGCTGTGACAGGCTGTAATAGTGGTGGAAGCTCTGTTGCCATTTGCATTCAACACAAGTTTTAAGATGCATAAGGTTGGTGAATTAGAAAGTGGGAAAAACAAACTAATGGTTTCAGTTGCATATTTTCATTATCGTCTCCTATGCAAATATTTCTAGCATTTAATGCTATATTTCCTTAGAGTAGGGATCCGTTTATAAAGATCTTCACAGGGAAAGGATATTGATAGAGAAGATTTCAAAATATAAGTCATCCTTTGGTTAGGAGGTTCTTTTTTTTTTTTGGTGTGTCATTGTTTATGACCCTTCTAGCTTTTTGGGGTTTTTTTTATCTCCTTCCGGTGTTTTTTTTAATCCTCCAGGTTTTCAGGATCTGCTTGTGGAAAGGGATAGGATACCTAGTGGTGCCAGTCTGGCACAACAACTTTCTCAGCTGACCCAAGATTAGGTTGCTTGTTTCATCACAGTGTTGTCCCTGTCAGATAACTCAGCTCTACTCTGAAGATAAGAGTCCAAATTGTAACTAAGCTTTTATGTGCTTGCAAGATCTTGGGCATGCATGGTTTCCTGCCCTCCTGCAGTAAATCCTCTGTTTTTTATCATTTTCCCAGGCAACAGGAGGGAGCAACAGCAAGGTGATAGCTCAGCTTGCAGTGGTGCGAACTGCCTGTGTTGGTAGAGCTCTGTGCAGAGCAGACTTTGGTGAAAAGGCATTAAATTCTTGTCTGCACCTATAGCTATAGGCTCACAAAGGCATTTGTAGCTCTCAGGGGGCCGTCACGTAACCATCCTCTCCTCTGTTTATTCCAGAGGAGAGCCAGGGTTATTTTGAAAATAAGCCAGACTTGGTCCTGCTGTGGATCTTGCATGACTGCCAGCTTCTGCAGCTCTGCAGAGCTTTGTGTTACAGTCTGAAGTGATGCTCATAGATCTGCTGTAGAGGCAGAGAAGACCGCTTTCCTCCAACCCATCTTTAGAAACTGGAAGGCACTGGGATGCCAAGCCCCGCCCTCCCCCAGCCCCCCAGTTACTTTCCAGAAGTCAGCGGGGCTCTGGCAATTCGCTGAAGAATTAAGCTCTCCGGTGCTTGCTGAAATAAGAACAGGAAGCACCTGGCTCTCTGTGTACGAGACAACCCTTTGATTCCTGTCAATTGCTCCAACTGAAAGATCTGAAAACCTTTTTGTTTCTGTCCTAGGTTAATGGAGACAGCAAAAGAAATGACCAGGGAGTCCTTACCTATCAAATGCCTTGAAGCAGTGATCCTGGGGATGTATCCTTTCATGTGCCTGTGGTTTGTTTCCACTGCAATACTGTTTAACGTATTGCCCTCCCCAGAAGGTGTCTCAGATGGTCAGAGCCAAAGGTGAGTGCCAGCAGCTCAGGTAGCCACAGGGGCATCGATCAACAAGTTACTGAATTGCCTAGGCTTGTCGCTAGGAGCTTGGGTGCCATGTGCCTGGTTCACAAGTGTCATGCTCTGGCCGTGCCGACTTTTCCTCCTGCACTGGTAAATCCGCATCAGGTCAGGATCTGACCCAGAGTGCCCAGATAAGTATCTGTCTACGTAGTCCCTGGGTTTTTTCTTGACATTTCCCTGCCAGTTATTGTTGGAGCTTGATAACACCTGAGGAATGCAGGTTCCTCTTGTGCTTGTCTAACGTTTACATGGCAAAGCTGTGCTTTGTGCAGAAACATATGTGTATTATAGGTAAACATTTAAGCTTTACCTTAAGATAATACTTGCCTATCACGGAGTGCTGTGATGGGATGAGAGGTTTTAAGCTGAAAGAGGGGAGATTTAGATTACACATTAGGGAGATATTTTTTATTGTGAGGGTGGTGAGGCACTGGCACAGGTTACCCAGAGAAGTTGTGAATGTCCCATCCCTGGAATTACAGTATCACAGTATCGTAAGGTTGGAAAAGACCTTTGAGATCATCGAGTCCAACCTATGACCCAACACCTACACCTACTCCTACTTGTCAACTACACCATGTCACTAAGTGCCTCATCCAATTTCTCTTTGAACACCTCCAGGGATGGTGACTCGACCACCTCCCCGGGCAGCGCATTCTAATGGCCAATCACCCTCTCAGTAAAGAACTTCTTCCTAATGTCAAGCCTAAACCTCCCCTGGCGAAGCTTGAGACCGTGTCCTCTTGTTCTGTCACCGGTCGCCTGAGAGAAGAGTCCAACTCCTGCCTCACTACAACCTCCCTTTAGGCAGTTGTAGAGAGCAATAAGGTCTCCCCTGAGCCTCCTCTTCTCCAGGCTAAACAATGCCAGCTCCCTCAGTCGCTCCTCATAGGGCTTGTGCTCCAGGGCTTGTTTAAAGCCAGGTTGGATGGGGCCTGGAGCAGCTTGGTCTGGTGGGAGGTGTCCATGCCCATGGCAAGGGGCTTGGAACTGGGTGAATGTTAAGATCCCCCCTGACCCAAACCATTCCTATTCAGTCTAGGAGGGGAAAAAAACCCAAGAATATTTTCACTTAGAGATGGACTTGCCCATTATCCTTCTTTTGCTGTCACTGATAAATACCCTGCGTCATACCAGAACCCTAGAGGAGGGCAAGGTAGGGTTACAGGAACAATTGTGTACTGGATGTGTCTTACCACCAGCAATCAAATTTGATTTACAACAAAACAAAAACCCAACCCAGAATAAACCCTGAAGCAAACCAGCTTCTATCTTGACTCCGCAGCGTTTTGCTTGCTGCTGCTGCCCCCTCTCGTGGGAGAAGCATCTGGCAGAGCCTGGCAGGGAGTGCCCAGTGTTGGCTCATGAGGGGAGCTGGCTGCTGTGGGGTGAGAAGGGGACATAGGCTGCGCAACTGTCACGTATGGTGTGCAAGACTCGATGCTGAACTCTGTGCTTGGGAGGTCTGTGGTGTGTGCTGGGTGCTGCTCGCGTCTCCCTGTGTGCCAGGGAGAGGGCTTCAGGTCTGAGTCTGAAAGGTGGCTGTGCCTGACAGGGCTTCCCCTGCAAATGCTGGCAGGGTCTGCGTGCAGCTAGAGCGATGGGGGTCCTGGGGGCTTGATGTCAGCAAGAGACTCAAAACGATACTCTTCCAGAAACAAATTACAGAAGTGGATCTGTTGTGCTTGCCCCTGTGTCAGGGCTGTGTCCCGGACTGCCTGCAGATGAAAGGGATGGGGAAAATAATCCCCAGATGGGGTTGATGCTGTGCTGTGTCAGTGTGGCTTCTAGTGCTGTGTTTCTAGCATTGAGCTGATTATTCCACTTACCACACGAACAGAGGGTGATTAGTTGTGTACAAATGACCATGATAACCTGAAAGTATTTTTGCTGATCTGAACGCTTCAACTGTTTTATTTTCATTTGAAAAGAGGGTTTTTTCTGCTTGCCTCAAAGGTGACTCTTGTTCAATTTCTTTTTTTTTTTTTTGAGTGATGGTGGAAGCAAAATAGTCGGAAGTTCTGTTTTATACTGTTTGGTGTCATCTGAAGTTTCTTTGGATTTTTAAGATTTGAATCAATCTTTCTGTCTCTAGATGCTACTTAAAAAAGGTTATGGAAAACTTGTTTTTTTAAATTGAGATTCTGTCGTGAGAAGTTTAGGCGGGGGGGGTATGGTCATCCTATGACTTCTACTTGCTGTCTTAGAAGTGTGAAAATATGGGCTATCTGCTGGAGTGGTTGTCCGGTAACAGATGCTTTAGGTTTTGTATTGCATGGATCTTTTATAGTATTTTGCTGGAGTGCACAGGCTGTCTGAATATGTGTGCTTTGAAAGCGGCCGGCACGAAGCCTGTGTCCATGCAGCACCTCATGCGGCCATGCTGTGGGTTTTTGGGAGGCATCTTTGTAACAGCATGTGGAAAGGTTTGCTGATTTTTCTCAGCCATGGGATTTGATCTTTAGCATTGCCCTCTTGATGCAGACGTGTTGAGGCCTGCAGCCCCGACTTGCTTTCCAAGGTCAGGCCATTATCAGATAAGAGATGTGCATCCTCTCTCCTGAGTGTCGAACCAATGTCTTCACATATGCCTGGGCTGAGCATCCCTCTGTGTGTGTTTTAACTTCTGGTTCCCTCCTCTGTCTTTGGAATTAAGGTACTGCTTGTGATTGGTGTGCTGGGAGGCTTTGCTGCGTTGCTTGGATACCATAAAGAGCACAGCCCACTGGAGCGGACGGGACTCTCCGCACGAGCCTTCATTCAAAGGCTGACTCCCGCAGATCAGCTTAGCAAGATGTCATTTTAATTGAGCTGCTTGCTGGCTCGTGCAGTTGCCTTTTATTATGCGACTTCTTCTAAAATGCTTCTGTAATCCCTCTTGGTGCAGAATTACGTTTTGCATAATTGCCTTCACACGAGATCTTCAAGTATTTTTATAGGGCAATGAGTTAAAATACTCAGCTACCCTGTCTGCACACACCAAGGGAGCAGCTGCTGAGAGATGACTGCAAGCTCACACAGATCTTCCAATATTATTTGTATCAATCTGCATGGCTCTTCTTCTCTTTGTAGGTGTCTGAACTGACTTGTATCTGTCTGCTGACATCATCTGCTTGTCAGTGCCTAACCAGAAGCATTCATCCTCCTGTCTTCCCCAGAGCATTTCTCAGTTCAGTTGTAAATCAGGTGAGCAATGGTGTGTTCAGCCCATTAAAAAGCACCAAGGGAATTTTATCTGTGCTATGTTTACTTTATTAAAACAGAGAGAGCAAAATATCAGAGGGGGAAAGGGAAGCGGCCCAGTTCCATCCTCAGGGAGTCTCGCAGAGCGTATCTGTGCCTGTTGCCTTCAGTGTGCCTGTCCCAGTTCATGTGAGGTAACAGTCAGACCCATGCAGTGTATCAAACTTCCCCCTGTCCAATAATATCATTAAATGAAGAAGAGGAGAGCAAAAGTGCCTCAGGGGGGAGAGATGATTTAATAGCTTCTGCACTGTGCCTTCTGTGCATTTAATCAGTGGATGATGTTTATCGCTGCTGGAGACGTGGGCCCATCCTGCTTCTCCTGCCTACCCGGTGCATCCCTGGCCTAGGAGCAAATGTTTTCAGTAAGGGGCAGAGTTTCTTACTGCAGTCATTGGAAGATACTGATGTCCCCACAATGCCCCTCTTTGCCGCCTGCATGCTTGTCCACAGCTCGACCCACTCGTTAACTGAAAGACAGGTAAGGAGGGTTCTGCCTGATATCTGCAGCCCCTCTGGGTAGCTGGAAAGAGCTGGAAGAGAGCTTTTAATCGCTTCCATTGTCACAGTCTAATCTTAAGCTGATCACCTCAGATTGCAGCTGTGCACTGGAGAACAGATGCCTCGAAACAAGCAATGCTGCCTTGGCAGTCCCACTTTTGAAGACTGACCCAGCTGCTTGAGCTGTTCCTTGGTGGACACTGGAGCTGTTGGGAGGAACGTGATGTCTCTGTGCTCGGTAACACTCTGCCCTGCAGTAAGCAATCCCAAACCTGAGATCTTGGCACTCGTGGAGCCCGTGGGAAATGCCATCTGACTCTAGGCTATGGTTGGAATCTTCTCCAGGTGTTTACTGCTGGCAGTTGGAGGCCCTCTAACATTGTGAGCAGTTGCTTGGTTAGTCAAGAAGGTAACTCTTCTTTGTTTGCTGAAGCCTTTTCTGACAGTTTTGGAGCAGGAGGTTTATTTTCCTTTTGTTCGACCTCCTCACTCCTAGCTAGCAGCTTCAGCATTGCCAGTGGAAACAAACCTGCCTCCTCACTCCTCTCAGCCTGCTGTCATCCCCTCCAGCTTGCTTGTGCCCTGTGGCACAGCCTGACGCTACGGCTCACGGTACCTGCTCATGCCTCCAAAGCCCTTGTGAGCAGCAGGCGAGGAGGAGACCAGACACCCTGTGGCTTTCTGTGCTCACCTTGACCAGAGTTCAGCAGAAAACACCCTTGCTGGGCTCAAAGACATCAAGTACTGCAGTGTTGTCCTGTCTGAGTTGAATAAGGGAGAATAAGAGAGAAAGTTTAGATTGGACATGAGGAAGAAATTCTTCACGCTGAGGGCGGTGAGGCCCTGGCACAGGTTGCCTGGGGAAGCTGTGGGTGCCCCCTCCCTGGAAGTGTTCAAGGCCAGGTTGGATGGGGCCCTGAGCAGCCTGGGCTGGTGGGAGGTGTCCCTGCCCGTGGCAGGGGGTGGAACTGGATGGGCTTTCAGGTCCCTGCCAACCCAACCATTCTGTGATTCTATGAATTTCAAACTAATAAATAACAAATTGATTAGCACAGGTGGTGCAACGGGCACTCATTTGCTCTATATTGGGTTCATACAACTTTTCCTTTTGTTGTCTTTGGTCTGCAAGGCAGAGGGAGACTTGTAGCAGAGACACCAGCAGGTATCAGACGTGATGTGAGTCTTCCTGCAGGTGGAGGAGAAGCACTTGCGAATCTGGTCACTAGGACAGCTGGGTGCTTAGACCTGCTTGGGCATCAGCGTTAGTGGGCTGGGCTGGTCAAACAGTTGATGCTGGCACTTTTGAAACCTGGGAATCATAGAACCATAGAATGCCAGGTTGGAAGGGACTTCTAGGATTGTCTAATCCAACCTTAAATGTCTGGGTTTGTTTGAAAGTGCTGTGGGCTCTGCAGGACCTCGGGCTTTTTTTCCTCGGGGACTCTGAGGAGGAGAGTCTCCCTGCATCTCCTGCCCCTGGGGGTCTCTGGGTCCCTGTTGGTGCTGCAGGGCAGGGCGCCTGAGTTGGGAAGGCTCTGTACTGGGGTGGGAAGATGCTGGGACTTCTTTATGGGACTTTTTTTGATACTAGAGTTCACCAGGAGGTGGCAAAAAAACCCCCAAACCACAGAAGGGCATTGGTTGAGTCATTGTGTGAGCGTGCAGGTTTAAAGAAAACCCATCCAGACCCTTTCTGCTCTAGAGTTTTAAAACTTAAGTGGTTGACTCAGCTGACACCTTAATTTGTTCTGCCCTTTTCTTTTGAACTGACTAAGGGTGCTGCATCTCATTTGCCCTGCTGCCCAGGAAGGTCCCGGTGGTGGCCAGAGTGCAGGTTTTGTGCCCCAAGTCTTACTTTAATTTGAGTCTGGGATCTGCACGTCTCCATCTGTCCAAGCTAGGTTGTGTGTGAGCCTGTGGGTGGGAAAGGTGATGTGACTATGGGAAGCACAACCTGTGGTTCAGAGGATGGTGTGCTGGGGTCAGCTTCCAGATCTGTGGGAGCTGCGTGCTGATATGGAAAATCTGGTTAAAGGACTAGTATGAGGCTGCAGAAGAGCTGAGGGTCAGGTTGGGCAGGGTTTGGGAATCTGAAGGATGGGAAAATGCTGTGCCAACCCATTCCTGAAGAACAAATCTTACAAGGAGCGGCTGAGGGAACTGGGGTTGTTTAGCCCAGAGAAAAGGAGGCTGAGGGGACACCTCATCACTGTCTGCAACTGCCTGAAAGGAGGTTGTAGTGAGGGGGGTGTTGGTCTCTTCTCCCAAGTGACAGGTGATAGGATGAGAGGAAATGGCCACGAGTTACACCAGGGGAAGTTCAGACTAGACATTAGGAAAAATTCCTTCACTGAAAGGGATGTCAGGCACTGGCACAGCTGCCCAGGGAGGTGGTTGAGTTACCATCCCTGGAGATATTTAGAAGATGAATAGATGAAGTGTCCAGGGATGTGATTTGGTAGAGGACAGGTAGCAGTGGACTCAATGATTTCAAAAGTCTTTCCCAAACAAGCAATTCTGTGATTTCTGTCAGACCCTGGTGGAGCTGTTCTTGTGCGTCGTCCTTGTGCATTTCCTAGGTGTGGGGGAAAAAGAGGGATACTGGGGCAAGAGGTGCCCAGCCAGAAGATTAGTGTCCTTCTTGTGTGATGTACAAGGAAATTGGTATCCCTCAGTGCTGTTTCTCTGCTGCTGTGATTTACATGAAGACCTGGGATTGTGAGGCCATTGAGCTTTCGTTACAGCTGCTGTTGCCCTCTCCTGCTCCGCGCTACTTCTGTATTGTGGCGCGTAATTTACTCCCTGACTCTCTATCCTGCAGTTACAGTCCCAGCTCAAAAATGTGATTACAGCTGTGGCATTGCTGTGTCGCTGCCTTTTGTTTGCCACAATACAGCTCTCCTTGGGCAGAGCAGAAAGGAACAGAAATAATAATGATGCACGGATGGAGGGGAAGATCTGATGTGCCTTTCCAGCCTGTTTGCTGTGTATTTCATCTCGGGTGGGGACTCTCATTAACTGGTCGCTCAGCAGAAGCAATCTGTACCTAAAGGTTAATTTCCGCAGCGGTTGTTGCTGGGTTATTTGATGGTGGGTCATTTCCATCCTCAAAAGAGTCTTTTGCTCCTATCTAGTATTTAATGAGATTAAATTGCAACTTCTCCAAGACCTCATGGCAGAAGTGTGTATGTGTGGCAGGTGGCCACCAAAGCTTTGTGTGGACTTAATAGAAAGATACTCGGGGAGCTGAGAGAAAACCCTTTTATAATGATGGGGGAGAAATAGTGATGAAGTTTGAAAGCTTCATAGGTGTTAATAAAAGATACTGCTTTTTCAGTTACACAGAATGATAAATACAATGAGCTTCTGCAAGAATCTGTCTGTAGGACACAAATTATTGTTACATGACTTTGATGTACACAGGATGCTCCTTTTAAGGCCTGGGGCAAGGTGACCTTCTAAATGAGGTGACTGTGGGCTGAGTTTTCCTCTTGATGTAATGGTGCTGGGCCCCATTCTGACCTTGCAATGTATTTATAATCTATAATTCTGCTGCTGTTGTGGATTTTTTCCTTGAAGAGGCCAGTCCTAATGCAACAGCGTTCCAGGGAGACCGCTGAGGGTCGTAGAGCTATTTCTGTTCCGTGTCGGTTTGGTTGACATCGGGGTGAGCTTTGACAGTTGCTGCAGGGTGCTCGTGTTTGGTGTCGGTGGGGCAGTGGATGGGCAGAGGTGGGCACACGTGGCCGTGGCTGGGTGAGGGGCAGTGTGCGTGGTAGGGAGGTCTGTGCTCCGCTTTGCGTGCCTGTCCAGATTTGCTGTCGTGCAGATACTGAAGTGCACCGGGAGCTGGGCCCGTAGTGTTGTCTGTTCCTATACCCTCTAATACAGTTTCTCCAGACTGCTAAAGCTGCTGACATCTAGCACTGAGCACAGTTAAATATGTTTGACATTAAACAGAAAAGCTTCCCTATGGCTGTTCTGAAATATTTTTGCCAATGTGTTTTTCTTTTTTTTTTTTTTTTTTTTTGTACAGAGGTTTAACTCCTTGCTCTCATCCTCAGATTCTGGGCAGTCCACAAATCTCTTACTAGTGGGAGGGCAAAAGTTTGAATATGTGAAATTCAACAAGTGCCAGGTGTATGAAATATCCCCTTGAGAAAATGCTTTAGAGACAGGGGGGAGCTGCTGGGTGCTTTTCCTGCATCTCTGTGGAGAGAAGAGGTGAATTGTGGGGTGTGGGCAGGGGGTCAGCATCCCGGAGAGTTGCACTGGTGGTGAGGTGGGGTGTCAGGCTGGGCAGAACCAGAGTGAGCCTGAACTGTGTTGGTACAGAGGCTGTTTGTGTTCTCAGTTTCCCAGCAGCTGTGGGGCAGCTGTGCAGTGCAGACAGGGGAGGGAGGCCGGCTGCAGTAGTGTCAGCTATGCAGCGGCTCCCGTTTCACTGCTGTTGAAGACCTACTTTTTGGGTGTGGATGAGGGGATGAGGGGATGCTGGAGATCCTTAGAGCAGGTCTGAGCCAATCCCCACAGCTCCAGCAGGGACTGGAGCTCACTCCTCAATTCTTCAGGCTGCCCTGATGCTGCCCTGGCAGTGCTGCCCCTGGGGATGGTGTAATTTGTAGTGGTGCTGCCGTAGCCGACTGCCTTGACTGTGTCTGTCCCTGGGGATGGCTCTGGGGTCACAGCAAGTGCCTCTGGCTGGCGTAAGGCCAGGCTGGAGTGTCTTGCCTTTTCTGGTCATCCCTCCTCCATTCCCCAGGCATGAGTGGGGGCCTCAGCTGCGGCGGGAAAGGGCACCGGCTGTCCCAGGGGCCAAGCGTCAGCACGTGGAGCCAGAGCGGGTTTCAGCTGTCCAAGGATTAGCAGCAGGGAGCCATGTGCAACGGAGGTGCTGACGCAAACCCGCCTGCGTGGGGGAGCCTCAGTCTCTCCTCCCCCTGGCACAGGTGAGCAGCCTCCCAAAGAGATGCCCTAGGACCGACACACGGTCCCCTTCTGAGATCACCTATTACGCTGTTACGGAGCTTGGCCCTGGCCTCAGCAAGTGGTGCCTTGGAAGTGGCAAGCCAGCGGGTCAGGGGACACATTTTGCCGTTCAGAAGCATTTGTGTCTGACCATGTCTCTGTGCTTATCTAATTAATTATCCGCCTGGGAGCTTTAATTTCTTCGTCTCAGCAATGCATTACAAGGGGAATGTGCAAACCCATTCTTGTATGAGTGGTGGCCATGCCGGGAACCGGTTTACAGGTGGAAAGGCAGGCTGTCACCCTGCAGAGGAACACATTCAGACTTTGTGTAGTGTTTGTAGATGTGGGAAAATGAGGTTTGATAACCTTAGTTGTACCAAGCTCCAGCATGAAATAAAAGGGAATGGTGTTTTCCTCTAGGAGCATGGGAGTTTTATGTTGGTATGCAACGGAGGAGTCCCCACAGGTCTGGGGAGGGTGGTGTCTGTTTCAGCCTACTGGACGAAACACTGTTGGGGTTTTTTCCTCCCCTCGAAATGTGGTTAAGAGTCAGACTCTTCCCTGCCTGAACCATTGCATCTTATTCTTCAAGCAGTGAAACAGGCTTTGGCAGCTGGCGCACAGCAAGAATAAATCTTTATTTGCAAGAAAGCACTTATCCTGGCAATTAAAAACCCTTCTGAGGATGTCTTAGAGGTGTAGTTGCGTGTGCGCCCTTCCCAGCGCAGTTGTTGCCTTGACACAGTGCACACCAGATACTTAACGAATGGGCAGCCCTCTGTGGAACGATTCCCCATCAGCTTTAAAACCCAATTCTCAGGGAACTATTTCCATCATGTGGTGCTCGGGATTTACTGCAACGGCCGGTATGGCTCACTGGGCATGAGCAGACGATCGGATCTGATGGACAAACCTCTAACTTACCGAACTCTGAGCGACCTCATCTTTGAATTTGAAGACTCCTATAAAAAGTACTTGCATTCAGTCAAAAAAGTAAAAATTGGGTTGTACGTCCCGCATGAGCCGCACAGCTTTCAGCCCATCGAGTGGAAACAGCTGGTCCTCAATGTATCCAAAATGATGCACACGGAAGTCAGGAAGGAGCTGGAGAAGTTTGCCAGAGATATGAGGATGAAGGTAGGTCCATGCACCTGGGCGGTGGACTTGGAGATGGGTGTGCCTAGTCCCATCCTGCAGAGGCTGGTGTTGCTCCGTGTCAGCAGACTGACCCCAGCCTGAGATTAAGGTGTTGTCAGGTGGGCTGGGGGTGTGCTTACTTCTGTCTCTGTGGTTCTCCCACAGGGTTTTGTGTGTTTTCAAGCCCTTAGAGCTATTTTTTTAGTTTAAAGATCTCCCCTTCAGCCTGGGAAACACTTGAACCTTGGCGATGGAGGAGCTGTTGCCCTGTTTGCTTTTCTCACCGACTCTGGAAGATCGTGGCTGGGAAGAAGCAGCATGCCTGGGGCTGAAGCTGGTGGGATGGGTGCTCTTTGTACCTGAGATGCAAGGGGTGCCACGGGACAGCCTCGTCAGTGGTTACTTCTCCTTTCAGGACTTGCCCTGCGCCACCTGATGCCCAGCACCCTGGCTAAATGACAAAGTAGGTTATAGGGGAAGGGTGAGATAAGCGAGTCCCTGACAGGCTGGTGCTTTCCCGCTGGCTGGTTGGACTGAAAACCTTGGAGAGAAATGATAGGGAGACAGGGCAGGCTGCCAGCTGGCTGCCCAAGGATGAGAGGTGTCCCTGACCGTGCCTCCAGTGCTGATGTCAGGGAGGAGCTGGCTGTGGTCATGGTGGAAGGGGATTTGGTGCCTTTCCAGCCTGCTCCTGGCAGCAGGAGCAGAGCAGGTGTGTTGCTAAGTATGGGGCTGGCTCTCGTGGGAAGGCATGCGGCATCACATCCAAGTTATTCTGCGTTCCTGCCCTGCTGAGGAATGGCTCCTACGTAGCAGCCACGTGCCTTCTTGACTGAGGCACCTGCCTCCTCGCCCTGACCTTGAGGTGAGCATTCCCAGTGACGTCGTAGCCTCTATGTCCTGCTGCCACCTGTCCTGCCCTGCCAAGGAGTTTTGAGGGCCAACTTGTACCATGCTGTCCCCTTAAGCACGTGTGCTTGATTACAGATGTAACCAAGCTTTTCCCCCCCCATCTTCTCTATTCACACACATTTAAAACCATCTAGAGAGCAAACAGCTGAAGCAGGCTCTAATTGAAGAAGTCTGTATGGGTTCTGGGTGGATGACTTGCTCAGCTTGGTACTCATTTTTGATAGAGGGACCAGCTTTGTGCATGTGCTGAGCGGTGACGTGTCCAGTCCTTGTAAGTGCCTCAAGGCCAGGACCACAGCCCTGAGCCCCTGATGGCTGAAGGCCCTGCATCTCACTCTTCCCTTGAGATAATTCAGAATTTGAACCACTTGATTCAGACGGCTCCCGTTGTGAGGCTGCTGACTTTGGAGGAACAAGTCTTAAAAATAGCCAGGAGTGTGTCGTGTTGTTGGACTTGTGAGGCTGGAGGGCCTGGGGCAAACTGGAAACCTGCTGAAAAGTCCCACTGTCACAGAGTTCAGCTGCCAGCCTGGGGGATGATTGCCTCCGTTTGCAGAGAGGAAATGGGAAAGGGAGATTTGGCTGCGTGAGTTTCCTTCAGCTGAGGCTCAAAGCAGTTTTTCTTATCCCTTGCTGTTGTCAGCTCTTAAGGAAGCTGTGGATGCAATCTTTTTTACAGTATTTAGCTGGAAACTGAACTGGTGACACAAACTCATTTTTGCAAGGGAGCCCTGAACAGTAATCACATGATGACAGCTTTGGGTTCTTTTTAACCTGGGCAGGGTTTGAGTAAGTCCCAAGGGACTGAAAGCTCTTTGTGTGCCATCTCTGCTATGAGGCCCTTTATTTTTATTTTTTGTTTTCAGTGAATCATTGCCTTTATTGAATGCCTTTTCTTTCTCTCCCCCATCTCTCTCAGATTCTGAAACCCTCAAGTGCCCATTCGCCAATGAAAGAGAGATCACGGGGTAAGTCGTTGTCCCCTCGCCGAAGGCAAGCCAGCCCTCAGAGACGAGCGTGCAGAAGAGACAAATCGTGAGTATTCCTGCTGCCATCACTGGTGGGTCAGAACTTGAGGGCCATGACATTATTTTTCTGTAAAAACCTTGATATTAACCTTGGTTAAAATTAGTTAGTGTGTTACTTTGTCGGAACAGGTGTAAACTTTAATGGCTTTAAATTGGAAGGGGGAAGATCTAGATTAGACATTAGGAAGAAATTCTTCATGCTGAGGGTGGGGAGGCCCTGGCACAGGGTGCCCGGGGAAGCTGTGGGTGCCCCCTCCCTGGAGGTGTTCAAGGCCAGGTTGGATGGGGCCCTGAGCAGCCTGGGCTGGTGGGAGGTGTCCCAAGGTTGAAACTGAATGGGCGTTAAGGTCCCTTCCGACCCAAACAGTGCTCTGATTCTATGGTTGATGCTAAGGGCACGCTGGTTTGTGTAGGAAGACTGCACCAGGCACCTTGTTTGCCTTAGAGGCCTCTGGTATTGTTGCTGTCCCGGTGTTGCTGTGCTTGCTGCTGCCTTTGCAGCGTCCTTGGAGGCCTCAGTGGCCTTTGCTTTGTTCAGTTCTACGTGGAGCTGGATGACTGTGGAATTGTGGATTCTGCCTTTTCTTTTTTCAGTTTTTGTACAGTCCACTTTCTGAAGAAATGAACTCAGCCAGGCAGGCAGGGGACCTGTACAGGAGCGAAGGTGGTGCGGTCATGTTTAAGGGTGTTCAGACATGGGTATTAAAACCAAGAGGCTGTATCTGGTGGGGTGCCCTGTTGTCATGGTCACCGAGACAGCCATTGGATTCTCTGTGATGAGCCCTCATATACAGCTTTTCTAATGGAGTGGTTTTCACTAAGGACTCTCTCCTGACTCATGGGATGGTGAAAAAGCCAACTTTTCCTTTCTTGCCAAAGCAGAAACATCACTTGCATTGTATTCTTTGATTTTAATTGGCTTAAAAAATACCCAGAGCACTTCCCTTATGTGTCGTAGCTAATAGTTTTCTTTAACTGCACGGGAAAGGATGGGCTAACTGCATGGAATTCTCTAAATGGATAAAAGTCATCTTGCCCATCACAAGCCTTTTACAGCCACTGGCAATTCGGGCTGCCCTACCTTAGATGTGGAAGAGTTGGGTTTTAGCTGTGCTGCTTTGTGCCAGGAAGCTGACAACTGTGAAAGCCTATACGTAACCCAGATTAGTCACATATTTATGATCATCGCTTTTTAAATAGGCTCCCAGACTGTCTCAGCACTTATTTATTTATTTTAAAGCAGCTAACAAAGACATTAGACTAACTTTCTAAAGATAACTTCAAGATACTTTGGCAGCAGGTGATTTCACAGCAGGCTTTTATTTTTATATGTGAATTCACACGCAGTCCGTGATGCTGTACTTCGGGCTTTATCACCGGGAGCTCCTTGTTTAGTGCATGGATAATTATAGTTGTAATGGGCTTGGCTACTCCAGGCTTCTTCACCTCCTAGATTCCCTTTGAAGGATGGTTTCATTTTGGGGTTTCCGATAGTGCTTCTGCAGTTGCTGGAGTGGATCACGTATGTCTGGAGAGACGAGCGGGTCTCACTGGACTTGGAGGCTTGCCAGTTGGGCTGGTTTCCTGAGAGAGCTGCTGAGCACGTGGCTGCTCTGCAGTGGCTGGTTCCTCCTGGGTAGCTTTGCTTTTCCAGGACAGAAAGACCTTCATCTTTGCTTTGGTGGAAGGCATTGAAGCATCTCGTTAGAGAGGCCTCACCTGCTGATGACAAGCTGTTACTGCAGCCTGGCTTTTGTCAACAATAACATTATATGGGCCTGCTGGGAGAAATCTCCCACTGAAAATATGTGAACTGGAATGGCGAACTGGAATGTCTTTGGATTGTTTCTGAAGGACAAAGGATGAGCAGTGCTTAAGGACAGAAATGGACTTTACAGCCTCAACCCTTTAACTTCTCATCCTGGTTCATAGAGTCGTAGTGTTCTGAGTTGAAAGGGGGACCCACAAGGATCATGGAGTCCAACTCCTGTCCCTGCATAGGACAATCCCAACACACCGTGTGTCTGAGGGCGTAGTCCAAGGCTTCTGGAATATTGTCAGTGACTGCTTCCTGCTGCTAGCGGTAACGTTTTAGCCTGGAAACACAGCTACAAGGCAGCCAGGGTGCGTTGCAGGACACGGGTGGCAATGCAGTAAGTAGCTACATCCTGTCTGGGAGACTGGTGTGCAGGCAAACTGCAGCTCAGTAACTGAGCCACACAACAGTCCCTGTGCTCATAGCCCACAGCTGCTGTGATCCTGCCACAGGTGGCCAGCGGACAGGATGGATAAAAAGGCTGTAGAGTGGTGTGAATCTGCCTGGTAACTCTGAAGCTTTACTGTGTCCACCTGTCCATGTCTCAAACCAGGAGGGTGCAGGAAATTACAAGCCACTGTGCTGTAACAGGGAACACCGTGCTTTGTCCTCAACAGAAGTGCTTGGAGCTGGAGGGGTTTGGGAGCGTTGATGGGAGTTCGGACGGGAGCATCACGCAGCAGCCTGAAGCAATGTCTGCTCCAAAATGTCAGTTCACCAGATCCATTTCCTTTTAATTTCATAGCGAGGCTTAACACATGCATGCTCTGCGCGTGTCATAGCAACACTGGCCTTGGGTCCTTCTGCCCTCATTTAGCTGTTGAAAGGGAATTCTGTTTGTCCTCATATGAGGCTGTGCAAGGGGGCAGGATTATATTACATTAGGATGTACAAAATCAGGCAGATCCAATGCAGGCAGCTCACGTGCACCCAGCAGCTGTGCACAGCTTGCTTATATGCTCATCATCAGAGCCCTTTGGACAGGAGGGGTGCTCTGATGGGCCACTACAGCTTCACAGAAGATGTTTGGTGTCGGTCAAGGAGAAGAGGAGCTGTGGTGCCTCTGCTCCAACAAATCCTTGCCTTTTCCTAAAACCTTGAAGAGAAACCTTATGGAGGACAGTCTGTAGCTACAAGCTAGAGAATTGTCACAGAGTGGGAATAGGCACATCGCTGTGGGTACACAGTGACTGCCCATCTCTCTTGGATAATCAGAGAAGGTAGAACCATCCAGGTGCGCTTTAATTAAATGCATATTCTGGCTTTAATTAAAGGGAGGAGGGGGAGAAAAGGGCAAGAATGCTGTGCAGGTTCTCAGCAGAGATCTGGTGTTAGTGGCTCTGCTCTTAAAAAGCCAACCCCAAATATCACTTATCCAATCAAAGAATTCAAAAATATTTCTGAGCCTCTTCCACATGTGTATGTGCTTGCTGCCTCTCCCGTGGCTGAGCTGGCTGCCCAAGAGGAGCTTTGGCATAAACGGGCAGGCAGCGTGCAATGAGGAGGGAAGTGTCAGCCTTGTGTGTGCAAGCTCATGGATCACATCTGTTGTACAGTGAGCACAGAGTAAGCACAGGAGCTGGAAACCAGGTCTGAGGAGCTGTAAGAAAGCCTACCGCTTTTAGCCTAGAGAAGAGGAGGCTGAGGGGAGACCTCACTGTCTACATCTGCCTGAAAGGAGGCTGTAGTGAGGTGAGTGTTGGTCTCTTCTCCCAAGTGACAGGCAATGGGACGAGAGGAAATGGCCTCAAGTTGTACCAGGAAAGGTTCAGATTAGACATCAGGAAAAATTCCTTCACTGAAAGGGTTGTCAGGCACTGGCACAGCTGCCCAGGGAGGTGGTGGAGTCACCATCCCTGGAGGTGTTTAAAAGATGGGTAGATGAGTTTCCTAGGGATGTGGTTTAGTAGTGGACAAGTATAGTTGGACTCAAGTGATCTCAAAGGTCTTTTCCAGCCAGGCGATTCTATGAAAGCGCTGGGGCCATTGCCAGCTTCACACTGTGCTACTCTGTCTGTAGCTGAGGTTTTGCAGTGAAGCACCCGTGCTGTAGAGTCTACTAGGAGAAATGTGTGTTTTAGCCAATGTTTTTCTTTAGAAAAACAAACACATGGCTTAATGTGGAAAATAGCTAAGAGCTTGGAATAAGATCTCAGATTAGACACTGCCATGGACTGTAAGTCACCAGGATTGTTTCAGTTCGACAACTTTGTTGCTGGAACTTTTCCATTGCTTGCTAAATAGGGAGATTGATTGCTTAGTCTCAAGTCTTCATTTGGTTCGGGTTGTTGGTACACTTAAATGACCCAAAAGTGTGTGTGTGATTCCTCAGTGAATGGCTGGACTGTATAAGCATGTAAGATGGAAGGGAGTTCATCTCGTGTTTTCTATTTGGTGGGCTCTAGCCCTTCACACAGAGCTGACCAAGAGGAAAGGGCAGGTTCTGAGACACCATGCTGCAGCCATATGAGAGGCCTTGCCTGTTTGCTCTCAGTGGTTTCAACTTTATTCTAAAAGCTGGAGTCCTGCTCTGGGGTAGACTGGGGCGGGATGTGCCTAGACTTAGCGGGGCGGGATGTGCCTAGTCTTAGCTATTCTCTCCCTCTCAACTCAGAGGGAGAGAAACACTCCCAGGCTTGGATGACTTGGTTTTCACTGGCGCGTGGCTTCAGAGGCAACCCACAAGAGCAGCTCAATTGCGCTAGTTTATGTGACAAATTCAGCAGGGTCCTGCTTAAGATAAGAAAATTAGACCTAGTCAGTCCTATCTGATTTGACAGCTGCTCCCACCACACCCACATGGCAGTGTGGGATTGCTGGTGAGCAGCACCCTCTTCCCTCCTTTGTTCACAGACCTGCAGTGGTGGACAAGAAAGGAGACCTGGCTACGCTCAACGAAGTAGGCTACCAGCTCCGCATCTAACAGCCATACGCCAGCCAGAAGGCTTCCCTGGTGCTTCCCACTGCACTTTACCCGCACTCCAGTGGAAGGAATAAGGAATGGGACTGTTTAATAACTTGTGGACTCTTACAGTAAAAATTGAATCTAGAAAATGGAAAAGGGAATTTTTTTTTTTTGGTGGCAGTATTTATTTTCTTTAAATTCATAGAAAAGCCATCAGTAACAAGAACCTAAAATTACGTTTATCAGGTTATAAGACTTCTTTCCCTTCACGTAGCAGGTGACTCCAGTGGTGTGAGAGTTTCTTCAAATATAATTTCCCTGTCCAAGTATTAATTGAATCTGGACGTTGTGCTGGGTAGTAGCATTGGGATAACTAAGAATCATATTCTTTGTGTTAAGATGTGCTGGGGTGCAGGACAGTTAAAAAAAAAATCATATTCAGTATTAATTCAGCAATAAAAACAAGCAGTGCAGAAGTGGCGTGAGTTTTTGAAGTATCACTATTACCTCACTAAACTTAACAGATATGCAAATCTGTCAGTATTACTGTTTTGTAACTAATTTGTACTGTTTCCCAGCATTACTGGTAGTATTAAAACAGCACTGGATGTTTTACTGCCACCTGGATTGTTACTTTGTGCATGATGCTGAAATATGTTAAGTAAATTGTAATATGCAAGTGTATTCTCAAACACTGACATCTTATTAGGCAAAATACGAGGTTTGGGTTTTTTTACATGACGATAATTGACAAATAATGAATTTTTAAACTTTCAGAATGTTTTTATACTTTGTCACAAGCTTTTAGTCTTTCTGGACTACACTGCTGAAGCACAAAATGTAGAGATTGCTGTTTTGTAGAGACAAGCGTTCACCTACTGGTCAGTCTGTTTCTTGTTTATGTTCCTGGAATAAGGGAAAAAGCACCAGAATCACTAACCTGAATTTATATGCTTTTCTTTCACCATTTGTGTGTAACTTTGAACCTTGTCTGTGAAAGGCCAAGCAGTCTCACATGGTGATGCCTTGACATCTTATATTAAGATCAGGCATGGCAGGCTGAAGTTAACCTTCTGCCATGCTGCTGTAGGGAGTTCTTCCTATATGTGTTGTAGCAACAACAGCTTAGTCAGACCTGAATAAGGAGGCTTGCATTGGAACAACTTCAGCAATAACGGAAACTGTCTGAAACAGCTGAAACTCAAGATTGTCTGCTTCCTCCCTACTTAGTTCTTTTGTTCTAAGACTTGGCTAAGGACCTGTGATGGACAGCAGCATTCAAGTGATGCTGTAAGACTTTCATTGGGGTCTGCCATTTGCATTTGTGAAGTTCTCCAGAAGCATTCGAGTGCTTGCATTCCTGAAATATTTCATTAGGTGCCTAATAGAAACGGGATTGTTGTACAAGTCCAGCCTCTACCCTTAGTGCTGTGCTTGTAGATGATACTGCCGTGGGCCTTGTGTACCTCCCCTCCCGGACAATTACTTTTTTGGGGATGTCCCTGAAGACAGGACATTGTAACACAGTGACAATGATGCCTACTCTAATGGAATGATTTAAAGCTCTTGGAACAGTGATTGTACGCAGACCTCTGCTCAAAAAAGTCAATGAATCTCACCCCTCTAGGATGGGAAAACAACACTGAGACCCAGCAGCCTTCTACAAACAGTGAAATGCTTTCTACTAATTACAAGTCAGAAGGTCTAGAAAGAAGACTTTTCCTGCTTTATACAAGATCGCCATATCAGTTACAGGGAAGACTTTCCCATTCCTCTTTCTGTAAACTTTTCCACTCCTGTGTTCACAATAGGAAATTGAAGAGAAGGCAATACTTTTGGTAGAAATTTTTGTGTAATTTGACATCAGCTGCATAGTTTGTTTTAAACTTTGTGCTGCTTCGTGTCTTGCGACCTAAACAACTTTTCATGTATTCCTTAAATTTCTCATGGGTAAAATGATGTGAAGAACTTAACTGTGATCAGCTTTATCCTATAGCACAAGGTTCTGATATGTTGCAAGGTTTTTTTTCTATGAAATCATGGTTTACTTCAGCTCAAGTAATGGTGGCTGGTGTGTAGTTTTTGCCATTGTTCAGCACAATCTAGTTTCTCTTAACCTCCAGGTTATAGTGAAACTTTTTAATACGATAGAGGTGTGGGACAAATTGCTTTTGGTTCTTGTTTCGAAGTTCAGTAGAAATATTCTCTTGAAACTTGCTTTTGATGGCATTTGTCTTAAGTGTGGTTCTAGTGACTGTTCTAACTGCAAAGTGGTCAAATAGTGTAGAAAACATGCATGACTTTTTTTAATCACTGCTATGTTTATGCAGAGCATGAAACTTCAATAAAATATCATGGCAGTCTTTTTTTTTTTTTTAAATGACTTAAGGTGTTTTTTTTGTCCAGCCCAGGTTTCTATTCCAGAAAAGATTGAAGTTGTTTCTAGAATCAAGATAGGAACAAACTAAAGCAGGCTTTTTACAGCTTAAGTACCTACCTCATTTGTTATTCTACAAAGAATACACTGAACATACAGCCCTACCTCTAACCATTAATGGGTTATACAAGGAGACTGAAACAAGTCTCTAAACCCTGAAAATACATTGTTATGAAACAATAAACACCCCTGAAGTAGCAGCACTGATGACTGCATCATGTCAAGCAGCTGCTGCTGTTTTCTTTCAATAGTACATTGGACCTTTCCCATGTTATTGTCATCAAAATGAGGGGAAACACTTGAGGTGAGTTTCCCTGTTTATTAGTGGAAATTATTATAGTCCTTTAATAACATGCACCACAATGCAGAAAAAAACTCTTACTGCCTTGATGGCTTCATGTGGTTACCAGGGAAGGAGGTTGTTTTTCACAAGGCCTTCTTTACTGCCTTAAAAAGTTTGGCTATTTTGAAGTGTCACAGCAACACACAGTATCTGAATACAAGCCAAATATTGAAACCATTAATCAGCAAGTCCAAAGCACTTACTTTTAAATTAGCATTAAACCAGCATTGTAAATAACTGGCCTAAGTAACCGCTGCTCTGTGTAAAAGAGAATGGAACTGATGTGAAATCTCTGCTTTGGAGATGAGGCTTTAGAGAAGCCTGAGAAGTACTGCTCAAGTTAAGGCTTATTATAAATAGCAGAACTTACCTACTACAAGTAATCACAGTGTAATACTGCAGTCAGGAAAAGGAAACCTGGATGAAAATTCCAAAAATGAGGTTGGAGAACAAACAAGTGTTTCTGGGAGATAAATGCACCTGAATGTGATTTCAGGAACACAAGTGCAGGTTTTCTAGCACTACCCAGAGACAATTCTCTTAAGTGTCAGTTTTACATACAAATCCATATGTAGTTTGACTGAGTTGTAAGACTTGTTTCCAGCCCCCCTGGCTCCCTACATGTCAGCCTTTGGTTTTTTTTGTTTTGTAAATAATGTTTTTCACTGAATTTTTAGCAGTGCATTACAAGAATAAATGTAACATCTTGATCTACTACCTCAAAATCTGTAATTTCAATATCAAACTCGACAATTTTAGTAACTAAATAGAAAACAACTTCTCCAGTTGTTCAATATATGAAGCCTCAATATGTTAAGGGCTGATTTTTTTTCCCTACAGTAGATCAAATTAGTTTCCTATAAGTTCTCATGCTCATTAAACCTGGTTTTATTTCAGATACTTTTAAAAAGATTCCAGTCAATGCTACCCATATTTAAGCTTTTAGGAGTTGAAGTAACTTTTTAGAATATAAATATTTGCCTTACTGCAAAGCTATCTTCTTCCTTTGGAAGTCCAGTCTTGCAGCCTCTGCACTGACCGTGCTCAAGGTATTTGAGGAAATTCCTTTGCAGAAGTATTTAGACAGAAATGTCCACAGAGTAACTTTGTAGTAAAACATTACTTTGAACTCATTATGACACACACAGAAGCTTGAAGCAGCACACATTTCTCAGAGAATAATCAGTTTTACTGTAATTGACAATAAAAACCATTTTACAGCATCTCTGTGAAAAATAATGCCATTTTGAGACTGGCACAGATGTTTTCCATTATCAAAGAACCACCTAACATAAAATCTTTTCCTTTTGCCTTAAAGACTTAAGTAATTTAAACACTTTAAAAAAAAGGCTCTTTAAAAAGTCTACTTTACACAACACTAACAGATAGCATGCAGGCAAATGTATTTAAACCGGACCAGCAGTGCTTCAGTTAACCTTTAAAAAAAATAGTAGTAATCGGATGAAGAAATAAAGTGAAGGTAACTTCACCTACACAAAAAGTCCTTTGGATATTACCGTTCAATAAGCCTGAACTTTGCTAGCAATGGCAGGTGGTCAGAAGAATTATTTTCATTGGGAAGACCGTTAACAGTCCAAAGATCTTTCTCTGTTAGAAGTGCCAGCCTGCCAAGAAGTTTCAGACCTCCGTGAAAAGAATCCTCCATTCCTGGTTAAAAAAAAAAAAAAAAAAAAAAAAAAAAAAAAAAAAAAGGAAATGTTCATCAATGAGGGCTAAACTCACATCACACATTCCTACATATGCAGAAAGAGGAAAGCAGTATGGCAGAAATAATCTGGAGTCATTATTGTTCCATGCCAAATCACCAGTAAGGTGGTTTGGAAATTCTTGTTTAATATTACACTCTCACGGTAAGACTTAGAAGCAGGAGAGCTCAAAGTACCCAGAAAGTCAGCACCCCTCCGTTTTGCAGAGTAATAAATTGTGGTAGAAAGGGAAAAGGATTTATTTGTTCATTTTAACTCCTCTGGAAAAGCCTCACACAATCCAGACACATACTCTAGCACAACAGCACTGTGAAACCGAGCTGACACTTGCAAAATGAAGGCTCTTTTGAGAGTTCACGTAATATTTTATTGATGCATCCTCAAGCACACAGCTCTCCAGCAGGCAAGTCACACAGGAACTCCTGCTCATAAGGATGAAAGCTGCCTGGCATTTCCTGTCCTAACTGTTCACTGTAAGAAAGGGATCTTCATTATTTCCTGCTAACTACTCCTATAATTGCCTTAAAAACCACACCAAAGTAATGCCTTACCACACCGAGAGAAGAAACATCACATTACTCATGGAAGAGGGGAAGATGACTCACAGCAATGCTATCGTTACACCTTATTATTACACTATATATAAAATATATCGTTCCTCATTAAGAAAGAAAATCAAATAGAAAACCATCATCTGCAAAGAGTAACAAGTTTCTTCCAACTCAAGTAAAGAAAATACATTGAGAATGAGATCCTTCCATGACCTGTCAAATTTCTTGAGCTATCTGCTTGAGACAACTATTCAGCAACCCTAGGTATTGCTTTCAGAGCACAGAGATGATACTGAGCAGGCTAAGCGCTTTCAGGATCAGCACAAACAGCAGCTGTAATTTTGACAAAAACATTTGCTGTATGAAAGCTATTACCAATATCAGAACATCATGGCTGAATCCAGTACTGGCTTACCAGTAGGTGTATTTTAAAGAATTATCCAGCAACTGTTTAAACTCCTTGCATAGTTCAACAGCTTCATTCCTTCGCCATCTGCCAGCTTCCCAGGCCTCTAACAATGCAACAGCTGTTTACTGCTGCTCTGAAGAAAAGCTTTCTTACTATAAAGATGCCCCGGTAGCTCTAGAGCACACGTCCACCCAGTTCTTGAGACAGATGTATCATTTGGCACAGCACCCATGTGTCTACAGAGCGGTTTGTTGCTACAGAAAGCTTGGTCTGCATGCAGTGATTAACGTCAGCTCAGAGCACTCTGGAACCAGCAGAACTGAGTCCTACAGGACTCAGATACTGAACCTTGCTTTCACAGCAAATCCTGAATACCAACCCAAATCCTTGGCTAAGCATGACAGTCTAAAGCATTGCAACTCTCAAAATAATCCTAAACCCTTTAACTGGAAAAAAAAAAAAAAGTGATCAGTCAGCCTAGTCCACATTTAATACTCGTTCAGACTGACAACTTTTAAGACACAACAAAAGTATAAAAACTACACCAGTTTAAACTACTGGGAGAATTCAAGTTTGGTCCTATTCTGTACTCTGACGTGGAATAAAGTACAAGAAACAAGTGCAGAAAGAAAAAGGTGCTCTAGCTCTGCAGGGTCAATGATGGTGGTGCAACAAAATATGTAAGTGGTCAAATTAGGATTAAATTTTGCACAGGGATGCACTCCGAAATCACACTGCACTCTGTTAAATCACAGAGCACTCAGAAGTCATTTAGATACTTCTCATATCCTATTTTTTCAGTTAAAGCTTTTATTTCTGTATTGTGAAGCTGTTGTATTTGCTATTTTACATTGAGATTGTACTTACTGTGCATGTTATGCCAAATGAGACTTTTGTGCATTGACTCAATTTTAACAATCTTGACTCAAGGTATGAGAGATGAAGGTGGTATTTTCATTTCACATAGTGAAAACAATGTCAGTTTGTAATTACAAAGTCAGTTGCGATCTACAGGAGCAGGAGGGGGATCCAGGTCTCTTTTTTTCTGAGTTCTGCGGAGGCATTTATGTGACAGCACTGCACTGTGCCATGACCTTTGACGATGGCACAAAACACAGAACTAACAATGATGTGGAAAGTATCCACGGTAGAAGCACAAATGCAGTAAAGGATTGCAGTGTGTTACCCATCCATCCATCCATCCACCCGTGTCTTTCTTGTACCATCTGGTGAGTTTTAGCTGCAACTGCAACTGAGAGAATGCCAACCGGGCATGTGCAAATGACTGCTCTCAGAGCTGGGGCCACGGACATCACAGACAACAAGACTATCTGAAAAGCAGCTTTCTAAGAAACATTTCATTCATTAGTCTTAATGCACATCATGAGTTGCCATTCACCATTTTGTTGATCAGATGATTGGAAATACTGCTGTGTTGTAGGTCCGGCCACTAAAGTCCTGCATGGGTTACGGACAGCAGCATTCCTCAGGTGCTACTTGCACTGCTGCTCTTCTGTAGCTCCAGCTCTTGTCTAAATGCCGAGATGGCAGCTACAGGAATGTTCTCTTCCAAGAAAAAAAAAAAAAACTTTGCCCTGTGCGGCAGTGCATGTCCAACTGTGGTGAGTCGACAAGGCCAGCCATATTTCTCAGATATCTACTGACATACAAAGTGCCATCACAAAACTCCGAGGTACTTCATATGGATTAAATTATCACCACATTTCCCTTGCAACAGCACCCAAATGTTCCCATTTAGCACTTGTGAAAAATAATTAAAAGTTGGTTTCTTTACCTGGCTGGGCAGCAGCATCATCGCTTGCTGCAGAATAGAAAATGTAATCCACAGTGACAGCACTTCGAGAGTGACAAGTTGTTACTTCTGGTATCCCAGTTTCAGGGAAGTAGTGAGAATAGACTGAAGACAATTTGAAGTGGTGCTGCAGTTTTGAAGACAACCTAAACAGAAAGCAAAGAATTTTATTTTCATGTCTTTCCTAGAAAGAATAAGCAAAGAAGAAATACCAGATAGCTCCTGGTTACAAAGAAAATTAATTATCTGGATACGCAAACCAATGTTTCTCTTATGCAATCAGTTCTGTAGCCTTTTGTGTCAGTGGCACAAAACTCTGCAGGCAAAATGCAGGCAGCTTTTTCAAGTTATACTTAAAAGTCTATCAAAATTGGCTTGACTGACATTTTAAATGTACGTAGCTTTCACCTCCATCTATACTTTGTAAGGTTCACGTATTGACATTCAGCAATCTCTCCCTGTCACATAAGTAAAAGCATCTGTGGGAGCAGCTTATAAGAAAGCAATAGACTACGAACTCATCTTATCAGGCCCTTCACCATATACAGAAATTCACATTTTAGAGTGGGTTTTTTCCCCTTCCCTAAACAAAAGCCATCAGGTGCTTTCTAATTAGTCTATGCCTGATCTTCATTCCCCCACTCAGGCTCCCATTTTGTCTCTCCCCATCATCTGTCAGTCTGTTCCTCCAGTACAGCCCATCTTGTCTCACCTTTTTTTTCAATCTTGAAAGCAAACTGCATCTTTCAGCAAAAACCCTCCTCTCTCCCTCACACCTATTTGCTCCCACCAGCCCTGCAAATCATCCACCCCTCAAGCTCTACCTGCCTCACCTTGCAGGGCTGCATTTTAAACCTCAGCTGCAATGTGTCCTGGTTAAAAAACAAGCAATTTTAAAAACCAAAATAAAATAAACCAAACATGTCATCTGTCTGACAGAGGAGACAAACACACCAGCTGGTACATCACAGAAGGGCAGTAATTTCTGCTCCTGTTACACAACATCCTTTCTGAAATCTGCATTCAACACGTGGCATGCTATGGATTTACATCGTAGAACAGGGCTTCCTGTCTTGTTATCTACTTCTCTCAGAAATGCCATCACTTAGCTTTTTGATCACCAAGAATCACTAAGGGTTTTAATATAAGTATCTGCAGTGATGTCAATACCTCATTTCTGATAAGAAATTGCAGATTTGGAGCCTGACATCACACATTTACAGTTCAGGCAGTTTCCTTCTTCTGTGCCTTTTCAAAAAGCAGTTACATTTTCCCTCTCAGCAGTCTAGCAGTGGCTTCCTCCTTCAGTTTCACAAGCAAATGTTTTAATCAAAATAAGAGTTGTACTACCAAATAAACAGTACTCAAATTTGTAGGACTCAAAATTCTTTCACACAACTAATGACAAGATTGTATGATCTTTCCAGTTCCTTTCCCTCCTTTATCCCAATTTCACATCGTATTACACAAATTTATTAGCATCTGTAAACCAGTATCTCAAAAACTTTTGTTGATTTTTTCTCTCTTGAAAAAACTTGGTTTCTGCAACTAGACTGAAGTTCACAGCTTTCCTACAATGTCAGTACAGAGTACAATGTCCTGTTTATGTCAAGAAGTGACAAAAAGCTGTCAAAAGCATTCTTTTCATAAGTAAAATATCCTCTAAACAGCACTGACACCTCGCCTCTGCAGTCTGAAAAAAAAAAATCTGCAAGTTCCTGCAAGAACACACAATCCTTCTTCATTTCCAGTTCCAGTCTCTTGCTGCCTGGTCAGCATTTTCATGTTTAAATGGAAGATTATTTTTTTGCCAGATGGGCAGACTGGGCTGGGTGAGCATCTTGTATCCACATCTGGATTCAGATACAAGTTTGGTCTAAATCCAAAACAACCTCCCAACATTAGCAACTAGTCACAGGCTTCCATTTTTTAGCCTAACACATACTTTTCAGATGCTATGACAATCTCCTGACTCTTGTCCAGTTTTGCTGCTTCCAATTTTTCCCCTGCAAAATAAAAGAGACATTAAATTTATATCTAAAAACAGGAAGTAGGGAAGACCAATATTGAAGAACTACAAAAAAGAAAAACTACAGAAAAAAGACCTTTAAGTACATTTAGTTTTTTTGCAGCAGAGAAGATACAATTCACAAAGCTCGATTAAAGACTTCTGTTTCATTAGCCAGATCTCCTCCAAAGACTCTTTCAAATTATGTCCCATTCATTTAAAATAGTTTTTTTCTGTCAAAGGAAAAGTGAATGGATGAAAGACATAATATTCAGCAAGGAATCACTTGCTTTTCCCACTTGTTTCATAAAGTGCCTGCACTGCAACACAAACACTGAAGCAGAATGTAGGTTCAGTGCTTTCCTGATGCAAACATAGTAGTTTAAACATTACACATCAGCCTCTGAATAGCAATTTCTATCATCATCCAAAGATTCAGATTTGCAAATGCTTATGTGAACAATAACTTTACACTCTAATGAGCCCAAACAAGGAAGTTTGCAAGCTCAAGATTCACCGTTTCCCCCCCCACTAGAACAGAACATCTGTTTTTCAGTGCTACCTGAATGGTGCTTTCAAAGGACCACAAAACTCTTCAACCCTGAAACTGACCTGCATTTTCTTCTTTTTGTTGCTGTTTTATTTCATATACACAGTTTTGTGAAATACCCAATTTTTTTGGCCAAATTGGAATAGGTAAGATTCTTTGTCCCCTTGGAAACTGTTCTTGTCCTGAGACCTAAGAAAGACAACATGAGCATTTTTTCAGGCAGAAATCAGATTTAAAAAAACATAAAACCCAAATCAACAAAACCAAACCTGAAATTAGTAGTCATTTTTTTGTAAAGTTTCAAGTTTTAAGCAAAGAAAAGCTCCTTAGAATCAATCTTTTCTACTGTCCTGTTAAATCTATAAAAAAGTAACACCCCTTATGTATACCCCCCTTTTTTTACTCTTACCAAGTTTTCACATCTACCCAGTATTTCAAGATAGTTCTTGTGACACTAAATTGACAGACCACCACGTCTACACTTTTAGCAACATAACAGGCCTGAGAATAAGCAGCTCCCTAGCAGACACTTACTTTATCTTCATGATGCTTACTCTTCTGGAAGCAAGTTGAGTGAAAGTGCAGCTTGAAACAACTACCCCCTAGCCACAAACATCAGTGGGGATACTTTTTACTGTTTTCTCATTGTATGTACTCCAGTTACTTTGTATTAAACAGCATTTGACCCATCCAACAGCTACATACAAGATCTTTCAACAAAAACTAGGCAACCTGAAACAGTTTAGGTTCAGCATCTGATTGCATTTTTACTTTTACAACTATTGCAGCCACTGTAATTCAAAGTTTATCTAAAATAAGAGTCACCTTCCCATGGAGTAGACAGTAAGTATTTGAATAGGTAATCGTTTTATCCTACTTAGACTGGGACACTTAAATACTGTGATACAATCATCTAGTGACAACTACCTTTCAAGAACAATTAATTTTGTTTGTGAGTTTTTTTATCTCAGAACACTAGAAGCGGATACAATATTCTAAAAGGCATAGCAATATACCCAACCTAATTTTAGTAACTCCACAGTAACTTTTGCTTTGCAGATTGTGCAAAGGGCACTAAGATTGGTACTGCAACAGCAATAATCACAGCTATGGCATGCTAGCACCACTCAGATTTCTCTTTAATCAGCATTAATCCTTTCTTTTAATGAGGAGTGAAAAGCATAGCCTACCTTCCCTATAGAAAGTCCTTCATAATTTAACTTTCCTTCCTTTATAAATCTGTACAATGGAGAACCGGGAACAGAATTGAAGTCACCACAGATGATAATTGGACAGAAGGTACCATCCTTCTGAGGGGCAACAGTAGCAATCTCTGCCAGGAGCATTGCAAGTTGGGTCAGTTTGATGTCCCCTCGCCTTGGGTTGTACAGCAGATGTGTATTGGCTATACAGATTGCAGCATTAGTTTTGCAGTGAAATCTAGGCTGCAAAAGCAACACCAGTCCAACGTTGTCCCTGTCCAAGAGTGGAATATCCCGACGAAAGAATTCCACAGGGTTTGATGAAATCAGGCTAAATTTGGAAGTTTTGAAGCAAATAGCACAGCCATCAGGTTTTCTCCCTGTCCTCATTTTATACTCACAGTGATACCCTGCAAGAAAGGCAATTAAAACCATAAAATACTACTGTATAAATAGAGATATTTTTTTTTTAAAAAAGAAGAAAATCCTCAATCTACTCTTCTCTCATGGCAGTCACCACTCAGTGTGAAGTACCAAACGCTCCGTGAAGTTCACATGGAAAACTGAACACAAGAGACTTTCTCCTGTCTAAGTTCAGTTTAGATACTACAGCAAACCTGGTCTAGTACCTTTTGGAATGTGTAAGCATCTACATAGTTTAAGATACCAGGCACGTTCACCTCTTCTCGTGGAAAAAAACCCAAACCAAAACAACAAAAAAAAGCCCTGAAGTCACATAAAAGTTGACCTGCATATTCTAGAGGTTACCACAATGGTTTAGGAATAATACCATGGAAGCATTCCCATCAAACCCAATAATCACTGCCTAAAAAGATTCATAGAACAAAGCTTACAAACGTATTTACGCCATTATGTAATTATCCAGTTAGCAGCAAGAGGCAAGCCTCCAAGAGGGAAACTGAGACACGTATCAAATGACAGAATTGGAATTCAAACAAGTCCACCTTGAAAATAGTAATTTGCCAAGTTATTCTGTGTAAAGGTGAGAAGCAGAATTAACGAGACCTTATCTATGTAAGAAAAAAAGACTAATGATCTTGAAACAATACCTAGGTTTTGCCATTTTAAAATGCTTCACTGCCCAGGCCATGTGATTTAAATATAGCAGCAGGAAGCTCAGTTGCCCACGTAAGCCTTAGTGTTGTTTTACATTTCAAATGCCAACTAACCATGAGAGAAAAAAAGAAGAGAAAGTCCAGTACTGCTCCTTCAACCGGCTCCTCCTGGCATCAGACAAGTACCAGTGCCAGGAAAAGAGCTGAGCCCTGGGACTGGGAAGAGGTGCAGGGCACAAAAGAGTTAGATCAATTTAAACTGCCATGAAATCAAACCACTAGCAGCATGTTCCTTACCATAAACTCACATGGGACAGAGAGAAGACAGCGCTTTTTAGGCTGATAGTACAACTATAATGAATATAAACTGGCCATGGATGAAACCTTCCAAATATCAACACCAAATTTCAAGTCAGAAAAAAAACATACCCTAGAAAACCTGTCCACCAGGAATACTGGCAGAAAACACTAACATACTTTCAAGAAAGCACTCCGTGAACATATAAAAGTGGGTACATAACATTATCACATGTTGTGACATAGCAGGAGACTTGATTCTATTTTCCTAAAAAAATTCTCTTGGATTATAGTACTGGGGCAGGGAAGAAGACAGTGTATTCATCATTAGGAGTTTTATCATACCCAGGGATTCCAAACTTGACTTGATCTCTGTTCTATAGTGGTCTTCTTGGACTTCTTGTAAACAGAGTACCTAAGGCAAAAGTTTACAATTAAAAAATATTAGTAAGTACATCAAATATTACCATATCATCTCTCTGTTGGCCATTCTGTATAGGTATTAAAGAAAAAAATTGAGTTTTGCCTCCATAATCCCACAAAAGATTCAAGCTCCTATAGAAAGTGTTCCTTAAGATTGTGAAGAGGGCCCCAATTCCTCGCACCTTTTCTCAGACAGACATATGTTTTCAGATGTGAAATTAGATTTAATCAAAACAGTGACCTGCTAACACATTCTCAGCAGTTTAGGAGAGGGCTAAATGCCAGAGCAGTTGGATGAAGAGGCCAAGGGAACACTTTTCATCAACTATAGTGTGGACAAGTTTCCATATTATGACAACCTGAATTAAAGATCAACCTCAACATACTCCATTAAGAAAGTTCTGGGCATCTGGAGCCTTCTCCCTGCACACTACAGTAACATAGATCTACAACCACCTTGGGACTCTGACAAAAGACTAAGTTCCTGAAGCGTAATGAGGTAGCGCTGCCTGCTGAGCTGCAGCAACAGGCTTCACTTATACAGCTGATGCCAGCTCATTCAGAAGATCTCAGAGGAGAACCAAACCCCAAGCAATATTTTGAAGTCTTTGCCTCACTTTAAGGTTACAGGTCAAACCAACAAATTGGCTAGAAGTCCCTGTCCTTCAGCAAGGACTTCCTCTGTACAAAGGGCACCTGCATCTACCAGGGTGTGTGGGTAAGCAGCTGCTCATCATGATTCAACACAATGTAATAACGCTTGAACTCTTTACCCCAGTGCTTTGTTGTGTGGCTCTGCAGACTATAGGAAGTATCCTGCAGTGAACTGCTCTTTCCTAAAAGGGTTGCCTTTGGCTCCAACCCTTCAATCCTGGAGAACTGTCTGTTATCACTAGTAGTGCCAGGCAGATCCTCAGCAGAGCCATTCAGCCCAATTGTTCTTCCAGAAAGCCCACTAATGTATCTCACTGAACAGATACACATGTATTTTTTACATACCTGTGTATGTAAAAATTTATTAGGAAGAAAGGAAGAGCTTGAAGGGGACTTTAATCACCAGCTTCCTGCCTGCATTTTTCAAATGATATAAGGCAGTTTTTCTGCAGCTTCTCTAATACAACTACTTTGATTTTTTTGATACTGTTTTTTGACATGAACAGGTTGGATTCCATTACCAAACTTTTATTGGCCCAAACAATGACTGAAGCAAAAGGTTTACTGACTTGACTTCCTGATTAACTGATTAAGATCAGAAAGTGATGTCTGCTTAAAACCAAACAAACCTCCCCCCCCAATTAACCAAGAACACATAAAGCCCTAAAGGTAAGGTATTTTTTAAGACCCCAATATAAGCAGAACTTGCAAGATACATCTCAGTACAGAAGAACAACAACATTGTTCAGGAGTCGAACAGTGCAGAGTACCAGATGAAGAGAGAAACACCTGAGAGGAGTATTTTTGGATCAGTCTCACATGGATACTACTAATAGCTGCACCTGTCTCTCAATCTTGGACATTAATCTCAAGAAAATGGAGATCCACAAAGTAGCCTCATCACCCAAGTCCTCATACAATACAGAAGTAAAACATATGAGTTTGCCTTCCAAACAAAGAATTATAAGTTCTCAATTACCCCATCTAAATACGGCTCCAAAAGATCACCAACCAAATTTTAGAAAGGGACTTTCGATTCACTGAATATACAGACACTTGGTGTTACTACTGACTTCATATTTGTTTAGGTAAATTCAGGACACCCAAAAGTTAGAAAATGCCTGTCCTGGAGGTTGCTTTAATTTGACCCTCCTGTGTGCATGCATAATATTCTTCCTCCACAAAAGTCTGGCAGGCTTAATGAAGTATTTGCAAAAAATAACTATTGAATCTTGCACATCCTTTGCACCAAGTAACTCACTGCAAAATTAAAGAGAGAGCCTCCAGCTGTAGAGCTTCCTCAACTGTACAGACCCAGAAGCTGAGACTACCGTGGAGAAAGGTCCAAGTCTTACTTACAGCATTCTACTAGGCAGATGCTGTGAAAGATTTACGTGAAGAAAGATGATTTTGGAATAAATAAATAAATAAAAATGCAGTGTATCAGCAGAAAAAAGTCATGTCAAAAAGGCCAATCCAGGAAATTATGGACAAGACAGACAACTATGAGCAATACGGACTGTGGAGTTTGCCTTTGCTGTAAGTTCAGATCACACAGAATATGCTAATTGTTTAATCAAAACTATTAAGCATGACATAACTACAAGCTCAGCAGGATTCACTAGACAGCCCACCTATCAAAATAAAGAACATCAAGAATTTGCTACTCCGGTTTATCAGTTCTTAAGAAATATCTACATGTTAATTTTCTACTCACATCTGCATCCAGCTGTTTGATTTCTTGTAGAATGTTGGGAAATCTGTAGGCCCAGAATAACAACCGTTGCCTGCAGTGTTTGTACAGGTGGGAGTTATCTTCCAACAAATTCTGTGAGAGGATATTGTAGGACATGACTGTAAAATCAAATTTTGCCTCACTTTCTGTATTGCTTTGGTCAGTTTGTTTATTTTCAAAAATTTTCATTGTTCTACTGTGTGGACAGAAATACTCCCAGTGTCTTTTGACAGTTCCTGTAAAAAGCACACAAAACAGAAAAAGTTACGTAATATAACATATAACTTCTTACTGCTCTTAGAAATCATTCTACTGACAACTAGTTGGCTTTCAAATTGTTTAAGTAATTCTAAAAGCTCTAATTTGATTAGCAGTGATTTAGACCTTCTGTTTAAGATGAGCTTTATTGTAAGCATCAGTAAAAAACAAAAACCCCAAAACACAGCACAAAATCATTATATGGCCTGGATGTCAAACTGCTTTGAAATTAGGCATGTTCTAAGAGATCACTGCAGTCAGAGTGCACCACCCTGCTCCCAGTAGAAAGGCTATCAAACTGGTCAGCCAAATCCAGTCTGTTGCATAGTCTTATGGCTACTATCTGCCACTACCTCCTCAGTGGAGATGGGGCATGTCAGTCTGGGAGAGACCCTTTAGAGCAGCATAGATCTTGCTGATCTCTATATCCATGACTAACAAAGGGTTAGGAGTCGGGCTCACCTCTAGCCTGTGTGCAGTCTGACAAACTCAGACATAAGCTGCAACAGGGTCCATTACAGGGGTCCCAGCACAAATAATGAACCTGATCTCCCTCAGTGAGGTTGACAAATTAAAAAAAAAAAAAAAAAAAAAAAAAAAAAAAAAAAAATCAATAAGCTTCAGAATTACCAGGAACTTCCAAAAATGCTTACTTTACCTTTCTGCCATTCCTAGTTTCATTCATATAATGATACTAATAATAAGTTTATAAGAATACATCTGCCTATCATTACACATCCAATTATTTTTCAGATATGTATTTCTCCACTTAAACTCATGAACAAAGCCCTTCAGCTATGTCCCAAGTCCTCAGAGAGCATGCTGAGGTCCAGTGCTCTGTGCTATCAACTAGCGGCAGCCTGCAGCTGTAGCTGTTGGGATCTGCCTTGTTTGAGTACTAAATTTCATCACTGCTCTCCAGTTATTCAGGTCTTTATCTAGTATTTGCAATGAACACAGCATGGCTTTAAGTACTGTTTCTATAGTGGGAAAGAGGCTACATTGCTCCTCAGCAGCTATCTCACTTGCATATGTAGGTAGACAGTAATTATGAAGATAACTAGGAAGGCCCACGATGCTAACTAGTCTTGGAGATAATGGCATGTCAAAATGTACTTGCTAAGGGGGCTGAGAGAGGACGTGGCAATAAAGGCACAAAGAAAACTCCATTCAGCTCCTGAAGATGGATACGTTTCTAAGCCTTGAAGATATTCTTGTCCACAAACCCCTTTGCTCATGGCATCTGCTGCTGTAACAAAACTTCCAATTTATTCTGTTAAGGAATTGATTTACACAAGAGGGGGCCAAGTTTGTCTGTGTCCCTGTTTCACAGTAGACAAAGCTGTAAATATCCACAACACTCAGACATTTGGATACTATGTAGGAGATTATATTCGTAATAAGCTGAGGCAGACACATCCCAGTTTCATGAAAGGTGGATAGAGAGTTGGGTAGACAACTTTGCACTTCTTACTGTACTTACTTGGACACACACATTTGCTGTTTGCTCTGTGAGTCATGGCCTGACACAAAACTTGCTAACATGCCAGTGGCAGAATACAGTTGTAAAAACAAAGCCATACAGTCACACTGGAAGCAAAACCTCAGTCCATTAATTCTCAGTTATCTAGGTCACAGATAACTGACTCACAGAGAAGGCAATTCAGGTCCAACAAAGCTTACGAGCTCAGGTACAGTACAGGGAATAAAGCTACACAACTGTGAGCTCAGCCCTACAGCAAGATAGCTAAATCTTTTTGCTGCAAGAGCTCCCAAGTCAACAGACCTGATCTGGCGAACACATACGTCAGATAGTGGTGTGTGAACCAAGCTCCCCAGCTGGGCAATCCCTCACATAATTGCCCATGTCCTAACTTCAAGCACAGCAAACCTAGTTCTGGCACGCTGTCTGACAGCACAAAATAGAAGTTTACAGACTAAACAGTATGACAAATCTGTAACGTTTTTAAGGCAAATGTTTTCTGGAGAGAGGTGCCAAGAAAATCAGTAACTCAAAAGGCACAGGCAATATTGCTTATGACTTTATTTCTAATGCTAAACACTTCTAACAAGAGGGAAAATGAGCAAAGAGCATCTTTTACCTTTCTTGCTGCTACATTTTTCTTCAGTCTGTGTTACAGACAGACCCGATGCTTCCTGCTGATTAGGTAAGTTTGTTCCTTCTTCAGGAGTTGAATTACCATGCTGGTCACTGAGTTTTCTTTTCTTTAACAATGGCTCTTCTCCCTCAGATTTCATACTGGGGTTAGGTAGGTGAAAGCAACAACTTTGTGTGAAGTTATCAAGCTGCCAATTACAGTTCTGAAATTGTCTCCAAGGTCCAAAAAATGGAGGGATTCTCCAGTTTGCCGAGAAATCAGCTGGAACAGGAACTGGAAAGGAGGCCCAGGGATAGTGTCCGGCCCATCTTGTACAGCTGGGAACTGGGCTGTTCAAGGCAAGTATCTGAGAACCATTCCAGTGGGCAATGCAGTCTCTGCCCAGCCTCTGCACTTGACGGGGCAGCATGGAGTGACTACAAAAGAAAGCACAAGTTTCATTACTTACATACAACTACATCCACCTGTAGAAGACTGCAGGTCTAAGTCATGCTGGACATGACTTACACAAGATATTCTTTCCCTACAAGTTAACACATACAAACTATTAAAACCCTTTTTAGATACATACAAGATACTTAAACATTTACCTAAATGATATGCACAGTGGGACTTTACAAAGAGATCTTGTATCCTTTCCCCCCCTTCAGGTATACAAATGCCATTTAGTATTTAAACTCTATACTTCTTGATAACTATTTACAATTTATTTTCTGCCTTGTTAAATGCAACCATCAGATCTTTCAAGTGCTCAGTAGAATGACCTTTAGAAGATATCATTTTTTTTAATACCATTAACTTTGTGATAGGGCTATTTGAAATTAATCAGAATATTCCTTTCCTTCAAGCAGTCAGGAAATTGTTTACAAAGTCACCGACCTGGCTTAAACCACAATGTCAACAAGAGAGGGGAAGAGATGTACAAACTCTCATGCCACTCTCTGGCACCAGCTTATAGCGTAGATTTGTATTGTTATTTGTTTTCCAGGTGGGAAAACTGCAGCTTAGTGATTAAAGCCATGAAAATTGGGTGGCTTTTTTTTTTTTTTTTTTTTTTTCTCAAAAAAACCCCACAAAATTTGACTCTAAGCAAAAAAAAAGCAGGAAGGAAGGCTGAGCAACACCACTTTCCACTGAAACGTACCAGGAGTAGTTCGACAGCCATAGGATCAACAACATACCCCAGGAGCACCGTGGCATTGCAAATGCAGCCAAGAGGTAGCAGTGCCTTTGCAGAGATGTCCCGAAATGCCTGTCCTGGGCAGCATTAAAAGAAGCATGTCCAGCAGGGCAAGGGAGGGGATTCTCTCCCTTTATTCTACTCTCATGAGACCCCACCTGGAGTACTGTGTCCAGTTCTGGAATTCCCTACATAAGAAGGATACAGAACTGTTGGAACAGGCCCACAACTGATGATCAGAGGGCTGAAGCACCTCTGCTGTGAGGACAGGCTGAGGGAGTTGGGGTTGTTCAGCCTGGAGAAGAGAAGGCTCTGGGGAGACCTCATAGCAGCCTTCCAGTACCTGAAGGGGCTACAGGAAAGCTGGGGAGGGGCTTCTTACAAGGGCAAGGAGTGACAGGACAAGGGGGAATGGCTTTAAATTGGAAGGGGGAAGATTTAGATTGGACATGGGGAAGAAATTCTTCCCAATGAGGGCAGTGAGGCCCTGGCACAGGTTGTCCAGGGAAGCTGTGGGTGCCCCCTCCCTGTAAGTGTTCAAGGTCAGGCTGGATGGGGCCCTGAGCAGCCTGGGCTGGTGGGAGGTGTCCCTGCCCATGGCAGGGGGTTGGAACTGAATAGATTTTAGGGTCCCTTCCGACTCAAACCATTCTGTGATTCCTGCACCGGCAAGCGCTTCCCCACAACCCCCCACCCCCACGCTCTGTTTTGTTTTCCTCAGCCTGGCTCCAGACTCCCCCACCTGGGGGCTCTGCTCCCCGACCCCCAGTTGGGGCTCGGGGCCGTCCTATAGCGGCAGCCCCAGCACTCCCAGGGTCTCGGGAAGCCCCGCATGGGCCGCCACGACCTCCGCTGGCGCCGGGTGGCTGCCGGAGGAGAAAAAGAATCACAGAATCGCTTGGTTGGAAAAGAACTTTGAGATCATAGAGTCCAACCGTACCTGTCCACTACTAAACCACATCCCTGAGCACTTCATCTGCCTGTCTTCTGAATCCCTCCAGGGACCAGGACTCCACCACCTCCCTGGGCAGCTGTGCCAGGGCCTTGACAACCCTTTCAGGGGAGAAATTTTCCCTGAAAAGAGACCAGCACCCATGACACCCACATATATGTATGTACACACGCATATATGTGTGTAAAAATATATACACACATATGAATGTATGTCAGGGTTTGGGTTGTTTTTAATGATAAGACCAGGCCAACAGAAGACTGAAGAAAATTTATCAGGGAAGACATTTTTCCTGATGTCCAATCTGAGCCTCCCCTGGCACCACTTGAGGCCATTTCCTCTCGTCCCGCTGCCTGTCGCTTGCGACAAGACATCAACATCCACCTCACCACAACTTCCTCACTACACCCTCCTTTCAGGCAGTTTTAGACACTGATAAGGTCTCCCCTCACCCTCCTCTTCTCCAGGCTAAACACCCAGCTCCATCAGCTGCTCCTCACAGCTTTGTTCCCCAGCGCCTTCACAGCTGGAGCAGGCCCGGCTGCCCCGCGCCTCCGCGCACGGTGGGCCCGGCCGAGGCCCCGCGCTGCCCCCACCCCGACCCCCGCGCCGCCATTACCTGCCAGCGGGGCCGGGCCAGCGGGGCCCCACTATCGGCTCTGCACAGCCCCGGCACCCCCAGAGGGGGTCATCCCAGGGCACCGCCAGCTCCTGCTGCCGCCACGCTGCCGGCCCGCCCGCCACTCACCCCGCGAGGGCCGTGGCCGCCCCCCTGTGCTTATGGGACTTGTAGTCCAAAGGCCGCTGCCGCGCCCCGCAGCCATATTTGATTCGGGAGGCGGGCGCCGAAGCCGGGCCGCCATCTTGGGGCGGGGCAAAGCAGGGCGAGGCGCCGAAGCCGAGCCGCCATCTTGGGGCAGGGCAGGGGGAGGTGGGGCAGCGCAGCCGCTGAGCTGCAGGTAATACAATAAGTTTCTACTACTGCAAAAATTGGAGTACTTTGATTTAAGTTGAAGTACAGTTGATTTTCTATAGAATTAGTTTCCTAACTAACTTCAGTTAAGTTTCATCCAAGTAACTATTTTTTGAAAGTTAAGACAGAATGTCCCTCGTAACAGCATGGTTTTTATAGCATGGTTTTTTTTCAAACAGCTTTTTTCCAGACACTGTTCAGACAGTAATGATAACGGTTTGCGTTAAGTATGACATGTGCTGAACAGATGTGTCTTCTATAATCACCTCTGCTTGCAGGCTTTCTGTATCTAAAAATGCAAGGTCAGACAGCTGACTCCAAAGCTCCAGTTAGCAGAGACTTGGCTGTTGTGAAGTTCATAATAACATTAAAATTAGTCCTTTGAAAGTAAAAGAATATGCATAAGATTTCTCGGGAAATTCATACATATGCATCCAAATGGGAAATATATTCTGTCCCCAGCTCATCTCGTTATGCATGACTGATAGAAATCATTCCCTCATGCGCCCAGCACTCAAATAAAGGATGTTGCTTTCTGAAACTCCTAACCAAGTCTTAGAGAGTTTATTTGCCTGCATTTTAGGTATCACAGGTGGGCTGTCATAGTGCCAGGGCCCCAGGGCAGCACCAGCTCCCAAGCGCAGCAAAACAGGCTGTAAGCTGCTTGGTTCTAGGTTTTCAATTCTCTCTCATGGATGTAACACTGCACTAATGCAGCAGTTCCACATGCGGTCTTCTTCCTGGACCTTGTGTCCCCATAGGGTCTGCAGCATCTCATGGAAGAGCTGCCGTGTGTTTCAAGGTACCATTTCAGCACCGTGTCTACTGTTTGTAGAAAAAGAAAAAAGCCCACTCACCTGAGACAGTGTTTAACGTTCCCAGCTTAAAATGTACTGCAGATTCTCTGCTAAGGAGACCTGGCCTGAGAAATGGGTGGGAGACCTCCTGCAGGCCCCGCCGACAGACCCACTGCTGCTTACCAGCTGCATAAACAATCCTCTCTGTGTCGACGTTGCTTGAATAATCAGTTTAAATGCTTTCTTGCGGTCTTCTGAGGACAGAGTAAATGCTGGCTGTGTTTCCTGTAAGGAAGCATAGCACAAAATATATGAGATACAGCAGAGCTGAATAGTGCAGATGCTGTGCAGGAGCCGTAATCAGCTAAAATACTGTTTCTGTGCATGCCTTTTACTTGTTTCATACAAATGACTTACATAAACAATAATTACAAAGTTTTCCCAGGAGTGGTAGGGAAGACTGAAACTGGAATAATGCGGTTATGTTAAGAGTGTGCTAGTTAGGCAATGTGTGAAGTCCACTTTGGGTTTTCACTTCTTGAGCACAGCTTACTGAATGGCCAAAGGAAAAAATGCTATCCATTTTCTATTCCTTTTTTCCACAATGCAATAGCAAAGCAAAGCTGCTAACTTTAATACATGGGCAGTTAAAGATCTACCAGCTGTATCTTTCAGACCTATGTTATTTTGTTATTTTGTTGTTTTCTATATTTTTGAAGTATTCTTATGTATTAGATAGATATCTAAGATAGACAGTAAGCCATAGCTATAGTAACAACAAGAAGTGGTGTTATTTTTAGGAGCAGAGGGAATCTTACCATGCAATGCAATTATTTTCTGTATCTAGACCCCATAATACACCCAAGTTACACTGTCACTTTAAAGCTTTTTACGTAATAGTAATCTCAATAGTGATACTGCAAAAGAGGAAGGGGTATATCTTTGGTTTTTTTCAATATAAGCTTTAAGGAAACGAAGATGTGCTGGTGAGCATAAAAGTCGATTATATAACAGACAAAATAGAAGATAAGTAAAAGATTAACCTATTAATGTGATGCAAATTGTTTCTCCTCTCAATTTTATTATTATTTCTTGCCTTGACCTAGGAAAGTCTTAATAAGCCTGTAACTTAATTGCAGATTATTTACTGTTCTTTAATTATTAGTTTGTATATCTAGGTTAGCCATATTGAGAGATATTCTTCAACATAGCTATCTCCAAATTCTGATTTGTAACTAGAAGCCAAATATTTGATAAGTCATTTGAGCTTCTTTCAAGGTATGCAGCTGGTCCTAATCCCTTATCTTCTGGCCTGAATAAGTCCCTGGGGCCTCCTTCTGCGACTCAGCAAAAGTGAAAAACAAGTCCATCCCTTCCTGTATCTGCCAGTCCTATACCTCCTCTCCTGCTTAGCTACCCATGGTAACAAAAGGAGTTCATTTAAAGTTCACTTCTGCTGAGTTTTAAGCAAGGCCTGCTTATGCTAAGCTTTAAGCAAATACACACTTTGTTCTAATTTAACCTATCTTTTAAGCAATCACAAAACTCTAACATTCTGTAAGTAAGCTTATTTTAATCCCTAACTTTGTTTACACTGCATATAAGAACAGCCATGGTTGTTCAGATCGATGGTCTACCAAGCTCAGTTTCCTGCTTTCTGAGAGTGGTTAACAGCAGATGCCAAGAGATGTGCAGGGGCCGGGCAAACTTCAAATGAACACTCTCCCTGCCTCTAGCCGTTTTCAGCTCAGTAAATTTCCTAAGCCTGATGTGTTTGTCCCTTTAGTTACCCTCAGTGACTCTCTCTCCCAGGTACTTGAATTTGCAAACTTTCTGCATCAGCAACATCCTTTGACAAGAGTCCTGCAGGTGTAGCACTCATATAGAGAACTATTTTATTACTATTGAGTGACATCATTCCTACCAGCGTCACTGGCCTTTGGTTCTTGTGTTAAGAGAGACTGAACAGTCCATCCTCATGCATCTTCTCTGTGCCACTTGTGATTTCATGGAGCAGGATATCCCCTCACATTTTTCCTTGTTCCATGCTGGAAAGTCTCAAGACTACTCCATTGTTCCACTTGGAAAAGCTATTCCATATATCTGATAATTTTTTTTACTCTTCTTTGTTCAGCTATGGGGTTCTACAGTTGCAATATACTTTTTTCTCTGTCTTGTTCTCTACTCCCACTGCTTCTTCCCTCCTCCTACCACCAAACTGCTAACTTTTGAATTAGATAGCGTTTCAAGATGGATTTTTTTTTTTCTCTCAGAAGATGCGTGTGTTAACTACTGAAATTTAAGTGGGATCTATTATATAATTCATCAGGAATTAGTCAATGACAGCTTCCATCCCGTTGATTTCTGATTACATTAAAAATTCAAAACTAGCATCTCTTACGAGACGTTATAAGCAAGTGCTGCTTCATAAGAAAATTTATAAAAGGACTGGTTCTGGGCCATCTCATTTAAGCGATATATTACCTAAAAGCTTGAACCAGGTGATCAAAGAATCACAGGATGGTTTGGGTTGGAAGGGTCCAGTTCTATCCCCCCCTTGCCATGGGCAGGGACACCTCCCACCAGCCCAGGCTGCTCAGGGCCCATCCAACCTGGCCTTAAACAATTCCAGGGAGGGGGCACCCACAGCTTCCCTGGGCACCCTGTGCCAGGGCCTCACCACCCTCAGCGTGAAGAATTTCTTCCTAATGTCCAATCTAGATCTTCCCACTTCCAGTTTAAAGCCATTCCCCTTTGTCCTATCTCTACTCGCCCTTGTTCACGGCTTTAACCACTAAGCTGCGCGTTGGGTGCCCAAAGCCGGCGTCTGGAGCCAGTGTGGGCGGCCGGGGACACCCGGGTAGACCCTCAGCCCGGCCTCCCAGGCCCGCTGAGGGCAGGGACACCCGTGCAGCCCCCGGGGCGGTCGCAGCGGCGGCCCCGCCCGCGCGGGGCGTTCCCGGGCGCCGCTTCCGCCAGGGCCGCCGGGGCGGGCGGGGGGCAGCACCATGCTGAGCCCGCGGGGCCACGGCGCCGCCGGTCTCGCCCGCTTCTACACGGTGACCGAGCCACGGCGACACCCCCGCGGCCACACCGTCTACAAGGTGACGGCGCGGGTGAGTCAGCGCCCGGCGGCGCCCCGGGCCCCGCCGCCCCGCCAGCCCTGGTCCTGGACCCGCGCCGTGTGCGGGGCGGGTTCGCCGCGCCGTGGGAGCCCTGCTCAGGGACACGGGGGTGGGAAGGGAAAACTCGGACACGGCGGCTTCTCCCGAGCTGGGCCTCGGCTCCCGCTCCTGCAGACTTTTTCCTTCGCTGGAAGGGTTGTCGGGCACTGGAACGGGCGGTGGTGGCACCGTTTGGGGGCTTCAGCTGATGGGCAGATGAGCCGGGTTGGATGGGCCCTGAGCAGCCGGGTCTGGTGGGAGGTGTCCCTGCCCATGGCAGGGGGTAGAACTGGATGGGCTTTGAGGTCCCTTCCAACCCACGCCGTTCAGTGTTCCTGTGAGGTGCTCAGAGATATGTTTCAGTGTTGGACAGGTACAGATGGACTCCATGATCATAGAATGGTTGGTTTGGGTTGGAAAGGACCTTCACAGATCATCTAGTCCAGCCTCCCTGCACTAAGCAGGGACCAGAAAAGCTGTGGATGCCCCCTCCCTGAAAGTGTTCAGGGCCAGGTTGGATGGGGCCCTGAGCAGCCTGGGCTGGTGGGAGATGTCCCTGCCCATGGCAGGGGATGGAACTGGATGGGCTTTAAGGCCTCTTCTGACTCAAGCCATTCTGTGATTCCGTGATCTACAACTAGATCAGCATGCTCAGAGCCTCGTCTCAAAGGTCTTCTTCAACCAAGTGGTTCTATAATTCTATGACACCAGTAGCATTGTGATTGCCTCAAGTGTGCATTGCAATTCACTGTCAGTTTCTTTCCTGTTTGTTGCAGGGCCATCCAGCTTAAACCCAACCAACTCTGCCTTTCTTTTTCCTTTTTTCCTTTTTTTTTTTTTTCTTCCCAAATCTCTTGGATAGGTTACAGATAGGTTGCTCTGTCTTCCTTCCTGCCCCCCAGTGCAGTCAGCTCCGGAGGAAAAATTGAGGGAGTATGTAGGTAAAGCAATGCCTGAGCTGGAAATACAGAGTGGTTTGAATTGAGTATTCAGACAGCCCCGTTCTGAAGGGCTGCCTGTGTGCCTGGTGTTTAACCTGTGTGGGCAGAAGAGGGTCTGAATGAATAAGAGAGGCCTGGTAGGAGAAGAAGAAAAACTGAAGCAAATAATGATAGTGTAAGAGCAGTTGTGGTGCTATTTTTGCTGAAAGCTGCTTCTGTTCCCCTAGGGAAATTTTGTCACTGTCTTTTCTCCTCTGCTTTCCTATTTAAGCCAAAAAAGGAGGGGATTAATTAAATATGGGGAGACAGGTGCCAGAGGAGTGGGAGTTCAGGTCGCGAGTATGGTGGGATATTATTGAGTGCATCAAAGTGTTACAGAGGGACAGAGTTTCTGTAAATGACGTGATCTTGTAGTTACTGCAGCTCTAGATGTTCTTCCCAGTGATAGCAATGTATGTTTATGTGCACCCTTCCCTTAATTTAAAGAATACAACATTTTGTATGTGTATATATCTTGTAGTGTTCAGGTTGTTTGACTATCATCACTTTGTGTGACTTATGAAATTAAAAATATGTTTTTTAATTCTTTTTTGTCAAATACATGTATACAAGTCTACTGAATGCAAACATGGGACATGTTTAAAACATTCTTTTTAATCCAGTAAAATGTAGTATTTTTTAAGAGAAAGAAAAAAAAGAAAAAAAGAGTTGGTTTTCGCTATGATGTTTTAAATTAAGAAGCTTTCCCTGAGAAAGAGGCAAGGAAGAAAACAGTGCCACCACATCTTTCTTTAGTAGCTTCTTATGGGCTAAATGTGTGTATGTTAAAAAGTTGTATCGGTACACTAGGAAGTAACAGGAATGAGCCAAGGCTTCAGCTTATTTTGTTCTGGTGATTGCTTTACTGGCTGAAGCTAGTTAAAATACTCTGATACTTTTGTTTATGCAGAACTGTTCAAGAGCAAGTTGTAGCTGACTAGTGAGGAATGTCACTGTTTTTCCATGTCCCATAAGTTGTAGATGCGCCGATGCTTTTCCAAGTGAGGCAGTGCAGAATCAGGCAGTTTGAGTGTGCATCGTTTAGTGCAGAACAAAGAGCTGGTTAGTCCATGAGCTGTCCAAATTAAACTGAACGAACTGGAGATCATTAGTTCTTTGGTATGTTTTAATATCTAAAATCCTCAAAGTGAAAAAAGTATTTTTCTTTTACGCAGCAAAGGATCCTTTGGATTCACAAATGTGTTTTTAAATAACTTTTGTTTCGGTAGGCCTCTTATTTGGTAGTCTGTCATGTAGTACTTGAAGTGAGGATTTGGGGAGTTAGATGCTGATTTAAACATAATTCACTGCATGTATTTGTTACCTTTCTTTTTTTCTCTGCTCCTATTCCTCCCTCCTGTTCCTGCAGTGATCTGGCTCCATAGTTGATATCACAGCACTACAGCTGTATTTGCTGATCTGATGCTCAGTAACTTTGGGGAACTGCCAGGGAAAAAGTGAGGTGGCTTTTCCTGTTGTATCATATATCCTTCTGGCTAAAGATTTGGGTATTCGGTGTGTGTTAGTGGAGATTTCTGGTTCTTTTCAGTGGTGGATGAGTCAATTTTTGTGAAACTAAGTTGAAGGAACTTCTTGTTCCAATATAATGGTAGATTAATACTCCATGGGTGAGAAGGCACTTGTTTAGTGTGTTCTAAACATCTGACCCAAAGGCATAACTGCTCATGCAGTCCATTCTGAGTGCTAAGGTGGTCTAACCTTATTGCAGCTTTTTCTTGAAGGTTTTGTTTGTGTAGCAGAGAATGTTTTTTATTTACTTGTGAAAGGTGAAATAATTGTAAGAGCAGACAAGACTAAATGAATGTTGGCTTTTTAATATCCATTTCCAAAGGCTAAAGAACAGAAAGAGATATCAACAAGTTGCAAAACGAGGAGTACTCTTTAATGCTATCTGAAAATGTAGGCTACTAATAGAAGTTCAGATAATTTAGAAGATTACAGGTATTAATGATAATTCAAATTCTAATGAGTGATGTTGGATATCTGCAGGTCAGATGAGGACCAGGATAATCTGATAATCATTTGTTCAATTGTGAAGATCCTTGCAGGATCTCTGTTTTCAGAGCCTAACACAGTAATCATGTATTGTGTAACTCATTGGTAGGTATCCTAATGATAGTCTTAAAAATAGATTGAAGTTGCTTACATTACAGATTTGCAGAAGGAACTGACTGCATTGATCCTTATGGGAGGATTAAAAAAAGTACACTGAAAACTTGGGGGATTGGATCATCTTTGCCAAGTCTGTAGGTTGATTATAGGTTGGATTGAAGGGGCAGACCTCTTCTGAGGTTTGACCTTCAGAAGAAGATGTGAAGAATAATGTAGGACAACACATAAATTATTATGTACTGACTTAAAGTTGGCATGGCTGGTAGATATAGAAGGCAATGTAACATTAGAACAAGTGTGAAACCGGGCCTCTGGGTTTTATTCCAGATTCTTACTAACTGGCTGGGTAATTACTCATCTCTCTGGGTCTCCTTCTGCCCATCTGGTAACTTACCTAGCTGCCAAAACTATTGCAAGGCTTTAACTAAAGGTGAACTGCAAAGCAAAGCAGTTAGTGTGTGCCCTTTTGTGTTCTTCTGTGATGTGTAGCCATGCCTATGATATCTTCTTCCCTCAGCTCTACAGGCTCCTTACATCAAGTACATCAGCTATTAGAAAAGAAGGTTAGAAATACTTCACCAGTTGTACATATGAACTGCCTGGTAGTGAATGAAGGAGTAACAGCTGCCAAGGTTAAAATCTGGTAAAGTTGCCAAGCATTAGATTACTCAAGAGCAAGGAAAGTTGAGGAAGGTTTTATTAATGTAGACTACGTTGGAAGAAGAGGACTTTGTTATGCAAGGTGAGAGAAAGAACTTAGACTTCTGAAGGAAAATGGTTTGCGTCTTTTGGGACATTGCTAGAGAAGGTAACACTTCTGTGTTGTCTCTTCCAAAATGTGTGAAGCATTACAGTGGCTGGGCTGGGTAGTAACTGATGTGAAATCTGGGAGGCTTTGACAAGGATTCTTGAAAAATGAAAGGGCTGAAGGTTTGAGGGGAGCATGAGGGGTATTTTATCGTCACTGAGCAAGTGGAAAGTGTAGGTTCAGTGACTTCCATCTTAGAGCAAGAGCTACGTGGTGCTTGCAGTACAGCAGGATGGTGTTTTAGTCTCTGGGGTGCAAGTAGCGTGGACTCCTTGCACTTGCCTATATGCATCACCTATTCACAACATCAGTTATTCTGGGGTGTGTCAGTGTGTGGATAGTTTCATTTTGGACTGAGAATGCCATGTTTTGCTTTAGCTAACAATAGGCTAATTGTTTTGTTAAACAGCTTTGGCTGAGTTATAATGAAGGATATACTGACTTGCACAAGATAATTGAAGTTATGAATTAAAGATGTCTTTATTTGATTTGTTTGTTTGGGTGGATGTGATCTTACTGCTGTTTATAAACCCAACACAGAACTTGGATTACAAAGGCTTTTGTGATCAATATTTACGTAAAGAAAGAAATCTGACAAAACACAGGGCTCCTTTCTGGTGTGTAGCCAAGCCTCATTTTCGCTGCAATTTTCCTCTGGACAAAGTAATTTATAATTAATTAGGCAAAGAGTGTTTAAGGAGAAACAAATACACAAGGATAGTGTCAGACGTGTGTGCGCATTGATGGCTGTGAGTGAAGTGGAAATACTGTCTTAGTAAATGCAAAGCCTCACATTCACAGTGAGGTTGTGTACAGCTTATTTTAAGCCAAGCAGCCTTAATTAATTCTGCTTATTGGGAATAATGTGGCCTTAATATAAATTAATAGTAGGAGATTGGGAAGATAGTAGGGGAAGTGCTCTATGCAGCTTTTTTTTTTTTGTGAGATGTCTTCTGTGCCATTTTACCTAGAATATACAACTTTACTTCTAACCACAACTGAATCTGCTGATGAAATACCTCACCGTGTTGTATTTGGCTGTTAGACTTTCTTAGAACTAAATGGAAACATTTCTGAGCACACAGGACCATGCAACTGTTTGCCTTTTTTTCCAGATTTTTCTCTTCAGCAACAAATCATTGTGTGTTATTCTCTTTGATTTCTGAACTGAACGTCCAAGTGCTTATATGTTTTTTGTTGTTCTGCTTTTCAGATTGTTTCAAGACAAAATCCAGAGGATGTCCAAGAGGTAACAGTTTAAACTTGTGCAAATGCCTTTGTGTATCACACTATGCTTTTTGAAGCATTTTTGATGTAATTTAGCAGTTTTTGTGTGTTTTGTCGTTATAATTGAACAAGCAGGTTTCTCAATGTTTCCATTTGTCTTTAGCTGTCATAGTTGAAAACAGTAGCTAGGGTAACATGTTGCAATTCATGCCTCAGTGATGAATTGTGACTTGAAACAAAGTCTTCAGGAGTAAAGCCTCTTTTGATGACAACACTGCTTTGATAACTTTACAAGCTCTTTTCTCAAGGCTGGAATTGGCAAATTGATGGTTACTTAACTCCTACTGGTAAAATTAGAGATCAGTCCACAATTCAAGTCTTAGGTCTCAGCTGTAGGTATTCGTTTCCTCTTTAACCAATACTTCACTGAAAAACCTACATCATTACTGTCTATTAGTGAAGAAGGAAAATGGAAGAGCATAGGAGTAGTTAAGACAGATTAGACTGCAAGTCATATATTATGCCTGTCTCTCTGAGGCTCCTTTAGTGTTTTCCAGTGGTAAAACTTCAAAATTGCTTACTCTTTGCCTCTCTGAAAAGGCTCTGAATAAAGGGCTGCTGTATTCTTGTGCACTTTAATATCAAAAGACTGTCAGGAATCACTTCATTGAGACAAAAAAATACATCTCGCCTGTATGGGTTGTAGTTGTTTTTTTTTTCTTTAGATTAAAAACCTTTCCCCATCTTTATTTCTTCTGGACTAATGACTCAGCATTGATACTATTGTGCTGTGTACCTGCAAAATCTTCCTTCAAAAGTGCAACCTTATGATTTTTCAGACATCGTGTAACATGTGCACTTGTTCAGTTTCTGGTGTAGGACCTGGATAGTTGATGAAAAGAAGAGCCCATAAATGAATTCATTGCATCTCTTTGTGGTCACACACGAGTTACTGATAAGTGGCTTGGCAGAGGTGAGAATTGGCTAATACTCCTAACACCCCTTTGTTGCATCCTTCTTTGAAATCTTGAGAATCAGGCAAACATGAGCATTCATGCTTTTTGCATTTTTTTAATCTCTAGAAGGTTAGAATAGTTTATCAGAATTGCAGATGATCACAGATCCAGTTTTAGAACTGCATTACTGTAGTTTGTAGCTTGATGTTCACCTTTTCCAGGGAGCCTCCTGAATTGAACCTATCTATGAGCGCATTCTCCCATTACCTTAATTTTCATTTGTCAGAAAACCACTTTATAGCAGCCGTTGATGAGCCATTCATCAGAAAAATGTTGTAAGTGTCTTTCAGCTAGAGTATCGCATGAATATATGTTAAGTAGTTTTGGAACAATAGCAAACCCATACCTATTACTCATTGCTTTGGTCGTTTCTTTGATCTGTGGCTGTAAGCCATGCAGCGTTCCACATACTCTAAGTAATAAGAAGACATAAATGTGCTATGAACTTGATGAGGATTGCCCTTTTCCACCCTTCGTTGTACCAAATTAATTATTTTGCATGTGATAGCATGTTAGGTGTGGTGTGATTCTTTTATAAGCAAGCATCTGAAAGTACCGAGGTATTAAAAGGAATATCCTACATCAGGGGTGTTAAACTCACAGTTCACAGACCGAATCCAGCCCTCCACCTTGTTTTATCCAGCCTGGTACCTTGTTTCTACCCAGCGGCAGCGCCGAGCTCCTTGCCCCTATGCTCCTGCCAGCGCTCGTCACGCTGCAGGAGTACAGCGGGAGCCGTGAGTTTGACACCCCTCTCCTAGGTGATAGTTACCATAGGGGTGAACTGTAGTCTGAAACCCAGGTATCTTGGGAGCTTTTCCATATACAGGCTTCTTATGATAAAAAAAGAGTTGTGGGCAGCCTTTGAAAGAAAAAGAATATGCTCCTAACCGGTTCCTGCTGAAAATAAATTTATCTCGGTTTTCCAGAGGAGTCAATTAGAAATTCAGTAGACAAAATTTCGTGCATACAGCCACCCTGTTGCTTTATAAGCCGTGTCATGCAATGCCTTTCCTACCCCCATACAGGACCACTTAGCTGTGCCTGCCTACTTATTCAGAAGTCTGCTTTAATGGCACTGCTGTGGTGTTAATATGTTCATTACGTATGTACAATTGCACATAAGGCTTTGTGCTGTGACCTCAACTCTACTTGCCGGTTTTCTGTCAGCTTTTTTAACTGCCCTTTGGGATACAAGCCTTTACTACAGCATCTCTCCTGCTGCAGCCAGTTACATTTCAACATAGTCTCAGCTGCTGTTGCTGGGACAGGAAGGAAGATAACCTTGTAAGGGCTTTCTTCTCAAAAGGGTGAAAGAAATTAACATGAAGTTGTGTTGAGGAGTTAAGTCAGCTAGCCTTCCTATATCTATTAACTTTAATTTCCTCTCTTCTGGGGACCGATAGTGGCAACATGGTGTTTAAGGCGGTTGTAGCTACTGTGAATCAGTAAGAGAAAGTGCTGTTCTTTGTGGAACAGATGAGTTGCATAAGTTAATAGAGATCTACTAGTTCTAGCCATGACAAGCACCTTATTACCTTACAAGGCTAACATATGTTTTATTATATACTTGCTCTGCTTCGCTGGGCCTCACAGTACAATGTGTCCTTCCTCCAAGTCTGGTTTCTAATAATGAGTATGTTAGAGGGCGAACTTTGCTGAGCTGTATACTTGTAAAGGTATGATTTTCCTGAGCTTGTGAAAGGCTTTTGGATGACCTTCTGTGTTTGCTGTGCAAGCTTTTTTCCTGTTGCAGCATTAAAAAATTATACTTTTTTAGTGGAACTGAATCTCATGTTATTTTTCTGGCAGCTTTTCATGTTGTCTTCAAGTACTGACAATACAGTAACTTCATGTCTCAAGACTTTGCTATCTTAAGCAATTTTATGTTCTGCGTGCACACTGCTCGAAGTGCTCATCATCCACTTTCTGGATATTGGATTAGATGGAAGTACAGCATGGAAAAATTATTAATTCTGATGGCAAAATGGCTATGTTGACCTTCTTGAGAGATTCTGATTTTTCTTCCCTTGTCTGTTGAACTGCACTAAGTACTACTTGTAATTGAGTCCTGGAAATGTCTGCACAGGAAGTGGGGCTGCTGGTTCCACTATAGCTAACTTTATAAGATGCATGGAGTGTTGCTATATTAAAGCTTTGCATATCCACTGTTAACAGTCCTGTTACCTTATATCTGCATTGTTCTGTAGGCAGGACTTACATCTGCTGGAACTTAAAATGCTGTTGATTTTAATCTTTTAAAAAACAAACAAACCCCTTTCAAATCTCCAACAAACAAACCCCTTCCAAATCTCCACAAAACAACAACCAAGGAACCCTCTAAAATGAAACCTTTAACTTAGCTTTAAATCTGATTTGCTTGAATAAAGTAGTTTTTCAATTATAAAGATTCATGAGAAGACAACCTGTTAAATCAGTCAGAAATATTTGGAGTCTTTTAAACTATGCTTAATTGTATTAAGCTAATTGAGACATTTGACTGATGGAAGACTAGAAGTAACTGCTGAATGCATTGCAGTCTCTCTCTTTTTTCCCCTGTTCTACTTCAGTCACTTTCCATTAGTGTTGAGGTTTGTTATGATGGCTTAGTGAGTCTGACCGAAAATGAAATCAAGACATAAAGTGTGTGTATGTTCATTTTTTACATCCTGATAGCAAACCTGTTAGTGGTTGACTGTAAATTTTGTTGCTCAGTTCTTTCCCTGGCCTGATTTTCCTGTTGGGTTCTCCTCCTTTCTTGAATGGACAGAATATAAAGTACAGGTTGGAAGAAGGATAAGGTAGATACTTGGCTGGGAGGTGATTACTTCTTTCTGGATCAGAAAAAGTTGGTGTAATGAATCAGTGCTGTCTTTACATTCCTGAAGTGGGAGGTTTTGCCTAGATTTACAATGGAACATGTTCAATTTTTTGATCAGAGTTATTAGTAATTAAATAATGGGCTTGCATGTATACCCGATTAGTATTTTTCATGAACACATTATGAGCTGGTTTGTTGTCCTGGGTGCTTAATTGTGCTGTCCTTAAGAATCCTTTACTTGTATTGATTTCTCTTCCCTCATTTTCTCTTCTGCTTTTGTGTTGTTTCCCCATACCTACAGCTGCGCCAAGCACAGCAGGCTGTTGAGTGTTGGATGCTGCAACACTACTATTTGGCATTTTTTCCTCCCTTACTGGTTTCCTGTGAAGCTCTGGAGCTCAGTATGGCTGAAACTGTTCTGCTTTTGCCCTTTGATTCCTTCTTTCAACTTAATATTTTTTTTCTATGCACTGTAGTCTTTTTAGCCAAAATGGGGGTTGGGCATGAATAGGTGGCTATTTTTTATGGTGGTTACAGTTGGCAGTTCAGATTGTATTTTTTTGTTAAATGTATTTGCTGAAGGTAGTGGCTTGATTTGCTTAAAAAGTGCACTTGTGGCGTGATGCAATGGGAACAATGAACCTCACTAATACTCCTCTCTCCTTTCTCTGCTTTAGATAGTCGTTTGGAAGAGGTACAGTGACTTTAAGAAACTGCACAAAGAACTCTGGCAAATTCATAAAAACCTATGCAGACATACAGAACTCTTTCCACCTTTTGCCAAAGCGATAGTATTTGGTAAGGTTTAATTTCTTCTTGACTTGCTGAAATTCTTTGATAACTCAGTATCTATAAAAGCATCTTGTTTTGCAGCTGCATTGGTGTTTTTACTACACATCTTTTTGGTTTATTGTGTCTTTCTTGTAGGTGTGCTGGTATCATAGCTTGATACCTAATTTTTTTAACAGGGATAGTTATGTCCTTACTTCCATGTTAGAGATATTAGCTCAGATATTTATTGATGTATATGTTCTGTTATATGTTACCTTGATAAGGTAAATTCCCTGTTTTCAGGAGCAGGAAGTCTGTATTAGTTTTCTGAACAGCACTTGAACAATGAACCAAGATTTTCGTAAGTCTGTGGTTTTTGGTAATGAGTTACAGAAAAGTATCAAGTGGTTGTTGCAGGAAATAATTTGTTTTAGGAATTTGATTGTAATTATCATTTTATCTAGCTAGGATTTTGAGATAGGTTTTACATATAGCAGTTAACTCTTTCATCAAAACAACTCATAGGAGGATTGTGACTCTACATGAGAAATGCATGGCAAAAGTAATTGGCTCTTCAAAGCCAAAGGTCTTAATAATCTGTTGTATATGTCATCACAAGCGAGCTGTGAGGACTCTCAAAGAAGTGGCACGACTCCATATAGAACTCCACCTACCACACTTTTGTTTAGCTTTGTGATTATTTTAGCCATGTTTTTTTTTCAGTGCACGTTCTTTGTGTTCAGCACAAACTGTTTCTGTTTTTTTGATGTGCATCACACAATGTCCAGTGGGTTTCTTTAGTGTTTTTCAGCATTTTTTTAATGTAACCAGTGTGTTTGGCTTTTTTTGCATGCACCTGCTATGTGCTTTGTGAGTGTTTCTGAGGTTTTTCTAAGGTGTTGCTAACTGTCCGGAACGGGTTTGGTGCTTTTTGGTGTGCACCTACCATGTGCGTTTGAACCTTTTTTCCAAGCTTTTTATTGGTTTTTTTTTTTTTAGGTCTCCAGCAAGTGTTTGGTGTTTCTTTGCATGCATCTACCATGTGACTTGGTTTATTTTGGTTTTAGGTGAGCTTTTTGGATTCTAAAGTGCTTTTGGGGTTACTAAAGCATTTCCATGGCAGTGACAAGTTGTTCTAGTTTATTTTGTTTTTAAAAGCATCCAGCCCGTGTTTAGGATTTTTTTCTAGTGTGGTGTTTGGTGTTTTTTGGCATGCATTTCCCACGTGCTCTATCTTTTGGCAGCTATTCTGACGTGAATTTGGGGTACTTTTTGGTTGTGTTTTTTCGTTCCTAAGGTGTGGCTGTGGCATTCTTTTTGTCCAGGATTTCTTTGGTGGGTTGGTTTTTGTTTTTTTTTTTTGATGTGCATGTATACCATGCAATTTTCTGTGGGTTTTTAAGTGTCCAATGTGTTTGACCTTTTTTTGGCATCTATCTGCCACTTATTTTTGAATGTTACTAGGGTATTTCTAAGGCATTCCTGACAGTCCAAAATGTGTTTGATACTTTTTTGAGGTGCATATACCATGTGCTCTTCGTTGGTGTGCTTTTTTTGGCAGACTTTTCAGTTTCTAATGTATTTTTGGGGTTACTAAGGCATTTCCATGGCATTTACTAGTCATTTTTAGGTATGTTTTAGATTTTAGGTTTTAGGTATGTTTTAGGTTTTTTAAAGCATTCAGCCTGTGGTGTATTTTGTGGGGTTTTTTTTGTATGCACCTTGCTTTGTTTTGAGCATCCAGCATGTTTGGCGTTATTTGGCAAACATCTACTATGTGCTGTCTTCTTTGGCAAGGTTTCTGGTGTGAATTCAGCACTTCTTTTGATGTGTTTTTTTGTTCCTAAGACTTTGTTGCACTGTTTTTCTTTCTTAGGGGTAACCCTTTCTCATGCATATACACCATGATTTTCAGTGGGTTTTTAATGCACATTTGGCATTGCTGTGGTGGTGCTTTGAGTGTACAGCATGTTTCGTGTTTTTTGGCACACATCTCCCATGCATGCTTGTTTTTTTTCCTCCTTCCAAGGTTTTTACCCCCTCTTTTTTGTATAATTTTTTTGGGAGGAATATATTTATTTTTGGGGGGGGAATATATAATTTTTTTGAATATTTTTTTGTTTTCTGAGGCATTGCTATGGTGTTGTTCTCCATTGTCACATTGTTTCTAATATGATTTTCATGGGTTTTAAAACATATGGCATTTTTTGGTGTACATTTAGGAAACTTATGATGTGCTTTTAAATGCTTTTTAGCATCTAGCATGTGTTTGGCTTTTTAGTTTTTTGGCATTCTGCAACCACAACCTTTTTTGTATTTTTTTCATATTGTTTTAGCATTTCTACTGCTAAAACTGTTTGACAATTTTTGTTAGGCATATAGTGCATGCTTTTGTGTGTAGTTCCACATTTTCCATGTATTGTCCCTGTTTTCTACATTTGTCATACATGGCTTTGCATGTTTTTTTCAAGTGTTGTGTGTGTTGTAGCATCCAGTTAGCGCTTGGGGTGTTTTGGGCGTGCATCTAGCCATGATTTTTACAGTCTTTTTGTGTCTAGCAGTTCTAGTGTGCATCTAGAGCATATTTTCCCATGTTTTTTCTGTATGTCTCATGTTCGCATGTTTTAGCATCTGGTGTGTTTTGCATTTTTTGGCATGAACCTACTGCATGTTTTTGCATGTTTTTTTCCCTGAGTAATGAGTTCAGTGTGTTTTAGCATCTGGTCTGCTTTGGGCGGTACTTGACATGCATCTACTACATGCATGTAGTATGGAAAAATGTGCAAAAATAATTTTTAGTGTTTTTGCATGCCTTCAGAATAAGCTTTTTGTGCCCTAGCATTTTTTACGTTTTTTGGTTTTTTTTTATGAATTTATTTTGGTTTTGTGGTTTTTCTTATAGTATACATTTCTTGGTGTATTATGCTTTGGGGCATGGATTTTTTGGCCTTTATTATTACTTTGGGATAGTCAAGCCTGTCAGTTTGGCAAGTGTCAATACTGTGGTTGTTTAGTCAACCCTTTTTCCACCAGTTTATGTGACACTGCTATAATGCTGCCCAAGGCTATGGTTCTGTAGCAGTATTTGAGGGCACTCTGAACTATATGAAACTCCCTGGAGGTAAAACCTCAGACTGGAAAGCTAAAATATACTCTAGTGCACAAATATACTCTAGTGTAGAAAATACTCTTCCTCTGGACAAAGAGAAAACAAAAATCCCCAGATATTGATAACTTCCTAGCAGTGAGTCAGAAAGACGATTCTCATTATAAAGCTTAGGTAAGGGTGCTTTTGGGATTTCAGAATACCAAATGAAGTAGCATATTTAAGAAACACGTGTCATGTACAGTTGAAGTCTTGTGAGAAACTAACCGAAACATGAATACAAATTTTGTAGGTGGTCTGTTGTTCAGATAGGCTACAGAAAATGAATTGTGGATTCTCTTTACAGGAATTTACATTAGTTTCCATGTATAAAAGAAATTTTGAACAGATTGTTCCTGGAGGAATCACAGAACTATACTAATGCATTTGTTATATGTGAAGATTGTAGTTGACGCTTGATACAACCCTGGAAAGACATGATCACTACAATGAAGTTTCCATGTGTCTGAGAGGTGTCATGAATAGTGGAAATAGCGTGAATTTAGATGCAGGAAGACTTCCTAATAAATATTTAAGGAGTCAGCTGGATATCTCAGAACCTTTGAATGTCTGATTGAGAAGGATGGTAATGAAAGTGTTTGGCAATACAAGATTCCTTGGAAGTAGGAAGAAAGGAGAGGGAAGGAGTTAGGCAAGGTTGGCTGGGAATGAAACTGCCAGCAAGATGCCACATAGTCTGTGAACAAACCGGTACTGAATTATGTTCTCACATCTCCCAAAGTCCTCTGGTTCTGTAAGTGATAGTGTATCATGATGCTGATGAGCTGGAAAATGTGACAGTGAGTAATGTTTCACTGACTCTGTTCAAACATGTATTTTAGTTACTGTTATTTTTTTATTTTTTTTTTTTTTTAGCTCAGCTTCTAAGAAAATAAGGCTTAGTAATTCTGTTGTCAGAAAACTCAAACTTCTTACTTACATGACTAATATCAGCTAAATATGAGAGGGAAAGTGGTTGCAAATATAATTGTATTTCTGCAAAGTCTGTGAAACAGCAGCTGAGTAAGAAGGAAGCGCATGCTGCGATGCTGCCAAGGCTCAGCTCATACCTGAGGGTGTGCAGCTGCCTGGACGCACACTGGTCAGCCTGGTGGTGCTGGTCCTGATGTGTCCTGTCTGGTGCTCAGTGGAACTATGGAGATGATGTGATAAAGGAAATGAGTTTTGATTGAGTTCGATGATGGAGTAGACTGGGGAGAGAAAGATCTTTGGGAAACCAGGAAAAATGTCATGTAGAATTAACTTTCTTGCAAAAGTTGCCTGCTTCAGGCCTTGTTCAGTGTTTACTTCTTTGAAAGTGGTTTTCTGTTTCATTATAACAGTGTTCATGTTATTTTTGTAGATTCATTTAACTGGCCTATGCTGCTGTGCTTTACTGAGGGAAGTTGTTTTTTCAGGATGTCCTATTTTGTGTGTGATGAAACAAAAGCCCTAATGCACCCACAGTGTTGCTCTGAAGACATAGGAAGTTTGATGAGCAGTTTAATAAAGCCTGTTTTCAGTGTTAACACTCAACGTGGTACCGTTGCCTTTGCCTTCTTTCTGCTTGCTTGTTGCTCACTCTTTTGTGTGGCTGCTAAAGTTTGTACAGCTGAAAGGGCAGGGTGAACAAGTCACAGCTGAAAATTAGCCCAAAGATGTCTTTCCTTTCCTTTCATGGAAAAATAACCCCCAAAAGCTTTGTTTGTGATCTTGTGAGTATGTGTGTGTCTTTCTAGTTTTATTTTCTTTTTTCTGGTACCACATGGGCAGGAGCTATTTACTTGAAGAATTTATGGAAAGAATCCTGCTTTGATACTTTCTTCTGGGATTATTTTTTTGCTTGCTCTGAGAATAAATGAGTTTTGCTTCTGTATTCAATGTTTCTTTTGTCCTCTTCAAAGGTTAATGCCACAGAGCTGTCATAGATGGTTCTTATTTTTCTGGTCATGCTGTTATAGCAATACTGTTTCTTGAACTTGTCTTCCCAGTCCTTTTTTTCCCTCTGTATAGCTGTTCCAATATCTGTTCCATTCTCCTCCAATTATTACTGTTAACCTCTGCCCTTTTCCTTTTGTAAACTTGTAACTATTTCAACAATAAAGTGATGTTGATATGAAAAGCTAAAATAAGTTGTGTGCAATTGTGAAGATTGTGAATTTAAGGTAGCAATCCAAGGGTTCTTTCTCCTGAGAAACAAATCTCTCAGGTGAACTGTGGGGTTGTTTTTTAAACATGTTTTTTTTCTAATTGAAATGTCTTGGGTGCTGCGTAGGGAAAAGGGAAGGATCATATGTTCTGGTAAATGAGCTACTTCCCAGCTCTGCTTGCCTCTTGAATTCAGGAAGAGATGAGACCCTGTCTGCATGGAGCTACTTCAGAGGATAGCTTCAGTGCCCAGTGGCAGGGCTTCACCATCTCCTGTACACTCTGTCTGCTCCATAAATGGCACCTTGGAACTGATGATCTGTTTGGGAGCTTTTAGCAATACTTCATTTACTATCTGCTCATATTGTGCGTTTTTCTTGAGAATATGTGAAGAATGCTCAGCTCCTTACAGGATTTGGGCCATAATGAAGGCTGACACTGACTGGCATATTGTCAAATTGTGCATGTATCATTTATTGTTAGATAACACTGGACATCCGTTAGTGTCTCTTGGCTAATCAAGAGTGTTGCTTCACATATTCTTAGGATGAGAGGGCGAAGAATTCTTGTCGTAGCTGCCAGCTTTCATCATCCGAGTGGATTGCAGAAGACGGGACTCTAGGGACAATTAAGAATAGGAAGTTTGAAGATTTGCGATGCTCTCCTGAAGCGTTGGAATGACTTTCATAGACTCAGGGCATTGTTTCCAGAAGGTTGCTTTTGTCTTGATTTTTTTCGTGGTGGTTATTACTGCAGAATAAATGTGTAGTTTCTTCTAACCCTGTCAATCTATGTGTCTCTTCCAGGGCGATTTGATGAAACTGTGATTGAAGAAAGGCGGCAATGTGCTGAAGATCTGTTGCAGTTTTCTGCCAATATCCCTGCTCTCTATAGCAGCAAACAGCTTGAAGAGTTTTTTAAGGTTTGTTAGTATTTGCAGAAGTGTTTGTTTCTTACTGATATGAACAAACTATAGTGCTGATTCTGCTTTACTTTATAAACTGCGGAGTGACAATGAGCTGATCTGACGTGCTTTGTGAAGTGACTGGGGGATTTCCATTCACTCAAGAAATGTGGCTTTGAGAAAACCCCATGTTGCGCCTCTGCAAGGCGGAAAGTTTTACAGAAACTTCAGGTGAAGGGATTTAGAATTTTTGTTTATTGAATGGTGAGCAAAACCCGTGATATTAAATCCAGGTGTTTAGTGGGGAAGTAACGAAAAGGTGTTACTCTTTCTGTATTTTATGTAGTAAGTGTTTCTGTTTTGAAACCAAAGAAAGGAAGATTGTCTAGACAGTTTTCTTATGGCCTATTAGGAATTCAGGTCTGTGACAACAAATTTGGCATGTAACTAGTTGAATGTGTTGCTTGTACAGTACTGTAAGAACCACTGTCCAGAACACAGTTTTGGACAATACATTCATCCACACTTCATCTTTGTTACATATGAAGCAGTTTATTTTCAGTAATTTCTTTAAACCTATTTGATTCAGTAGCTTAGCTCAACATTCTGGAAACGCATACACATAAATTTACATGTAAACCCAATAGTAATTCCCTGCAATTAAGGAAATGTTTGGCTGAGATGGGACTTAACTATATTGACGTGTTAAGTATATTTAAGTGATACATATGCAAAAGCAAAATTACAGCAAAGCTTGAAAATCTTTGCTTGTTTTCATGATGCAGTTATTGTAGAGCCTTTTCAAATACTTTATGTAGTTTTATTTAAGCTTTGGTGGCAACAGTGAATGAGCGACTGGATTAGGATATTTTGTTTTTTCAGTTTATTTGCATTTGTACTTTTTCAGTTTTGTGTAAATACTTCTGTGTTTTAGGATATTTATTTTGACCTCTTTCCCCCTCCTCTGCTTAACAAATGTATTGATTAAGAGCCTTCCGATGGACCTTTTCTGGCTTTGTAAGGCAATGAATAAAACTAGAAAGGCATTAATTTTTATAGGAGCAAGTACATCTCCAAAGGAAGTAACGGAAGTACAATAATTCAGGTTCATTTGTTAGCTGCTCTTGTGTCGTGTTTTCATGTAAGAAAGCCTTGGGGTTTGATCAGTCACTTGCTCAGCCACTGTCCTTTAGCTCTGCTCATGGGTGGTTCTGTTCTTTTTCAGATTTTTGTGCAAATAGCCATGGAGGGGTAGACTTGGACAGTGAAGTCTTAGTAAAAGCTGAAGGGAGTACTGTGTGTATCTGTGTACTGTAGACACCAGAAAAAGTGGGCAGGCTAGTGTGAAAATGTGCTGGGCTAGTTTAAGACAGATGAACGATGCTCATGTGTAGCAGGGCCTTGGAAATGATGCAGTTTCTGTTTAAGTTGCATGGAAATCATGCTGAGATGCGAAGCAGAAATAAAAAAACCCCAACATTTAAATGGTTTCTAGTGTGATTAATTGTTCCTGTTGTTACTTCACTTACCGTTTGACATCTTCAGGTTTGGGAGGTAATAACGTCCTCCTCATATGCTGACCTGGCCTTATCTTCCCTGTTTGTGCAGTCTTGGCTACAACTGTTCTCAAGATAGGGGGTCACGGGTGGGACATTAGTCTGATGGACAAACACTCCTGTGTGAGGGACCGGCCGAGCTAGGGAACACCACTCACGGGCACAGACTGTATGTACCACAAGAGAGCAGGAGCATCGCTGTTCTGTCCCTTTTAAACTGTGGGGTTTGCAGGCAGACCTGCTGCAGCCTGTGTGGTTTGGGACTCTGAAGCTGTGGCAAGCTAAGTGTTTTGACACCTAGACAGTCTGTGGCAACAAAACATGGCCTCACCAAAAGCCCTTGTTAAATTTTACAGGCTTATATAGTTTAATTAAATGCATTAACTCTAAAGTAATGGAGTGTTCACTGGTTAGGAAATTTAATTTTGATTATTATGTCTGTATAATGAGATAGCATAGATGACAGCAGCTGAATAATGCCTTTCCCTCTTGCTTTTCAGGGTGGAGAGGTGCATGATGGGTCTGAACTGATTGGTCCTGTTGAGCCTCTGTCTGAATCTCTGACAGACAACCTGTCTGACTGCAGCTCTGAAGGTTTGCTTTGTTTTCTCATATAACATTATAATGGGATGTGTTTTAAAGCAGTGCATAAATGACAAGTGCTGTATTTGTAGGAGCATTGGGATCCAATTTCTGTTTGCTTGATATTATGAAGTGCTGGATCTGGGACTGACAAAAGAGAAGGTGGGCTCGGCAGAGCTCTGTCTGCACTGCTGGAAGTTTGTTTCAAACACAAAATTTTCTAGGGGTTTTTCTAGTGAATTCTAAAAGCCCTAGTGCTCTGTTGCTTGAAAAGAACTGCTTTTTGTGCCAACTAAACTATCCCCTCTGTTTTAAATGTACAGAGCTCTACCTGCTTCCAAAAGTTTGGGCCAGCAGTGTGGTAATGTTCACAACTAATCATGATCCAAGACTGTAGCTGTAAAAATTTGCTGAGAACTTTAAAACTATTTTGAAATTGATCACTAAATACAAAGATGACTGCTTGAATTTGTCTAGAACATGAAAAATATGCTCCCCATTCATTTCAGAGGCTTCTCATTCAGCTGTTCATGCTCTGGGTGTCACCATGATTTTAGTGCTTGGTAAAATCCAGAAGAAAGTCGATATGACATTTAAGAAGTTTAAGTATGTCTTCTGGATTGATCATATGGGAGTGGAGAATGTTAAAGCCTACTGCAGGTCTTGGGGAGATAAGCAAGTTAAGTCTTGTGGAAAAAAACACCAACGTTTTTGCTTTTCCTGGAAAGAACTCTTGAAAGTCTGAGATGTTGCGTGTTAGAGCCAGTGTGGGCTGTGCTCAATTGAAGACTAGAAATCCCTCCCTTAGCTTGCTAATGTTTTCTGGTTGTGCCATACCAAAAGAGGGTGTGTCCTTTTTGCTAAGATTCCATTTCTTTAGCATGCTCTACAGATGCACATGCTAGCTTGGATACCAGATGTGCTGGCTTGGATACCAGATCTAGAGCAATTTGTGGCACTTGCCCTAAATACTGTAGCTGTAAGGTAGGGCCAGTCAGCTCAAATAAATACTGCGCTGTGGCTTCTTGCCTGCTTCTGGAGGCTGAGCTAGCTTCTATGGCATAGAACTTGCTTTGCTAAAACTCTGCTTAAACAACAAGAACTGCCTGTGTTGTTTAATAGTGGCTTGTTTGTTTATTTTTTGCTTGAGGTTGTATGACTTGCCACTGGGATCTCTCAATGTCAGTAACTGAGCACTTCGTTATAGAATACATACTACACGTGCAGTGAGTTTTACAATGTATTTTGTAGTACCCTCTTTGATGTTAATGAACTAATGAGCCCACAATACTTAGTTCTGTGAAAGAAAGGTGTAGAGCTGTTTAATCACAGAGGGTAATTATCATAAACACACGTATCTGATTTTAAATTTCTGTGAAATTTAACATTCCAGACTTTGACAATGCACCGAATTTACACTGTGCCTTATTAAAGGAAAAGGTACTCTAAAAGTGCTTAACGTGAACATCTCTGTTCTTTATTCACAGGGCCTCGATTCTAGAGAAAACATTTCCTTTATATGAGATAAAATATTGAAAAAACCCATGCTGTAAAGTAGAAAAAATCTTTGATACACTTCCTCTGAATTGGCTCTGAATTGCTTTTAGGGGATAATTCCAACAACTATTGAGTGCAGGATTTCTAGATGCCAAATGTGACTTCTGTGGAGTTATCTTTTTCTAAAAACCTTTGTGTCTTCTAGATCATGTTTTCTTATGTTTGAAACCAAGTTTTGGGTGTGGAGGGAGTGTAGGGACAGAAGGAAGCATCTATCTTTAAGGCCTCTAGATGGCAGTGTCAATACTCAGCTCTGAGTCGTCTCCCAGCCTCTACTCAGGTTATCCTGCCTGTATCTAATTTTGCCCAGGCTGATTATCATAGTTAACTGTGACTCGTTCACTGTGTTAGTGAGTGTTCATGGGCCTCCATGTGGGGATTGCTTCTTCAAGCTGTTGTACTGAGAAGTGTCAAACCTGTTCCTTAACAGGTGCTGGTGTTTGCTTAGAAGGGTGGGTTGTGTTTTCTCACTCTTATTTGTTCTTTCCAGACAAAGTTCACTCTGCAGAGGGTGTGCAAATTAATGGTAGAAGGTGAAAATCAGTGGTAGTAGGAATGGTTTTGCACCAAAATAAGCATTAAATATCTTGCTTGTAGAAACAATTTGGCAGTTTGTGCTTTCACAGGAATCTGTATGCTCTTCAGCAGGCCAGGTTAACACAGACTTTCCAACAGTTTGTGGAAACCGTGTTTGCTCCTCGTATACCTGGTGAAATTGCACAGGGCAGAGACAGGCACAGGAGTTCATATGCAATTTCAGCAGTGTGGTACTCATAAATATTCCTGATGAACAGTGGCTCTTGTCTTCTCTGCAAATGTGGGGTAATGTTGAAATGTCCAACTTCTTCTGCAGAGGTCTTTCTATACCAGTCACCAAATTCTTTAGAGAATTCCCCCAGGAAGCTAATCTTTCTTTTTCTTTTTCTCCTGTGTTACCACATTCGTGTTATGGAGTTCAAACTCTGTCTACCCCTCAAGTTGATTGGAAACCCCATGACTCTGCTTGTGTGGTGCCAGTCCTGGGCTCTAAACCTTCTCTTAAGCAAAGATTATTAGATCAGGCTCTGTGCCACGATAGCTGTGTTCATACAGCTTCTGGTCAGGTGGACTGCAAGAGAAGAGCAAATGTCTTGTTTGGATGGCAGGGAGGAGAACTTGGCTCTGTTTGAAATCTGCTGTGTGAATTCATTTAGTGTGGGTGGCCAGCACATCCTTCCCGCAAACCCGCAGCTTTTCCATTCATAATCTACACTCTTTGTCAGTCAGCTCTACTTCCACCTACACATTCCCTAGCTCACAATTTCTCTTCCCTGAACAGAATAATTTGACTTCTCTAAATGTTGTTTTGTAAATTCAGTCCTCTGCACCCAAATTTGAAATTGCTGTCCCTAAATCAGGCAGGTAAATGGCCCATTATTAATACTCTAATGGATCTTCTATCGTCTACCAACTGTTCTGCTGTGAGGTTGCTTTCTTTCTTGCAGAACTTGGGACTACACTGTTTGCTTCTCTGTATGGACACTTGGCTTTGTGTCCCTCCCCTGAAAAGATCAGGAGCGTTATCTTCTGTGCACCCTGTCCCTTCCTCTTAAGTAGTCTTGCATCACTGAGTATTCCTGTCCCTTGCTTTTCAGACAAAGGGAGTGGCTGGTAATCTGTTTTCCTTCCTATTTTTCTCCTTTAACTCACATTAAAGGAACAGTTAGCTTTTAGAAAAGCAGTATTTCCACAGTGCCTTCTTACTCCTCTTCTATAAATTATTAACTCCCACTAACTCTAGTTGCAAAATCAAAAAGAAAGTTTGAGTTAGTTGCCTTTGAGTCCTTGCTTCATACTTTTTGAAGATAAGTCAGGACATTTTACCTGATAATGTGGATCAACTCTTGACTGTTGATAATACAAAAGAAAACAGATACCAGGTTTTAGCTTGGAATTTACTTTCTCTGTGTGTACAAACAGCTGAATGTCTTGACCTTGTTGCCTGGTTTATTGCCTCAGTGGGTACATGTGCCAAGGTGATAAAACAAACTGCTACTTGATATCCAGGTGGCACTTGCAAATTCGTGGCTTGCTCCATATGTCTCATGCAGGGCACTATTCTGGAACGACATTTTTGAGACTGAAAGCTGACTTTTAATTTATTTGGTGAGTAGGTCCCAGCTTTGAAGGCTTTCCTATTTTAAGTCTCCTTAGCTGTAAATCATCACAGCAGTAAGAGATACACATTAAAGTGCTGCTGCTATTGAAATCAGGTGAATTGGAGTGCTGAGGTCTGAATTAGCTCAGCCGTAAGCAAGCACCTCTGTTTTGTTTTTTAACCACAGAGGCAACAAGAAATGCCCGATCTAATACCACTGTCACAATTTTAATGGTGTAGATATCTCTGATAGCCGGTCAAAAAGCAGTTTCATACTATGTACTTTTACCTGTAGTAGGGTCATGCCTTTTCATTTTGATGGCACGTGAACATCTAATCTGTTGTACAAAAGGATGTTGGAAACATTTTTGTCATTCTTGCCCTTTTCAGTTCGAAAGGATTTAAGTGGGCTTGATGATGTGACACTTACAAGCCAATCGGAATGCGGAGGTGAGAGCTAGAAGTTGTTTCCATTACATTGTGGAATTTAAATTATTAGATATTCATAATTATAAGAGTGAATGCTTTTCATGGATAACAATCCTTACAGAATGAAATGGTGTACATGTGAAATATCTTTGTTGCCATTTACTTCAAATTAACTCTGCTAAGTTTCTGTGATTTAGTTTCTGAAGGTCAGCTTGTAGTAAGTATATATGCTTTTAGCTTATGGCAAATGTAAAATAATCCTTTTACCATGTGTTAACAATGAAAGAAGAGTGTACATGATAGATGTGAGTTAGAATGCTGCATGATGCATAAGCTGACAGTAACTGTGTGTTAATTCAAACTCCTAATTTACTGTTTTGGCAATGCTTCACCTTACTGATTTAAAACTTTTGGGATTCCTTGCAACAGTAATCTGACTCCTGCCAATTCACTTTTCTAATAGCACTCGCACAGGGCGGATTATTTTTGTAACTTCCTGGAGCCCTACACTGTGCAGGTTTTGGAAGTTTAAGTTGGGTGTTAGATGTTGTTTCTTCTTTCCCAGTATTAAAATGAAGACCAGTTGCTCTGTGGAATTTGTAGCTAACTTGAAAAAAACATGTTTCTGTAGATACTCAAAAATAATTTTTAAGACAGCTTTACATGCAAGAAATTTCTGTGCAAAAAGTCTCAGGGAGCTACATAGATGAGAAGAAAGCTAAAATTTTTGATGGGCTAAAGAATTTTGGAGATTCCTAAGGTATATGAGAAATCGAGAGTAATGGATGTCTTTCTAACTGTGCTTCCAGGCTTGTCCAGTGACAGTGACCTGATCTCTCTCACAGTTGATGTTGACTCTCTTGCTGAGTTAGATGATGGAATGGCATCAAACCAAAGTTCTCCCAGTAGAACTGTTGGCCTTTCCATTACTTCTGAACTCCCGATACAAAGCACACTGGCACCTGAGCAGGAGTGGAGCAAACCCGAAGGAGAGAGGGAAAACCATAGTCTGTTTACTGGAAGCTTAAAACCTAAGCCTGGCAAACAAGATTACTTGGAGAAAGCAGGCGAGTTGATTAAAGTGGCATTGAAGAAGGAGGAGGAAGAAGATTATGAAACTGCCATCAGCTTTTATAGAAAGGGAGTTGATCTACTTCTGGAAGGTGTTCAAGGTATGGATCTTCCCAATGTGTTTGCTTTATATTATGGATATGCATCAGCTTACTGTGTTGCAAAGAGTTGATGTGAAACGCAAAATGTGGCTTTCATGCTTGATAGCTGCTGTCCATACGAGGGAGAGAGAGAGAGATATCTTTCTCTCTAAGGCTGAACGATAATTTAGACTCTCATCTTCCAAGTGCCAAATATCTCCTCTTTTAAAATTGCGGCACAACCTCTGACTTGCAGGTAAGTAGCGAAGTGCTCCACTTTTGCCTCTTTCCTTTTTATTACCTAGACATTAATTAATATGTGGCACTTGCAGCACTGTTGAAACATTATTTAATTTACATGGTTAAGTGAGGATTAATTATCCCCATTTTACGCATGGGGAGAGGCAGACTCAGGTTAACTTCTCAATCACAACAGGATTAGAACTATTCTTGGCTCACAGCCTCTTGCTTCTTCCACTGAACTGTTCTCCTTTTTCTAGCTAAAGGATGCATAAAAACTTACATGCCTGCACTGCTGGAGAACAGGATCATTTTTTCTCCCGAAGTCTTTATTGTGTCAGTGTGTCTACAAAAGCTGTTGTTAGCTGATCAGATGCAACTACTTGTGATTTCTGTGGAGTCTCTTTGCACCTGGTCAGTCATCGAACATGTTTTTCCCCTTCTATCCCTAGATTTTGAGAATCTAGAATGATAACCTCTTGTATTTGTATTTATCCAACAAGGGCTTAAAACTATAAAGCACAGGAAAAAATAGTTCTTTTGTGGAGTGAATTCATGGTCTGTGTATTGTGCTTCTGTCCCACACATATCAAATGAGTAAGATTAGAATAGTGCCTTTGTTTGACAGTATACAGCACAAATGCATTATGCTGCTCCAGAGCTGAACTTTAATTCTAATGAACATGCAAGCAGAAGCATTTGCTGCATCTCAGTAGTATGCACAGTGATCCAGACCCTCTGAACAGTTCTAAGAATGAAAGTTACCTGCTGAGCTGCTTTATCTGGGCCTTGCAAAAAATATTGGATAGCTTACTGATGAAAACTGGACATGTGGGTCAAGATATGTGCACTTAAGCCTTTGCTTAAAGTGTCAAAAGTTGGCAAAAGTAGATCTATTTCTTTCTTTTCAACTCTTGGTAATGTCAGTAGGGTTATTGCTTTGCTGCTTATTGTGGCTTTTCAATAGCATCCTGTCTTTCCTTGCCCACGTTATCAAAATGCTTTTTAATTCTTGATATTGAAATATTAAATGCTTTGGAAATTTTTCTATTGGAGAGCCAGCTGTTCTTCCTTTACTAATACACTCCTTGGAGCTGTGTGCTGTTCAGTCATGCTCTTCTGAAGAATATCTTGTTTCGTCATAACCATTGCTGTCTTCTCGCTATGATGCAAGGCTGCCGTGATGCAGTTTCAAATGGGCAGTCTGGGCATCAGCTTCAAAAAGCTTTCTTTATTAAACAGTTGCAAAACTGTTAGGGCCTGAACACAAGTCAGGCTATCGCACCTCAGTTGAGCTGTGGTAACTCCATGTGCGTACTTGACTTGGGGCAGTGATGAAATCTGTTGTCTTTGAATCGATGGTAATCCTTATGGTAATATGTTTATCTTGAAGTTGTGAAGTTGCATGTTTTGTAGGTGACTTGCTCAACTGATGTATAATAACTTGTTAAACTGCAGGAGGTTGAGCTTTTTACTTCTATTTGTTAACATTTCCTGTAAGGGCTTTTACTTCTTTGCTGTTGACTAGCTACACGTCCAGCTACTGCAGATGACTGCTTATCCTTTTCTCTCACCCACTGGTATCCGTGCATTTCAGGGTAGGAAAAAATTCAAGGAGTCTCAGAAAGTGTGAATTCTGCCCTTCTTTCCTGATGTCACACGGACAGTACAGTGGGGGTTATTAATAAATTTATACTGGTGTTAGTACCACTCTGTGTGTGTATAGGTGTTTGTGATGGATGAAGAGATGGGTAGCCAGCACCTGCAAATTTTTCAGTGCAGTCTCTGACGTTGCATCTGTATAGCATAAGGAAGGGGATAATAGGGGTGAGTTGTTTTTTAGCTGGAATCTTATCCCTTGGGAACATCAATGTACAAGGGCTGGTTCTTAGCACTCAGCTCTTCTTTCTTTGTGTTACCCTGCGTGGCTGTGGAGGTGGAAAGGAAATCAGTGTTTGTCCTCTGGACACTTAAGCTGGATTTGGCTAGATTCAGCTCATCTTGTGTTCTTTCTCTTTGGACCTTTTGCAAGCTATCAGGGAGACACTAATGTTCTTCTCTATAATGGTAGGCCTTGTTTAAATGCCTTCCTGAAAATATACGCCTTCTCAGGATCTATGAGGACAGTAGAAAAAACCCCACTAAAACTAAACCTAACAAAACCCTATAACTATCTGTCATGCTTTTTATTCTAGCTACTTTGAGGGTGATATGTTTTTGATACATGATTATTCACTGTATGTTCCAATAAAAACAAATCAACCAACCTAAATTAATTACTTCAATTTAAACACCCCTGATGTTTTTTAGATGGATGATAACATGATCTTTTTGAAGGTAAGGGTAGTGCAATTGTTACAAATTGCCTATAGTCATGTGCCATTGATTAATTTACACACGGCAGTTTAAAAATAGCCTTTGCAATGTGTGAAAGTGAAACGAAGTGTTCAGATATGCTTACAAACTCTTATGAAGTGACATTGCCTTTCAGTGTACAGCCCTAGCAGAATGTGTGGCCTCTCTTTAGAATGGACTGGAGTGGCTTTTGCACGTGAAATGGTACTACATACTTTTGCCACCGGGTGGCACCAAGCAAATAGAAATTGACACCTAAGAACTGCAACGAGGAAATACAACCAGTGTACGAGGAGGGGAAAGGAACATCATCCATCCTCTGTGCTTGAAACTTCTCTTAGAATTACCTTGGAGATGTAGTGCCTCTAAGTTAGATGTACCTGGAACAGAAGAATGTCTCTGCCAGCTGCTCCTTTAGGCTTGTTACAAGATCTCCTTACATGATTTTGATGAGGCAATCTTCAGAAATACAATTACACTTACTACTGCAAGTTTATGGACTTGTGCTGTTTTGTTTGAAGTAGCTGGCTTCCATAAAGACAGCACATGAGTCTGTTACTTTCCTGATGAATTTCCAGCTCTCTGAGCTGATGGCACTAATGCTACACAAGACAGATGTTGCGTGTGCTTACACCAAAGAAATGTACATCTTGACTTCATTTTCGGCTGTGTGTGTTTGCTCTCACAACTATACTGTATATATTAATCATACTGGGCAAGGTATTTTCCTCTGCTAGTCTCTTGCAGAGTTTTAGTGCTAAATCTTTTAATATCCTATTCACAGTCCTGCCAAAAGGCCTGGTCTGCATGTCACTTAGGGAATGAACGCCGTCTGTGCTCCGAGAGGCTGGTGTCAGCTTGAACTCTGGGCATCTGCTCTTTATACATCTTGGGCCTAGTTCTGCATTTATTATTAAACATGTTTGTCCGTGGTAAGGAGGAGAACTAATTCTTGGACTGGCAGCAGAGCCCTTGGACTATCCACTGGACTACCTGTACCTCTTGTACTCTGTGCTTCACTTATACCTGAGCTCTCTCGCTTGCAGTAAGAGGGGATGGCTGCCATCATTTTGTTTTTCCTCTGAACACATATTGATTCTGCTGCCCCTCTTGTGTTTTCTGGGCATTGTTGTGTACAGCATTCTGGAGCTTTTGGAAAGCAGGGCTGTTAAGAGTTGCATAGTATGGTTAAACAATTCTTCAGAAGCTAAAACCTTCTGGAATTCAAATCTTCTGCCTTTATAAGCATACTAGAAGTTAAGTATATTAATTGATAGAAACTTTGACTCGCAATTATAGCTGTTTCTTTGTTTTGTTAGCATGTCAGAGCACTGAGGTCAATGCATTGCTTCAGGCCTAGTGATGGAAAAAATGCACTGATCGATAGCCAGCCACCAACTTCTAGGCTGGGAGTTAACTGTGTTTTATGCAAAGTAGTTCTTTTCCTGACTCTGGTGTAGGATATAGTTTATGTTAGGAAAAAATAGATCAGGAGGTTGAAATTATGGAATGAGGTTTTTTTGTAGTAAAGGAGGGAGTCCTGTCTTTATAAAGAGCTCCTCTTTTTCCAACTCCAGCTGTTTTCGTGTTATATCCATTATGGATCTGGGCAGTATGAACTGTGATGAACACAGAGTTAACACTAGTGCTTATTACCTGGTTTTAGTAACTTCAGAAACATGGTGAAGCAAGAACGCTTCGCGATATGGTCAATCTAATTCGTGTGGAAAAGTACAGGATCTGTTCTATGTGATTTAGAAAGCAAATGTGTTCCTTGCTGGCCTGTCACATGCAAGGCTCCGTGTTACACATTAACGTCTGAAGGGAGATGATCCATTTATTCTGTCAGAGATTTGGGGTGTTTGTTTTCACGTGTGTAGCAGCTGTGGCTGGGCACAATGAATATTTATTTGTTTTAGGAGGCTGGTTCAGCTAGGCAGCAAGGACCTTGTTGCATGAAGTATGTGGTGCCTCTTAAGTCAGCTTAGCAGCTGCGCGCTGTTTTCTAGGTGTCTGTATTTTCATTAGGTATCTACAACTTCTAGATAAGCTGCTGGTGTCTTTGAAAGCGGGCTGCGAATGTCAGTTTTGCACTGCTCTCTGCTATTTTAATGTTTATCCAGTAAACAGAGCTGGAATAGAAATTACACAAATTACTGGAACCTTGCTAAAATGACTTTGACTTGTAACCCAGAAATGCATATACAATGAAATGCTGGGAATACTTTGGACAACTAGATGATATTTTTGGATATACTGAAAACAAACCAACTTGTGTCTAATTACTGGGATTATGATGGGCTATGATTTGAAATTGTGATGGAGCCAGGGATGCAAACAGGAGCATGCTTGACAGAATGCCAAGAAGACAATGCTTTATGAAAAGAGGAAAAGCAGCCATGACTGTTCCATGAGCGTGTTTCGGGTTTCCAGAGTGAAAAGCACCTTTGCTTGTTCATTTAATGGCACTTATGAAGACAACTTCTGCTATGACACAGTAGCTATTTTAAATTTCTTTTGCTTGTGAAGTCTGCTGAGCAGGGTTTCCCTTTGTGAATAACAATCCCTTAGGCAGTTTCTATGCTACCCAGCAGCTGTGTCTGGTAGGAGGAATGTCTGAGGAAGCAACAGACCCGTTTTCTGGGAAGATGCATTGGAGGGAGAGCTTAGAGTTGTTCTGAGCCATGACAGAGGGACTGAAGGAACTCTAATTATCCCCCACCTGATGTCATACCCCTGTGCTCCTGTGGTATATCATCATTCACCTTATTTGCTGTTGTAGCTTTATGCTTCCGTTGAGGCTGGAACCAGTCAAGATGAAAACTTCCTGCCCCAGTTCTTTCCAAAGGCGCTGAAAGCTGTCTCTGTTTCCTGCTGTTGGACTGTGGGGATGCTGTAGGACCATTTGGGTTGGGCTTTCTAAGCAATGGTACAAAGTACTTCGTCTCTCTTAGTGCTTGATACAACCTTGGAATCACAGCTGCTGTTTCAGAAAGTTGGATGTTTCTGAGAGGACTTGCCTATTGACAAGTGGCTAGATTAAGAAGGAATGATGGAAGTACTATACTATGAGTTGCTTTAAAAACAAGTAATTTAGTCCCACTGTGTTACCAATGATGCTGAAACTCATGCTCATATGAGCTACAAGCTGAAATAACTGAAATGTGTTGGCTTCCAAGCCCATTGCAGACCATCCAGAGCTTCCGAGGAGACAGTGCTGTAGGATCCATCACTGTGCAGTAGGTGCTGGATGGATCACTTCAAGTAAAGTCATTCCATTTGCAAATGTGCTGGGTTTGGACTCTTCATTGTGGCAAAACAGTAATATACAACATCTGCCAGTAAAGTATGGTGAAGTTGGTTAATGTGTAAATACAGCCAGATTCAGCTGTGTATAGGAATACTCAAAGCAAAGTTGCACTTAACCTGGAAGACCTCTCTGCACCAAGGGGCTTATAAAGGTCTGGTGTGTAGCACCTGCTGCACAGCGTAGAGCCTTACAAAACATGTGGAGCTGAACTGTAGTAATACCTGCAAGCTAACGTGGAGGGCATGATGCAGAGATGACTCTGAATGTGGTTGCTTAGCATGTGGCTATTAAAGAATGAATAAATATGTGATGAGGTGAGCCTTAAATCTGTTCTTTCTTCTCTCTTCTGGGGGACACAGCTAGCTGCATTGGCTTGGTGTTGAGCTGACCTTTCCAAGATTTTGAGTCTGTTCTCATAGCAGATCCTTGCCAGGTTGCTGCTCATGCCCAGCCTCTTTCAGACATCTCTTCCTGCCTGCGCAGCCTTTTTTCTCAGCTGTTGTTAGCCAGCCCTTAGCTGCAGCTAAGTGCATTAATCTTTTTTTGACTGTTGCTATGTGGGGTTTCTACCTCCCATCAGAAGACCTTCTTCCAACCACACTTCTTCCCACATACAATGTAGACAGAACAGACTGATCTAGGTTACAGTGCCACTTCTGTCCTTAGGTGAGGAAATTGAAGTTTCTGGCTGCGGAATTAAGTGCCTCGGGCAGTGTAGGTGAATTGAGGCAAGTTTCTATCTGGAATAGGAAAACTGCATAGATATATTTAAGGGTATGATGCTGCCTGATAATCAGTGCTCTGAACTCCCCTCCTCTTCCCCGCCCTCCCCCCAACAGTTCTTGCAAATGACTTCTCTCTTTTCACATCTTCCTTTTCTCTTTTTTTTCCTGTCCTCTTTCCCTGTTTTCCCTCCTAAAATAGCCTCTCTAGCTCTGTAGAAGGACTAGTATAGGCTTGGTCTCTACAGGGCCTGCCCCTGGCTCTCAGATTTTAGAGATTTTAGTGATCACTTATGGAAAGATACTATTTCCCATAGTACTGTATAAAAGTATTATACATATGAGTTACATTTAAAACATAGATATGAGTGCTATTAGACTGTCATGATCGAATCTTGTAGTTTTTTCATCTACCTTTTTTTTCCCTTTTCTTTTTCTGTAATACTTTGATACAAACTGCAGTAACTTGTTCATACTTGAGGGGATAGGTGTCTGTGGCTGGGCTTCCTCTGCTCTGAAACAAGGAGTATTTCTGATTGCTAATTTTAATTTGAACTCTTCTTTGTAGTTAATAGGGAAGAGTGCAGGCAACTTGGAAAATCTTTTCCCCTCTTTTGTGCTGGTGGTCTGTGTAATGTCTTTCCTTGCTGTAACTATCAGAGTACTGTCCTATTCCTATGAAGCTTGTGTTGAATGACCTGCTGCTGCTGTCACCATTCTGTTTCCTCATCTGTGCTGGGATGCTACTGCTTGTCCTTCTGTCTTGCAGCACTCATAGCATTTTTTTTTTTTTTTCGTATTACGTAGTTTTGCAGGAAAGTGTTCAAGGATATTTCTCACATTAAGTCTTTCTTTTGGTGAAATACCTTGCAGTTGAAGACTACAAGTTTTAGTAGATGGATGGGAATTAAGCTTTTCCTTCCTTAAATGGTGTGTGCTATGTGGCATTTGTTTTATTTTTTTCCAGATAGTCACACATGCACATGAAAAGCTACCACCACCTTGTGGATTTAACATGAGAGTTTCTCCATAAACAGATGTCTAATCGATTAATGTTTCTGGAAAGTTATGTTTCTTATTTTCTTAAGTGTTACTGTCTCCTGCTTTACTGGTTACTCGGAGATGTTTTACCTGCACCAATTCTATGTAATTTTAACTTTGCCACATATGCCACCATTCTTTTTTCAGAGAGGTATTTCCCTAGAGATTTACGCCACTGGTGTGTAACCGTAGGTTTGCTGCAGGATGCAGAATTGGTAACTTCACAAGAAGTGAAGATCTGTAAGTGTTTTCAGCAAGCTGCAATGAAGATGATAAAACACAGCCATAATAGTTATAAGCACACTGGAAAGCTGGAAGAACAGTTCTTAGGTATTCACTCACTGTCGCACATTTGTGCCTCAGCATGTTTTAAGTAACTTTTAAGTGGCTTTTCTTCTTGGTTGCTGAAATACAGTACTGTCCTGAATCTTCGAAAAGCTAGAAAGAGTAGTCCTGATAAATGTGGTGCATCTTAAGAATTTTTGACTCTTTCAAAATGTGTTTTTTTTTAAAAAAAAAAAAGGGAGAAAGAAGATCAGTTCTTCAAACTTTTTACCGTAATGGGCTTAACCATGGTCTTATGTTTTAATATTTACAGTCTTTTTTTCAGCTGAAGAATTTGGCCACCATCTCAAAGGACGTCATCATTAATGCAATATATAGCATACTAGGGACGATGAGCTAGCCGGCTTATTTCACAATTCCAAAGTGCCACCTGCTGCCAAAATCTATAGCTTCTTTCCTTGATGCTGAAGTGTCCATCTACCTCAGTGGCTGCCACATTTCACTTAAGTAATCATTTGAAAATTAAAGGTTACCTGCTCTCCTGTGGAAGTTGGTGGAGACTCATTCCAAAATCAGCAGCTCTTCTGCTTCCTGAAATAAATTTTGGGGTTATAAAACTGTGTCCAAAGTGGTCGCAAACCTGTGCTGAATTATGAGTCGCATTGTCACTTACAGTGTGCCTGAGCTTTTGTTTGGCTAATATGGACAAAGGAGTCTGCTTCACATGATGTAAGAAGTGTTTGCCCTAAGAAGAACAGAGGTCCTCTTGAACCAATTAGGCAAAAATAACAGCTGGGCTACCCACTAATAAGGAAGGTGCTGCTAAACCTCTTTTCATTGTGAGAAGAAATAAATCTTTTAAGGCTTACTCCCTTGCATTTTTATAGAGAGCAATTCTTTGAAAAATTCAGCAATCCAGCTGGGTGATATGCGCAGGAAGACTGTGAAGAAGATAAAGAAACTTGTAAAAATAAAAAATGGTATTATAGCTGTTAGATTTGGCAATTATAAATGTTTCATTGAAGATTTCAGTATTTAGAGAAAGTTTTACTGTTTGAATTGTTAAGAATGTGGAGTTTGGGGTTAGCACAACAGGCAGTCTCCCACAAGTTCCTTGTAGCCTGTTCTGCAAGAGGATGTTCCTTCCTGGAGCAAATCTCTTCTGATATCTTCTTTAAATAAAGGCAGCTCACATGTATTTTTAGTAAGTCTGAGAGAAAAGCAGGAAGATTTGGGATATGGAGGTTACAGAGGATTGGGACAGGTAAGGCTAACGTTACGGCCTTACCTTTTCTGGGGAAATCATAGAAATAACTCACATCTTGGTCAAGCAGCTGGTTAAGTGGGGAATGCACTGATGTTGGCCTGACAGATTGACTCTTCCTGTGAAAAATCTGTAATGCCTGGTGTGGGGTGATTTGGAGGTGGTCAGACACAAAGGAAGGAAAGAATATCTAGAATTCCAGGGTAGATGCTCTATGCTCAATGTGGGATATTGTATATGTTAGTGCCAAATGGCGACTAAAGCTGTCTTTATTACCTTCCAGTGAGATACATATCTTCCGGATGACTTCATCCTGATCTGTGGAGGAGAATAGTTAAGGACCAGAGCAAGTTTGACAGTGCTTCTGTGCATCTGAGATGTGTTCTGTTAGTGATACCCCAGATTATTTGAGAGAAAAGAACAGGTTTTTTGTTTTTTTTTTTTTTTTTTTTCCCTATGGTCCTTACTGCCCAGATTTTTTTTTTTTGTTTATTAGATATGACACCCTTTTGATACCTTTTTACTATTAAGTAATTTTCCAATACAGTAGAATTACAGAAGATTTGATGCCTGAATGTCTTAGTTTAGATCCCAAACCACAACACTGAATAAACAGTTAACTGAGCTGAACAATTAATACTTCAACATTTAGTTAGCTAATTTCTCAAAGGTGTGTGCTCTTCTGAGGTGCTATGATGTGTGAGCAGAAGACTCTCTTTGAGTAGGAGGCAAATAAAAATATTGCCAGTTCCTCAGTGCTACTGCTATGTACGTTCTCTGGAAATGCTGTTTCTCTATATCTTTTATTCAAATTGGGCAACTGTGGAAAAACAAGCAAGCAAATCACAGATGAACTCAATGGGACAATTATTCTGATATTTGTGATTTTCCTCTATCAAACCCTCAAGATCATTTGAATGTTGTTAGAAACGTCTGTTTTTGTAAATATATTGTAGCTGAGCTGTCCTTAGGAATAAAAATTAAAGAACAAATTTTAAATCATTGGCTGCTGTCCTAATGTCCTGGCTACTGATACTTTGGTCAGTGGGTGGCCTGGTCAGTCTTTCCAAAGCAAATTTTCATTTTAAGATATTTTTAGTTCTTTGAAATAGGCAAAGCCTTTGGAAAATGAGGGAGCAGTCTGCTTGTGCTTGTGTAGATGAAGGCTTATATGTGCAACAAAGTAACTGTAGAGTTTTTATATTCTGTTTGCAGTAATAGTAAACAGAGCATCTAAAATAACCACTTGCACATTGCAACAAACACATCATCATTTGCTTAAAAAGAGTTATAATTACAGTTGACGAGGCATGGACACCATAAAAAATGCATTAGTTTGGCTTGACACATTAATTACCTGTTTTTGCAGATGTTTTTATATATTGTTGTGCGAACAGTTTACAAAATAATTACAGGAAAGTCATATGGAAAATAAACTAAGTGGGTGGTTTCTCGTCTTAATATTTTCATTCATGTGAATCTGTGTGAGGCACAGCTGCTCCGTAGCAAATGCAGCGGGAGAGAGAGGGAGAGAGACGGGAAATCTTGAGGGGTTTTTATTCTAAGGTCTCTATGATCAGCCTTGCTACACTTTTATATCTTGCGTTAGCAGTGTAGTTTTTAAACATGTAAAATGACATTGCTGATTTAATCCCAGTGATCAGGAGGGGGGAGAAGCTTTGATCCTCATCAGATGAAACATAAATCTTCTAGTATCTAGGAAAATAAATGAAAAATCAATATTATTTTAAGCAGGATGATCTTTTATGAGCAGTTGTAAAGATTCATCAAAGGCTTTGACACAGTTTAAACATTTCCTGTTTGCTGCCATTTAAAGAAAAACGCCTTTCAAGTTTAAATTGTAATTAAAGAGAGATACCTCTTTAGATTATTGTAGACTAACTGCAGGATGGAAACAGGAGCTCAATATGCTCACACGATGCTGAAATCAAAAGTTCTTGACTAGGAATAAATTAGTAAATTCTTTTGAATACACGTTTTGTGTAACTAAAAACACTATCCCACAATAAAATTTAATATTACGATAAAAAGTATGCATAAGGTCTGCATTGTAGCTTTTATGTCTGTCAAATATAAGGATTTGTTCTAGTACTGTCTTTTAGTTTATTTGATTTTAAGTGAAGAATTCGAAGACCTGAAATTTGGCATAAATGCTGAAGATTATTCTTAGTTTAATTATATCTTTGTTATTACTCATCACCCTCTGTTTAAGGCTTTTGAGTTTTGAATTAATATCATGTGTTTCTTTACAGATTTTTGTGAAATATTGGTTGTTCAAAGATGAATTTGTATTGGGATGTATATTTTCACATTTTCTTGATTAAATTAATGTAAAGAATAAAAAGCCCAAATCCTGCTTCCTTAAATCCAATTCTCAAACATCTGCCTGTTAAAGTAGGCAGAGACTGAACTGTTAACGATCTTATTCACAAATAAGATGCAAGAACTTTTTGAGTAAATGTTGTTTTGTGAATCCACACCCTCTTCTATGGCTGAAGATTTTAATGAGTGAACAGTTTGCAAATGTTATTTAGCAAATTACTCAGGAAGGAAAAGTAGAAGGAAAACTGAAATTAATGTCTTGTGAAAGTAGGGAGAACAAAAGACAGCTCTAAGGGGACATCCTAACTTGTTTGCGTTAATTACTGTAAAATTACCGAAGCATTGAAAAAAGGCAATAAACATCCAAACTAAATACACATAACTAACAATTAAGCAGTAAACTTGACTTTTATGATAGCCTTAGACACTAACCTAGCAGTTTTCCACCAGTCTGCTTGAAGAAAATGCTGGCTAAAGAGTTTATTGTTGCTGTGCAGATCACTTGCTTTCCCTGAGCGACTGCCGCTCTGCGGGTCTAAGAGAATGTGGGTGATCGGCGGTGAATTGGCACAAGAAGGCTTTATGGTGCCCTAAGATTAAGTGTAGAGATGAAAGCAAGAGTGTTAGTCATGTTTTAAGAAATTGCAACACACGCAACATACTATCTGTTCTCTTCTGATAAAGCCAAATCTGAGTTCAAACAATTGAGTGCTGTTATTCTTTTTATCCTGGATGGGAACAAGACTGGCAATCTCATGTAGGGGAATTTCACCAGGAGAGTCCTACCACGCAAAGGCTCATATTAGAGGTGCTGGACCTGGTACAAAGTGCCCTCTCTTTAGAATGAGAGAAATTGGTACATATGCATGGTATTGTACACTGAAAGTACACTGAATTTCTGACTGTCCAGTTTCTTCCCAAACCAAGTTTTTGAAGAACAGGGCTCTGTCTCTTTCCAAGGAGGTGAAAATCCCTTTTCCCTTCCCCTGTGAGATGGATAATAAGATTTACAATAGATCACTTGGAGCAAAGCTTGAGGTAGATTGTAAGTCTCTTCTACTTATTCTTGGTGGAGTCTGTGGTGGTTCTGTGTGTTTAGGTAGTGTGTAGTCATGATATGAAAGATGGGGAGCCTTTTGTTTTATAGTAAGGTCAAAATGACTAGTAGTAGACCATGGCAACATAAAACAGAAAGAGCTTCTGCCTTCTTCGTGCTCTAAGGACTGTTTAAAATGAGCAATGATTCATATTCTCTTGCATGGAGCAGGGGGGAAACAGCAGCCTTGAGAGCCTGCAGCAGAGGAACTCTCCATCAGCTTTGTGCAGAGACCTTAATTTTTCATTATTCTCTGCCATCTAAACAGTGTTTTGTGAAAACTGGGCAGCCAACCTGCTCCTTTTCCTTTATTAAGGAGCTGTTGTAAAAGCTAGCCAGGTCTGTAAGAGTAAAGGATCAGAGGGATTCTTCCTGTCCTGAGCTGATGGAGAGGTGTGGCTGCAGCTTATCCCTTCTTTGGGTCCTACCAGTAGTGAAGCTGAGCACGAATTTCTGAAAGGGGCTTACGTGTGTGCCTGTGTACTTCGTGTGGACATGGTTGACCACAGATTGATGCAGGCAGAATATTGCAGCTACAGACGCCTGCATAACCACAGGCACCGCCAACAGCCCAAACTCCTTTGAACTATTGCTGGTCAGGGAAGGATGTGCTGTTCAGGTCTCTCTGGTAGCTGGCACCGAAGTCCATGGTACAGCTCTTGGGCATTTTGTCTGACTTGCCTGCTTATCTGGCTTGAAGTTGGTGTATCTTATGCACAGAGAATGATGAGCACGCTAATGCAGAAAATAGCAGAAAACATAGTTTCATAAGAAGTTAAGATAGACAGTGGTGGTCAGGTGCAGGGCTCAGTCAGACAAGCAGCCCTGTTGACCTATGAAATTGCCACTTCTCTTTTCTCGTTCTTGACTGCTCCCTTTCCTTACCTTTAATCCTGCCATTAAACGTCTCACAACATCTTACACATTACCACAGTCCGGGCCTCACCCCGAAAACCTCCCACAGTAAGTTTTGTGTGCAAGCATTTACATAGTAAATTGTCCCTCAGACATCCCATAATAAGTTTGCTCTTTTTTTATGAGGCTCATTCTTGATAACCCACAATAATACTGTTTTTCTCTTATCAGTTACCAAGTTTCTGGTTGAACTTCTTCAAGGTTACACTCAGAGGTTCCTTTCATGGCCCATTGATCAGTGTCTTATGAGTCCTATTCTTCATTATTGTCTCTGTTATCTGTTATTGGTTAGGGTTTGTGTATTTGAATGTTGAATTTATTACCTCTCCTGTTCCTTGCCTTGTCTTTCATGTTAAGTAGCTGATAGGCAAATACCCTTGCAGTTTCTTGCCCTGTTTGAGCATGGGTTTGTAGGAGGTTCTGGCTTGTACCTGTCGGTGCAGAAGCCCATCAAAGCCAAGGCTGTGTTTCTGCCAGTCTTGGATGGCATCAGAGCTGGAAGAGACTGTCGGGCCATATGAAGTCTTTGCTATTGTTCAGGCATGGTAATCTCAATTGTACTAATAACTGTGGCTCGCAGCCTTTTTGCTTGGTGGTTGACTGATTGGGTGTTATCTCAAATTGAGTCTGTTATAACAATACACTGCTCATGATGTAGAAAGCCTAAACATAAACTGTAAGTTTTAGAGTGAATGCAGGATTTGCCTGATATCGTGGGATTCTTACCACTTGCAAGAATTCGAGTAGATAAGACGTAACACGGTGGTGGTTCAGCCATCTGGGAGGTGAAGTAGTTGGTGCAAGCACTTCTTCACTTCTTCCTGTACCACCCTGAGTCAACAGGCAAGGAAAACGTAGCATCAGAAAGCTGTGAGCAATATTTCTTCAAGTCTCTCATGCTGCCTTCTGACTATTGATAGATTTTCTGGCTTTACTTTATACTTAGGAAAGTCTGTATTAGAAACATGGGGAAAAAACAAGTTTGTTTATAATTTCATTTTAAATGTCTTATTGTGTCTTCCCTAATTGAGCTTTTTTTTGGGATACAATGTTTGGATCAGTGGTTTGTTTCCATACTTACTTATGTGACCATAGGAACATATATCAGGTCACAGAAAAATGAGGTAAAACTTCTTGTTTACCTTAGTCTATAACAAGGTTTAAATTGTTATTTTTGTAGAACTCTGAGATCATAGTACTTGCTTTTTATAAGATGCATATCTGTAGGTTTGATTATGAATAACTCAAAGGAAATCAAAAAGGTAGAATCAAAGCAGTCATGTGCTTTGATTACTTAGTACCCCTCTTCCTATAAAAAAAATAACTTTCTCTTTCTCCATTGAGGTGAATCGAGTCCAACTCGTCGAGAAGCAGTGAAAAGGAAGACTGCAGAATACCTTATGCGTGCTGAAAAAATTTCCAGTCTCTACCATAAGTCTTCTGAAGATACATCTGTTTCTATGGTAGGCTTTAATTTCTTTTTTTCCGAACCAGAATTTGGTATAATTTAATTACCCTGTCTTTTAGCAAAGCATACTCAAGCTTGAGGATCAAAAACTGTCTAGGATTTCTCTTTCAGGAGGCTTGATTGTTACGTGATGTCACTGAATATTTTGATATTACATATCTGTCAAGAAGCCATTCTTTTCTGATTCTTGTTGATTGCATTTCATAGCATTATAAAGACAGCTTGATTTAATCAGGTGTGTTTTTAGCATGTTTTCCTTCTACTTGCAGATAACGGTATAAGCGTTTTAAATCATGCTAAATAATACATGAGAGTATTGCTTGGTTGTGTAGGGAGTGGAAAGGCAGTGGATTTCTGTAGCCTAGCACAGAGTGGTGTATCAGAAGTGAGTCAAGCACAGGACGGGGGGGATGAGAGCTGATTTTCCCACAACCTAAGTACTTAATTGAGCAAAGGTTCTTCTTGATCCCTTCAAATGTCTCTCTTGGCTGTGCTTGAGTGATCAACTACTTCTTGATTTTGAGACGTTTCTGTAGTAATTCCCACCTTCTTAAGCAGAAATACACTTACCTGTTCTTGTACAAAAGACAAAGAAAGCTTGTTCCAAGGAACCCTCAGTAAATTTCTACTTTGCCCTTCCCCAACCAGTTCCTCTGGGACTTATCTGTTTTCACTTTAGACTTTTACTGCAGTCATGCTAAACTGTGTGTGATTGTCAATGACTGCTCTATTGTAGTAAATATAAAAGTTACCAGCTTCCTGTGTCTGTGCATTTATATCAAGAGAGGACAAAAAGGGCAGAAGATTATTACTTCTTATTTTACACAGAACTAAAAATGCTTTAAGGAGACCATTGCTGCAAAAATGGGAAGCCTTATAAAATCCCACTGCCTAGTAAGTAAATTAAAAAAGTGAAAACATTGTTTTTGAAGGGTAGCTTTTTTATGTTGAGAACCCAGAAGTACAATTTTGAGGATGTTCCAAATGGGATATGTTTTGTAAAATTTGGCGTCTTGCTGCTGCTATGAATTGTACTTTGAACAATTTAGTGTTTTGGACTGATATGAACTCCTACCAGGTAGTCTTTCTTTGGGTCAAACACCCTTGAAAATGGTGAAGAATCTATACTGAATAAAAACCTCAGTATGTTTGGAAACCACAGAAGAAGGAAGAAAAACAAGAACAATCTATTTTTTGCCTTTTTATAAGTTTAAAAACTAATTGTGGTTGGGAAGGAGGAAGAAATAGGTTGCATTTTTGTATGTGAACTTGAGTTGTGAACTTTTATGCTGGACTGAATAAGACATATGCCTTCTTTGCAGATCCAAAGGAAAGCAGGTTTAATTGGGATAAGATAAGGAAAAAGAAAGAGGTGAGAATAGAATACCATTCGCCTGTGTTGAAACAGAAAACTGACAAGTTGGGGCAAATCCGACTTTGCACAAATAAAATGTTGCACCTGGCTTATTTTACTTTTCACGCTGAGTGCCACATTTCCACGTTATATCTTTGTTTAACTTAAGTCTGTACATTTTTTTAAAATTCCTTTTATTTGCTGCTCTTCAAATTGCATGTACTTGACTTTTATCTTAGGGCTTTGGAATTTGGTGGCATCAAGGGCAGACGGCGCTGATGGGTCGTGGTGGTTGTGGTGAGGAACAGCTTGTCTCCAAGTTGATAGCTGAAATTTAGTTGGAAGAAGGACTTCTTTCCCAAAGTTATTGTAAGAGTAGTGGTAGAAACCACTAAGAATTGTCATTCTCTGTGCTTTGGCTTAGTGTCTTAAGGAAAGTGAGAAATGTGTCTCTTCCTGCGTGTTTCTGACCAGACCTGAGTTCTTGCACATTGGTTACTGTTTATCCTTTTTACTCCCCACAGTAGTTGTATTAGAGCTTGTGTGAATTGTTCCATCCCAAGCAGACAGTGAGAAGTGCAGTGAGGTGACGTGCACCTATGTATAGTGGGATTCTTGGGAGGTACTAGTGGAAACATGCAGATATTTTGTGTCCTGCTAAAGACATGTCTTTGGTGTACCATGTTAGCTTGTATGTCTCCTTGCACCTTCACTTCACACCAGGCTGATGTTTGTCTAACAGCTATTGATGTGCCATTGGTCATGCTGGGGCAAGGCTGGTCTGTTACTGCTAGGTCATGGTAGGTCGTGCTGACTGATGCCATTTCTTGTTCAAATGCTGGTGCTTGGACAGGATATGCACGTAAATGTTTAAATAATGCTGTACCATAACTTCTTTGCCCACATGGATCTGTAAAGATGTCCCTCATCAACTCTTCTGTGCTGGAGGCACACTAAAGCGTTTGAGAAGAATGACTACACACGTAGGAAGCTTTTCGTAGAAGCATGGCCAAGTGCTGCTACACCTGGTAGCCCAACAGTTTGAACCACACAACCGAAGCGGGTTTGCAAGAAAATGATGGACAAATACTGTACCATAGCAGTGCCTGTGCCTATATTACAATTGGCAGGGTGTAGTTTTGTTATGTGAAGCATGGTTCAGTGCAGGGAACTTCAGGGGCAGTGGAGGTGCTGAGGCTGTTTGCACGTTGGAAGAAGAGGTCTTACTAGTAAGCAAGCATGGATATTTAAGTGTTCTTGTTCATGACCTGATGTTACAAGGCAGAACTGCTTTGTCACCCATGTTGATAACTTTGTCACCCATGTTGATAACAGTGTTGATAACTTTGTGTTTCCTGTTGTACCCTTACAAGGAACAACCACAGTGATCAGCATCAAAACTAGGCTCACATGTCCTTCTTAGACGTGACATTTTAATTCTACCAGGCCAGAGAAATGTACAGCAAGGGAAAAAATAAGCTCAGAAATGTGGGTCCTGTACCCCTCAGCCTCTCATATTCCCCAAAGGCTTGGGCTGCCAGCCGTGTGCTGAGCCATGTGCAGCAGTCTCAAAGACTGTGCCTGCTAAACACACCCCAAGCCATCTGAACACCACGTGAAGGTAAAGCACTGTGGCTTTTCTCCAGGGGCCTGGAACAGAAGGAAGTGAGCCGTTCTTGTGCTGCTTGAAATGCCAGGCCCTTGCCACATCGAACTCCAGATTGCCCAAGAGGCAAAGGCCTGGCATTTCAGGGCTGAGAAGCAAAAATAGTCTTTGATGCCATGGAAACCAAACAAAGAACAGTGGTGGCTTGTCACTTTTCTTGCCTCAACAAAAAGCCAACAGTGTAGCCCTCAAGGATAGCATCCTTAGCAACCACCCTGCTGCTGGCAAGTCTTGAGTGGTGAAGAGAGGAGCAAAAGAGAGGGTGTTTGGAGAACCCTTGGCACTGTTAAAAAAGGGTTATGGGTACAGAGCTTAAGGATGGGTAGAATATTTCTTAAGCCTGAAGAGAAGCACAGGGAACTGACGCAACTGTGACTGACCGTGAACTGGGAACTCACTTGACAGGGTCTTGTAAACATTGAGAAAAGCCTTGCTTTGACCTGTAGGAGATGCGGAGACAGCTTCTGGAGGTTGTAAACAGACATGTAGACCACCTGGAAAAACAAGTTGCAGCAAATGCTGTCCTCTTCTGGCATAGCATGACACCCTTAAGGGCCTTCTTGACCACAAACACTCAAGAATGCTGTGTAAATGCATCAGCTAACCATTGTACAGATTTTTAAGCTCTGTTTTCTCCTCTGACCGTTTAGCAGCTGTGGGGAGCTACCTCTAAGCCTGAGTAGGAGCTGCAGCATCAGCCTTCGAGTCATACTGGTTTAACTGTCAGAAAGCTGCAGTCTTATGGAGCTGTCAGCTGCAAGGCCCAACACAGCTACACATAGAGGCTGTGGGTCCATTTTAATTTTGTAGATATTTTTATAATGCATGGTGTTTTTTCATTCTTTGAAATTATTTCCGATTCTGCTTCTGCCCCATTTTTTATATTCAGAATTGGGTTTTTTTGCAACCTTATAAATGCAACTCTTTGAAAATGTCAATTATTTTTGATTTTCAAAGCAATTTAGTAACAAGCGGTACATTCAAGCCTGATGCCCAAGCAAGAAAAGCAGTCTTCAGTCTTTGTGGTTTTCATAAGATACATTACTTCCTAAAATTCTCATTAAACGTGCATGAAAATTACATGAACTGTAAAGAATATACACTGCTGTAGGTCTGTGAGATATAAATCTAACATAAAACAGAAACTCAGTATCAACGCTTCCAAGATCACATCCAAGGTGTGATCACATCCATCTTCAAGGAAGCTACAGTCCCCAGTTGGTGGTCACTGGGGGCTTTCTGAAGCACATCATTGCTCTGTCTGGTTCAGCTGCATGCAGAAATGCAACCTGGTTTTCTCCTGGTGCCATCTGAGGAAGAGGCCAGGATGTTCTGCCAGACCAGGAAAGCTGGAAGTTCTTTCACACCCATGATATGGAGCCTTGGGCCTCACTATCTGCTTCAAAACCAGGCGTCTCCTTGCTGTAGTTGAGTCAGGCCATGCTGCAGGTGGGTAGTTACTGAAGTTGTCAGACCCAGACCTCTGTGTGGTGAGGGGAGATCACGTTTTGAGGTGCAGCTCTGCGCTGGTGTTCATGAAAGCCATCTTCTTTTATCCTGAGGTTACATGGTGACAGCTGTCAAAGGTGGTAGCATCAGCAATACAGTCATTTCCCATCGAATGGCATTTGTGTCATTGGAATATTATGCTTTTGCCTTAAATGAGGTTAACACGAGTGGCTTTTCCTCTTGCTCGGTAGGTGACTCTTTCTCCCCCTGCACTTACAGCTGCTGGCAGTGATGCCAAAGCTCAGGCAAGAGCTATTGCCATATTTCATTGTGTAGCTCGCAAAACTAGAGCCTTCTGAAGGCAAGTGGTGGCCACAAGCTTCTAAGTCTTGACGGAGGTCAGCATCACAATCAGCGTCATCCTTTTCTAGTTGAAATTAGCACACACCAGCCAAAAGGTAATGGCAGGAGAAGAACTGGTGATTCCAACCCTAAGTAAGATAACTCCAACTGTGCAGCTCAGAGTGTAGTCTGGAAGTACTTACAAAACATATAGGGCCTGTCCACAGGAGAGAGTATCCTGGGGTGCCTGAGCAGCGTGCTGAGCATTTGGACAGGCTGCTGAAGGCCTTCTGAAGGCAGAGCTAGCTTGTCACTTTATTTAGAAGATAAATGCCTTATTTCTAAGGGCCAGTGAAGCTTTTGACTTTTTGTTACTCTCCTTCCTTTTCTTTCTTTTTTTCCCCTCTCCTCTATTTTTGATGAGAGTACTGGGTTTTAGTTGTTTTTCTTATTGCTGGCTAAATGCTGAGCTTGAAATTTTACTCTATTCAGAGGAGCAAGCAGCTTCATAGAGTGCTTAATTGCTGTAGTTCTGGGAATTGGGTATTTAGACTTTGCTTCCGGCTTGCTTCGCGGTAGGATGTGATACCTCCCCATCATTGGGCTCCACTATGAGTCTTTGCTACAGTGAAACCAAAGTACTGTAAAGAGCAAAAAGTAGCCTGAAACTGATAAAGATGAAGACGCTACTGGAAGCTGTGGAGATGTGGATGTGATTGTAAATCGTTTTAAGGTAAGAACTGACTGTTGAGTGCGTATATAAAAAAATGGTGTATATGCAGTATTACTGACGGTGTACGCAGTATTACTGACTGTGCAACCATTGGTGATATTTTAGGAGAGGACTCAGAAATATGTACCTTTTTTTTCCCACTTCAGACATGATGGGTGCAGAAATCTGATTCTTATAGCATTATTAGTCAACTATTAATTCCTGTAGAGATGTATGAACTGAATGGTTGAAATGTTATGCATAAAGAAAAATTTAAAAGCTTGGTTATTGAGGAATGGTTATAAAACATAATAGCATGCAGATAGAAGTGGAAATCTTTTCTAGTAGTCTGGAGGATTTGGAAATATTCTCTTTCATTTAATATATTCCTTAGAATGCTTTTATAATCTTGTCATGAATAAACTCTGTGTTAGCACAACCCTTTGTTTCAAAGCAAATATTTCATTATTGCAGAAAAATTGCACACTCTTAAAATACAGCCTAACAAAAGAACTCCCTCGACCTTTCAACAGCTCACTAGAATGTGGAACCTAAATTAGATTTGGAGAAGAAACTTTGTGTAGCTTTTTTTTTCCCCCTTCTTCTTCGTGCTAAAACCTTTAGTGAATAGTAGAATCTGTGCTGTTTTCTCTTAACTGCTGTTGGTACTCTTGCTTGGCAGTGTTTACATGAAAAAATAAAGACCCAGACAAATGAATTAAGATAAATATTAAACTCTAAACACTGAGCCCAGTAGGTGCACACAAAAGAAAAGCACATTTTCCTTCATGCTATTTAAACGTGCGTTTATGTTCCTTTCTTTTGATATTTTGAAGGCAATGCTTAAATAAGTGTTGAGTTTGGGGAAAGAAATTGGAAGGAGACTGGCAACATGAAGTGGAAACAGTTGTGGGGAGAGCTTCAAGGAGGTGCTCTGGCCTTTGAGGATAGCACAGTAAGGATGCCAAGGGGAATCACTGGGATGGAACAGTTTTTCTGATCGTAGAGGAAAATTTATTGATTTTCCCTGATACTTAAACATGTCATCCGCAGCGTATTAAATGCTTACCAGCAGTTTTCCTTTGTGACATATTTGTTAAGTATTGCCTCTGGATGCTAATAAATTAGATAAACAGCTTTTTCCTCTTAAAAACCTAAAAATCAAGGAGTTTCACTTTCCTCTACCTTTGTGCAATTGTACTTGGAGAGGCCAGGTTATGCTTAAAAGGAGTTGGGCATTTGACAGCTCTGTAAGTGAAGTTACGTTATTTGTGAGGAAGAGATCCAGGTCTGTGGTTCTAATAGAAGCTGCATGTTGAATTTTTGGAGGACAATCTAATGAATTCTCTCAGTTGGCAACTAGAAACTTCTGAAAATGTTTGTTAACATGCCAGAGATATGTGGTGCTAAAGATGTTGATCTTTGTCCCACAAGACTTTCAGTTGCAATGTTGTTCCCTCCTGACATGCGTGCTTTGAGTTTACCCTGAGAAACTACAAATCATAACACATACAAGAGTCTATGCATATTAACTACTTGAATATTTAGCACCTGCCAATTTTCTTTCTGCGGTGTTAATTTCTAGATTAATAAGATATAGCTTGCTGCCTTTTGCTAAGGCAGTTTTAGGAATTGTTTCCGTTGTGCACCTTGTTATTAAAAGGATTTCATAAAGCTCTCTAGAGAGCAAGAGAACCCTGTTTATAATTCTGTGTTTTATGTTCTTCAGACTTAAAAGGCCTCTAATTTGCTTTCTCCTCATCAGTGATCTCTGAATTATTTTGTATCCAGAATATCTATAAGGCTTTGATTGATTATTGTGATGAGATTGAGAATTGATTGCCAGGTTCCATTAAGCATAGAAAATATAAAAATTCATTATTTTTCTTTTTAAAATTTTTGTTTTCAATGTTATTTGAATTTTTATTTATTTGCAAGTTGGGGTTTTTTTCCCCCCACTAGGGACAAACAGAAAACTTCTCCTTTCATCTTCTCTCTCTCTGATTTATGTTAAATTTAGATTCCTTCGGCCTGGCATTTGCTTCAGCAGGCAGTCTTCCTTCAAGTACCACCCTGATTGATGTATAATCTTTGATATCTTCCATTAGCCTCCAGGATCACTAAGTTCAAGGCCCTCTTGGAACCTAAGGAGCCCTGCCGAGGAACTGAAGGCCTTCAGAGTCCTTGGGGTGATTGACAAGGTAATTCTTCAGTGTCTCTTCAAGAGTTCAGTCATAAATCGACTGCATGCTGACATTTTGTCTTTGAAGCTGTGGATCTTAAGGATATGAAACAAAAGGGGAAAATGACTCAAATGCATCTGCACTTTAAAATAACAAAAGTAGAAGAAAAAAGGCTTTTATCTAAGCAATTCATGTAAGGTCATGCAAAATATATTTGAGCTAAAGGATAAGATACATGTTTGGTGGCATTCAATAGGACGAGGCCTGTTTTTCAGAAATGAAGTCATGGTTACAGTACTGGGTAAGGACGAGTAGATGTGTTTTCAGTTGAAAAAAACTGATGGATACTTGAAGTGTAAAAGGGTAGAAATTCCTACTTTTGAACTGTCATTGAAATGGGAGCTGGGAACACACATGACTGTTCTCCTTCCCTAAGAATTTGGGATTGAAATCCCCAGCAAAGACAAATTCAACAACAAAGCCAAGTGTTTTTTTTGACTTGTGCAAATAATGTCTTCCAAAATCCCAGGGTAATAACCGTCTGTAAACAGTAAAGGACCATATGGATTTTTTGCAAGCCTAATTAAGAGACCAGAAGAATTGCTGCATTGTTTTGATAATGCTGATTAGTCACCACCCTACCAAATACTTTTAAGATGATGTGGTATTCAGCAGTGTGACAGCGGCTAATGTTGACTGTAAAGGCTCATTTCCTTTTTGCTATGCCAATTCCCTTGTGCCTTTTGATAGTTCCTTATGTGGTCCCTGGTTTGTGGACGAGGTACTAATGCATGGTCAATTTATGAATTTATAACATGCATCAGAAAACCTGTAGCCAGTCTCTGAAGATCTGTATTTCTCAGTTTCTTTTCTTTGTTGGACTGAACTGAGCTATGGGCACTGATTTTTGTTTTTCTTTGCCTGTTTTGTAGTAATTATGTGCATAAGTTGATAAGTTCTCCTCAGAGGGCTATGTACGTTAGGTATTATGGTTGTTTTTATAGCACACAAGGTTTTCTCAGCTCTGACTTCATATTCAGTGTATCTTCTTTCTTCAGTTATAAGCACAGAATTTAGCTGGTGTTCCACTCTGGGTACATATCAGAGACACAAGCTGGAAAGAGCATCTATCTGTTGGATTAGCATGCACGAAATAAATTAGTAGCTACTAAATATGTGCAGTAGGCATGGACTTTCTGAATTAGTCTGGTAATATGAGCCTGCAGAAGTGCTGGAAATGAATGAAGAAAGACCTTTTCAGTATCTTCCTTCTTCTATAAGTATAATGAACAGTGACTGGAGAAGATGCTTGATCAGAATGAAACTTTTCAAGTCCTTGGTGATATCAGATCTCCTGGATCTCTCTGAGCACAGCTGTAGTTAAGTGTCCCAGGTGTGAGCTGAATGTGTCCAGATCTTTTAGGCAGAGTTTGGATCAATCAGGGTTTAGTGATGACAGAAATACAAGATCTCAGTGTTGGAGATGTGTGCGAGGAGTAACAGGCCTGTGTATACAGCTCTTATGCTCTTGTATAAACAATATAATAGGGGTCAGAGTTAATGTTTAATTATTATATGGAAAAGGGGGCAATATTCTTTCAGGTGTCTTGTACTCTGTGTACTTGCTTCCAGATTCTCTTTATTTTGAACTTAATCTTATTGTGAGTATGCTGCCTTTTTGAATGTGTTTTTAAGTGTTTGTAAAGTTGTGAGGCAGATGAAAAGGTGCTCTAAGCTCAGATGTTCAGAGCACGTTTTGTTTGCTTTTATAATGTATACACAGAATGCATACGAATATGAAGCAAAATTGTGCACATGCACCTGTGTGTTCGAGATGATGTTCCTGCCTTTGGTTTAAAGTGCCGTCTTACCTCCTTCCTTCCTCTCCATCACTGTTCTTTGCCTCCTTCTCTGCTTGCACATGCCCTAATGCTCATGGGAGAAATCCAAATAGATGTTTAAGTATCCGACTAGAGCCAAGCAGATGACATAGCATGTTTGTTCTTGAAAACGGATTCTGATTTTCAGGGCCAGCACTGAAGGTGCCTTGCTTTTGGGCACAAGTTTGTAGCTGATTCAGCATCATGCACAGTTTTGCCTGGAAATACTCTCCTATTCCAAACCTGAGAGAGCTGCTTTGGTTTCAGCCAAAAATGGGTGTGTGGATAGTAATGATCCACTGGCGTTTTTCGTGCTGTCCTGCCTAATCTGTGCAAGACTGACTTAAACACACTGACTTAAAAATGGCAGTGGTTTGTTTGCAGGCTTGTTCTCCCACTGCTACTTGAAGCCCAGAGAGGTGTCTGCCTGCTACAGTGCTGCCTCGAGAAAACCAGCTATTAACCTGCACTCCATCAAATGCTGAAAGGTTCAGTGCTTTCCGTTAGAGTAATCCAAGTCTTTGTTCTTCTTTTGAAACCTCTTGAAGTGTTTTGAATTGGCTTCATTTTCACAGACAAAATGCTTGTTGCTACCTGAAACTCTGGGATTTTCAAACTATTTTAGGCTAGGCAGAATGATTAGATGTTTAATTCTAGTCTAGTTTGTTGTTAGTGTGCCATCTTTCCCTCTTTCTGCCTTTCCACCTTCCTTGTCACCTGAATAATTTTTGCTATGTTGACCCTTTTTCAGCTGAATCTGCGAGACTTAACAATCTGCTTAAAATATTGTGAAAATTCATAGAAGAATGACTATATCTGTGCCTCGCCTCTCATCCTTCTGCTCCTGCCCTCATGCAAAGGCTGTGGTATAAACCTGACTGTTTTAACAGATCCAAGAAGACCCACACTTTGCTTGAGGAAACCAGGTTCCTTGGAAGCTGCTGCTGCTGTCTTTGCTCACTTCAAGGTGTCAAAGTCTAACTAGGTGGTGTTTGCAGGTATTTTGTGTGTTTATTATTGGAAGAGTCTACCTGTGAGTAGGTTTCTGAAAATAGATGTTTCATCTAATTATAAAGGTATCCTGCAAATTTTGTGGACTCAGAGGTGCTGCTGATTGGGCAGCAAAACTCTTGTTGGTGTTACCAGAGGTATCACATTGAAACCAGGCTAATATCTAAATATTGTAGCTACTGTTATCATCCACCAAGAATGATCAGTTATTTTAGCCATTCATGTAACTTAAAGTAGAACATTCCTTTTTGTAGTAGCAAAGATTTTTTCTTTCAAAATCTGCTTAATTAAAAATCAGGGTTGCAGATTCTGTGCTGAATTTCTACCCTAGGCAAATCTTTTGTTTGAAGCTACAATTGGCCCCTAAAAAACAACTCTGTTATCGTGCTGCTGGATACCTTCACAATGCTGTTTCAAACCCGATTTCTTATTCTTTAGAACCCTCTGTTATTTAGAATCATTCCATTTAAAGATTCATCTTGAAAGCAGAGTGCATTAAGTGATAATGATGCCTCTGTAACAAATGACCATCTTTTAGGTCTTTTCTCCTCCCCTGGTTTGCCATCAAGCCACGTTGTCTGTATTGGCACTGGTGTGATTGTGATCAGTTCTTCCACAGATGTCTGTACATCTGAGATTGTTGTTCAATATGCTGTTTGTTATGCTGTTTGTTAAGCTTTATTATACAATCTGAAACCTATAAAAATAAAGAAAAAATCATCAGAGCCTTGCTAATATTATTTTGGGAGTTTCTGAAGAGAATTCTAGAAGTAGATAACTTCTTTTCTGAAGAACTGGAAGAGATTTTTTAATCTTGAGTATAGGTTAATTTTTGTGGCTGTTGTGCCATCGTGAGAACCCATGACTGTGGTAGTAAATTTTGATGAATTTGCCTTAGAAATATACAGAAGAACCAAATCAGTATTATCAATTATTTAGAAAGCATGGTTAATACTTGTCTACTGATAAGTGAAAGTACGAAAAAGGAGAAGTATGTAGAATATACGTGGGATTTGCATGCGTAATCTGCAGACCCATTTTTGTATCCAAACATGTTATTGTTAGTTTTAATGAAATTAATCAGAGGATAGGAAAAATGGGCTCTATTTTTGGCAGTTTGTGTGCTGTATATGGGTAACAGGACATATGTAACTATGTCCTATTAGTGTTTTTTAAAAACTTACGTATTTGGCATTTTATTTTGAGGTGAGGTTAAAGGCTGTTGCAGATGTGAGATTAGTTAACTATAGCAGATGTTTTCTCTCACCTGGCTCTCAGTTGCACACTGCCCAATGTCTTTAGATCATCTTATGGATTTGAATGAGTGGCTGTGTGTACATAAGAGGTGTGGGGAAAAGGGAGCTGTGATAAACAGCACGAGTCATTTCAGACATTCATTCTTGTTTCATTGTGAAGTTTAGAAAGAGCAACTGGCAAAAATGGTTAAAATCTGAGACTGAGTAGTAACAGTAAGTATTAGTACAAATAAAGAAACTTTTAAAAGCTTGTTTTATGTTTTGATAACCCTTTAGTTTGTTAAGAGACTTGCCAAGTCCTACAAAATCAATGAACTACAGAGTCATTGTCAAAACTGATTTCCTGGCTCACTACCTTTCTTTCCCTACTGCTGCAGGATTATTCCTAAGCTACAGTCAGGTTTGAAGCCACAATAACAAAGCTTGCTCCATTTTAAACCCTGGTATCTCTCCTAGCTTGAAAGAGACCTGTCCCTCCTTTGCTGCCCTCGAACATATGACACTTGTTTTCCCGAAGTCATTCCATTTATCTGTTTATACTAGTCTGAACAATTCTGAGTGTTTTGTTGTTGTGACCCTTAGTCTCTCTCTAGCTTCTTTCTTGTTTGTCTCACAAAAGTTTCTTTCAACTTTAGTGAATGTTTTGTTTCGTCTGATATAAACTAGTCCTAAGATTGAGTGAAGTAACACAGATTTTGCCCTTCCCTTTATAATATGTGAATGAAATTATTGGATATTCCGGTGCAGGCTGAACTAGATGCATCTTCCGGACTCCAGAAAGAAATAATTTATAGGAATATTTTCTTTTAAACTGATATTTTGTTCTCCTAAATATTACTAAGTTGCTTAATAATAACTCTTAGCAATTTTCTCTATGATGCCTACTGGGATTTCATATTGCAAACTGTACTCTATAGTATAACCTGTCAAATGTATTTTCTAGGTTAATATTTCACCATTTGTCATTTATTGGCCAGTTTTTAGTTTGCTCTAAGAAAGTGGACTTTCCTCTCTGTTACCGACCAAGGAAAGGTATTTAGAAATTTGAATTTGAATATGTGGTGCTTTCTTAGCATTTGCATTATTTAAAGCTGCACCATTTGTCTTTTAAGTACACCATTATTGCAAGTCATAGAATATAAGAGCTGTAAGTTCCTTAGAATAATGGTTTGAAAGGAGGAATAATTGCAAACTGAAGATAATTCATATTGCACAGGTACAAGGATAAGCAATAATCGCATTTTTCATATATATTAGCCAAATGTAATCTCTTTTTATAACGACAGAGGGAGAAGAGCGAGAGTCTGGGTGGTGTAATCTGAAAAGTGACAAGAATAAATCTGTGTTAAGTAGATCTTTTAATCCTGGTAGCCTTGACAGCTGGCACAGCTGAGGCATGCGGCAGCCCCTGCTAAGGTTTTCTTGAAGTCCCAACTACTCATGCTAGGGTCAAGGGACCAACTTGCCTCGTTCCTGGTAGTCTGTCACTTCTTGTAACAAGATTTTCCAGCTGGTGATGTAAATGCAGGAAGAAAAATCCTACATGATTATCTGAAACATCTTTGAGTTTGTAGGACTTACGCTAGTGAATCTATCCTGTGATACAAATGTGTTTGTTTAGGAGGTAAGGACCAGGTGACATTACGACATGATGTGTTTTCAGCCTAGAACGAAAATATAATGACAAAATAGAGCTGGTTTTAAAGTAATCCCTTAGCTCTGGTGTGTCTTAGAAACACTTGGGGTATCTGGTACTGCAGTAAGAGATCCTGTTCCATTTTCTTTGATCAGGCATGGGCTATTTTTCAGTCCATGTTAGTGAACTTAAAACCACATTTTGGTAATGCAAATGTGTTTTGAGGTTCTTTTTTTTGTTCAGTGTTAAAACCTGCTCAAATAAATAAAAAACCCAGGTGTGTTCTGTTGACAAATCCTGAAACTGTGGAGTCTGGAAAAAAATCAATATTAGATACTGAGTGGGGAGAAGGGGGGAAATAAAAAACAGAAAAGAAAGGACTGAGGAAGCAAACCTCTGCAGGGTGATAGGGGACTGAATTTATATTAAGGCCACTCACAGGAGAGCTGTGCATTTAGAGCAGTCCTCAGTTCTTCCAGTGTTGTCCCCCGCGACCTTGATTGGGTGCTCGGTGGGGTGACTAATGGTTCTCTCTGTTCTTTTTTTCCTGGTGACTTGCCTGTTGCCTGCCTCTGGGTTTGTGATTCCCCTTATGCTGACTTCTGCAGTATTCCTTCAGTCTCTTATCTCAGGGCTTTGATGCATATGTTCTGAAGGTGGCCACCGTGACTTTGGGTGGCAGCAGATGGTAAACCTTCAGGCTGCCACCGGCTATACTGGTGTTAAGTTGGAAACTTAACGTTTGATGAAGAATCAGTAGTGCATATGAAAGAGCTTTTACTGCAGAAATATCTTTTAATTAAAAAAAATTAGCATACTGAAACATTTGCTAATTTCTGTGCATTTAAAGGATCCTAAAATGAACTGTTTTCTTAGAGCTAGGCTGTGGTTATTTACCAGGCAGGTTTTATTTTATTTTTCTCCAATTAATTGTACCTACAATGTTGAATTGAAATTAATTTATTTTCCACTAAGCTTTTGGATACACTGTAAATCAAATCTAAGAAGCTAATTTTTTCAAGTAACTGCTGTCACCATCAGAATTAACCCTTGACTTAGGAAAGAAAAATAAAAATCACAAGTAGAAAATCCTATCTGATGTCATAAAGGGTTATTGCTATTTGCCACTTTAATGAGATGCTGCCATGCAACACTGTTGCGTTCACTTGTGTTTTGTGATGTGTCTGGGAGACCAACTGCTAGTACAAAATAAGGATGTCTGTGCTGCTGAATGCATTTATTTACATGATATATTTGTTTGTGGGTATTACTATTTGCCTGTCAGTGGTTTTGGACATGTTGAGTTTGTCATCAATGCAGAAAAATAGGGAAAGGATGAGTAAGCAACAGTGATGTAAAAGCCAGCATGATACGTAGACCTTGATTCTGTTCATACATTGGTAATACAAATAGGATTTTGCCTTGTCTCCTTTTGTGTCACAGTCTAGTTGCTCCGTGCCCAGGAAAGCCCTGCTGTGCATTTTTCTCCCTCCTGTCTGAGATACGATGCTGAATGTTACAGCCAACAGCTCATTGTTATAAGATAATAAGTATTACACGTTACACAGCAGTTGTCATCAGTGAAACAGGTTCCATCAGCTTATGCATGCAAGAAACAGCCTGGTCTAATGCGAGCATCTCTGTCCTTCTCCAGAGTAGATCACACGAAGTTATGTAGTAAGGAATGCTATATGGAATCCTGTTTTGTCCCATTGTACTGTTGTCACTTTGCATTTTAAAAAGAAATCTCAGAAAAAGAGTCACTGAAGAACGTGCACACTCTCCATTTTGCCATGGGAAAGAAGTGTGAAGGAGTGCCAACAGGAAAGACTTGTTGGGATAGCATTGCTATCCAGAAATTGGCTGTTAAACATGAGTTGAGGAGAATAAGTTGGCATTTGTGTCAATGGCAAGCTTACTGCCATGCAGTTGTGGCAGTCTGATAATGCATCCCTGAGCTGCTCACCTTTCTCTGCTCTGCATGTGTGACAAAAAGTCAAGCAAATATACTTGTCTATCACATTCCTAGTCTTATCCCTTCCTGAAATTTCAGTTCTCTGATAGAGATTCGTTCATTCATGTAGTCCTTTAATTATTTGGCTGAATCTGGTTAAACCACTTTTTTGTAACATGGATGCGGGCTACCTTTCCCTTAAAGCAAATTTTTGGTTTGGTGAACCCATGTTAATGTAATGTAGTCTGCCAAGGCCAAATGGAGCATCACTGGGTGAATTTCTGAAGTTATTTTTATGGTTCTTCCATACCCCCAGATGGTCTTCTGGGAGTCCCTTGTCAAGTAAAGAGTCTTGCAAAAAGGTCGGTCTTGAATCAGCAAAGAAATAATTTTCCACTAAATGAATTGGAGCTGTAGATGATCATCTTTGGGGAAAGAAATGATGCTTGGTGGGAAGGAAGAAGAACCTGTTTAGTAAGACTGGTTAGTTCATCTCGGTAGTTAACCTCAAAGGCACGCAAATATTATTTGTTGTTATTACTGTTATAAAACTGTAGCTGCTATTTTCATTTTGATGTTGCAATATAACAACAGATGAAGCTGGCCCTAAAGGGACCCGTTGTCTGCTTTATTCCCGTTCGTGGTAGTCATTCTATATGTCGTCTTATAGGATGAGGGCTCAGTAATCTCTTCTGTTACACCATATGCTAATACAGTGCTGATAAGCAAGTGTGAAAAATGAAAGGGAGGAATACATTAATTGTATTTGTGCAATAAGGTGTGCTATCAAAGGTAATTATTTCCTGACAGTTTTAGTTATAGCAGTTGTTTTATCATGGAATGAAAGATGGCTTTAGGAGCCTTTTATTGGAAAGACAATTGTATCAAATTAGTACCAAATTAGATTTTTGTCTTTATAAAGGTGAGCAAACCCATGAGCAGTTTTTAAATTGGTGTCTTCTACTCTACAAATGAACAAACCCTGTTTGAGGGTTAAAGAAGCTATTATTCTGTCCTTTATGCTGACAGCTTCATTACTGATTGGCCTACTGTTGGTATTAAAAAAATGTTTGGCTCCTTATGATCTTTGTGCATGCAACTATAATATTAATACAGACCATGGAATTGTTCATTAAGAAATGACTTTAAATGAGGTTGATGCTTGTAAATCTGGAGACATACAGATGTTAAATGCTGCCATTTCTTTTCATATACGACCGTATGGCTAATAATTTCCAAGTGGCTAAAGCTCTTGTTAGCAAGAGTGCTGGTGTGTTAAGAATGGCCCTATAAATAACTTTAAGAACTGAAGTTGAAGGTGCTTCTTTTAAAGACTGTTGTTAACTAAACATTATTGCCAAACAGATGGAAAGCATTCACCAGCCTGATGTTTTTAGGTCTAATTATATTATCGCCAGTCCTGTACGGCTCAGTTGAAGAGGTGTATCCAGAGGCCAATTTATAATCATTTAGCCAACACCTGTTTGGGAGATATTGACAGTCAAAGGGCACATTTAAAAAAAAAATCACATATGTTCTCTTATTTATTGCCTCAATGTGAACAGCGTCTAGTTACAAACAAACTTAGGACAAGAAGGAGGAAAGTGGTTGTAAACACAGAGTTGTTTCTGAACCATTTTTACCTTCTTTTGGCACCTCTTGTAAAGTGGCTTTTATTTTATTTTGCTCTTTTGGTGTTCTTTATTGCTTGTTTGTTTGTTTTTTTTTTTTCAAAAAAATATAATTTTTACGCATTTTGGTTAAGCAAGGAGAAAAAACCAATTTCACAGTTGTTATTTGTTCAACTGATTTCCTCTGTTTCTGGAAGCCGCAGTTAAAAGAACTGAAAAATTTTTCGACAAACTCAGTGGCCTGGGGACATTTGCCTTTCCTTACCGTGCCCTTGAAATGGTGACTGTGTGCCATTCCTCTTAGAAAATCTCAGGAACACCAACTTCCATTGGTATTTTTTTCACTAGAAGATACAGAACACCTTTTAAAATTGAGTGCAACCCTAGTAAAAGAGGTAGCCTTTGAGGTAGAGAGGTGTCTGTCACTTTACTACTTTTGGAGAAATACAATGTGAAGAATGGATGGCCGGGCCCAAACGGTTGTGGTAAATGGAATTAAATCCAGTTGGAAACCACTCACGATTGGTGTTCCCCAGGGTTCAGTGCTGGGTCCAGTCCTGTCTTCTTTATCAATGATCTTGACAAAAGGATTGAGTGCACCCTCAGCAAGTTTGCGGATGACACCAAACTGGGTGGAAGTGTGGATCTGCTTGAAGGAAGGGAGGCTCTGCAGAGGGATCTGGCCAGGCTGGATCGATGGGCTGAGACCAACGGGATGAGTTTCAACAAGGCCAAGTGCCGAGTCCTGCACTTGGGACACAACAACCACATGCAGTGTTACAGGCTTGGGGAAGAGTGCCCTGGAAGAGAAGGACCTGGGGGTGTTGGATGACAGCTGGCTGAACATGAGCCAGCAGTGGCCCAGGTGGCCAAGAGGGCCAATGGCATCTTGGCCTGTGTCAGACACAGCGTGGCCAGCAGGAGCAGGGAGGTGATTGTGCCCCTGTGCTCAGCACTGGTGAGGCCACACCTTGAGTGCTGGGTTCAGTTTTGGGCCCTTCACTACAAGAAGGACATTGAGGGGCTGGAGCGCGTCCAGAGAAGGCAACAAGGCTGGGGAGGGGGCTGGAGAATGAGCCCTACGAGGAGAGACTGAGGGAACTGCGGTTGTTCAGCTTAGAGGAGGCTGAAGGGAGACCTCATCACTGTCTACAACTGCCTGAAAGGAGGTTGTGACGAGGTGGGTGCTGATCTCTTCTCACAAGTGACAAGTGATAGGACGAGAGGAAACGGCCGCAACTTGTGCCAGGGGAGGTTTAGACTGGACATTAGGAAGAGTTTCTTCACTGAAAAGGTGGTCAGGCACTGGCACAGCTGCCCAGGGAGGTGGTGGAGTTGCCATTCCTGGAGGGGTTTAAAAAACAGGTGGATGAGTTCCTTAGGGACATGATTTAGTAAGGGAACAGGTACAGTTGGACTGATGATCTCAGAGGTCTCTTCCAACCTTATGATTCTATGATTGTATGAATGATTAGAAAAGGCTTCAGCTTTCCTCATCTTGCTTGAGATGCTTAGGGGTAAGATGGGGAGAGATGGAGGGCAGTGTTTTGAATGTGGCTTTCCCAAAAAGCAGAGGTTGCTTCACAACCCTACCCTGAGACCCCTCCTCCTGGCCGAGCTGCCTGGACCTTTTGCACATCTCCACCTCACCTTGCTGTGGGCACTGCGTGAGGTGGCTCTTTCCGCAGTTGCCTTCACATGGGCGAAGTCAGCATGCCAACCTGGTAGACTTCACCCTTTCAGAGACAGCGAACATGACTGCATCACTGCTCCACACAGCAGGAAGATAAGGGAAACTGCATGCTGTGATGTTCTCCTGTCACCTGCTGAATCCAACACTGTTATTGCTCGCATGTTCCTCTGCAAGAAGTCTTTTTTTGATGCAAGTTGGCTTGATCTTTGTTTCATCTTGTCTATTGGCTTGGAATTCCTACATTTTTTCTATTGACCCCAAAGTTTGTTAACTCCAATGCTGGCATTTGTGGCCCTTTAGGTATTTGATTTTGCAGCCTAAATATTTTGGTATAACTGTATCTGAATAGTTATACTGGAAGTCTGCAATGTCTGTTGTAAATAAATGTTCTTGTTCCTAGAAGAGGGCTGATCTTGTGCTTGTGCTGCTCATGTGGCTGTCTTGCAGCTGATGCTTTTCAAGTGTATCTGTGTTCTTGGAGGTTAAGAACAATTAATTCCTGAGAAGGATGAGTTGAAGATGGAGATGCACAGAGGGTTCCAGCTCCCTAAAGATGCAGTTTCCCCAATACACATACACATATATATGGGATTTTAATTTTTTTTTCGACATATAAATAGATTGAGCTTGCTGAGAAGGAAGATGTTATTTAGTACTTCTTTCATTGCTTTCAGGAGAGGTGATGCACTCCTAACAGAGATGCTCTCTGCAGCTGTAGGTATTTTCCTCTCTGCAGTGAACCCATCCACTCTTTCCTCCCTAAATAAATCCCCTTTTTGTTTATTTTTACCTTAATGGTGGTTTACAGTGGCACAAAGGGACTTCCTTACAGCCACTTCTGTTGTGGCTTGTGAGTGCTGCAAAGCAGAAATGACAGTGGAGGAAAGAGACAGCAGATACTATACAGCTGGTAAAACAATTTTTCTTGTCTGGACATCCGTGTGGCCAGTTTTTAGTTTAGTTTCCTGGAAAGAAGCTATTTAGCCACCCTGCAGAAAAACCTCTCTAGTAACCCACTGGCAGGCAACATATTTGATGTGTAAGAAGCCTGATGCGTTGATGTGATGTGTTGCACTAGGAAGGTAGGTACAATGAGGATTTAAGTGAAGTGACATAGGAAGGTAATGCTACATGAAGGTTACTATTTGTGCTTTATTATGTTGTTACTATCGTATTTCTATAAATTGCGTTCTTCTAGATTATTGCTGTGATTATGAAGTACTGGTTATTTCTGTTACCAAGTTAGGATTAGTTTTTTAAGCTAGCTGATTGGGAATCAGGTAACATTCTGGTAGCTCTCTAGAGATCTATACCCTCAGTCATTTTTCTTTCCTAAAAAAAGACTCGTTATCAAATGTATGCTGCAGGGCAGCAGGGCTTAAATCAACATTAGATTTAAGAACCAGGTTTTATTAAATTAATCCTGTGAATCTTAAATATTTCTCTGAATATTTTTTGCTTAGGTTTTGCTTGTAATGGATACTAGAACACAGCAGACTTTTATACTGAAGGTGAGTAAAGTCTTATTACTTCTCTAAACAGTTTGGCCTCCTGAATTATACCACCACACAGAGTTCAGTTTGCATCTAATGTATAGAGTTACCTCTGCATTTTATTGTTATTTTAATACAAATATCCCTATTAAGTGCACTGGAATTATTTTTGTTGTTATTCAGTTGCTTTCTCTTCCTTTCTCTGTAATGTCTCTTGTCCTCAAATGTGTTGGTTTACTCACTGGAGTTGCCACCAGCTATTGAGACCAACATCTTAGCAGGCTTCGGTAAAGAATCACATTGTCAAAGTGCTGCTTAAAACATCTGTAAAATCCTGATGGCTCAGGACATGCGCAAGCTGCTGCTGAAGGTGAAAATTCTCCTTAGCCCAAGTACATCCACAGCACTTTGAGTTTGGTCTTTCTTTAGCTGAAGAAGAAGACATTGGCCAATTCTGGATGAAATGGATGATTGGTCTTACTCAAAATTGCTTTTGTATGTTTTACATTGATAGGCTGTGAGAATTGAGTTTAATGTTACTAAGCAATTGAATTAACAAATAGTTAATAATTTTTTTCCCATCAGTCTCTTGTGTTTCAGAAAGTGCTCAGATCAAGATTGCAACGTCCTACGATGCTGAGAATTAGTTTAGTATGATTATTGTTATTGTCGCCGTTATTTCATGCTCTCCTTGACATGAATTTCACTGCTGATGGGAGGAAGGGCTGAAAAACTGTTACCAAACATGGAACTCTAATTAGTTGCTAACGTTTTGTAACTTTGCGTCATGTCTGGCTTACAACTCTGCCTTAACTTTATGCATCTGGCCTTTGAAATTGTTTGTCGTCAGTATGAGCAGGGTACAGAAAACATATTTGTTCCTCAGAAAGGATTATTTGTGAATATTGTGTATTAGAACCTCGCTTTATCTACTGGCAGATAGGGTAACATTGAATTTCCCATTTAACTGCTTATGTTTATCAATATTGTAATAGGTCACACTATTGACATAACTTTTTTTTCTCTTTCTGTCTCCCCTTTCTTTCTCCCTCCCACATCAATTTTTTCACTTCTGGCAACTTCATCTCCGTACTACCTCCCAAAAATCATTACCTCTCAAGGAGACTAATCCTTTCCTTTCCTTTTTGTTGTGGCAGTTGTTATCTTTAGTAAAGTACAGTGGAAATGTGAGGATTACCTGTAAGGCTAAGGCATTCTTTTGTCTTTGGAACTCGAATTGAATTTTTTAATCATGTCTTTTGGTCACACACAAAAATAAAATTTTAAAAAAAGGTCACAGGGAAATAACTGAGTGTCATCCTGATGACTTAGTTTGAGAGAGATTCTAATAAAAACATTGACCCATGTAATTGATTTTAATGGCAGCTTTGTGCCATCTTCTGTTCTCTGGAAGTGCGCCAGATGCCATCAGCACAGCCTCGGGGGACCGAGGGGCATAGAGCAGCAGATGAGTGGTTTCTCTGAAGCCCAGAGTAACTCGGATAGATTAGTTTGGTTGATAAACACAGAGCACAGCAGGCTCCAAAGGCAACTGAGGGTACAACTGACCTTTTTGTTCTCTGTCAGGGTCTAAGGAAAAGTAGTGAGTACAGCAGGAGCAGAACGACCATCATCCCCCGCTGTGTGCCCAACATGGTGTGTCTGCACAAGTACATCGTCTCCGAGGAGTCTGTCTTTCTCGTATTACAGCACGCAGAAGGTTTGTCTCTCCTTTAAGTATATTACTGAAAAGAGGCAAAGGTTTAAGTTTTAATCAATGGTACATTTTGTTGTCAAGTTAATCTCTTGCACATCTAAATAAAGTATTTTTAGTGTGCCTAAGAGACGTCATGTAGGACACCCTACTCCCTTCATCCATCCCTCCCTCTTTTTCCCCCCTCATTCTGCGATGGATCCTATTCCTCTTTCAAATGGCCTCAAATCCTGATGGGTTACTTGAATTGTAGCAATATTGAAAGCTTCCAACTGTTTATTTTCTGCAGGAGAGTGAGTGCTTTGACTGCAACTATCTGCAGAATTTACAGACATCTCTGAGATGTTTTTGGCTAGTAAAATCTTTTTAGCATCTTACAGTTAAAATGATGAGTATTTACATAAGAATTTAATAACTCACTGCTAAAAAAACATGACCATTTGCTTATTGGTTAATATTGCAGTTATCTGCTTTTTTAAGAAAATAGCTGGTGGCATCACACAGGAGTTCAAAGCAGAACCACAGAGTTGTGCCTTCAAACTACTTATGAAATTCCTGTTAAATGTACAGGGAACAGGTGGCACAAAATAATTACATTTTGATTTTTTTGTCTAACACCTGGATTTAAATATTCCCTAAATGTAATTACCCATATTTGTTTAGAATGAGTCCAGAATATAAATTTTGAGATTGCTAATAGTTCTCTTTTTAGGAAACGGTAATAATTCTGTCAGAACGGATGGTGTGAAGGAACTAAGCTAACCGATAGAAAAGATAATTTTATTACATTGAATATTATCTTTTTATCCTAATAACTTAGATTTTGGCTTTTTCATGAACAATTTGTCACATGTGGCCAGTTAAGTTAACTTTACAATGTGGATGCCTCTTTCTAGTTGTGACTTAATTTTGCCATGAGCAGTGATGCGTGAAGAAAGGCCTCATATTACAGTTGCCTGATGGTGGTCTTGAGGGTTTATAGTGCTGCTCTCTACAGTGCTACTTTTCTTGAAGTGTAGGTAATTCAGCTCTCACCTGAACTGTAATCTCCACTTAAGGTGGTACATTTTATGTGGAGCAATGATATTTAAAAATACCTAAAACAAACCCCAAAACAAGCAGAAAACCAATCCTTGTCAGATACCAACTGTCCTTAAAGCTAGCATAATCAAAGGATTAGAGACAGGATGAAACAATAATTTAAAAAGCCTGTTCCTAGTATTTCTGCAATTTCTGAAGACCTGCAGTTTTTCTCTTCAGGAAGAAAGTTCCTTCTGAACACAAATGGAAAACTGAGTGAAGAAGTAGTAGCATTTGGAGGGAGTAGTGGTCACAGAATCACAAAATCGTTTAGGTTGGAAAATACCTTTAAGATCATAGAGTCCAAAAATTTTAAGGAGGGCCTAATGTGATCAGTTGATAGAGACTGTATCCTGGAAGTGATAATTTTATTGTGACAACAGAGAGAAAAATGGAGACATTGCATGATCAGAGTTCTTTCATTTAAGAACAGAAGCCTCAGCTTAACGTTTGAGGTGGATGGGGCGTTGACCTTACAAAGAAATCGCTCTCTCGGTCGTCTTTGACATGGTCACAAATCCAGTGATATGTGCTTGGCCTGAATGTCTTGCTCTTACCAACATAGGCTGTAACCTGTTTTGAGTTCTCTGAGGGAAGGATTTTTAATTTACTAAGTGGCTTCTAAATCAGGTTTGTGCAACACCCAGGCTTGTGCAGCACCCCATGCCATTTGTTTGATCTGCTAGCAGCAGAGGTCGTGTCTTTCAGGCATCCTCCTTTAGGCTGGCCAGGCAACAAATACACACTTGGAGGCAGCCACGGCCTTTCTCCCAGCTGTGGGTCAAAGCCATGCAAGCAGGAGACATGGCAGGGAGATGTGTTATTTTGGGGTGGAGCTGGGAGAGGAGGTGCTGATGAGATGTGAGCGCTTTCTACATGGAAAACTCTGAAGGGAAACAGAGTTTTTAGGGAGCTTAGGAAGAGCTGAGGAGCACCAAGGAGAGGATGAAGGACTGGCAGGTTGTTCTGGGGAGGAAGGGGAGAGCTACAGGGACTAAAAGGGATTTTAATGAGGGTGAGGACTGTTGTTGGTAATGCATAATATGTGGATTCACTTGACTTGGATACTCATGGGTATAAGTTATAAACTGCATAGGCTTTTATCTTCTGATAAAGCATTAAGTAGGTTGGAAATGGATTCATCTCTATTCTTCTTTGCAAACCATTTGAAAATGGTGATGTGGTATAAGGACTTTTCCCTGATTTTCAGGGAATTACCGAGATTAATGTCTTTAAGGACAGTTGCCTGCTTTCATGAACTTACTGCCTGGGCTCAGAACAGGCAAAGGAAGAGGAAAAGAAGTGATCTATTCTGTTATAAAGAGGGATAGCTGGGTTACAAATCATGAGTAAATTGCCTGAGAATACATACAAAAAGCATATTGCAGCTGTAGGGCATAATCGCAAATACCTCTAGAACTGCATGGCCCCTGCATGTCACCCTGTTCCAAGCGATTGATGCTGGAAGGGGGCTCAGGAGAAAGGCTTCATTTTCAAGCCTTGCAATCCCTGTAGATAAAGCTGTCTTAGAATTTCCTCCATCTCAGAGCGAATAAAAATAGGGAAGGTACTTGTTTATTTTGGGGAAGGATAGAATTTTCTGAGGCAGTGCTTTTTATGTGATAGTCTCTGAAATTTCATTCCATAACTTCATGAATGGCCTTAATGTTCATACTCCAAGTAATTCTGTTCCAACAGGAAAGAAGATACTGCCAGTAAAATTTATAAGTGTATTACTTTATGGGGGTTTATTATGTTAGATATGTTAGCTGCACCATTGGAAAGGTCAGGAGTAAAATATTAATTTAAGTGGGCAATGGCTTGAATTATAGCAAATTCAGAGGAGGTTTTAATGTTATGTACAGAGATTATGTATTTGCTAAACAGTTTGCTATTTCCTGTTCATAGTGAATTTTAGCTGTGTTAAGTGCAGCAGTATTGGGTTTTGTATGGAATTCTGAAAGCTTGCCTTCTGAAGATGAAGACTTTTATTTTGTGTAAATCATGAAGCCGTTGCATGCTCAGATTGGTGAGTGAAGTCTTGGATTCTCTTACATACTTTTCTCATGGCCACAATTGGAGGCTTCAGCAGTTTCTCTGAAGCGTGAAAGTCCATAAAGTTATCTTGTAGCTTTGTTGGAAAGCACTTGGCAAATTCTAGTGTGGTGGAGAGCCAATCTGATGTTAATAAGGCCTTGCTTCTTCTTGGCAGTACTAACTCCAGAAATTTTAGAAACAGATGCTTCAAAAATAGGCTGGGGGGCTTCCATGGGACATCAAAGTTTAAGTGGCTGTTAGAAGCTGTCAAATCTCTTTAAGCATAAACAAGCTGGAGTTCTATCGATCTGGAGAGCACTCAAGAAACTTCATGCTGAAGAGGCTTGCTGCACGCGGGAGGTGATAGACAACAAGGCAGTAGCGTTCTGGCTTGCAAAGCGGAGGATTTGTTGTTAAGGAAAGGCGATAGTACTCACTGTAAGGATTTGACAGTGATTGGAAAAAATAGGAAAGGTGATAGGGTCCTTGGCAAGTGACTTTTTCAGGAGGCTGCTTTGAAATAACAGCCTTTGCTCAAAGTGCATCAGGAAGTGGGAGCTTTGCCTAAACCAGCAGACTTTGTAGCAGAGATTCACTAGTGGCTGTGGTAGCAGCCGTGTATGTAGGACTCCGGTGTTTGTAACTACTGTCGTGTTAGAGATTAGGTTGGAGATTTGCTTCCAGTTCATTTTACGTTGCAGCCCTACTCTGGCTGCCACTGGGATGCTGTGAAGCATTATTATTGTATCATGGTAGTGCTTACGTGTCTGGTTCTCTTTCGGCTTAGAAACTGTACAAACATAGTTTTATGTAGTCATTCTATATTAACATGATGAAGTTTACCAGTAGCCATGTCTTTATTGAAAAGGACAGTGATTCTAAGAAAACCTTAAGGTTGTTCTATTTGCAGTAAAGAATAATATTAATTCATATGAGGTGCATGACTTATGATTGGTACTCCTGGACATAAACAATTTCTTGTGCTGTGATGTAGAGAGTTTGGCCAGGTTGTGCAGAATAATTTAAGCAGATGTCTTTCAGTTTTTTTCTTCCCTATTGTATCACAATTACTTTGATGCCTGGATTCCTTACTTTGAGATTGTGTGGGATTTCCTAAGTAGAGTAGTACTGTATTCTTAGCTGCATTCTAGTTCTTCAGGAACTGGAGTATATTTCCTTCAGAATAAACTCATGGGCCAAGCTAGCAAAAGCCATTCATTTATTTTGGAATATGTCTCCTTAGTCATCCAGGATTTCAGGATGTGAAGCTGAAATGGTTAAGTGTCTGAGCACTGGGTGAGGGGAAATCAAACAGGCCATGAGTTTTTCTTGTTAGCTAAAACAAAAACATGTTTAGGAGAATAAATTTGCTGATTTGTTAGGTCTCATTTTATCCTATGATATGTACTGTAGAGTCTTTATATCATCTTCTCTTTGATGTTTATGGTTCATATGCTATTAATAACAAAAACTGCAGAGATGTTTGAAAGAATATAAAAAATTATGGAACTAACAAGATTCCTAGCCAGCCTCATAATTTGGTCACTTTATGCTGAAATTTCCTATTGATTATTTTGGACGCTTCGTTTAGATTCTGTCTCTTGAAGCAGAAGTATAACTTGCACAGTGCTGGGAATGTGGTTGAGTAAGGTGATTCTAGTAAGTAATTTTATACTGAATAACTGCAGAGAATGTAGACTGTGATGGCTAATAAAAACCAAAAGAGTGAGCTAGACTGGTTGTAGAGTCAATGTGTGGTAGAAGAAAATAATCTTAATAATTAGTTATGTTAATATTGTACTTCTGAAATTGTATTAAATGCTAATAAACATTAACTTAAATTGTAGCCTTTTTAGTTATTTAGTATGTTAGACTATTTGACAATGATTGAAGCTTACTTGTTTGGATTGATTTCTGTAATTTTAGTTTTTATAGATTCCTGATACTATATTAGCATGGCTTGCTAATGGGTTTTCTTGATCTTACACAACACATGGGGAGAAGGGGAAAGATTATTAGTATGTCATTCATAAAGGCATAATTATATACCCAGATACAAATATCACTCTTGTTTGACCCTGGATTGGACATTTTCAGAAAGGAATAAAATTGTTGTTTTTCACTATAGAACACAATTATTGAATAGCATTTATTTACGTATTTCCACTTGACCAGGAGGCCAGTCTTGAAATATTTATTCGTAAATATATTTGGACATTTTTTTTTTTTTTTGTATTTACTTGCATTTAACTCTGAATTGGAGTGTCAGTAAGTAGTCATTTCCACTGTGACTTCTAAGCCAAGTGATTATTAATGAGCAACTTCTTTATTGAAAAGGTAAGAGTAACACCTTTACTAATAGAAAATGGGTCATTGTTGCAGTCAGGTGAACAGTGGTGAATTCCTGAATTCTGTGAGAGTAGAGAGATATTTTTTGTCTTTTGCAAATTTTAGTTTTGCTTAAAGTGTTCGAAATTGAACATTTAAAAAAAATGCAATCTGAACTTCTTGACTCTTGCGTGTTTCTTCTGTAGGGTTTTGAAGGATTGATCTCAGCACGTCTGTTTTCTGTCTTTAATCCATCTTATGTTTCCTCCTTTCTTAAGCTACACTAAGACTTTGAGTCGAGGCCAAAATCTAGTAGAGGCTGCATGAAATCTTGCATGAGGGGAGGTGGAGGGAGCAGGAGACAGGAGTTATCCTGAGACTAGCTTGACCTGTCTATATGTGAAAAGCAAAATTGTGTGGGAATAATTCTTGCACTTTTCCCACTCCTGGGCAGCCCAGCACCTTCCTACCTTAATACAAAGGTACGAAACATTTTGGTCAGTGAGAGCCCTTCAGGTGTTACATGCAAAAGCACACCTGGTACCCAGTAATGACTACTGTGGTAATAGACCACAGAAATACGGTTTTGAGCTTTCTGCATCTCTAGATCGAAAGCTTAACCCAGGCCTCCATTAAAAAGACCTTTTCTTATTGCTTGCATCTAACAGTGCTAATATATGCATTAAAGCTGTTCCTGGAGGCCGAGGTGCTGTTGTGCCAGGCACTGTCCAAAGCTACAGAAATGTGATGTTATTTTTTAGGGGTCGTGTCCTGTAAATGCCCTTTGAAACCCGAGATTTGGTTTTTTGTAAGAAATCTGTGAAGCACAAAGAATAAACACTAGTAATATGAAGATGGAAGTATTTAGCATTTGCTTGTACTAATTAACATAGTGCAGGTGGGATGGGGAGACTTTATTTCTTACTAAATGCAGCAGGGCCGTGGATGTTATGTGAGGTTTTGTTGTTTGGTGTGAAATAACCCTGAATAATTCCATGCCTAGTTAATAAAATGGGGAAAGTTATTTCGCAAAGCACTGTTTACTTGAAGTATTTTAAATTAAATTTTGAAGAAAAGCAGTTCCTATAAAAATATTGTTCCATCAGAGTCTTGGGGTAAAAGTAAACTTTTGTGTGGCTGCTTTTGTCATGGATGAAAGTGTGGAAAAGAGAAGATCCTTCAGATGTATATAAATAAATATGTGTTCTCCCCCTCTCATTCTCTTTTCTGTTATTTTTCCTCTCTGCCATTCCATAGCAAAAGCATGAATAAGTGGAAAAACATAATATTAGAAAAAGAATTATTGGTGGTTATGCCATGAACAACTTTTATTTTTACCAGTTTAAAACCAGTAATTCTGAAGACCTGTACAAGCAGCAGGGCTCAGAGGGCATGACAGTGCCCTGACTCTGTAACACATCTTATTTAATGCAAGTGGCTTCGTCTAAGAGTTTGCACGGGCTCACTGCTTCTCACGGACGTGAGGTGCTGCTCGTCAAGCCCTGCTGGCAGGACCAGGGCCCTTGGCCTCACGGTTGCAGGACGCTTGTGTCCAGGCAAGCTCAGGGTCAGTCGCTGCCCAGGGAGGCAACCAGCTTTGCTGGGCTCAGGGCTAGTGCTGCTGCTCTCCTCCGAGTGACCGATGAGCCTACCATGGCGTGGACACTTGTAGGTATTTTAAATGCATCCCTGAGTAAGTATTTAAAGTGCTTATGCAATACAGTGATCAGTATAGCAGTTCTCGTTCCCTTCTCTACGAGCGTGGCTCCCGTTTACTCCTATTTGTTTACCTGTCATCCTTTCTCATTGTCTTGTACAAGGTGGCAAGGGTCATGCTCACCTACTAAAGTCCGTTTGTAGCTTATGGCAGAAACCATGTGGATTAATAGATCTAAGTTGTCATTTTTACCATTGGACTCGAGCTATTAGAATTCCCTCTTAATATTTTTAATGTACTTAGTTTCCCCACTACCGAAGAGACTTTTTTTCTTCCCCTTCAAAAATAAGTCTTGTCTTAGCCAGGGGGTTGGAGGGCAAGAAAACCCCACATTATATTATTTAAATTCATTTTTTAAGTATCAAGGTTTTTTTGCCTTTGATAACTTATTTTTGAAATATGCAGAATATAGAAAACTTGTTCCTAGGCAATGAAAAGTACTTTTCTTTTATTGTACTTTCTAAAGGAATTTTGCCTGATATGAAAAGAGTTTAAAAATAACCATTAAAGACTGTATTTGGGAAAAATATAAAACTCTGTTTTATCCAAATAAGTAAAACAAAAAAAAGAGAGAGAAAACAAAACCCCAACGCAGTGAAAGCTTTGCAGATGCCCAGTGGGCTGGATACTTTTTTTTTTCCTTCTACAAAGAGTTTGTTTGAACTCCTGCATTTTCCAGAATTTCTTTAACAGTCTTTCAAATTGACAAGTCTCAACTTTTCATTTTTCCATAAGTTATTAAAGGTGGCTTTCTAGCCTTAAGCCGAATTCTTTGCATGTACAAGAGATGCAGTAGCTTTTTTATTTGATTTGTGCAAATTGTTTTGTAATCTGTAAGGTTTTTTTGTATGTACGAGGTTTGGAAACATAGTGAGTCCTATCTTGTATTTTTTGGAGCTGTAACTTTCTTAGAGTCTTTAATGTGAGGGAACTGGTTTTTCAGTGTAACGGAGTATTGATAAATCCTTGTGTAATGCAGCAAAGTGTAAAAGACTTTCTTGAGTTCTGAAGTGAAAGGGAAAAATGCATCCATATTTAACTAACAAAACCCACTTCTTCAAAGAGAGAAACAGTATCCTGCTAGTATAAGGTAATTCCCTTCTCCTTACCAAACTTGCTAATTAGTTTTGAATCAGTCTCTGCTAATGTTGCTCAGGAGCTTGGAGCTCTGATACTGAAGTATTTAGTACAGGCAGAACTGGTGATGGGCACTAAACCATTTGATCTTCCTTAGTTTTTGCTTTCTTTTGAGACAGCAGATGGAGAGTAGTCACCACTGTGCAACTTGAGACAGACTCTGAAATGAGACTTTACTGAAGTTTAAAAAAATGAAAGATTAACCTCAGATGCAGCTTTTTAAATATTTATGTATTAATACAAATCTGCATGAAAAGCAAGTTGTAGTCCCTGTAATTATTTCCTCCTGAGGTAGTGGGTCCAACTTGCTCTTTTGGCGTAAGAACATAGCATATTGTGACAATGAACGTATTTTCCTGTTTCAAAATTAAACCGTTTCTGGTTTGAAAGAAATTAAGCGAGTCCCTGCCTTCTTTTCTTGCAGGAGGAAAACTGTGGTCTTACGTCAGTAAGTTCTTGAACAGGAGTCCTGAAGAGAGCTTTGAAATTCCTGAACCCAGAACATCCAGTTCAACTAAAATTTACCTGGAGCAGCCAACACCAAGTCCTAAAGAAACTGGTAGCAGCACTGATTCCAGAGAAAGCTATGGAGAGAGCATGCTGAAGGTGATCCCGCTGAAGAGCAGCCTGACGCCGAGCTCTCAAGATGACAGCAGCAACCAGGAGGATGGCCAAGAGAGTTCGAAGTGGATGGACTCAGGATCCAGCTCAGAAGAAGAGTGCACTACTAGTTATTTGACGTTATGCAATGAATACGGGCAAGAAAAAATTGATTCTGGCTCTCTAAATGAGGAAGCGGTGGTTAAACCGGAGAGCGAAGGTCTAAATGCCGAAGAGAGAAGTTGCTTACAGAAATGCAGTGTTGTTGGCAACGATACCTTCACCTCTCAGATTGCATCTCAGGAACGAAAGCTTTTCATTGATGACACTGAGCTGGAAATAGGTAGCCCTACTAGGATATTGGACTCATTAACTAAATCAAAGAACAGCCCCATGGAACTCTTCAGGATAGACAGCAAAGATAGCACTAGTGAGATTCTGGGGCTCGATTTTGGAGAAAAATTATATAACCTGAAATCAGAGCCTTTGAAGCCATTATTTTCTGTCCCAGATCATGACAGAAGCTTGGATGCCCTGGAGAGCAAAATGGATGTGAAAGCTCATGACACTGTAAGCCGGGGTTCCAATGACTCTGTGCCAGTTATCTCCTTTAAGGATGCTGCTCTTGATGATGTAAATAGCATTGATGAGGGAAGGCCTGATCTCTTAATAAACCTGCCTGGTGTGTCTGATGAAACAGAAGAGGCAGTGTTGTCAAAGCCAACAAAGTTTACAAAAACTGATAGGGACATGTTGGAAGTAAAGTTATTAGAAACACCTGATGTTTTACAATTAAATAATTCTGCAGAGCTGTGCAAAGCATTTGATCAAGAGCCAAATCACGTGGCACCAGAATTGGGTGATCTTTCCCACGAAGAAGCAAATGAGCAAAGCAGTGTCTTTCAGGGAACTCTTGGGACACTGTTTACGTCTGGCCAAGAGGTAGGTGGTTTAGAAGATGGGGCTCTGTTTCAAGGGCTCGGAGCCTGCTCCTTAAACGTGGCAAGCAAAGAGGAAGGTTCACTTGTTTCCAACCTGCTCTCAGGTGCTCAAGATAGCTTGGATGGAGACACGTTGAGAAATGAAGCAGTGTTGCTGTTTTCCGATCAAACTGAAGACTTTGTGAAAGAGAGAACAGACTTGGCTTTGTTACCAGCAGCTGAAAGTAAAAAGCCAGCACCAAAGAGTGAAGACAAAATAGCAGTAGCAGGGGAGAAGGAAATACATCAAATTTTTCAGGACCTCGACGAAAGATTAGCGATAACCTCCAGGTTTTATATCCCAGAGGATTGCATTCAAAGATGGGCAGCTGAAATGGTTGTAGCCCTTGATGCTTTACATAGAGAAGGAATTGTGTGCCGTGATTTGAACCCAAACAACATCTTATTGAATGATAGAGGTCAGGAACTTTTGCAAATGCATTTCTTTTTATTCGCTGTTGCTTCCAATTAACTGAGTAGGCGTTTTATCTTGTAATTAGTATCTTCATTTCCTGTCTAGAGCTTCATTATCAGTGCAGCAAATTCACCCCCAGTAATAGCTTCTAGTACTTAATGATGCCATTATTCTTAATGATACTGTTTTTAGCTACAAAAGGAGTAATTACAGTTCACTTCTGCAGAAAATGGAAGGGAAAAATGTTTTGATTTCTCCTGTCGTTTTGTTTTTAGGACACATTCAGCTAACGTATTTTAGCAGGTGGAGGGAGGTTGAAGATTCCTGTGACAACGATGCCATAGAGAGAATGTACTGTGCCCCAGGTTAGAGCAATCACCTACAATGTTTCACTTGGAAAGTAGATGACCAGTTTTCGTTTTCTCACAGAGCCTCTATAGCATAGAGCTTGAGATCATGCAATATCTGAATTTTCTTTGCTTTTTCCTGAATATCTTAAAAAATGTAGAGGGCTCATAATTGCTTTATTGCTGAACTGTGGCGGTGTTTGTTACATCGTTTCCGTAAAGTGTAATTGTACTGCATGTCTTGTTTAAGCAAATTTAAGGAATGTTTTGTTTTCTTGCAGTTATTTGCTATGTGTGAGTACATCCTGATAACTGAAAAGAGCAAATAGTGGAAAAGGTAGATTGAAATGATGATTCTAAGAGCCTTAAAACCAAAAAAATTTATACATGCAAAGAACACGGGGGGGAAAAAAAACCATAGCGGTTTGAAAAATACAACCCTAATAGGCTCAGAGTTGCTTCTGACATTTTTGATGAGCTACAGTTGGCTTTGAAATAGTTTAGAGGGCTCTTTTCTTAGAACTGCTTTCATCAATCATAAGAGTGATAAAATCAATATCTCTTGGGTTTTTATAGCAAGGATGGCACTTGAAACCGAGTCCTCCCTCTTTTTCTTTTACCAATTTATTTTCTGCTAATATAGTGGTCAAATGGTAGTGACAGCCAAAAATCAGGTGTTTTACTTCTAACTTCATATTTTAAAAATTTCATAGCTAGCTTAAAACCCCCTACATTTAGAGCTGAAATGACTGCTGGGAGACTATTCAGATTTTCTATTTCTCCTTTTTATTCTGAATTTGAAATGCCAGCATATTCTTTCTGCTGAGTGCATGGTCTAGCTGGGCTTTGCAACTCAGCATGCAGGTAGTCCTCAAGCTCAGAGTTGGCAAATGTGCTCAGAAAAAATTTAGATAAGAGTTATCAACAATGGAAGTTCTGAACGTCAGGTATTTATTCTCTGACTTACTCCCATAACTGAAATACAAGGAACTGCCCTCTGTGAATAACGGTCGTAAGATCTCAACCAAAATTTGAATGCCAACCTTTTGCAGTAAATAGTAAATAAAATCTTTTTTATCCAGGTGCAAGTCAAAAGGGCAGGTATTACAGGAACGAATTCTTTAGACCTATCAAAGCAAACCCAACACCTTTGTTCTACCCTTACCCCACTTTATTTAATGAAGAAGAAAACTGGGAAATCCCACAAATTCTTGTGGTTGTTAAATAGCAACGTGTCCTGGTTGCCAACGTGCATGACGTCCTGTTAGCAAGAGGCGTTATCCTGCCTCCCTAACCCAGCCTCATACAAAGCACTCCCTAGTTGAGTAGTAGCAAAGATGGAAGTGCAGCCTTTTCCCACCCTGTCATCGTTAATGAGCTGTGAAAGTCAAAGCTTAATTTTTCTGTATTTTAATGAGGATCCAAAGAGAGGCTTTTTTTGCCCCCTAAGCCCCAACCAGCCAACTCCTGCAGTAATTAAGTGTTTAGGGAGCAGTTGAAATAATATTTAGAAGTCCCCAAATGCAAGAATAAAGTTTTCCACACCATCATTATTTCCACCTCACAGCACAGGTGTGGTATCCATCCACGCTTTTCTTGGTTAAGTTGCCCTCTCCTCTTTACCCTCTCTGCCCTACCCCAAGCTGCAGTTTACTTTGTGTGTCTATAACTGGCGAGTTATAAGATGAAGATTTGCAAATGCAAATATTAGATATGTGCAAGATGGCTGAATTGATACTGCTCTATCATTCTTACCTTTCGTATTTCTTGATCGTAATGTTATCTGTGCAAAGCATACTCTTATTTTAGTGTAGCTATTTCACGCTAATTCCTGCATAGGAGAGTAACACTTAGTATAATTTAACAGTATAAAATATATTTTGGGGCCAAGTGCCATTCTATTCTAATAGTTTAATACCAGCACCTTCAATTACGGTGTATAGCTGAGTCCAAAGCAGCTTTCTTAGGGCTGCTGTTGCTGGTAAATCTTGCTCTAGAACTCTGATCAGTATTAAAAAAACAATCACTTTGGTGGGTTTTCCTTAGGCTCTTATGTTACAGGAAAATAAACCTTATTTGTGTGATCATTTTTCATTTTGAGGAACGTACCGTGTTCCTGGAACCCATGTCTCTCATTTCTCATATAGCATTGCTCCTCAAGCTGATTCTTTGAATAAGAATTTTGAAGTTATACTTGAGCTTTGGTTCATTATACTAAGAGAAATTGCAAAGTTTGGACTTTTCTGTTCTTTTTAAGTTGCCTTTCAAAACTGATCGTAGCTTTTTCACAGCTGACTTTTTTCCTGCTGAAGGAAGGGCAGTTGTGTAGAGATGAACAAGTGATCTTCAGAAAATTTGATCAGGTCTTATGATTTCTTATAATACTACAACACAGTGACCACATAAAGTGACACAAAGTGAGTCTTTATCTTGTTTTGAAACTTCCTGGTGTTGCCAGTATTATGTGCTGTGTTACTCTACCTCTGGATACTCCACCTTCCCTCTCCTTTTCTCTCTGAACTGAAGGATGCAGCAAAAATTGCCTTGTAAAATTTTCTCTCCATGTGTTTAGCTCAGTGTGTGTTTTCAGTAGAATTGAGGATAGAATAGGATGTGGATATAATAATTTACATGTTATGTGGTTTCAGTGTTTTGTTATTTAAATCTATTCATTAAAAGTCTACAAGAAAGAGATGTCTTTATCAAAACACTGTCTTTTAGGGCCTGGTGTTAGAGACTGAGAGCAGATGATGAGTCTTGGAACACAATTCTGTTTCCGCATTGATTTTTAAGGAGTGAATTTTGTAGGCAGAAAAAAGGGAGAATGAATGTGGATGTTAAAAAGATTGCAGGATATCTTCAATTTAAAATAGGTAAGAAATGATATTGCAGGCTTTTTTAAATATATGAAAATGTATTTGAAACTGTTGTGTCTTAATTGATGAGGTTTCAAGTGTTATTTTCATACAGCAGAAGTTACCAAGTCCTTAGAAGTGAAGTGCCTCATGACATTTAAATTTAAAGTTGCTTTATTGGGTCAAGGAAAATATGGAATCTAAATTCTACAATTTATATATCAGAATCTAATTCCTGCAGGAGATAGGGATAATAGTGTATTAATACTGAAGCTTTTTAGACTTACAAGAATAGAGGTCCAACTATGGAGCTTGTTTGCAGGATTTTGTGTTTGAGGCTTTCAGTATTCCGGGTGGTAGCCTTGTATTAAAGCAAAGCCAAGGCAGTATTGGTACAGAAACAGTGATCGGATCATTCCCATAGAGAACAGGAAGGACTTGCTCTGCTCTTATTATCTTTTGAAACGCGGAGACGCAATATGATTGCCTATGTAGAAAAGAGATTTTGCAATGTATGTATAAAATAGTAGAACACGTGCAAACATTATAGATGGAGAAGTGTCAAGGTGATAGGGGAAGAGATAGTTTATAAAGCAGCATACCGTTCCCTGCTACCAGTATAAATGATTTTGTGTGAAACAGCAATTGTCATTTTGTGTCGTGCATAAACTAAAAGCCGGACTCGGTGAGTTGCAAGAAGTGGCACTTCTTCACTATTGACGGCAGGTGGCATTGTACCATTAATGGATTTTGTGCTGCACTTGCTGGCTCGAATTTGCCTAACTTCACATAAGAACTGGAGATGGAAGATGTGGCTTATTTGTAATAATTTGCATATCAAGAATCATACTCACAGGCGCGGAGTTGTGTGTTTTAGCACTGCGGAATCTCTGGGTGAAGCTGGATCACTTTCTTCACTCCTGCATAGTTCTACTCAATAAAGAAAAGTTCGTGCTGAACCAGCTACTGTAACAACAAAGCTTTCTGCAGATGCTTAAAAGTAGCGCCTGTGCTATACTTTGATTAATGGCCAAACTAAATCTTTGCTGTTCACCTATGATAAGTCAAATGTTGTTTCTCTAACCCACGAGGGAAATGATGGATTATAAATCATCCCCTATAAACTCAACACCACTTCAAGTAAAACTGTGGGGGTTTTGGCCAAGAATAACCTATTTGCTTTTAAAGAAGAAATTAAGCCCTTGTAACTCAGAGTTTCTGCTGCGTTAATATGGTTAAGGTGACTAATGTGAGGTTTATGTGTTTTTTCTTTAACTTTCCTCCTCTTTATAGTAATTTTGTTTTCTGAATGTTTTAAAGGGTGCTAAGCAGCTGATGTCTGAATACAAAGTTATTAGCAGATCAGACGAGAATGATTCACTTCTGTTTAAACAGCCCTTTGCTCTCCATGCCCCCTGAGAACTCTTATCACATATTTGTCCAAAAACCCCCGCAAAAACTAACAAAAAATCCCTTGCATTATCCACCTGCCTGGTGGCTGATAGGATCAGCAATGTATCTCTTTATCTCTTGGTTAATGTGCCTTGGTATTCTGAGGGGGGGAAAATTCCAGTAACAGATTCAATTTACAGGGACAGAAACTTGAGCAAATGCCAGCCTAGCAGGGGGGCCATTATTCTGCTCTATAACTAAGTTTAAAAAAGAAACAAACACACATACAAACCTGTGAATCAACATGTTTTGGTCTAATTGAGGGAAAAGCAAGATAGATGAATTTTGAAATGCAAATGATCACCTTCTGTTATTTAAGTATAATTTTTGCCAACTTTGTTATCTTAAATATAAAGAGCTGTTACCTTTTAAATGGAGTAATTATTATATTACATCCTTGATAGTAATGAGTTTTAAAATGAAACTGGTAACTTTTTAAAAAGTGCTCCTTCATATTATGCTTAATACTTGTGGGAAAGGCAAAAAGTGTCTACAGCTGCAGCCTAGTCAAGACTGTCTTCAAATAAAACAGATTAAGATGAGGATTTACTCATAATGAGAAATCTTTTAGGTACTTTTTCTGTCTAACCTGTGAAGCGTCACGTTGTAGAAGTGGCTTGCTGGTCTAAGGTCATTGGGGAAGTGTGATGTGTGAATAAGGTGTTTTATTTACCCTCTCGGAGTTCTTTTTCCAGCAATGAGGATGTGTTCTGTCACACCTCTGTAGTGTTATCGGAGGATGAAATCTCAGAACTGAGCTGTCTTTGGAGTCTTTTTTTGCTTGTCCAAACAACAAGTTTTCCCCAGACTGTGTTTACTAAAAACTGGAGATTGCCTTGTTGAGATCCTAAAGCCTAAGGGAGCTTAGCTTCATTGAAAATATAAGTAGGAAACTGCCCATCAGTAATGCATCATATTGTTCTGATGCTTTCCTATGCTGTGTGCTGTAACCAAGCCTTTCTTACACAAAGTAGCCTTCACAGAAACCCACACATTAGTGTATGGTATCTTGAGTTTTGTCTAACCTGCTACTGATTGTACACAATGCAAAACCTAAGCAACAAGCATGCTTTGTTGGTAAATGATTGTGTGTCCCCAGGCTCCAAAATGTTTCAGTGTGCAGCCTGGTTTTCATACTCGCAAATGAAGATTTCGCTTCTCATCTTAGACAGTTGAAAATACCAATGTGAAGTGCAGCTGTTAACCTAAAACATATGACATGAAGATAAAAATTGGTAGGTTGCTATTGTTAGCTTGTATGCTATAATTTTTATTTACTGCATAAGGCAAAAACGGTCTTCCTCTGTTTACCAAATAGATACTTGATGCTGGAAAACCTGCTCGTTATTTGTGTATGTTTTTCAGTAGGAGTTTGCAGACACTCGCTACATCTGCTATTCTGTATTATAGTAATTTAATTTGAGTAGATTGTTTAAGAAGCAAAATAACCGTGGTAGATTAAAGTGCCATTGACCCTGAGAGGTGTCGAGGGGTGGGCTGGTCTCGTGGTTGTCGTGTAAGACTGGATTTCCTAGATTTTCTTTCTGACACTGTCGTAGCTTTCTGTGTGACATCAGTGTCTCAGGATAATCCTAAAAAGGAAAAGACAAAACAGGGCAAGTGAACGAGCTTTGAGCAGCAAAGACAGAAGGACGGACTACCTTTATTTCAAAAGCCTTGGCAATAGGAAACAGGACTAATCATTAACATGAAAAATGTATGACTGATGTGAATAGTGAGAGAAGGCCTGGAACAGCAGAAGAAGTACTGATTATTATGAAGCTGGGAGTAGCAACTTTGCAGCAACCATTTGGAGTGGTACAGCTCACCAAAGACACCCGAGTGTCCCACAGAAAACCATAAAAACTGACTGCTACCAGAATAGCGAGATGTCTCGAACCTGGCTGGAGTAAGCAATTGAAAGAATAGGTTTGGGGAGAGAATCGGGTATTTTCAAAAAATAATCTGGTGTGGTTTGGCCCTCAAGCTTAATCTAAGTACACTGCAGGTTTCAGGTGAAGTACCCGTCCTTGTAGTTTTTCTTAGACCCTGTAACTAGAGTAAGCAGTTGGATATACTGAAGCTGTTGATTTGTAAATATCTGGTATTTCAGTCTGGCTGACATAAAAGCCACTTAAAAACTCTAGAAGAAATTGTAATTTATCTGTATGGTCAGCCTAATTTTTTATTTATTTTCTTTTTTATTTATTTTTAAATTACTATTAATATTGCAGATGGGGCTAAAACTTGAAGATAGTATAGAAAATGCCTTTTGAAAATAAATGGACCTAGCTGAAAGGCTAATTCATGTTTGCTTTGTTTTGATAACAGAGCAGTAAAAAGTTTCTTTGTCTCTTTTGTCACTTGAATATTTTAGAGGAAGTTTTAATTCCATCTTGGGCTGCTAAAAGAAAGAAAGAACACAGTTCCCTCTATTATTTTCTTTTTAGTGACATGAGGAAATTTCTTCCCAAGAGGAATATAGATGCTCACATGATTTTTCATATCTTTAGGATGTAACTTCCTATTTTCATACTCCATTTGAGCTCAGCAGATGTTTGTTGGTCTTGCCTCACTACTTGATTGCTTAAAGACCATGATGAACTTTTTATACTTAACTATAGATGGTTCAATACTGTCTTTTATAAATTGCTGAAGCATTTTAGGTAAAACATTATAGCCAGATTGCCTATGTGATGTATTATTTAGTGACTATATCTTACAATATCTTGACTGACAGAGTCTGCCTACAGCAAATTAGCTTGGACTCATTTTACTCGGTTCTCTGCAAATGCTTCTTTACATATATAGATATTAAATTATGATAAAATAGTAAGCTTTTAAAATTAAATGAGTGTAAGGTAAATAGAATTTCTGATGCGACTCTAATAGTTTTTTGTGGAATACTGTTTATCTTAATCACCAGAGAAGGGGAAAACATTGTGTCTGGTGTTTTCAGGATGTTGGACAAGTCCATTTCCTCTTGAACATTTTCAGACACCTGATGGCAATTCAGCTGGGTTTCCTTGTTTTCTTATCAGTATGTAGATGATACCTGAAGCTGTGCATTTTCTGTCTAAATCACAGTGTAAGGGAGAGGGCTGCCTCAAGTTTTGAAATTCTTATCAAATTCTTATTTGACCAAGAGTCAAATGATTCCCTTCTTAACTGCAGGAAAACCACCTCAGTGGAAAACAGTTCCAGATTTCTTGGTGTTTGAAGGAACAGTACTACCACCTAGAGCCTACTTCCTGTGAGCTGGTTTCAGATGCATTTGTTTGGATATTACAGTTTATCCTATAAAGTTTTTGATTGAGTTTTTGTTCTTGGAGGTTTGCAAGCCGTCTGGCCTGGGTTGCACAGTAAATGGCTAAGTCCACCTTTACCCCTGGCTTCTTTTACATTAGTGTTTGTGTGTCAGAGGCCCTCCTGTCAGCCCTGGGGGAAATTGTATTTGTGAGAAAATGTTTGATGTGTGGTAGTAAAGCCTTTGAAATCCTTCAGCTTAAAGGGTGTATTTCAGAGTAAGGTGCTGCAGAAAGAATAATAAAATCAGTGTTGGTGTTATGGTTAATACCTTTATCAAGGATTTGTGTTCGAGAGAGGTGAGGCTGCCTTCCTACTTTAGAACTGGCACTTGTGTTTAAAAATACGGAGCAGGGTCAGCTACCTATCCCTTATCAGGAAGTGAGGTGTTCCTGTGTGTAATGCAAATATTGAGATACGTATGGAAACCATAAAGAAATGGCCTTTCAGTTGAGACCAGCTGCTCTGGAAGGAGGGCAGTGCCAGGTAGCGAAGGTGTTTACCTCTACCACCTGTCTCTATCTGAACCTGATAGCATTTTACAAATCTCCTTCCCTTCAGTTACCCCAACGGCTGCAGCTGAAATTGCTTCTGTGCAGGAATTTAGCCTTGCTGTTGCTGTTGCCCTGTGTATGGGTGTGCATCAGGAAGGGAGAAAGAAGAAAACTCTCCTTTCAAAGGACGTTGCAGTAAAGTTGAAAGAACTACTGATTTTTTTTTTCACCCTACTTCTTTTTTTCTCCAGTTTATAGGGATTTTGTATTTGAGAATGATATATTTTTTCTGCAAATTGTGTACCGCTAGTCCTAGAAACACCAACACCATGCACATGCGCACATGTTTATGTTTGTGCAAATGTGGATATGGTCCTTGATTTCAAGGTTCATGAAATAAAGAATTGGCACAAATATCCCCGTGTTATTCACTTAAGCTTATGGGTCGCTACCATTTATTGTCTAAATTACTTTGCTGATGGATTGAGATGAAAATGTTTTCTTAGTGAAGGCAGATATTGTAGTTCAGATTTATTGCAATATTGAAGCTTTAAAAAACCCATATGCCCTATGTGGTATATTACATTAGCTGGCTACTCTGTATCACTTGAAAGCACTTCATAATCTATAGTTTTTAAATTTTCCCATGATGTGAAGTCAAGATAAAATGCAGTAATATTGATGTGATATCCTGAACTTATTATGGTCAGTGTGTTGTATCATAAGTAATGCAACCTGTTTGAAGTAAGGGAATGTAAACAACACATGTTTATTTGCAGTAGTCACATGATTTTTAATTTTTTTTTTAAGAAAAGTATTAAGTTAAGCTAAAATTTAGTTCTTGTTAAAAAAGATACCCAGATGTTCCCTTCTGCTGAGTTTTCTGTTTTCTGTTCCGTGTTGGTTCAAATGACTTGTGCAGTTTCTGCTTTGTGCATAAGAACCCAGCCAGAGCCCTTCAGCCCAGGGAGAAATCTGTATTACTTGACTGTTCTCAGTTTATTTCTCTTGTGTCATTGTGGTCATGGTCAAAAGTGGGTGAAAGAGTTCAGTGCTGCTCTCTTAAGAGATCTGCAATGACATTTATTTTGACTTGGCATATGTTGAAAATGTTCTTACAGTTGAAAATACAAGCCAGGATTTTGGAGAACTGGAGTCTAGTTTACTTTTTGACTCTTACCCTGTGCCAGTTTTCTTCATCAGTAAAATAAATGATGAGTATACAACAACTCCGACTGTAAATGAAGCAGTGTAACTTGGATGATTCAAAGAACTGGATCATCGCCTGTGATTGCCAACATAAAAGGAAATAATACCAAAACTCAGAAATGATTTTTTGGTGATATTTATTTTCCCTGTCTTCGGAATGATATTTTTTTCAATTTTTTTTATACTGGGTTGTAACTTAAGAAGCCACCCCCACTGAATGTCTTTGAGGAGGAATGGATTAACTCCTTTTGTGGCATTGTTCTAAAATTTAAGAAGGGGCAATATATGGCAGGGGTGTCAAACTCGCAGCTCCTGTCATTTTCCTGCTCCTGCAGTGTAATGCGCATCACACGCTGCACACGTGCCCAGCGCTGGCAGGAGCGTAGGGACAAGGAGCTCAGCGCTGCCGCCGGGTAGAAACAAGGTGCTGGGCTGGATAAAACAAGGTGGAGTGAGGTTGACACCCCTGATACACAGACAAATTAATGATAGTATAGGAACTGAGAACATAGCAGTCAGTTAATTAACTCTTGGCTTTACTTTCCTTATTCTAAGTGTGGAATTTAATTTAAAAATAAAAATCTTCCCTTGTTTGGCAGAAACCTCTCTCAGTCTAGAATATCCACAGGATTAAAGCTGCATGGGAAAGAAAACTGCTATAAAGAAGCCTAAAGTATTTGTTTTTGGAGTTTACGTTCCATTTATGTTAGCTTGGTTTTGAATGTACATTATTGAAACATACAGTACTAGAAAATCACAGTCAGATTGAAAAGACATTTCCATTCAGTAGTTTTCACTGAGGTATGCTACGAAAACCTTTTACTAGATGATTTGTGTGGAAAGGCTTGGGTTTGGTTTTTTGTTCTTTTTTAAAGGACATTTGCCTAGAAGGTCTGCCTTTTTGAAGGGACGTAAACTTAAATTGCAAGAACAAATTTTGATTTTTACGCAAATTTTCTCCGTTTACCATAATTTCAACTTCATTTGGATGCTTGCCTGGAGTATTAAAACATTTTAAAAATGCATGTAATTATGCTGATACAATTCCTCATATGGCTGCCTTTATATCTTTGTAAAAGTTTCTCGATACTGATAGAAATATTAGCCTACAGATAGGAATGGAGTAAATTCTAATGTGTGGCACCCTTATAGTGATGTATTGGTCATTGAAATGCCATTAACTGTAATAAATTTTTTAATGTGAGGGATATTCTATCTAAATAAACAATCTCTGAGCCATCCTTCCTTGTTGCTCTTGCAACAGCAACCTCAACTTAATCATGTAGGGTGCTGAACATCTTCCAGTTTGTGTGGCAGCTGCCCGAGGGGGCAGCCCTCTGCACATCCGTGTACTCAGCGTGTGTGTGCGGCTCTGCATCTGGGGAAGTCTGGGGCTACCGCCTTCCTTCCCCTGACCCTGGAGTGTGACTCATCTGTAGTTCTCCTTGGCCATGCTCATGCTAAGCTCCATAAAATGATGAGCAAGATTTTTCAAGCATGCCACAATGCTTTTCACAGCAATGACTATGTGACTATATGCTAATTATTGTCCTCTGCTGGGAAGCTGCTGTAGCTTTTGCCACCAAAGCTATTTTAGTGCAGCTTCTGCATTTTTTGACAGTCAAAATGAAGATTTCATCTTCATTGCAATCTGGTTTTCTGCCTGTTTTAGAGCAGGCATCGTGGTGTGTTTGTATTTAATAATTTTTATAGTTTAAAGCCTGAGTCAATGAAGGCCAGGTTTTCTGCATGCATCATGCTATTGGATGCGTGAATGTGTATGGCAAGGGTTTCTGTAATTCCCATCTCACCTTTCCGCTGTTTCTTGTGCATGGACAGCAATAAGAGAGTGTTGGGTGGTGGTTGGATGGTGGAGAAAACAAGTTTTCATACCTAGGTAGAATTTGGGTTGGCCTGTAGCGATACACAGTGGTTATGCCTTGTGAAGTAGATTTAGCATCTCTGTCTGGTTCCCAAGACACAAGAGAGGCTGTCATGGAAAGCCTCCCATGGTGATCCCAGAAAAAATGTATGGGCTAGTCATGAATCCTGCCCTTTAAGACAAAATTAAGGCATGCAGTAGAATACCAAAACCTCCCTTGCTCCGCTTTTATGATGCTTCAGGCTACTCTGGTCAGTTCAGCTCTTCTGAACAGGATAAAATCTCTAAAAATATTTTTCTTTACTATCTGTCACTGTCCAGTTTTAGCCCAGTGTAGAAGACTCCTAACTCTAATGCCTGCACGTCCTGAAAATGCCTGTGTATGCACAGAAAAGGCAAATTATGCATGAAATGTATCGTGTTGCTGTGTTTGAACAATGCAATCTGTAGGTGGCTAAAGGGCTAACTAAATTGCAGGCATAATGAAAGCTCTGTGGTGTTTAGTATATGTTCTGTCAGCATTAAACAGTCACCTTGTAAATATATGTTAATTTTGAAGGTGTAACTGACCTTTTTAATATTAATTGAAATGTCTTGTTTTTAGAGGTTGGTGCTATCCTGGAAGAGACAGAAGCCTGCGACTGGTGGAGCCTGGGTGCCATTCTATTTGAACTCCTCACTGGGAAGGTAGGGCTAGGGGCAAATTACTCAAAAAAACTGACCACTTGGGTAGTAGTTTCTCAAAAGTGGTGTGTCCAGTTGTGATTTCCTTTCTTCTCTAACCTGAGTAACCTCAATTTGCTCAGCCTACAAGGAACCAGAGAAACAAAACATGCTCAAGCTTCAGCAGAACAACCTGATAAAGCTGTATCAAATTCAGGACTGAATAAAATAACCAAAATCTAGGGTGCACTCTTAACCACAGTGGAATCAAAGTTCTCAAACCTTCCTTCTGTACATTTATAAAATTTTTGCCCTAATAGTTTCAGTATTATTTCCTGTAGAAGCTGTATTCTACTGTTACACGATAATTGAGTGTTTTGAGACAGAGTGCTCAGCCTAATAAAACTGTTGATTAGTTAATGATTCTGCATGAAGAAAAAGTCCACCAAATTCCCAGACTTCGAGTTTGGGCAACAGATCAAAACCACTAAGAATGGTCTAAAACTGCATCTTCAGGAAGACATCAGTGCCTATAGACATTCCTCTCAGGATCAATGCTTCATACTAGGAAGCATTGAGGTTTCAGTTGTACGCGTTAATTTGCACGTGCACTAGGAGATAAACCAACATGAAAACTTTTTAATTAATAAATTTATCTGGCTGCTTTGATTTTTTAATTTTATTTTTTTCCTTCTCCAGTCTCTGTTTGAGTGCCATCCATCAGGAATAAACACTCACACTTGTTTGAGTATACCAGACCATGTATCAAAGGAGGCCAGATCACTGATTCAGCAGGTAATTAAGGGGAAAAATTGCTTTCTATAGGTAGACTTGAAAAATACTTATCTGTCTAAGTTGTTCTGATGAAATAAGTGTAAAAACAGAAAGCTGCGGATAGGAACATGCATAGATTTTTTGTCAGCATTGATGCATTTTTTCCAGCTGTCTTGGTACATCTGGAAACTTTGACTTCTGCTGCCAGGTGTCTCTCTAGAAAACTGGAAAGCCTTGTCATTTCTTCAAAGAACAAGTTTGGTCAGTGCTGATTGCTTTGGAAACACCTGCTGGTGACACAGGAACATTGTAAGAATTCTATCCTAAATGTTCATGGAAACATTTGTAATGAATTAAACTGAAAAATGTTGTAGCCAATTCAGCAAGGTAGCTCTACGTACTATGAACCTTGTAACACACTGATTAGAATTTATGACACTACTGTGGTTCAAAATCTGTAGGTGTGCACCAGGAAACATTCTGGATGCCATTTGTTAAGAAAAGTACTTTAAACTGTGAATATAATGACTCTTGTGGTCAAAAGATAACTAGAAGGTTGGACAAAAAGCAGAGTAGGAAATGTTAAAATCCAGACAACCTTTAAGACTGATACACCGTTTTCAACTAATGGGAATAATACTACTGACTGCTAGTTTTACTTTACTCTTAGCTTTAGGTACAAGACTGAGAGAATAAACTTTTAGTACAGGCTCTTGAATTTCAGGTGATCTTCCTTCTTGTTAATTTTGACCCAGCTGAGGAAGTGGATTCTGGATCTGACCTATTACACTTGAGCAAAATAAGTCATATATGTGAACTAAATTGTTTGGGTTTGAAGAGTGTCTTGCTAGTGGATGCATGAGTAATGACATTGCTTAGATGTAGATTTGAACAGATCGGAGTAGAAAAAAGTAGTTCTTGAAGAAAACAAGCGAAAGATATTCTGAAAATTCAGTGAGTCAAAAGACCCAGTGACAGATTGATTCCTGTGCCATTACTGTGAAATGATTAATGGAAATGAAAATAGGACCTCCTGTGTTGACTAGAGGGCATGAAGTCACAGAAGGTGAAAGCATGTGTCTGTTTCTGGCAAAGGTAAAAAGGGAGATGGCTAAAGAAAAATCCCATCTTTGTATAATCTGCATTTATATTGTTAGACGGTAGCAAACTGTTGCCCTCACCCACAGGTGCTATAGGACTCAAATGGTTAAGGGAAAGCTAATCCTCACTTTATGAAGGGGATTCCTCCCATTAAGACTAGAAGTGAAGACAAATGAAGTCATCCAGTCCACTTCTCCCTGCCAATGTAGGATTATTCTTTGCTGTAGGCTAATGTATTGCCTGTTTTCAAATATGCCAAACAGTGGCTCTTTTGCCATTTGCTGTTTAAGTGGCAAATATATCTCTGCCACTCGCAGATATATTACAAAGCCATAACCGCTCAGAGAACAGTCTCCCCGGTGCCTGTTAGGTTAAGCTTTCTGGAGTTGGGTGGTGACTTGTCTAGTGGAGGTTCAGCTATATGAGCTAGTAAATCACATTTTTGTTGTGTGAACGTCCAAGGAAGCTACCATTCATTGTTGAGGAAGCCTTGTCAGGAAAAGGAAGAAAGCTCTCTTGGCATGGATAGCAATTTGTCATTGCGACTTTCCTTCCCCCCACTGCCAAGGGTGCACAGGTCAAAGCATCACAGAATAACTCTCTGGGATCAATGTTCAGCTATACAGAAAACTGTGTCAGATGTTGTCTGCTGCTGTGGCGTCCAGTGCAGGTGACTTTTTTGTAAACATCTCCTTCATTTAGCCAGCTTTTAAGAAAACAGAGTTCTGTTTATTTCTGTTGGAAGAAGTTGTTATTTTTATGTTCGTTTGGTATTTGACACCCAGCATTTTTTCAGACTTTACTGCCAACAAAATATGCATCATGACTTTTCAACAGGTATCTGTTGCAGTCGTGTTGCATCTGCTTTCTAAGCTTACAGTTCTTCTGGAAGGACAAACTCCAGAAAATAAGTGCCCATGTTTACTTTCCCCCTGCTTGTGCTGGTTGTATTTTGGCAGATGGCTGGGAGACCCTGCCTGCATCTGTTTCTGCAGGCTTGTGGAAAATACCAGGGCAGCACTATTCACTGTCACTGAGCTACCTTTACTATGTGATATTATGCCTGCAAATAGCAGAGCCATCTTAAAATGTGTGAATTCCTATGTTTGTGGATGTAGACTCACTTAGATGTTGAATGCATTACGTTATGAATACACATTGTTCCAAGTGACAACTGGGAGAAGTTATCCTATTAGCTGTTGCAGAAAAAGCAAGCAAGAAATCATGCCTTTGTACTGGCTGTAATTGAATGGAGTATAAACAATTCTCTAAAACTGCAAAATATTTTTTGTGTCTTTGGAGTATTACCTTTGCATTCCCTTTTATATGGATTGGTGACTTTTAACAGATGTAAATATTGTGATTTCCTTTTCACATGAATTCAGCATGTGATCTACAACTGAAAACCAAATGAGGTGCTGAATTTTAGGAAATTTCCATGACAATGTTTTGTTTCTTTCACTGTGGTTTTGATTTTTCAGTTTTAATTCATTTGTAGGACTCTTTAAAACTTTTTTTTTTTTTTTTAGGAAATAGAGGATTATCTGTAATGTCCTGGCACTTTAGGACCAACTCACGATTTATGAAATGGAAAGTTACAGACCACTGTTCCTGATGCAGCGGTAGCACAGTAGTGTGAGCAAAGGTTAACATAAAGCAAGTGCAGTGTCCGGAGTTCTAGCGATGTAGGCTGTGGCTGCTGCTCTCTTTTTTTTTAAAATGAGGTTACACTTGAAGTCCCAATGTGCAGTGCTTCAGGGAATTGCATGCTGTGATCAGTAGTCTCTGAAGACTGAGACTCAAGGAAAGGAGAGTCTTCTTCCATTTACTGTTTTTTAGGAATTTCAAGTATGCTTTCGTACTCTTGAAAGTAATTCATAGAGCAGGAAAACGGTGGGATGTCTCTTACCTTAGACCTTTCTGGAACTTTTAAGCAGTTGTTTTTGTTCTTACTCACTGAATCATATATATATTTTTCTTCTTATATCAAGCTTTTGCAGTTCAATCCTGCGGAGCGTCTTGGTGCTGGTGTTGCTGGTGTTGAAGACATCAAATCTCATCCATTTTTTGCCCTTATAGAATGGGCAGATCTGTTGAGATGAGGGATGCGTGCCCTCTGAACAAACTCAGGTCAAGTGGAGAAGTTTCTCTGGCTCAGAAGCACCCTGTTTGCTTCTATTTGGACGTGATGGCTAAAGGACGCTGGAGCAATCAGGCCAGAAGTGAATGCTTTTAACGGGAATCACTGGTTGTACAGGGTGCTACCTTATTTTTATGGCAACTAGTTGCTATGTATATGTGAGTCTTTTCACCGAAGGGTGTTTTGTGATGAAACTCTTGGGCAGCATGTTTAGCACTGCCAGTTTGTCAACTATGTAAAATCAGGAATGCACTCCTAGTGCTTTGCCTGATGGTGGAAGCGTCTATAGGCTGCGCCAGTTGAAAGTATCTTTTATAGTGTCAACAATTTCCCTGTGCTAAGTGCAGCTCTGGGGGGTGGGGGGAGGAAGGAGCAAATAATTTATTAATAGTATATGCTGAATAAAATACTAAAATGCTTTATGTGAAAGTTGACACGTTAAAAATAATATAACCATTAAAAATTAAGAAAGCTGTTGCTTAATACTGTGGAATGTGTCTGGAAAATGGCATATCATTTCCCACTGTGGAAAGAGCATATAAAGGGGAAATAATGCTGTCAAATGTTGTACTTTGTTGGCTGGCAGTGTCTCTTTAAAACTCTTGACTCCGTTGTGTTTGATGAGCTATATGTTAAAGTCACTACAGAAAGGGAAATCTTCTTTTCCTCAGCCGGATAAACACTGCTTTAGCACTCAAATAAGGAGCAAGAAAACATAATGCTAAATATATGTATAGATTATAAAAGGAAAACTCTTCTTTCATCACTGCAGCCACCACTTTATCACTTAATGAACTTCACTTCCTCTAAGTGTCCTATTTTTAGCAGCTACTTCAGGAAAAAACCTTTCTGCTCGTGCTTTTCTGCTTGAGGAAGCTTCTGAACTCTCCTGTTTGTTTGTTAATAGTCTTAATAAATCAAAGAAAGCCTTCACCCACTCTGCTGCTCCAACAGGAAGAAGCCTGGGATTTGCTCATGCCAAATGACTAAGTGACATCTCTGAGCAAACCCTAGTGGGTAAGACTTGGGTGGGAGCCAATTAGATGACCTGTTTGTTTGTTAGAAAGGTCTGGAGAACGCGAAAAGAATATAAGACAAGCAGAATATTTTGCTGCGTGCTGCTGTTGCTGCTAAGCAGTCCTGCTTGTGTGGGTTCCCGATGTACAAATGCTGTAAGCTGCAATGCTTGCGCAGATTATGGATCTGTGGGTTTTTTCCTAAATGTTCCCTTTGCTCTCACTCTTTTTTTTTTTTTTTTCCCCTCCTTTTTCTTCTTCTTCCCAGCTTTATCCGGAGAACAAAGGGCAAATTCCTTTGGGAAAGTGAGGTGACAGCAATGCTTTTTGAATTTACAACTCCAAAAAAAAAAAAAGTATCCCTCCATTTGTATTTTAGCAGTGTGTTTTATGGGCACTCCCAAAAGTGCATCTGCACAGTCTCCATCTGTTAGACACCAGGTCGGTGTATTCAAATAAAGTGGAAAAGGAAAATGCTTCACTTAAACAAAGGAAATCTGGAAACTTTTTTTTTTCCTTTTTAAATTATTCCACTCCCCTCTTTTTTTTCTTTCTTCCCTTTCTTGTGATCACCAGGCGAGCAGAGAGGGGCTGTAACAACACTGCAGGTTGTAACCAGGTCACTAGTATCACTGCCTACGGACTGCTGTCCAAGATTACATCACTCTCAGAAACTGCGTTTCAACCTACCACCCTCTGGCTTCATAACAGGAACTCCCTCAGGTGAGGCACAGGAACAACTTCCTGTGCTGAGCGGCTCGGAAATCTCTAATGTGGAGAGCAAGCCGAACCAGAGCTTCCTTCCAGCACTGCCCTGACTGTGACTTTGGAGAGGGCTTGTTGCTCAAGGGAGGCTTCCCTTCCCTTGGCCACCTGACTCCATCCCTGGGGCTCTCTAGCCCAGCCACCAGATAATGTTGTTGCTTGTGTTGATCGATCCCGTTGCATTTGCCTGGCGATAACTGTAAAAGAAAAAATATTTTCCATGTTACTTTAAAGTGCTTTCTTGTTCAGGTTGCGCTCGTGTGCCGATTGCAAGCAAAGGCAGGATAAGATAGCACAGGAGCACAAGCTGGTTTCTGTGAGCAGCAGAAGGAAAACGCTGTTCTAGCAGAAACCAGATAATCAGTCACTTTCACTGCAGAGCATTTGCTTTAGTTCATGACACAGAAATATTTCTTTCCCAAGTACATTAGTAGAGAGGAAATCTAGATCACAGAGACTAGAAGGAACTGGGGCACTTGGCAAGATGGCTTGCCAGAAATGAACCTTTGAGATGCTACAGGTTATTGTAACCTTGTCGCTGACTCAGATAATGGTTTTGCTAAAGGAAGTGCAGTCTGGAGTTAATTGCACAAAAAAATCCTGCTTCTATCTTTTTTTCTTCTTCCCTTTAACATGTATTATGTTGTATCAGTGTTTATGTGTATTCCTTTAATAAATAAAACCACCTAAGCCTAATTCAGACCTTGAGTTTCTGAACTTTATGTTTAGTTCTTGAAAACAATCCTTTCTACCTTTTTATCCTTGACTTTTATGACTTGAAATGTTCTAGATACCATCTTTTTGGTGCCTCTTATGAAGCACTGTGGAGCACATCTCTATTTCGCTGACTGTTAAGTAGTGCAAAGTCCATTCCAACTACCTTCTGTTACACCTAATGGCTGATAGCAAAACAAATCAGTGCCACTTTGTTCACAGGAATTAGCGAAAGTCTATGTAAACCACAGTAAAATAAACCTGTGGATTTTCCTGTTCTGCTGTGGGTGTTCGTGTAAGGCAGATAACACACTTAGGACATCTCAAAGTGGTAATTTGTTGCACCCTGTTGAGCCACTCTCATGTTTTTTGTGTCCTACTAAAAAAACCGGGGAGATAAAATGTTTGAAGTCTTGCACTGGGTAGAATTGCTGCGAGGTGAGCCAGGGCCCTTGCCCAGACCTATGGAAGAAATTGCATCTGATGAAAGGGGCATAACTCTGTTTGCTTTTAATGGCTGTATTCACAGCTTCTGCGCTCGTAGCACAGCTCCTATATCTCCTGTGAAAATCACCTCTCAGACAGCAGTCACTGTCACGCTGACTCTCCGTGCACCTTTGGGATGCTGAGTTGGCAGGGTTACCTGTGCTGGAACATCCACCCGGCTCCTCTCTCCGGTGCTAAACCTGTTCCTTGGCGTGTCCCCGCAGCGAAGGGCACTGGGATGAAGAAGGCTGGGGAGGTCAGCCTTCTCTAAATGAAGCACTCAGCATAACAAGGTACAGGGAAGCGCCAAGTAAACCACTGCGGGACTTGTATCTTTTTTTTTTTAGTGTGGTGTCATTTGTTTTCTCAAGGACACGGAGTAGGAAGCCGGAGAAACAGAAGCTTCCTCTGTGGTGAGATTTATGGTAGGGATTTTAGCAATAAAATGAAAAAGTACATTTGTTGATTTCTTTGGGTTTGTGCTTTCTGCCTGGGCTTTGCTGTGAGCTGAACTCTGTGGTTACCAGCTGCTGCCTGGCCCTGTGCTCTCCGTGGTGTTCCCAGCGCGTGCTGGCGAGCCACCCTGTGGCCCCATCTGTCTGTGGCTGAAGCACCCCAAAGCCCTCTTGCAGTCAGCAGCGTCAGTGCGTACCCACCAACAAGTGGCAGGCAGGGGTGCAGCAAGGACCAGAGTGGGCCTGGGGCTTTGGCCACTCTTGAGTGCCGAAGGACTTTCCATGTGACCTGGCCTCCAGGGCTGGACCCTGAGGGTTCGCACTGTGGTGTTGTAGGAGAGGAGCTGCCTCAGCGAGGTCGTGATGCTGGGGCGCAGCTCCTGCTTCTGGGAACGTGTGTAGGACTGAGATGGGGGAGTGAGGGACTTGGCCAAACAGCACTGGAGATGCTGACAGCTGCAGCAGGGGCGTGGGACGTGCATGAGGGGCTCAGGCAGCCCCCAGGACAGGATGCCTTGTGTGGCTCCAGCTGCACTTTGGGAAGGGGTGGCAGAGCCAACTCCCAGAGGGAAAATGGGACTTGCGTAAAAGGTGCTGAGCAGCTGCTGCTGGCAGCAGTGGTTTGGGCTGGCAGCATGTTGCTGTCTCCTGCGCCGCAGGGCTGGTGGAGGGCTTCTTGCTGCCTGAGCCATCTGCAGTAACAGAGCTGGGGAGCCCTGGCCCAAAGGTGAGTGGTCTTCAAGAAAATCCCAGTTTCTGGGTGGCAAAGCAGTGGGATTGGTCCCACCTCCTGGTGGTGCCCCTGCTGCTGGATGGAGGAGGCTAATCAGGGTGCAGCAGAGAGGATGCTCCAGACTCCCAGCAGCGACAGCTTAGCATGCTGCCCTAGCAGGACCTCACTGCTTCTTGGCAGACCAGAGCTCGCCTTCTCCAAAGGCAGCTCTGTCTCCGTCTTCTTGGCCCAGGGACCTACCAGGAAGGATTAGAGCTGCTGCTGGAGGGCTGCAGTGGCACCGTGACGAGCAGGAGGGTTAGGGAAGCGTTCAGTGCCGGGCAGCGGAGAATTAGCGTCCTCTTGGGAAGGTTGCAGGCAGTGGCCTTGATGCTTCACTGCTGAGATACTAAGGTTGGCAAGTTTGGGAAAAGTCCTTCTGGGGGCAATAAGCTAGAGAAGCCAACTGGCAAGGGGTGGAGCTGGATAAAGATGGGCCAGCCAGGGAAACAGCAGATGTTCTGAGGGTCAGCGGTCCTCCTCAGTGAAGCCTTGCTAACCTCTTTTTGCTTTGCCTTGGAGGTAGAGACGTTTGTTTCGCCTTGGTACAATCTCACCTTTGCTGGTTTCTCCCATCATCGTCCATGACCTGGGACATTTATCCCCAGGATATTTCTCTAGGTTTGCCCAGCTGTCTCTGTCCATGTCCTGCGTTACGTCCTTCAGCCCCCTGTCACAGATTTTCTTGCCCTTTCTGTGCCTTTGGTTCTGAAATGTTGCCCTAAAATGCTGGAACCCAGGACTGGATTATTAGATGCAGCTGTTATCCCCACGTATGGATGAAAACAGAGAGAGAGGATTACGCCTACAAAATGAAAGCGGGGGGTTGTAAAAGGGTTAGAAAATTGCTTACCCCAGCAGCACGCTAGTAACAAGAGCTTTATGGTACCTCGCGCAGCAGTGGGGTAACAAGGAAGGAGCCTCCATGAGAGGGGTTGGTGCTGCGCCATGATTTAGAGCCCGGCACTGGCTAGATGCACTCCACTTGCGGTCTTGCTTGTGCACTGTGGTCTGACATTTGCCAGCTCATAATCTTCCTTTATGAACCAGGCATGGAGAAGAGCTACTTCAACAGCGTGGACCATGAGCCAAATGGAATATATCCTTTTTCCAGATTTTTGATTTTTTTTTTACATCCTTCCCCACTGCTCTGCCTCCCTGGACTCCCTCCTTTCCAGCCTCGTGCCTACTTTGACCTCAGAGAAGTCCTCTGTGACCAGCTCCTAGTCTCTCATGGTGTCCTGCCAGGCCCACCAAAGCTGAGACCCAAGGAAGGTGAAGCAAGAGGTGAGTTCCTGTGAGGAGGGCCTTGGCTGCTGCAGCTCCTTGCAGGCACCTCAGCAGGTGCTCTGTGATAGTGCACAGAGTCCTGAGCTAATCAGCCTTGTGGGGTGAAGTAAGTGCGCAGTGTGAAGTCCCAGCCCCATTAACATCACTGGGAGTTTTCCCATTGACTTTGCTGGGGTCAGGAGCTTACCCTCCAATTACAGAGAGAAGCCAATTTCATGGAAACAGGTATAGAGAGCTTATTTGCTTTCCTACTTCAAGCAAACCTGCGTAGTTTCAGCCTCAATGTTACAGAAATAAGGTTTTTTCCTGTTAAATTGCCCTTCTGGCAGGTGCAGATAACACGGCTCTCCAGTTACCATCCCTGGCTGGGGTGAAGTCCGCAACTCTTCTCCCTCAGTGTTTGCTGCGCCACTGATTGACTGCGTGAGCCTCCCTCGAACGCAGGGAGGGCATTTTGGTAAGTGACAGAGATGGGAAGAGTTAGTTAGCGCCTGCCCTGCGTTTTAAGGCTGAGAAGACTTTGATGAGCAGCGCCGCACATGCCCCGTTGGGGTGACTGGAGTGCAGAGGGCTGAGAAAGGCAGGCATCTGGTTTCCTCATTATTTCTTCTCATAAATAATCTGTTGTCCTTGCACCCTGGACTCTGACAGCATTTAGAACATGCCGGGTGTGGGGGTTTTTTCTCCCCCTCTGAAACTTATTCATTTGGAGAGTGGTTAAACAATAGGTTTTTGTCTAAATCTTTAGCAGTGAAATTGTGAGGAGAGCTTTCCGCCCCCCTCTGCCGTCTATCCTCCTTTTGTCTCCTTCAGTTGTCGAGGTCAGGATCTGCCGCCAAACGGAGAGCACGGTTGCTTTTCCAGGCCCCAGATGCCAATATGTGGCAGCATCTGGCTGGTTGGCAGGCGCCGGGGCAGTGGTGCTGGCTGCGCCGCAGCCTGTCATGCGGCGGCAGCGCTTGATGGGCGCCCTGCTTCTTTGAGAATATGGTCCCAACCAAGGAAACGGATAATAATTAAATCTACTGAAGGAGGTGAATTATCGGGTAGGGCGGCTGCCGTCGGAAGCTGTGCTGGCTCCTGGCCCTGTTTTTTTACGTCCTCTTCGGCAGCATCTCGTGTAACCTTACCTTCTTGTGCTGTGAGCGTTTCAGGTGCCTTAAGGCATGGAGCTCCTTGAAAGAGAAATACAAATCACTAAAAATGTAGAGATAAAACCCTCTCCTTAGAGGCCATGTGTTTGGCATGGGAAACACATGATAACAGCTTGCTTTAGAAAGGTGACATTTCCACTGAAGGCTGAATAATAAAAAATGCATTCTAAAAGCCGAGCTTTTCTCTCTCTTCTGATATATTAGACTTTTGTAAAGAAGACAGCTTGTGGGACCGCGGAATCTACCGCTTCCTTGAAGTGCGTGCGCGGGAGCTCTCCTGGCCCTAATGGGTGTCACATGTGGCTCTGGCTACATTAATGTTGCAAGCTCTATTGAAAGGGATTGTCGGTAGCCCTTCACGTGCAGTAAATCAAAGCTGTCTTTCCCTAACTTTGCTTTAGCTCAGGCTCGTGTGTGTAGACTGACTTGCCTGGGGTTAAGTCACTTTTAATACTAAGATGGATAGAAAAGATTCTAATATGTGGGTTGTTTTTTTTTCTCTCCCTTTTAATTCAGAGCTGGCTGGTGAAGGACTCTGGAGGGATGGGGAAGGAGGAGACAGCCAGGCAGCTTAAAGAGACCTCTGAGGGTCATGTTGAGTCTGTGCTATTATGTTCCAGCGAGGAGAATAGCTTTATTGACAGACAGCTGTTTGACTCCTGCAGCCATACAGTATTTGCTGTGGATCCACATAAATACTGAGCCCATGTTGACAAATTCCTCATCAGTGCAAGACAGTTAAACCTGCTTGTTTAATCATTTGTGTGCTCTTACCTCTGCAGCTCTGAAAAGAATGGGCTGCTGTTTTACAATATGATGCATGAGGAACCTGTAAGTGTTCAAAGCTGTCTCACACGAGATTTTCAGGGTGTTTTTTTATTCAGATCCTCATAGAAATATAGTACTCTATTTTTAAATTATGGTTAATCTATTTTAAAATTAATTCTAAATTTAATTTTTCGTTTAAATTCTTACTTTTTTTCTCTAAGAAAAGGTATAATTTTTGTTTTTCAAATAAAAGTCTGACAGGCTCGCTTTACAATAGAGGTTGCAGACCTCTTGGCAGAACTTAGGTCCTGTCTGTGGTATGCCAGTGCCAGCACAGACCCTCCAGCAGTCCCACACCTCGGTTTGCCGCATGTGCACGGAGGCACGTGAGGATGTGTGTTTTAGTTTCTCTTTCCTGGCATGGGAGTATGGAACCCGTGCTACCGGTCGCCTCCTGTCCATGGCTCAGGGGTTGGCTTTTTGACCTCCCTCCTGTTTCACAATAATATCTGCCTTCATACCAGCTTTTCTTGTCACATTTTTGGCCTCATCACTGGAAATATAGTACCTAAAATTAAAGATTTATTTCCGTTTTGGAAATTTCAAATTGACCTTTGTCACTTAAATAGGGAGAGAGTGGTGCAAGTCAGGGCTCCTGACACACAGTCGATAGCGAAAAAGAGAGATGTCTCTTGAGGCTTTTGTCAGACCCTCTTTCCAATGTAGTGTCTGTGGTGCTTTCAGAATGTTTCTGGTGTGTGTAATTTTCTAATCAAAAGGTGTATTATTGAGAGGTGACTAAAGGAGAAGGCCTCACTGAAATGGGAACCCATTGTTAAGTCAGACGAAAACTTAAAACTAAAATGTCAAATTAGTATTTAGAGAGATTGGTCATTGTATGTTTATATGGATCACATATAAGGTTGTGGATGCTCAAAGTCAGTGGCAAGTGGCAAACTGTCTGTCCTAAGGCTGTAAGTACTGATGGAGCCGAACCTAATGGTGCTGCTGGTTTTTAAGACTTTTTACCAGTTTCCCAGTAAGTATGGAAAAAGCCAGTATTACCTGACTTTTCTATTTTTTGAGTGCTAATGTCAGAGTAAGGCATTACTTACAATAAAGATTTACGCTTGCATAATGCAAACTTGTGAAAAATCCTGCGTATTCTATGAAAGGACTCTGATCCTGGTCAGCTCGCTCTGATGAGGCTGCAGAGATCAACATAGAGAAGAAATCAAGTTTCCGTTGATCTCAGAGCATACAGGTACTTTTTTTACATTGAGTTAACTGAAAAAAACCCAGTGTAAGTACACAGTCTTACAAGCATGACACAACTTTGCCTACAGACCAGGCCATGAAGCCTCATTCGAAGGCTTTGGAGCCCAGACAACTCCTGCATTACTTCCTAGGGAATGTCCTCCTCCTCTCTCTGTACATGTGCTCTTTGCGGGATTTCCAGTTATTAACCAAGTAATTTATTGAATGTTGTTTTAATCATTCATGTGATGACAATTTTGACTCTCAGTTATTTTTCAGTCTTTCTCCAAGGGCGCTTGGTTCTGACTTGTCTCCTAGGAACTGAAAGAATAGTTTGTTGCAGAAATGTTGGCTTTCATTTCGTTCAAGAATTCTAAAATCACGTTCCCTTCTTTTTAGTACATCCCCATAGCTTGTGTGTTGAGGCCCAAGAGCTGTACAGGTTTGTGGCTAATCAAAATATTTCCAGATGAATGAGAAATGTTAAAAAAATCTGAACACCCAGAGCATAATTAGGAGCTTTGGAAGCTTCGTTGGCTCAGGGCATAAACCATTTTTCAGCTAGAGATGTTTTTGAATAAATACTTTCCTTCTGTCCTTCATCTTTCATCATTATAAGAGGAATAGCGACCTATCTTTACATATCATTAATAAAATAGCTCAATTGGCCACTTAAATAATTTTTAAGTGCGTGACAGCCACAAACACCAAGAGATAAGTTAGACTTTTGGAGGGACTGAGGAAAGGTAACCACACAGATCTGGTGTAGTCGGTTGAATTTGGAGTCCACCTTCAGAGCAGAGTCATTAGAACTTCCTGGCTGGCAACAGGTCAGGTTTCTTCAGGTTTCCACCTTTCGACCCTGCTGTTGATAGTATGGCTGTGGTCCACACTGATTTTTAAACAGGGTTTGGGGCTGTAGGCCAACTTTTCTTTGGTATAAAAACCAAAGCAGCAGTGATTTCTGCCAGTAGTGGAGCTGGTATGGTCCCCATCCCAACCAAGCATGAAATGGACCTGCTGGAGAAGGACCCCAAGCCAAAAGGCTGGGCATGAGAGAGAGAATCGTGTTCTGTGTCAGAGGGATACCACTATTTTGTCTTTGTGTTGCGGTCTCGAACAATCCATGTGCAAGACTGAAGGAAGGAGCATCCCCAGCCTCAGAGAACTGGTGGTTCAAACTGCCTCAAGCCAGAGGGCCTAAAAAAAGGGGCTGAAGCCGTGGTGTTTTAGACTATTGATCATGCCAGGATCGGGCCCTTTAGGTGACTGATATTTACCAGATACCTCCCAGCCCAGAGGCATGCTCACCCCAACAAGAAAACTCGAGATGGTTGATATCCACCACGGCTTTTGCACTTGTTTTCCCTGCTCCTGAATTATGAAAAGCACCGATGTGCTGGTGTCTGCGTGTGTCTGTGGTGGGAGACTCAGAGGACAACACACAGCAGATCTTGTGGTGGGAGACTCAGAGGACAAGACACAGCAGATCTTGTGGTGGGAGACTCAGAGGACAACACACAGCAGATCTTGTGGTGGGAGACTCAGAGGACAACACACAGCAGATCTGCCTGAGCAGGGGGTCACCACAACCACAAGCACCCTGGAGAGGCCATGGAGATTGCTGCCAGACACACCTCCACTCCCAGGAAACCTGAGAGGTTTTCTAGCATGGGACGCGACAGGGCTCTTCTGCAGTCATCGAGGACTGAGCATTTTCCTTGGGTGTTGCAGCTTGCTTGTTCCGAAGCAAGCTGTATTCCTGCTGTGCAAGCGTTATGTATGCACAACGCTTATTTATTACAGCCCTTAATCAGAGCTGGGTCAAATCCATCTAAGGAAAACATAAATGTGTTACAATGGATTTTTTAGTAATTAAAATTGTAACTCCTTCTCTGAAGTCTTGATTAAACAGCATTAAATGTCACAATGCTGTGAGAAATAGCCATTATCAACAGAAATCAAACCAGGTATGGACCGCTAAAGGAATTTTGCCTGGAGTGGTCAAATTTCAGTGCAAACAGAAAGGGTCAACTTGTGACACTTGGCTCCTGTATTCTGCTCGTAAGCATCCCGGCGTTTTTGCTTTGCTCTCTCTGCCTTTTTCCTCCTCTGTTCCCCTTGCCATATATCAGTGTCGGAGAGTTCAGACATCACAAGGGCCGGTGGGTTTTTTATTATTATTGTAGTGCCTAATGTGGAATTTTGCGTGAGCAACACTCCTTCCTGTCGGTACTTGGAAACTCTTTTGTGTTACGTCTGTCCTTTCTCTGAAGTAATCACTCAACTATTTCTAGCAATAAAATATTCCTCTCCAGCCCCATCGGATATGTTAGAAAGATTAGTGCGAGATCTGAAGGCCCTGTCCAGCTAAGTTCAACAAAACATCCCTGGGCTTTAATGTTCTTTTATTTTACTGCAGATATCGCCTGAGGACACAGTTTAGGATAAAGGCTCCCAGATACTGCCTGATAGGCACAAGCAATGCACTCGATAGTTCCAGCGCGCTGTCTGAGTGGCACCGCTTATGCGAGCGACCTGCCAAGGGACATGATGAACAGGAGCCTGTGCATATCAACAGCCTTATTTTCTATGCTTTTTAAATTAACTTTAAAAACACCACACTAAAGATTTGTCTAAGACTTATTAGGGCGCTGGGAATGAGACCTGCCTCTCCTGTGGTCTGAAAAGGCGGTGTGGTTCTTGTCTCTCCGCAGCTGGGGAACTGAGGAGAGAAACCAGTAAGGCGGTTTAAAAACCTTATTTGACATCTAAGATGCACTTTAGGGGAGGGAAGATTTCCCTAAGATGTGTAAACAGACCTGACGAGTGATAGGAGAATTTGCTTCCTTTGCTCCCCACTGGAGGACTGGCACTCATTGAATTGGAGCTGAAACTCCCAACAAATGTTAAGAAAACCTTAAAGAATGGAGAAGCGGCGCCCGTACTGCTGTGAGCGTTCCCAGTTGCACCAGCTGGAAGTACACATGCAAAATGAACTCGTTTTCAGGGGTTGCTTTGCCCTGACTTTGGGAAGCAGGGAGTGAGGAGTGAGTCTGCCAGCACTTGCTTGTGGAAAAAAACAACTCGAGCTTCCACGGGGGAACCAGCTCTTCCATGAGGTGAAACACTAAGGATGAAGCTGCTTGTTCCTTGGCTTTGGTCTTTCTTCAGCCAGACGGAGGCTGTTTTTGGGGACGCTTCCCCCCGTGTGGCAAGGTCTCTGCTCCCTGGGCAGGGGCTGTGTGTGAGCAGCTGCCTGCGGAGCTGTCTGCCTGCCCCGCTTGCTGCCTTGCTCCGTGCTGCCGTCTCCTGCGGCTTGGGCTCTAAAAAAAAGTTTACTTCAGTTTGAGGGTATTTTTATGCACTACCTTTTTTTTTGTTTTGTTTAGTTTTTGTTTGACAGCCATGACAGCCTCTCCTCATTATTATGGAAAATATAGGGTTGGTGGTAATTACTATCTGAGTATGAATGGGAGCAGAAGTGGGCATAGCCTGCACTGGCCTTTCTTTGACAAGGTATAACTTTCTTCTGAATTTCTGTGTTAATTAATGCTTATTTAAAAAACCACTTTAATTGGCAGTAAACACCTCAACTTTTTGTACTCATTAAAATGCACCCATTGATGTGTGATGGATTTTTTAAAGCTTAATTAACTTTCTTCCTGTATATATAACCTATAATAATGACAAATACTGGAAATGGCCTTTCTGGGTTTTCCCCCCCCATTTTGGCCCTCCTCTCTCTTATTGCTATCACTTGAAGAAAGGCTATAGAAATGTATCCTGACTTGGTCAGGATGGGAAGGTGCCCTGAGGCTGGTACTTCGGCTCCTCTCAGAGCCCCTGCGGGGGCTGGGACAGTGACCAGGAGCTAAGGGTAGCTGCCCTGTCCCGCAGTTGCGGTTGCAGCCTGAGATGCCTACTCTGCCCTCACCTTTCTCCATTGTGGGCAGAAATCAGATCCTTCTCCCATCTTCATTGTGTATCACTGTTTTGCTGTTTCTATGAAAAATGCTATGTGAAACTTTTTCTCAGGTTTTCTCCCCCCAGATCCCAGAATTTTACAGTGTAAATGGAAGCGAAAATTGATTTTCTAGTTCTTTTACTGTGGCTTTTTATTAGTTAATTAATTAATTTAGTTAGTTAGTTAGTTATTTTTTAAAAGCATCAGATGGGTTTATCCACACGCATGTGTGTAAGCACCAACTCAAACTAGCCAAGGAAGATCAAAAAGCATTTTTCTCCGGTTTTCAGTCCACGTCTGAGCCATGGAGCAGATTTAGTGTAAATCTTTCTAAGGTACTTAAGCGAGCGAAAATTTCAAGCTGTGTTTTTTAAGTGTCTCAGCATTTTAGGCTTATGAAATTAGACTCCTAAATCATTTTTGAATGTGGGATGCTGGTGCTTTTTGCAACTGTGATCCTTTGTATACAATGGAGATTACTAACAAGCAGAGCCCATTGTAGTAATTAATGCAAAATATGCAATTTGCCTATTTATTTCAGCTATTGCACACATATAATTTCTCAGTTTCCCTTTGCAGTTTCTGGAATATTCTAGTTTAACGTGGATAAATCAGAAGTTTTAAAATGGGGAATACGGTTTGTGAAGGCATCTATACTGAGTACCTTTTAAATCCATGAAGCAATGATATCACTTCCCAAAGTGCTTCATTTCCAAAAATTTCTACCATCTTCAGCGAAATGTAAACTTGCCTAAAATGCCTTTAAAATGAACTTTGTTGTTCCTTACTCTGTGCACTTTCTTTCATCCAGTCGATAACTTTAATGTTGTCCAGCTCCTTTCTCTTTACCTGTCAAGGAGCGATTAGACCGACTGTCTGAATTCCCCAGCACCATAATAAATACGCTGAGATGTTCCCTCCTGCTTTGTGAACTGTTGCGTGACTGAGCTCGCACCAATATGTAATGGCCACAACCTCTGCTTTACAGCAATCTGCCACTCTGTGGTGACGGACACGAATCCTTATCGCCACGTCTTGGCATTCAGCAAAGCACCTGCTTTTTGGAAGTGTATAAATATCATTTTTCTGGGGGCAAACTGTCTTGTTCATCAACTTGTGGGCACTTTTCAGGTACCCTGGCTGCTGGTGTTCAGATAAAGACTATTTACTACTCACACTCTCGCTCGTGGATGTGCGCACTTAAACCCGTGAAGCTTGCTGAGTGTGAGCTGCTGGGTAGTTTTTCTATACAGCTTGGGAACAAAAAAACCAAGATACGCATTGATTAAGAACTTGATTTCTCTTACCTGCTCAAGGTAACTTAATTAGGGTGAGAATATTTAATCATTATTTTTAAATATATATTCATGTGGCTAAATGTGGGTGGCGTGCAGTGCCTGAACATTAATGCTAACTTTCTTCCTAGGCTGATTTGAAGGCTATCATTAAAATAAAACGCTGCTGCCTGTTAATTTGACTATGTCAATAAATAAAAATGTCCATAACAAGTGTATGAGGCTAATTAGGATTTTATGGCTGTGTTGTTCTGGTTGATAGTTGTGCTGCCGGCTTGCTGGGTCTTTATGTTTCAGCGATGTACACCTCATTGATGCATAACGTGTAACACCTGTTGATGCGTTAAATGGTTCGTCCTGGCAATTGGCCCTCATATCATCTCTGGGTACAAGAGCTCTGTGTAGCAGACTGCAGATCTCATAATTAGGCTTCCTTGGTTTAGAAGAGCTTTTCCTTTTTCCATTAAAGCTTCTGTAGTCCCGGTAAAACTTCCTGAACTTCATGGGAAAGGCCATCATTATTTTGTGTCGCAAAGGGGCAAGTTTAGAACTGTGGGCTGGTTTGGTCCTTCCCTGTGAGGTACGGCCACCCCTGCAGTGGGATGCTGGGGCTCCAGGCACAGCTGCTCTTTTTCTGCTGGAATGTCCCAGCAAACACAGCACTAGTGACATTGCTGCTTCCTCAGCTTGAGGTGCTATACAGAAACATAGATATTCTGAAATAAAATCAGTATTCACTGAATCGAGCATCTGTTCTTCACTGTTTTCCAGCACCAGGCCTGCCTGAGCATCACAGCTGTATAATTAAGAACTATGAAATAATTTTCTTGTAGGTGGAGTTCCCTGAAAAGTCCAATTAGTTTCAGACTTTGTTTCAAAATGTAAAAGATTATGAACATCTTACCTCTCTTTAGTTGAATGGCTTTGGCTCGATCTACTTGAACGGTTGTTAAAATGTATTGGTTTTTAAAATATTTATTTATTGTCTATAGAATCCTGTTAATGCGTTAGTTTTAACAGGATTTTGGTGGATGCGGATTGCAGAAGCCCATTTAGCACTGTGCTTAACTAGAAATTCTATGTTTTGCCTGGAGCACCGGCTCCCAGGCTGAGCTCTGCAGCAGTTCCCATCTGCTGTGGCCCTGGGTGTTAGGAAAACCACCTTGTGCTACCAGAGGGGGCAGAGGCACCTCCAGTGGAGAGAGGCTGACCAGGGATTCGTGCCAATTGCAGCAACACGCCTTGGGGTTTCTGCTTGGTGCAAGTTCCGAATGAGTGAGCGTGTTTCTCTGCCGCTGCATTAGAAATACATTCTTTTAACCTCGTTTTCAAAATAACTGATACATTAACAGGACAACAGTGTTACTCCTCAGGAAGAAAAAGCAGGTAAGAAACCCAGCTTGGTATAGAATTCAATAAGTGAACACAATGAAAAATTCCAGCCATTTATTTTTCCCACCTCAATCTTGTCGTTCTATAGCACTTCAAAACTTCGTGTTTCAGAAAAGAGCATGGTTGTCAAATGAAAATAAAGCTGTTACAAAAGAATGTCCCATTATATTTCTATGGGGTGCAACAGCAGAAATGCTTAAGAGAGCGAAGATTAAAGCAGAGAAGGGGGAATAATCAGTTTCAGAAAAAGGTAGGCATGTTCTGATGGGGGATTCAGGTCTTTCTCCCTCGCTTGTTTTATGGGAAAAGTTGTCTCCTAAAGGAAAGGCCACATTTTTGACTGCAAAATGAGTTAAAGGGAGAAAAATGGGGTTATAAGTTTGACAGTGGTACCTGAAATGGTGAAGAGCATAGCTCTGAGCAAGCTTGCCTCTGGCCTCCGTTTGTCATGGGTCACTTAGTGCCTCTCACAGAAACCTGCCACTGACCCTGGGGGCCGTTTGTTGGTCAGACCTTTCTCCTACCAAAGTCATCTTACTTCTTAAAACCTGGTGTTTTCCTATGTATCTGCACACAGTTACACAAAGTAGGTTTGTGTTTGCCTGTGATTTTCTTGTTACTGAGATGTTAATGACTTGACTTGAGAGATATGTTGTGTTGAAGACCGTGATGGTATCACAGCTCCAGCCAGTACGCGATACGCAAGCAACCAACCCAAACCACGTGCCTGGTTTTATGGTTCAAAATTTGAAAGCTTTACCATTCCCTCCTCAGACTGCCTGGTGAGTGTACGGTGGGAGGAACTGCTGTGCTGAATGCATCAGGGTTGATTGGGAACTTGACCTGGACATCTTGGTGTCAGAAATGCCACCAATTTTTCAGATTTTTGGCAAAGTAAACTGCTAAAACGTTTTATTTTTGAAAACTGGAACACAGCAGTTTCCAGATTATTTAAGTACTGTCCTTAAAAAAATTCCTACACAACGGACTAGGAAGGCAAAAGCAGAAAACTAGAGTAGAGAATGTTAAAAGCAAAAACACTCGGATTTTTTACCAAGTAACTTTTACCAAAATGAAAAATTTTTATAAAAATTTATTTTGTTTAACAGTCTATTTTGATTTGATTATTGTTTTTATTTTTCAGTGGCAAGTTATTTACTGTTTTCTTTTCTCCTCATTGTGTGTCCCCAGGCCTTACTAAATGTGTTCTATTCAAACCCTGCTCTGAAGACAGAAATATTAATTTCCACATGGGCTTTTCTATAGAACTCATCACTATGGTAACTGAATGTTTCATAAACATTAATGAACTTATTTTCACTGCACTGCAGCGAGGCATTGGGTGGTAGTATTATCCCCATTTCATGATGAAGAACTGAGGCAGAAAGAGATTAAGTACAAAAGTATTCACTAATTTTAAGTTCCCAATCTTAGATGCATGGTTTGATTTTTCAGAGGACTTAGCTTGTTATCTGTTCAAAGCACAGCTCCCATTGCCTTCAGTTGCAGCTGTGAGTTCAGATTTCTTTGTGCTTTCTTTGCTTGGATAGAGACTGCTTTAATCCCGTTCATATACGGACTTTTTAATTTCTTTCCTCCAGGCTAATCAGAAGGAACTGAAACTGGCCACGTATTCTTTCTATATATTAACTGAAATGACAATAGTTGATGTAATTTTATCCAAATACCAATTCGTAGCTATGGTGTTATAACTAGAATAAGAAACGGCGTTATCCTAACTTCTCAAAGATTAGAAAAGCATTTACCCTGGTAACATTTAATTTTAGTTCTCGTGAAAAAGAACAAAACTCCTGGGAACCACTTGTTTTGGGGATAACCTGGAGGCTGCTGATGTAGCTCTGAAGAGTTAAATTAGTGTTTGGAATTACGAATGTTTATCCAGAGTCATTAATTTAAAAAATTAATCCCACCCTTCATGAAGGCAAAGACATCAAACAAGCTAGATGTATTAGATATGTTTCGTTATATGGGATTTTTCAAGCAGCTAAATCACATAGCTTGTTTCAAACACACCTGGGCTTCCGCAAAGTTCAGATTCCCAGTTGTTGACCTGCAGACATCGCCAATAGGCAAGAAAGGGGCTCTATTACGATCGCTTTCTGTCTTTAGGCTGCAGGGCTTTAGAGTGGCTTAGGATATCATGAAGAGCCAGGCCTTAATTTGCATCAGAATATGTCAGTTGGACTCACGACTCCCCCTTATCCAGAATGATTTTGCAGTCTCCCTTTCTTTCTTAGACCTACAAGTTGTGAAAGTTTACAACCGCAAAGTTTCCTCTCGGATCTTCCCTGACAGATTTACTTCTGGAGCGAATTTTTGTGGATGTTTTTCTGAAGCAGTCGTTTAGAAAGCAAGCACTGACCCCATCTTAACCACAGAGGTGTGAGCAGGCTGCTGTGATATTGTGTTGTTGAATTTCAGTGCCGAATGAAAAAGAGCTTGCCCTTTTCCTCAAATCTCTCCCCGATCGAGAGATGAGTGAGCTCGTAACTACAATATCCAACAGCTTCACCAAGTCGAGAATCTGATGCCTGTGTAATAATGCTCAATTTTGCACACTTCAAATCCATTAGTAGCAATTACCTTACCTGAGGTGTTTTGAGTTAGTTTTAGCACAGCATTCTTGCAGTTGGTAGATAATGAGCATAATAACGTATACAGCATTTTCAAGTCTCTGTTTTTAGCTACAATAATGCCATTAGGATTCTGTTTAGCAAATATGTGCTTCACACAGAAAGTTAAGACTTTTTTGTTCATGTTTCTCCCCCCGCTTTTTTCTGTTGCGCCTCACGTCCTGTTCTGTACAGTGCTGGCTTTCCTGAAAGAGCAGGAAAGTGTTTTACCTACTGCGCTTGGGCAAAGGCAGTGGAGCCTGGCACAAACCCAGGATGCTGGAGAGCAGGGTTTTGCTTTAGCCCTGCTGCAGCTGGCTGGGCACCCCGGCCAAGCTCCGTGTTTGTGCTCTGCCGTGTCCTGTGAAGCCGATGGAGGGGGATGCTCATACCCTCGGAGCACACCACCAGCAGCATTGCCGCTAGCACCAGGGTGGGCTGCGACACTGCTGGAGCTGCTGGGGGGCTCCATGGTGGTGAGAGATTGGGGTGGGCTGCGAGGTGGTGGGAAATGTGGGTGTTGCAGTGCCTTTTGCTAGGGATGCGGCTCGATCATCTGCGCTGGGGGTCCTGGGACACTGCAGACTTTTCTTCCTTTGGAAGAAGAATTTATAGCCCACATGGGGAGTTACAGCTGAGAGGGGCCCAGCTTGGGCCTCAGAGATAATAAGGGGCGGATGGTAAAGTATAAGCAGCTGCAGTGCGTGTTGCCCCATGCCCATTTGTTTCCAGAAGTCGATGGTGTCAGACAGCTCTGATTTGGGTTTGATACCCCTGCCCTCCCTCTGGGCTGTGGAGCCACCCCGGTGCTCCATGGGATTCTTCTTCATCAGGTGGGCTGTCCTTGTAGCAATGTGACTATTTCAGGAAAGCTTTGGGCTGGTACTTCACGGGTTTTTCCTTCCCTCTGGCCACTGAATGGGAAAAATAAGGGTTCCGATTTTTAGCTGTCATCTGAACCAAAGGATACTGCTAAGCTAACCCTCTGAGTTTTCTAAGAAACAAGATTTCCTCAGTTTTATCTTTCTGAAGAATTCCTTACCAGAGAATGAATAAAGGGATGGGGAGATATAATTGATGCCTTTGTAGATGTCACTGCTAAGGTCTCTGGCACAGATCATATCAGGACATTAAAAATAGCTCTAAAATGTTACAGTGTTCTTTTCATACTAAAATGGCCAAAGCGAAGAAGCAGTGAGTATGTGGGCAGCCTCACAAAATGTTTTGAGAAACTGGCTTTTATTTGCAGTTGATGTTTAGAAACAGGATAAGAGCTTGGAGAGCCATCTCTGTTTTAAAAGGGAACACGTGAACGCATCTTTGGCAGGTGTGCACCTTCTCTCCAGCTCTTTTGCACTTAGATGCTCTTTTGAAAAAGCAAACTGATTCTTCTGGCATTGAGCTGGCCTTTCTCACCTTCTAGTTGCTTCTGCCGTGCTGACTGCATGCCCATCCCACACTTTCTCCTGCCCTGTGAGCACGTACTGACAACATACGGAATGTGCTGGTTATCCCATGCTTGGTGGAGGGGGGGGAGATCTGTCCTGATCACGCTCAGCTGGGGAAGCTAAGCTGAATGTTAGCGTGGCAAGGACAAAATGATGGACAAGCACCTGGTTGCATGGAGATAACAAAGTGCCTGTGGCCGTAGGGTAGGTGGGATGGAGGGGAGTAGAGCCTGTCCCTCTTCCCCTGCTGCCATCCCTTCTCCTCGCTTGCAGGGCTGCCTCGCAGCCAGTCCGTCTGTGCCTGCCTGTTCCTGGGGCTGAGGTGTTCGCTCACCACCTCCTGGCCCCTTCAGCTGCGAGACTGACTGTCACCTCCATCCATCGGCTGCCCTGGATGACTGCTGATTTGACAGCGGAGCCCAAAAGCTGACCCTATCCGCAGCCTGCAAACTGAAGGGGAGCCGGGGGAGGCAGATACCACCTCTCAGTCACAACGTGCCCAGGCTGCTCCGGGGGCAGCGCAGCAAAGCGCTGGCCCTGATCTCCTTGCATTGCCATCACCTACCCTGAAATTAGTAACAGCACGTCCAAGGTTAGCGGCAAATTCAGATACCCAGGCTTCAAAGGAGGAGGGTGAATAAAGGACAGTGGTTGCGTACAGTATAAGCGGTTGCCTTAGACAATGCGTGACCTCTGAATTAAAACGACCAGGATTAGCGAAGAGCTTTTTACATTATTGGGCCCATTTACAAAAAGCTTTAGTCCTAATTGTATGGTACCACAGAGCTTTAACTCGAGCACATATTGGTTTTGTAACCTGATCCCCACATAAATCATAGTCGGTGAGAGAGGAACAATTAGTGCCTTAATCTACTGGAACTAGACAGTATCTTTAAATCTGAATTTTCCTGATCATTATGGGTATTACAAGAGTCAATTAATTTATATTTCACACAAAATGTAATTAAATCCCATGATAACCTGACTGTGAAATGAAGGCAGGAGGATGGGGGAGAGGAACAGGGAAGGGAAGGCCTTTCCTTGAGGAGCTACCATCAGACGTCGGGGTGTGCCATCGATGGAGGCAAACTGCCTCCTCTTCAACTTTAGAAAGTACAGAAGTCTTGGGATGAGGGATTGTTGGTTTTTAATTTTGTACTGAGCAGCCACGTAGTCACAAAAAGTGGTGGTCACAAAAAGTGGTGGCCACGGCGTACTTCCAACGCAGCCTGCAAGAAAAGCATATGATGTTTGCTAACCCGTTTAAGTGCCTGGAAAAGAGAAAGGCCTTGATGTTGCGAAGAGCCCAATGCCTGTAGTTGGTCACCTAAGGGAATCCACTTATGACTCTATTACCCAGTAAATTAGCAGAGTGGTTCAGTCAGGTATATTTATCATGAAGAGAACTGAAGATAATTAATACACTGCATTGAATGCAAATTGCACCCACAGCACTTATCTCATTTTCAATTAGCACAAATGTTACAGCACTGCAGGCTTGTTATGGTTTTACCATGGGCTGGGTAATTAATTTCTGTGAGCTACATATCAGACACCTGATAATGCCGTTTATTAATAAATGTCACCCCAGGTATCTGTTAGGAGAGGTAAATAAATTAAATGTTCAGTTGTCTGCCCTGTGCAAATCTATTCTTACACCTCATTGCATCTTTTCACTTGTTTGTTTATCAAGGAGAATGACGAGGGAGATTACAATGGCAAACAAAGGAATAAGAGGAACAATAATCTGTAGCCAAAAGTAGTGTTTGTGTCGGAGGCAGCCCCACCGCTGGTAGCAGGAGCCGTGGTGCTGCCACGTGTCTCCCTCCTGCCTGGGGGCACAGCCCACTGAGGCATCCCTCTCGGAGCTGAAGAGCCCCCTGAATCCTCCACTTTCAAGGAATTTGCCAGCCCCCTATCAGTATACATTGCTGGCAGTACCTCTGTATTAATTAATCTGTATTAATTAATTAATCCATATTTAAAGCTGCAATGGGTGGTGTTCACACAGCTCCTTGTGGCATTTATCCTCACTGGCTCCTGAGGTCATTTCAAGTTTGCATTTTTCCCTAAAACTTCAGGAAAGGAAGGTGGGTGTAGGTCAGCCTACTGGCTTGGGTTCTCTACCCCGTGGAGGATGCAGCCGTGGTGTGCCAGGGGTTTTCAGAGGGCTCTCCCTGCCTCAGGAACACAATAATAATGATCATAGTGAGAATGAAGCAGCCGCATAGTCTCTGATCTGTTCTAGGCTTTGGAAAAAGAGAGCAGTGGGAGATGCTGTGATTTCGATAGCCTGGTGGAGAAGTCATGTATTACCATTTCCCCAAAATCCTGCGCTGCCTTATTTTGAGTACATCATATCTGGCAAGCTTTATGGCCAGGTCCTCCTTACAGAAGTTTCAACGCAACACTTGCCATGTGGGTGCTATTCTGCTGACAGAAAGATGCTTTGTGCTAGTAATTTCTTACTACAAGCATAGAATCATGGCTATGCTTTATAAATACTTACATTCTTGGTGCACTTTAGGAATCGCAGTAGTTTGAACACACTGGAAAAAGAAATATCTCTAACTGATGATTATAGAACTGAGTATGGAAAGAGTTTCAGTCTTTCCTGAGGATAAAGAGTACTTCTAGCAGAAAAAAAAAAGGTGCAATACGACACTCGGCGCCCCAGAGAAAGACATATTTAGTAATAGCCACATTACGAGCGACTTGTAGGTTAGCTATGGGGAAGGAAGCTTCTAACAAGTGACTCTTGTCACAATAATTTAATCAGCGTGAATTTCAGCAAACACTGCTCTTAAACAAAGTGTTTTAATTCCTTATGCAGATCTTTAATATATTTCATAGTTTTTATACGATAAATAATTTCCATGTGCTTCCTGGTGGCGTGACCTAGCATCTTACCATCGTTTGCTGTGATCTTTTCAGATTGCAGGACTCGGAGACAGCTCACTATTTGAAGATGGGATTTAACAACAATGCTTCAAAAATGTTGCAGCACTTGAAAAATCAATTACAAGTATTTCTTATTTGCAGTTTCATACTCTAGAGAAGAATATGTGATTTTAAAGGCCAAATGACCTGCCAGCATCCTTTAAAACCACATTTACTACACTGAGAAAAGCGTATAAACTCTCAGTTTCAACAATGATGATAATATTTATATGAGGAGAGGGCAAGGTATAGAATTCATGCAAATTCCTTATTTGAACAGGGACAATATATACAATAAAAATAGAGAAGGTGAACATAATTTAGTGTCTGGGTGAGACAGATTTTGTTTCTTTCTTGTCAGGTCCAGGTTAACTCCCAAGCATGACAGGTGGATCTCTGCCTCAGCTGTGTGCCCTGCATGCAGGCTGCCCCCACAGAGCCACCCTCCCCCGGGAGGCCGAGTGCAGCCGGTGCCTCGGCCATGCTATGCCTTATCACCGTAATAGTCAGCTCCTCGCACCCTGTGATGAGCTTCGTACCTGTGCATCATTGACACAGTGATTCCCTGTCTCACCTTCCTGCCAAGGGACGAGTGGATGTAGTGGAGCATCTTGGTTTTGTATCGCTGCTGCTATGATTTGTGGAAGAGCAACACACCTTGTGAGGGAGGGGAAGTCTGGTGAAGGTTTGCATTCCCTGAAGATGTTCCATCCACAGGCTGAGGGCTCTGGATGGATGTGTATGATTCTTCCTGCAGAGATCTCATAGGGCTTTTGGAGCAAATCTGTCAAACTTTCCCTTTGCTGCAGCTTTATACGAAGTGTTAAGTATGATGAGGGTGATAAGAACGAAGACCATGAACTCAATTAGGAGTTCCATGGGAAGCTGGTCCCAGGCCCAGTGCCAGGTTTGATATGCCTTTGTCACCGAAGAGATACATTGCAGCAGTAAATGAAATTTTCTAAGCATGAATGTTGTGTTCTTGCATATTTCAAATTGCTATAGTCCAGCTGAGAAGTGACCCAGCCACGAATAATGGAGACAAGGTGATCACCTGCCAGGGTGGCAGAGAGTCTCCTAGCCAATGGAAATGTTACCTGCAGAGGTTGCTATGGGAAAACTTAGCACCAGCAGCAAATCCAAGAGCACTCCTAAATTATCAAACAAGCACACCAATTCTGGAAATACACCCTCATGCCAGGTGTAGTGCACTCAAGTGACGAGCTCTTAAAGATGCTTTCCTGTCTCCCATCTGTCTTACCTCTGTTTTGCTTGGATTTAAGCAGCTACTTTTCTTCCACTGCCACGTTGGCAGTTGCCGAGTGTGTTTATACACAGAAATTTAGGTAAAGCTGTATTTCACCTGCCTGTTTCTGGCAATTCAGTCCAGCCCATATCACGTAGCTGCTCTGTGCAGACACAGGGAAGCACTGCAAAGAATACCGATCAGGGGTCCGCAGGAGAGGGGAGTGTAGTGTTGGAGATAACATTTTTTTCACAAGTCACAGGGTGTATCGCAGCAGGAATGACTCAAAATAATTCAGTACATCACCCTGGACTTCTGCCACTCACCAGGTGAGACAGCAATATCTCATGGTTAATGCTGAAGTCAAGGAGGATGAGGATGGATGCCTGTCCTCTCCCCACTGACAGGAGGGTGTCATCTGTCAATGCCACTTGGATAGCTACAGTTCCACATCCTGGCTTGAATTCAGACCACGCCAGATCTAAAAGATTCACTTCTAGTCGGTTTAGTCCAAGCTGCCCTTTGGCTAGCAGCTGTAGGAACTTTCCTGGGAAATGGGAAGCCTGTTGTACATTAGTTATGAAGAACTCATGTCTTCAGGATGGATCTCCTCAAGACTGAGCTAATTCCCAACATGCTGGCAATTCTTGGTTGCTGTCCCCCTAGCTCCCATCTTTGAAGACGTCAGCCTTCTGGGTTAGACTCTGGAGCAATCCTGGACATGTGGCAGTGTGAGGAAGCCAGGCAGTGTCTCTGGGTTAAATCTGGAACAGACAGTAAAATGAAGGGAGATATATGGTGCAGCCACTACAGCCACAAGCCCTATCCTGTCAACACATCGGTAAGTGACTGTTCTTCCAGTCATCTGGTGACAACACTTTCTAGGATTTTAAGATGAAGATAAGTTTGGCTAGATATAAAAGAATGCCCTTGTCACAGTAATTGCTGAAAATACCTTTTTCACAAGATGGGGAGGAGGAAATGGGAAGTATTTACTGAAGATATAACTATTTGGTCTTTGGATCCCATGATGAAGCTGAGTGGAGTTCCACTTACAGGGAAGTGCCAAGTCTCTCCTGTTAGTGAAGTTGTAGGAAAGGACTGTGGAAAGGGACAGCACTGCATCCGTTCATCCATACGATGTCTCCTGCAATGAATGAAAACCACATGTCCACTTGCAGTATGCGTATATACTGATACTGGTGATGGTGTGCAGCGGTGGTCCCGGCCCCAGGGTGGTGCTGGTTACCGCATGGGCACCCCATCCTCACGTCGGTGCTGCCGGTGCAGAGGCAAAGAGTGCACCTCATCACCTCTGCTAGCAGGACCCACTCATCCATTGTGCTTCGCCCCAGCTTGCAGCACGCTCAGCTGACGCCGGCTGTGCTCGGCTGCTGTGGAGACTGGGCGACCCCAGAGTTGCTGTGCCTCTGTGCAGCTCAGAGTGTGCTGAAGTACCTTGGGAAGAGAATTACAGAGAAGGAAAATGTCTATTAGCTGCCTCACTTTAGCTGCCTGTGATTATTGATGTCCACGTGTGAGATCATTTTGGCTCCTTGTTCCCTCCTGGATGTCAGTGCTGTAACAGAGGTCCAGGGTGGTGGTTGCTGTTTACTGCTGGCTTGGGACTGAATGCTCTTGGTCCTGAGGGAAACCAAACCTGAATGGCCTGAATACTCAACTTTTTCTTTCCTGTCTTTTGAGTTTATGTCAAAGCCTTTAAGTCAGGGGTGTTAAACTTACAGCCCAAGGGCCGAATCCAGCCCTTCACCTGGTTTTATCCAGCCCGGCACCACCGGCAGCCGAGCTCCTTCCCCATGCGCTCCTGCCAGCGCTGGGCACGTGTGCAGTGTGTGACGCTACAGGAGAACAGTGGGAGCTGTGAATTTGACACCTCTGCTTTAAGTCTTTATTTTCCAGTGGATTTTCTGTAGCTACCTGTTAATTACATGTTTATATTCTTACAAATACAGATTTGCATTTACCTGTGTTTCAAGATGATTAGTGAGTGCCAAGCGACCTGCCATTAACACTGAAAAATGCCAGGCATTGTTTCAAATCTTGTTTGGTTTGGCAAGGGCAAAAAAATAACAGCTAAATCAATTGCTAGTATATATAGTTTTTTCACTCTGAGGCATCTTTATCAGCGCAGTTTTGATTAGTATCTGTATGCTGGCTGACACATTCCTATTGCCATTAAAGAGAATTTAGTAGGCTGTTCACTATTTTACTCAAAGGAGCAGATTTTAGAAAGAAAATTACCTAATACTTATGTTTAGAGGAAGTCTGTCTAAGTTGGGGATCTTCATATTTGGCCTACAATCTGAAGAATTGTTTGCAAAGTTCTGTGAGCTATTTAGTTTTCCAAATTACAACAGTGACTGTGTTGATTTAACAAACAAATACTCCAGTGAAGTATTGTTTGCCCCACTACAAACAGGTCAGAGTTCGTAATAAGTATACGTGTAATGAAGGTAAACTAATATTAGCAAGCAGAGGAGAGGGTCAAATGTTTAGTCTGAAACTGAGTTCTCGGTTAAAATATGCAGTTTTCTGTCAAACAGAGTCACAAATTTGTGCTGCTTTTAGTGAACATTTTCAATTTGGAGAGAAAAATAAAAAAAATGCCAAAAAAGCTTTTTTCATTTCAACATTTCTAAATATTCCAACATGTTCTACAATGAAATACATTGATTTCTCAACTTAAAGTATTGTTTATTTTTCAAAATTACTTAAATTTTATTTTAAAAAAAGATAAAATATAAATTAAACTATGTTGTTTCAAAGTGAATTTAGGTGAAAACTTGTGAATTTAGTGTTTTGCTGAAATAGTATTGTATTTTGTCAAATTTTTTTTTCTAACTTACTTTTTTTTACAAAGCAAACATTATATCTTGTTTTAGGTCAAAGCAATGAATGATTACTTGCTGGTTTTTGATTTGGTTTTGATTTGATTTGGCTGCTTATAGCCACTCAAACAAATCTTACAGGAGGAAACATCACTTTCAATTTTCCCAGTTCCTAGAAGCGGGTGAAATGTGCTGATTGTTGGAATTAAGTAGGAGAGTCGATGCGATGGTGGGGACTTCACTTGCTCTGAGATAGGGAACTTGGAGTTTAATTACGTACCCTGAAAGTCAATGGAAAAATATGTGGGAAGGATCTGAGCTGTTGTAACTAATCCAGCGAATCAGGTCTGCATATCCAGTCTTGGTCTTCCTGCTAGTGAATCTATGGTGTAAGAAAATTACAGTGACTCTGTAGTACCTGCACTTTTTTGCTATTGTTAATGTCGTTAAGGTCCTCGCTATCCTGCCCAGTGCTGTAGATACCACGCTTCACCACTCATTTGTTACCTAAGGACTTTTTTTTGGTAATCTTTGCTGTAACGAGGAAGTAAAGGTTGTTGTTAGCGAAGACGAGGGTGGGGGTGGGGAGGATTTTAATCAGCAATGATCTGAGAATAAAGAAAGGTTACCTGTTTGTTTGTCAACAGGATGAAGTAAATAAGAGTTAAAAAAATCTGAGACACCAGTCAAAGGCAATCAAATATATATTTAATTAAAGCAAACATAAAAATTAAAGTTACATGTTGAATCAATAAACAGCACTTTTTTCTACATGCATTTTGAACAAGACAGATCAGAATCTTGCATGATGAAGACATAATGTGTCATAATAATTAGGAACACAGACAAAAGAACAGCTAATCAACATGCAAATTTATGCAGTTCTGGCGATTCAGATGAGGCAGATTTCTACCTCTTTTTTTGCTTGATTCATCTTCATTGCTAATCATCTGAAGGCTGCCAAATGTTCACTGACACTAATGTATTATAGGTCAAGAGAGGCAGGTCTTCACCTATTACCCCCACAAACAATATGCTTTCCTTCCCTGTTTCCTCTTCAGGATTTTCAGCAATTACTGCCAGATGCAATCAGACTCCTTGAATAGGAGCAACTGGGGCTTGTTTGTGGCTTGGATTCATTAGAATCAGGAGGATGAAGAAAGGAATAAATTACTTAATTGCACAAAAAAGTTGCAGCCAAAGTGATGGTGAGAGAAGCTGATTGTGTAGTTGCGTATTAGGCCACTCTTGGAATGGAGGATCTTAGAATAGCTGGTAGTTTGGCCTTCCTGATTCAGACAGATTTGGGTGTCCTCCAAAACAGATGGCTCCACACACCATCTATTCTTCTCTTTGTCAGGTTTTACCATTTATTTGATCTTGCTCATCTCTGATGCTAGTTGTATTAGATGTAACACAAATATGCATTCAGATCATATCCATTTAGTCTTGCATCCCAACTTTTATTCTTTTAGCCTTGTTTGATGAAATGATCAAGTTGAACAAAGCCCTTGTTGTCCTATTCCTGCACAATATCCATACATAAAACACCAAAACCTGTGACTAAAGACTTGCACAGACAAATAATCCTCCTGTGTCACAGGTTTTAAAGGTTTATCGCTTCCCGTTTTACCAAGCAACCCCCAGCTCTGACAAATGATAACCAGACACAACAAATAGTTAATTTTTATTTGATCCCATAGAAAGAAATGTTTGCATATGCCCAAGCAAAACTGCCCGCCCCCCATCCTTATGCTGAGACCCCTGTTCAGATATTCTCTTCAGGTTCCAGGCCATGTGTTATGCTTGTGGGTGGTCTTAAGATCTTAAAGAAAAGCTTTGCTCTGTGAAGTCATGCAGCACTGTATGTAATTAAGGGGCTTTTTTTTTTTCCCCTTGCAAAACCCCTCTGTGTTTCCTGATTTCGTTGCTGTTGTGAATGATCAACACTTTGTGGAAGAGCTGCCTTTCAGGTAATGGACACAGTCAACTTTTTAAAGATGAGATACATGGTTAGGGGTTCACTTTCTGGGTGTCCTGCTGAGCACATGCTGCTCCACAGCACCACTCCCTCGTGGGGGCTGGATCGGGGTCACACACGCTTTCTGATCACCGAGCCTGAAGCGTGTGTTGCTGGGTGTGTGTATATACAGGACAGCCGTGGCAGCTGCTATATAGATCTTTCAGCTGGGGGAGTTGGAGTACTCCTCGTTTGCCTAATTATTGTGGGGATCTGTGGTCAGACAAGGGCAGGTCTTTATGTAATCCGGTATGGTTCTGGGTTCAATGAACTTTTAGGGTCTGTATTCATTTCTCTTTTGGCCCAGCATCTGTTGTAGCTTGACACCTGCACAGGAATACTACTTTACTCTGTGATCACGTGTAGCTCTTGAGTGCACAACACAGGTTTTTTGGGTACCTTTGAGATCAAAATTGGGGTTTGTAAAAGGTGTTAACATTTTGTCAAAGTAAAATGAAATACCATGGGTATGGCAGTGGGGTTGCAACCCTGGAGGGAGCACTCAGGCTCACAATTTCCAGCATGAGAACTGCAAACCCTGGATGTCCTATCTCCTTGGAGACGTGTGAGATGAGGAGACATGCAGGAAACCCACCTTTTTTCGAGGCTGGCATCTAACAACTTTTTGCGCTGTCTCTTGAGGCAGCCATTCCAGGGGGTCCAAAATGCCTCCTGTAGTCTTTCTTGAGGCCACGTGTTGATACATGATTCATGAGGCCACGTGTTGATACATGATTCATGAAGATGTTGTCCTTCAGATGGTATCTTTACTTTTGGGACTGAAGCTGATGGAAATTTTTGGCCAGAAGTCCCGTTACACAGCCTCCAGTGGATCCCTCATCTTCCCTCCAGACAGTCGTGGTACCCGTGGCCTGCTGTGGCTTTGGTTTCCAGGTTTTCCTGGTCCTCTTTCCCAGGTGTGAGGGGAAGGAGCATCACACACCTGAGCGGGGTCCATCCAAGAGGGATCTTCCTGACCTGGGAATGTAAATACTTCACTGGGAGTATCTCCTGTTTCGTTTCAGTGAGGAGAGGGGAAGGCTGGGCCCACTGGAAAAGCAAAGTAACACCAACGCCCTGCTTTGTGCATTGCTGTTATGCCTGTAAGCAAGTGTCATTTTTGCTCGGTGTATTTAACGGGGCACTGGTGAATACGTTTTATTGCAAATCTTGGAGACTTTTTATTACTGTGTCACTAGGGGGAGATTTTTAAAGGCACAAATGCATTTAAGTGTTTAGCTCTCTTTTGAAAGTCAACAGAAACATTCACTGTGAAATGGGGAAAGCCCACATATCTGCTACAAGTGATAAAGATACCCAGTGGTTGAGGCTAAACTGAATCGTTTCTTTTTTTGCTGTTTGTTTGCTGTGGTTTTTTTTTTAAATTGCCCTCAGATCCTTCATTTCTCACAGACAGAGGTCTGATTTGTTAAAAGGTGTTGCGATACCTCATCTCCTCAGTCAAAATCCTCCTAGATTGTTTTGTGATAAGAAGACTGAGAAAATCCACACAAGGAACTTGTGTTTGTACAGATACCTGGCTGCTTTTCTGTCTGAAGTTATAGAGATTCAAGAGCTGATGATGTCTTACAAAGACTCCCTCTATCTGGGGGTCCCCTCAGAAAGGCGGAGGGAGCTTTGCTTTGACAGGGTTTAAAGTCTGTGTAGTCTCTTGTAGAATGGCCTTTGCTTTCACAGCTCCTCATGTTGCACCGTGTCCTCATTTCTACGCTCATGTTTGTCACTGAAATGTTGGCTGAGCAGCTCGGGTAAACAGTGCTCAGTCTGAGGGCTGCTCACTTTGGCTGTTTACCATAAACTAACTATCCCAACGCACAGAATATTATTGAGAACCTCCAAGTGAGTGACTAAACTGTTCTGAAAGGAAACATGAGGGAAGGTGAAGGATGCAAATGAGTATTCTTCTCCGCCTGGAAATTCAGGGGCACTGGCAAAGATTTGGGCAACTAAAAGGCTATTTGTGAATACATTGCTGAAAAAGCTATGGACACAACTGGAGCAAAAAGTTCTCTGCAATGTGCATGTTTGTGAATGACGCTTTAATTAGGTCTAAGCACCTATGCTGGGCACCTGTGGCCATAAGCGTCTGCATTTGACATTGACGGTGCTCTTTAAATGCTGGTGTTCCCTATCGCAGTCAGGCATAGACCTGCAAAATGACTCTTTCTTATTGCTGCTAGCATGTCTATAGGTTGACCACCATACTTCACGTGTGTGCAAAATGAAGGTTAAAAAGGTTGCTGTCCTTTTGTGTCAGGAGTGGCATACGTCACCTTGCTGGTCTCTGAAGGCTCTTGAGGAACTTCTGCTGATTGGCGAACTCATTCGTTCTGACAGTCTATTACCTCCTTTGTTTTGACATATTTTCACTCTCCTCTTAATGTTTCCTGTTTTCATGAATCTTCCCCTTCTGCTGCATTTTCCTGTGTGTGTTTTTTTGTCTCCCAGATGTTATATGGGTAGCTATTTCAGTAGCTCTTTGCGTACTACAAAACTGAAAAAAAATGCAAATGGAAAAACCCCACATTGGAATGATGGTTTATTTTCCGCACACATGCCACATGTTGGCTGAAACATGTTCAACTTGTACATTAAACATCTACCTAAAATATTGCATTATAAAGTGCTTTGTTAGTATATGCATTCAGTGTATGAGTTGGTAGCTGTTATTCCAAAAACCAAGAGGCTCTTTTAAAATAGCAATGATTTGCTGGCAATGCCAGATTTGATATTTATCGAGTGCTTGAATGTGTTACAGCACAGATTTATTTGATATGGATAGTTTAGGACTATGGACTTCTATGGAAAAACATGATATACTTATTAAATGACCAAAATATATGGGGTGGATATTTGAAGATGCACACAGTGGTTCTTATTCTAACTTCCTGATATTTGGCACTTCTGAAAGCCAGGCTATTTATTTAGGTGCCTAACTGCACATTCCTGCACTTGAAAATGTCAGCCGTGCCAGCTGTGGTCTCACCGAAGTAATTCTGTCTATATCCACGCAAAGTTACCAGAGTTTGATTCTTTTCTTGTATGACATAGTTTATATGTAGTATGCCCTTGTACCAGTATGTGGTGATTCCTGTGGGAGATGAAGTGGGGTGATCTACTTAGTTTTACAAGTCTGTATTGCCTGTCTTTGACAGCTGGTTGTTGAAAACTTTCCAATGGTGAGTACAGATAAACCTGGGTCCTAAGCTCCAGAGATTTTGCTCATTTACCTCTGAGATTTAGCCATCATGCATTTATGTCAAGCAAAATTTCATGTTGCTGGTGGATAACTAATGCGAAAAACTGGTTATTTGGAACAGAGAGTAACTATCTTTATCATAGTCCTGTCAGTAGCCTTCCCTTCAGTCCTGCAAGGAACAATTTCTAAGTAAATATTCTTGAAGGGTGTTTCTTCCCCGACTTCGCTTGCCTTATGAATAGGTGTCATTACCTGAAGCAGCTGTAGAGTCTACAAGTACACTTGGCAAGATTTTCTCCAAATCCTAACTGTTTAACTAGTACACAAATCCTTGGAAAATGTCTGGTACCTAGCCAACTGCTTCAAAAAACGCAGGGTGTGGAAAGCACACTGCCTTTGAACAAGCTGACCACATGGAAACGGTGAGTTTGGTGCTCCTGGAATGCACTGCTGGGCTTGTCATACCCATATGGCCACCAGGATTCACTGAGTGGGTCCAGCGTAGGGGAAGTCTGACCTATGAAATAGGCAGAATCAAATTCCTCATTAGCATCTGGCCTGCCAGCCGTCCGATAAATCTGGTCCTTACCTTTTGATGAACTCGTATTTAGTTCTGTTTTCTAAAAGCTCTACTGAGTTTTCCTTAGCTCTGCTACTTATCAATGCATCTCCTCCTGCTTAGAGAAACTGCCTCTGGCCTGACCCCTCTCTGTGTCGGTAGCTTGGTAATGTCCTCCCTGGCAGGTGAAGATGGGCATAAATCAGCCCTGAGAAAAACTTTGCTCCAAGCCAGGGTCTCAGAGTTTCTTGTTACTCCCTTTCTTCTCAGCTCTCTACCTGATCAGTCCAGGATGCTGAGATCAGATTCTTCAGAGTGGAAACTTTTCCTTCATATGTGTTGCTGACTGGTGGTGGCGTTCAGTCCTTTGCTATGGAATTAAAAGAGCTGCGTGCCAGAGCAAGAGCTTCCAAGTTGCGATACACTTGGAACTTGGGACATGCCAGGCGCTTCTGAGTGGCAGGTAATGTGGCAAGCGCAGAGGTGGAACCCTTGGCAAAAAAGATTTCAAATCTCTTGATTTAAAAGCAAGGCAGGTGTGATTTTGGTGCATGGTCTCACCAATGACAGTCTTCCAAAATCCCTTGTTACTTCTTGTATTTTGGAAGTGGCACACGACACCGTTGAGTGATTGGGGTGCCACCATGCTGTCATGATGATTAGGGTGCTACCATTCCTTTAGCAAATGGGCTTGGTGACAGATGAGTTAGGAAGTCCGGGAGTTTGAACCCTTGATGGCAGCAAAGTCTTCTTCTCTTTAAATGTATAACGTGTTTTCTATGCCCTCTTAAAAGACAATGGTACCTGGGATTTCTTTCACATCCAGATGGAAAGCTTTTGTTGAAGGGAGTGGTAATGAGGCTTAGTAAGATTTGTTTTTTGTTAAGAAAAGATAATCTGGTGCTTGTTTCTGGAGCTGGTTGCTCGTGAAGGTTTCTAATTCAGGGTCTTAATTTTTGTAAAGCGTGAATTACAAGAAGTCAGAAGAATGATGCGAAGAGCATTTAATAATGCACATTCACAAAGAAGTGGTGTAACTACATTAATTAGGCAAGTCTTGCGTAAAGATGCAATGTAATTATATATTTGAGACAGTTAATTAGGGAGCTACTTGGAAATTTCAGTGAATATTAAGGTAATTATACATAAATACTATAACCATTAAGACTGCACCCATAATGAAAGCAATAACTAATTACATAAATAACGGCATACTTATGTTTTTACATTACCAATACCTAACAATACTTCCTCTCTCTCCCTGCTCTCTTTGCCATGCAAATGACAAAACTTCCATTTTTAATTCGGATATTCTTGCAAATTGTTGGGGAAACAATGAACTTTCCTCTTGTTCTGTTTCTCTAGGGAAGACTGAGCAACTGGAGTTACGCACACCTAGCAGGAAGAGAGGAAAGCATACTGCAGATGTCTGCAAGCTCCGTGCAGAGTTTTTGGTGGCTGCCCTTGGATTTCAAAGAAGCCCAGGTCTGGGAAGAGTTATACAGATATAAGTGTATAAAGATATGAGCATAATGATAATGATTTCTACTGCTTAGGCAGCTTTGAGTGAATCAATACGAGGGTTAGACTTGCATAGCAAGTGAGCCCTGCATTTCATAGTGCTGGGTCTATGAGCAAATGCCTGATCCTTGCTAGACCATTTCTTACTGTTTATTTCTGTCAAGGTTTGGGGTAGCTGTCTGCTGTCACCTTTGAGTTTGCCTAAATCTACCAGCTTCCAATGACAAGTCAGCGTGGCAACATTGAATAGACTGTGCACATTGCTGTCCTTTCCTCACGCTACCTCAACAAGACTGAAACACAGTCTAACCCCATAAGAACTTCGAAGCTAAGAGCTTTATATGAGGAGCGGCTCTACTGACTCAACTGAAATAGAGAACTGTTGCTTCCAAACATGCTTACTGAATCAATGATCATTTCTAGAGACTCTCATCTAAGGTTCTAAGTGTCTCAACATTCTAATAGGTAAAGTCTCAAAATGAGTCTGTAATTTTGTTTGCTATCATGATTGAGACTTTACAGGTGGGGAAACTGAGGCACGGAGAGCTCAAGTGACTTGTCCAATGTCATAAAGAACATCTGCAGTCCCACTGTAAGTCTCTATGCTCTGTTTTAGTCACAGAGTCATCCTCTCCTGCAAGAGGGATGTCGCAAATGGTTTGGGGACATAATTAAATTGACCTAGGGAGACAATGGAGTTTTCAAAGGAATGTAGTTTTCAGCTGTTGTCCATGTTTTTGTATTTCCATCAGACATCAGGACTAGCTGTGTGAAAGGGCCCACAGCACCATGGAATCTGTGCAGATTTGTAATACTGAAGTCAGCGTCCTACAGAACAAGGTCACAATTAGAGCAGAGCTGGCACCTGGGAATGCTGCAGGCTTGCATGCCCTGCCATGCTAAAGAAACAATAAAGGAAACTCTTTCCTTGCTAAACCCCATTTCAATTAAGATATGTACACTAAGGTATAAATGCTGAGGCAAAGCAAAGGATGATTAAGGACAACACAGCAAATTTTTTTATAATCTCATGGAGGACTCCAGGGCAAGCTGTATGCAACCGAGCCATGATTTCTTAGCTCAACAACAGCAACCAATGATGCTTCCTGCCATAAACTTCAAAACTTGTCAGAGGCTGGTGGGACCTTTCAAATTTTCTCAATTCTAGATAGGTGGTCTCATATTTTGAGATGGCTAATCCTTTGCATTTCTAGAAATGATTTTACTATTACGAGTTTACACTGTCGCTCGTGTTCTGAGGCAGATCAGGTCTTATATCTTTCTTTGTACTGAAGTGATTCCACTAACTTTTTAAGCTCTTTATTTCTAGCAGAATGAGACTGGGGGGGATGACTTTTGTTGTTATTGTAATACACAGACACTGAACTTTGTGTAGATCTGTTTGAACAAAGATTAATTAACAAATACTGTAGTAGTAGGTAGGTACAAAAGATATATTGCGTCTGATTGCGATGATATCTTTCTATGAGTTTGTGACCAAGAGAAATACAGTAGCTCTAATTCATCAAGTTTTCTGTAAAATATTTAATGCAGTGCTGTGTGAAAGAAAATAATTTGGGCTGGAGAACATAGGGCATGAGAAACAAAAAGAAATTGCTACAGCAGGATTGCTGAGAAATAAGCTGAAAGAACTGCCAAGGGACAAGAACAGTAACTAGTAGTGTGGTTTATTAATTATCAGTCTTGTGTCCTATCTGAATATTTTTCTTTGTGGCCACAGCAGAAAAAGTGTGCAAACACAAACTCTGTAAGAGAGAGAAAGCTGAAAGGCCTTGACTGTTCAGAGGACTGACCCTGACCACAGGAGAAATGGAAAACGGATAAAATTAAGTACTAATAAACCACAAGGTCGTGCAGATGTAGGGTTTTTTTTCCCTCTGAGCTGGAGGCTCATCAGCTGAAAGTAACAGAGATGTGTTTTGCTGAATCTCACAATGACTGACAACTGCTGGAACTCTGCAACCGTGGGGAAGGGAAATATTCCCTAAGATGTTCCCCTGGATGTTGCATCAGGGGAAGTATATCCAGGAAACATGTGGGATTCCTGACTACTTTTGTACAAAGCACTGGGGAGATACAGAAAAAGACAGAGTCCAAAAAAAGGACTCTTAAATGAAGATAGGAAATGGGGAATAAAAGACTCTGTCTTTAATTTAGCAAAACTAAAACTGAGTAGGAGTATATTGCTCCCTATAATTATGCCATCAGGGTAAGTGATAAGAGAGAACCGATTAAATTGGAATGCCATAGAAACAATTGGTGAGAGCCAACTGGGTAAGTATTTTGTGGAAAGGGGTGAAGATTTCTTTATATCATGAAGTTTTGGAGCAGCTTTCCAACAGGAGTCACAGGGGCAAGACAATTCCCTGTTTTCAAGAAAAAACTTGAGAAATTTATCAATGAGATTGTGATGTTGTGATATCAATGAGATAGGATGTGTCAGGCGTAGCACGGGGTGACCTGGGAGGACTCTTCCAGTCTTATTTCCTATGTAAAACTATTCAATAGAGCCCCTGGTCTCCAGAGTATTTTTCAGTAAAAAGACTTCAATAGGAAGATAGAGAAAGTGTCCTTCCCTTTGGATTCTTTTTTTTTGCCCCTATCTATACAGAAGAGAGAGATCTGATCAAAGTCCCAATGAATCTTGTGGTAGGTTGGATGCAGATCTCTATTATCTGTATAACAATACCTTTCAGAGGTCCTGCTCATTACTGGGGCCCAGCTACTTTCCATGACCTGACTTTTATGATCCCAGCTCATCCCTTCACTAAATCTATCTGAAGCTGTGTTTCTTTTTATCCCCTTTAATATTTTATAGATTTCTTACAGTTTTTGTATTCTTGTAGTCTTCTGAGGTCCTTGACAGCAAGCCAAACAGTCTTTTGCCTTTCACGGTGCCATTAGCTAGGCAAAACCATGAGTAGATCACTAATTCTCCGAGACAAGATCAATAGCAAATCACCCTCCACTACTCTGAAAAGATCCGATATTTCAGTCCAGTTGTAGCGACTGAAAGAACTCTTAATAATAGAAGATGACTGACAAAATTCATAGGTGTGAAAAGGGGCTCACCAGAAACATGGTATTCATGCATCCTGCTTGTTGATTGACAGCCCTGATAGGTTAGAGGTTACCCATGGAATACAGCCTTGATGGCCTAGGATGAAATGTTCCTTCTGACCCTTCTGTAAGATAGTGATATACAGCACTGGCTAACATATCATTAACTTGCAACACCATGATGATGGGATTAAGACCCAGAGGGCTTTATCTCTACCTTATTAATGGCAATTAAAAGCTGCGTGGCAGTTTTGGAACTTATTGATGTAAAGAAAGTTAGTACCTGTCTTGTAGTAGCACAGTAAATAATTGTCTGGTTGCTTTGCCTTCCGTAATCTGACCTTGCAGCTGTATATTATCATTATTTTGCTGCAAATACAGCTTTTCGATTTATCAACAAAAGAGCAGGTAAGGCTCTATGTAAATAATAATGAAGGACACTTCCAGGTTGGATTTTTCCCCGTTTACACTGCTGAGTGTGAAAGAAGTAGAGGATTTTTAAAACTAAAGACAATATCTGTTAAGGGTGTTTTTCAGAGCCTAATTACCCCCCCCGAATTTTCAAACACAATTTTAGTTACTGCAGATTTCACCTGGCCAATTCATAGGGCAGGTATAAAACCCTCTTCCCACTCTGCTTTATATGGAAGGAGATATTAATTCCTTCTTGGGGAGTTAACCGGTGGTGGACCTATACTGGTTTCATGGCAACACATTTCATACCTGTTGTGCTTCTGTATTTTCAAGGAACGTGACTACTAACAGAGCAACACCGCGAGTGCTCTAAACTAGAACTTGCTCTTTGATGTGCTGCTTCTGCCAAAATCTCAATCTACATCAGAAAGAAATGATTACATTTAAATATGTGCGCTGTCTGGAGAGTCCCCTCCCATTCGAACATTTAGTGGCTGTGATCCTACGTATCCTGACTATTGAACTACTCTGGTTGTGGCACCTCACTTTTGAGGCAATGTTTCTGAACCCTGTTCCTCACTCCTGTTTTGCTGTTGAAATGTGCTGTTTCCTGATAACTTGCTGTCATGGTAATGGGGACCTCGAATCCCGGGAATCTTCCTTGATCCCTTGGGTAGCGCAGGCATGTTTTGTGCTCCCAAGAGCCAATCTCAGCTCTGTGAAGTGACAGAGTGGGCAAAAGCCGCGCACTCAACCTACAAAGAGACTTGTCCCCACTTGCTCTCCAACGAGCAGGAGCAAAGGCGCTGGGGCTCGCCTTGCTCTGTATTAGATTTACTGGGTCTTTGCCTCAGGGTTATAGAGAATGGGGAACCCTTATGTGTTTGGTATTACTTTATTGATTTCTGATTAGAGAAAAGGAGTCTTAGCTTTTGCTGCTGCTGTTATTTCAGAGGTGTCAGTGGCTGTGGCAGCCTGCAGTGGCCCGTGCCTGGCTGTGCCATTCTGGCTGTGCCATTCTGGCTGTGTGGCACTGGCTTCAGGACTCCTGCTGGGTGCTTTCTCCTCCTGGTTTCCCAGAAGCTGTGGGACCAGGAAACGGCGCCTGTCATTTTCGCCTCTTGCCACTCCAAGGCAGAGATTGCCTTACGCTTGTAGTTTATACAGCCCCAAGCACAATGTCAGCATTGCACATTAATTAATAATAGTGGCTTATAGTGCTAATCACTTAATTATAAATTATGTGTGCTGGTTATGCCTGCCATCACATATTACTTTGTAGTTACACAGATATACACATAGTGTATCGAGGCTTTTGTAAATCAGCTTGTAGTTGTTCAATGATACAAAGGCTATGCCAGCACATAAATCCGTTGTAAACTGCTAATCATTTTTAAATGAAGACAAAGCAATCTGAGTTTTAAATCCATAATGCAAGAGAATTACAGTGCATGTGCCTGAAATTTAGGAAGAGAACTTGCTTTGCAGACGTTTCAATTGTAAGCAAAATTCTGACGTTATGCGCATTACATGGTATTTTACTGAAATCACACTCGGTGGCAGATTTGCATAAATGAATGTATTGTATTTTTTATAACTGTGAAAGCTTTAATTACCTAAACTCTAATTAGGCCTGCATTTTTCAGAAAACACAAGATATTAGCTTATTTCGTATTTGGCTCAACTTTAATGTTTTCACACATTTGTAACTCATACGCAACAATATACTATAAAATCACAGGGAAAACACAGAGATGAAGGCATCCCTGGAATTTCTGAAGCTGATTGGTTGTTTCTCCTCTTGGTGTATTTAAGCCTCAATACATTGAACTTTTCTTCAGTGCTGTCCTAGGGCAAAAATCACACCTGGTGTAAATTTGCCACAGCCAAATTTGGTAGCATTGCATCAAGGGTGAATACATGTTAGTAATTTCTAGCAATAAAGCTGTTATGTGAAAGGGTGTTATTGATGGTATTGTTTTATAGTGGAATTTGTTTGGTGTTTTTGGAACTCTTGCAGAGTTCTACAGACACTTTTTGTACGGCAAGATAACAGTCCTTGTCTGGATACTTGGCCTGCTGGGTTTGCAACAAAGATTCAGGCACACGACACAGATTTTGAAAAGACTCTCGCAACAGGACTCTCACTTGGCATACAGTGAGTCACTGTGATGCCTTTCATAAAGTGGGAAAAATGAAGCAGATAAATAAAACTACCATTAAACATCACTCCCTCTTTTGCCAAATCTATAAAGGAAGAAGTGCTAATGCATCTTGTGTTAATTCTGCTGAATTTTCCCATTTGCTTCCATACCAACACGACTTGTGTCTGTGTTGGGTTGCCTAGATTTTGCCCTTTCCTCTAACATAAAACTGACAATTACCTGTGTGTTTGTCACTGTGTAGCCAGGCTGCTGTAATATGCTCAAACAAGAGCTGCTTTCAAAGGCAATTCGGGAGCCTGTGCTGGAGCAGAGCATCCTGCCCAGCGTCCTGAGGACATGCTGCTGAGAACATGCTGCACCCGAGTTCTGCCCTCGCTGTTAATGCAGGTCTACACGCTGCTGATGTGCTCGTTGCCATGTGTAGTCTTCCAGATGCTCAGGAGTTCTGCTTTTCTAATTCAAAGGGAGGTGAGGATGCCTTGCCTCTTGAAGGACTGCGTTGAGAGAAATTGTGCACATCTCCCAGGTTTATTCCAAGCGCTTTTTGCAGTGCTTCTGTCAGGTGGAGCCAAACAGGATCACAGCACTACCATTGCCTGAACTGAAAAGAAAGACTGTTAAAATTTCACCTAATCCTATTACTGAGAGTTTCTTCTATGTTTTGTCAGGAGGAATAAAAAAACGGCAGAGGAGTATCATAGCCATTCCCATACTTTCCTCCCTTACTGTTTGTCTCGCAGCAGGAAGGTTTGAGGACTTCTGAAAATGAAGTGTTTAAAAGCAAAGTAAGCTGTGTAAGCGGTTAGCCTCTATACATTTCTCGTTTTCCTCTCTAATCTCAAGGCTCCCCTCTTACAATGTGCCTTTCATTTAATTAATCCTATTGCTCTGGGAGGCATTCTCCTTTTCAGTGCCAGGCTGGTGGGAATATATTACAGTTTGTGGTATGTTGCTGTGTTTGTGCTAAGTAGCACTAACTAGAGTGATGGGTGGCACGTTATTAAAAGTGCCTTTCTGCTTTTCTTTCACATCACAATATTGTCCTAAACGTTATTCTGAAATCAGGAAGATACCTGAGATTGCAAGGTGTCACTCAAGCTTCTGTCCCAGGGCAGACCTGTGAGTGGATTCAGCGATTATGTCAGACCTCCGAAGAGCAAACACTCTTTAAGAGGAGAAATAAATCTAGAAACCTGTGTGTCCTGCTCCCCGCTGTCTGCATCGTATCTCTGGATATTTTGCAGGCCGTGTCTGTGCGTGCCTCCCAGCTGGCTGAAGCTCCTGGTGTATTCCCATCCCACGTGTCCATGTGTGAGCCCTGAGAAGTCTGACCTTCAGATAGAGTAGATAGAGCTACTGGGAAAGCTCTTGGATAGCAGGGAGGGCGCAGATATGTTCATCTCCTCTTATTTCACGAGGGCTGTGTTTTTCTAAATTCCTTGTATGGAACTGTGAATGTAGGCTTGGATCCACAAGAGGTGTCGTGTCTGACTGCTGTGAATCTGGACAGGACTAGTTCTTATCCACAAGGGCAAAATATCAGCAAACTCAGATGAGGGGTGGTAGGTAGCTGTCTGCATTTCAGAATCTTAATCTCTCTCAGAATATGAGTATCTTTGTGGAATTCTCCTGGAATAAGGTACTAAACAGCATGGATAAAGGTGGGGGAAGGGAACCAGGCCTTATGGTATGTTATTTGACATTGATCCTGCATATGTTGCTGTTTTCAGACATTTCCAGACAGCCATAAGGGAATGGGGAGCCCTTTTACTTCAGGATACATCAAACATGTATGTTTTGAAGAAGCAGAAGTAATATTGATGTTTTGTGCTTAAGTGGAATCTTTATTTTCTTAAAACAGAAATGAATGCCAAATGGCACCATCGGCTCGAAATCTGACCAGTATAAACAAGTCAATTAAAACAGGTTCAGTTCCTAGACTCACTTCTTAGGCTTCTCAGTAACTTTTTGGTGTTCTGGTTGCCAGCTCCTCTCATCTTTAGGTAGTTTTCTTTTCCTTATTTTGTGAAGAGCACCTGGAAAAAGGAGTTATATGGCCAGAAATCATTACGTGGAACAGGAACCAGTCCATTAAATGCAGAAAGCAGACACACACTTACAGAAGAACAAGTTAATCACTTCCTGCTCTTATGAGCAAAATCTTGTTTGCAGCCATGCGTACAAGAAAAAGGAACAAGCTTCAGGAAGGAAAAGTCGATCCAGTGTCTAAGTCTCAGCCATGGCACTTGGAAGTTTGGGTTCAGATGCCTCAATCCTCGGACACATTTTCTGTACTAGTTTTGGCAAGGTCTTCTGTCTGTGCTGCACAGATATGATAGCACCCAGTGTCACAGCACCCAGTGTCACAGCACCTGTCTTCAGGGAAATCAGCGGCCTGGAGGTAGATACATAGATTTGTTATGAAACGGAATGAGCTGTTATGAGCTGTTATGAGCTCGGAAGCTGGCCAGAGAGAGACCATTGCAAGATTCCTCCCTCCAGACACCGACTCTTCAACCAAGTGCTATTTATTTCTCCTCTGCACTTAGGCCTTGCAGCCCTGAAGTCTCTCCTGAAGCTCCGTGTCTGACTTTTCTCTCAAGAACCAACAAGGAGGCAACAGCACTTTTATCTGATACTTTACTGGGTAGCACGTTCATCCAAGACACTTTCCTTAATTCCTGTGTCTCTTTTCTGGCAGGATTAGATCCTACACTTCAAGCCATCAGCTAATCTTGGGCAGGATGAGGGGAGAAGAGAGTCTTCATGCTTTGTCTTAAAACAATTCTTGTGAAATTCAGGATTAACGGGGACAGAAAAAGGGTAGCACAGTAATTAGCACACCTGTTTCGGAAAGTTTTGTGTGGCATAGACTGTGAAGAGGGTGATAGAAATCAAATGCTGCTGGAACTGCTAGGCACAGCTTCCTCCTGTAGCTGTAGGGTTTAGGGAATGGAAAGCAATGATGGTTTTGTATGGAGCTCCTTTCAGCAGACATATTCCAAAAGCACCTATAGGACCAGACAGTTCTGAGATAGCTGGAGATGTGTGGATGCCTGCTGGGGCATGAGTACTTGATCAACACTGAGTGACCGAGCCTTTTCAAGACAGCATTTTCTACGAATGCACAGAAACAAAATTGTAGAAACTGGGGAAAATGTAGTGCAGTCGATTGATGTGCCAAAAGACTCCTGGGTGTTCTAAGGATTATATCTTTTCTGCGCAGGCTGGGTATAGCCACCCAAGCCCTTCTGTGGGGATGGCCCAGAACCTCCATGTGTTGGAGTTTTCCACCAGTAAAATGTAGATAGTGCCCTTGTGTCCCCCCAAAATTCAGGTATGATCACCCATTATCAGATAAACATCTAGCATAAAAAGGACAAAGAAAAGTTAACAGGGTCCCTTTCAGACTGAAAGCTGGCAGGGAGGTAAAAGGCTAATATTTGAACATTGCAGGTAATTTGTAGGGAGACAAATTTGTTTTTTCCAAATTTGGTTCTGCTTGATTCTGAGAAGACAGTAGGAGCTACTGATTCCCAGGCTTTCTGAGACCGGACCCTAGGAGATACACCCGAGTCCCCTGAAACTGGAAGCATCTGAGATCAGCGCGAGAAAAATTTTGGCAGAGTACCCTATGTCACACAGGAGGCTTGTGCCGAAGCCAGGGCCCAGCATCCTTTCTCCAAGTTCTCATAACAATAAGAACAACCTCCTCAGCAATTGCCTTACAAAAGGTTTGAACATCAGGTTACCCAGAGACATGAGCAGATAGTAGAGCAGTGATGTACAAATGAAAGTCCTACACTTTGACCTCCAACCACATGAAGCCCCATTACAATAAATATCCAACAACACATCCCTTTCCACACCACATGGATGCTGCCTTAGGTATAAAGGTACTAAAATGACTGTTCCATGTAATAAAACATGGTGGGAGAAATTATGAAGTATAAAGTGAGGTTATTGCCTTCACTGCTAATTAAAGTTTACTGTATCTTCTTGCAGCTTTGTTTAATGGGCTCCAACATATCATGGGGTGTTTCTTTAAAGAATTAAAAGAAAGCTCTTTTTAAGGTCACTCACTTGACCTCAGTTCATTGTGTTGTGAATGCAGTATTGTAGTAGCACATATTGTGTGGGGTACAACACCGTGTGCTGCTCCAAGACTCCTGTGGTAACTAAGCACAAAGGGCTGCGTTAACGATGGTGTGTCAGCCGTAGCTTTGAATTTCCTTGCTCAAGTGCTAGTTTTCATTACTGACATATAATATATGGTGTTAACCATTTCAGCACTGAACTGTGCACTAGGGACACACCACCACTTGTGCTTGGAAAAGGCCATTTCTGAAATGCCAGTGATCGGAGGTACAATTATTATTTTATTCCTTAATAGCATCAATTAGTGCGAACATTGTCAGCTAGCACACAATGATCTCAGCACCACAGTGTAAAATAACTACCACAGTGAGCATCGTAGCCTAGATACTTATGCCATTTAGGAAATAAAAAGCTTTCCAGCTTTTTTTTTTTTTTATTATTTGCGCAAGATTTTTATGTTCTGAGGTTTTTACTTTGTTTCTTTGTGCCTTCATTTCCTCCTCAGATAAATTATGCAAAGCAATTTGAATATTACCTGTACTTTATGCAACATCTTTCCTCCTGCAGAAATGTTCTTAGTGGCACTCATGTGGCTCTGTCCTTTGAATGGCTAAATCCTTGCTTATTTTCAGTTTTCCCGTACATCCTTTTCCCAGTCTGCTAGCTGAGTCTAAGTCCGTGTTTACATCATACCTCTCAGGCTGCAGCTGCTGTAGGCCCCCTTTTTTTGGTGGAACTCTGTTCCTTTGGTATCTTGGCTCTTTATCTGGCTCGGCTTGCTTCCTCCTCAATACATGTTCCACTCATGAGGCGGGTGATCCAAAGCCCATTGAAGTAAATGGAAAAATTGCTGTTGATTAAATTATTTCACATCTGCACTCCCTGGCTCTACCAGCTTCTTCCATTGTCCACACATCCTGATTCACAAATGTTTTAAATGACAGCTTTGGGAACATGAAAGCCTTTGGGGCAATGGCCTAACGAGACAGCAGAGGGTAAAATTTGTAAGCATTATAGTGCTATAGCTGTAACACTTCCATCAATCAGTACTGAGCATCTAACTGAAAAGCCTGCCTCAGTCAGGCAAGGAAGGTTTGTATTTCGCACACTCAGACACACGGGCAGCCCCAGTCTCAGAATGTAGTTCATCAGGAGGATTATTTCCTTCCAAATGCAAACCGAGCTTCGACTTTATTTTGCCAGAGGATTTGGTTTGCTTTACTGTTTCCATTTCCATTTGCCTTTCATGTGAATGGAGGGCAGCAACAGCTTCAACTGCCCAAGAACCCGATTAAAGGTGTTACAGGGTAGCAATATGTGATAGGCGCCTGATCTCAGACAATGTCAGACTGAAGGAGTGTGGAGAAGCAATGCTGAAGCAGCTCTGTCACCCTCCTGAGCTCCTGCAGGGATCATCACTGCTGGGGCCCAACCCCAGCACTGGCAAATGTGTCTAAACTGCGGTCGAAAAGGTTGCCTGGCTGCATCCTGATGGCAAGTCCGGGTGAAACCCAGTGGATTTCACCTCCCTGTGATCCCCAAATCTTGACATTCACTGGGGGAAATTCTGGGAACATCGGGAGGGAGGCAGCCAGATCCTGTGCATGGTCTGCTCTCAGGATCAGAGATTTGTGACGACAGGGTGTATACACCCTTCATTTACACCCTGCTCCCAGCTGCTTCTTGAGGGAATTCTTTATAGGATGGAGTGTTAGTTACACATGGATTTCAATGAACTCTCCCAAACAGTTAAAATGGCAGAAAGAGGTATCAGTAGACCTTGTTTTCAGGTGTCAGTAGTGGAAATTCAAATGAGTTTTCAAAAAGAAAGGACTATTTACCACATAAGCATATTTGGACACAGTCAGGATGCAAAGTACAATTCTGGCAACTGTGCACATGTATTTGGTACAGGTCACGTGTTTGTGTGCTCAACAACTCAAATATTGTCCCCAAGATTTTATCATTTCATTTTTTTCTCTTTCTCTCCTTTGCTCCTATGCGTACTCTCTTTCCAGGGTGATGTGTTATTCCAGGTACAAAGACTATGAGGTACATGCACACAGCAAAGCGTAGATGTAGAGGGTGGAAGTACAGCACCATGAGCTCACCTCTCCATAGAAGGAAGTTTACAAACACTGAGAAGCAGTTTAAAAGTATTTACAAATCTTTTGAGGTTTGTCTTGTTCCATTAAGATCCGTATTTAGTTTGGAACAGATGCTGGTTTCCATGCTTGAATCATATAACTTTGTATCAAACCTTTCTGTTCATTACTAAAAGAATAGCAACGTCATTACATTTATAAATACAGTTACCAAGGAAACCAGTTTATCATAATTGACTATTTATCCTTGTTTCATTCTTTATCCCAGTTTCTTTCGGTTCTCTGTCCTGCTGCACCTCATGGTTTCGGTTTTTTTCTCCCAGTTAAAAGACATGGTAAACTGCTATCAAGCTGGCTATCTTGTTGATCCACATCTTAATGGAGATGGATGTATCTTGCTTGCAAATTTTAAACCTAGATTTTCTGCTTTTTCCCTCTCTATTTTTTTGGGGTAGCAGAGGATTGGCCCGTACTATTGAAAAAATTGATTTACAGTATTTCCTAATATGTATGCTGCCACCGAAAACATAATTAAGGAAAGAGGAAGCAATCCTTGGCTAACCTTTGGAATTATCTCCCCTGAAATGTTTAAAATAATAATGGAAAAGAAGATGTCATATCCTGTAGTAGAGTAAGAAAAGGATTTGGCTTTCCTTGCGAGGATCTTGAAACATTTCTTTTCTACAACAGTTGTTGGGGTGATTTTGTAGGGTATATTTACTCGTGATTTCCTACCTGTATGACAGATGTAAACCAGGCCGTCGATCGTTGAGGTCAATGAAATTACTTGCACAAACTGGGTGAAACAGTTCATTGTGTGAGTGGTGATAGGAACAGTCCCTTTCCTTGCATTCTCCTGCATTGCCATTTTAAGATAGGTGAAAGCTTTAGCTTTAACTGAATGTCACATCCATTTTATTATGTCTGTAGGCATCTTTGTTTTTAAAATTCATGACAAGTTACTCACAATACATTTTTACTTCATTACAGCCACCTGTTCTACCTTGGTGGGTGGCTGTAAATCTGGGACTGTCCTTTTGTGTGCATGTACATGAATGATTGTTTCTTTAAACAGTGTATTAGGGGCTTCCAAAATTTATTTCATAGCCTGAACCATCCTGGGAGGACACATACATGTTTTAGGGATCACCTTTCCTTTGCTGCCATCACAAAAGGGTCACCTGAGGTCTCAAAGCAAAAACTTCGTGTCCTTCCTATGGGGCACCTTTTATCTGTGTCCAACAGATATGTGTATATTTTATCCATTCCTAACCACAGTCATTTCCCTTGTATGTATGCTGCCATTAAAAACAGTTTTCTTATAAATCAGTTTCAGATAAATAATTCAGGTTCGTGGGAATCTTGTCATGCCCTTACATTTACTTGTCAATACCTGACCTACCTGAAGCATGTCAGTCACATATACTGTGTTTTAGGAAAATATGCAAGCAGCTCCCTAGTGTCTCTTTGGTGCTTCTGGAGTTGGATTCAGCCAACCAAGTTCAGCTTGAACCCTCAGCTCCCATAGAGCTGCAGGTAGGTTGGGTTAGGAAGCTTCTTCTGCTCCCTGGAGGGAAGCTTACTTCACCCTGTTGTTCAGGGGTGCAATTGGCCTGTGGGGTCGAGTGATGAATGTGAACCCAGTATGATCAACATTTATAGGCTCACAGAAAAATAGAATGGGTTGGGTTGGAAGGGACCTCAAAGCCCATCCAGTTCCAGCCCCTCTGCCATGGGCAGGGACACCTCCCCCCAGCCCAGGCTTCTCAGGGCCCCATCCAACCTGGCCTTGGGCACTTCCAGGGAGGGGGCACCCACAGCTTCTCTAGGCAACCTGTGCCAGTGTCTCACCACCCTTGTAGTGTAGAATTTCTTCCTTTCAGTGTAAAAACCACTAGCCGTTGTCCTATCACTACAAGCCCTTGTAAAAAATCCCTTTCCAGCTTTCTTGTAGGCCTGCTTTGGGTACTGGAAGGCTGCTGTGAGGTCTCCCTGGAGCCTTTGCATCTCCATGATGGGCAGCTCCAACTCTTTCAGCCTGTCTTCCTAGGAGAAGTGCTTCATCCCTCTGATCATCTTCATGTTCCTCCTCTGGACTCTCTTTAACAGGTCAATGTCCTCCTTACGTTGGGGGCTCAAGAGGGGGACGCATTGCTTTCAGTTGCAGTCACATGAGAATGGAGTAGAGTGGGACAATCCCCTCCCTCACCCTGCTGGTCACACCTCTTTTGATACAGCCCAGGACACGGTTGGCCTTCTGGGCTGCAAGCGCACATTGCTGGCTCATGTTGAGCTTCTCATCAATCAGCACACTCAGCTTCTTGTTCTCAGGGATGCTCTTAATCCATTCTCTGCCCAGCCTGTATTTGCCCTGATCTGTGTGCAGGAGCTTGCACTTAGCCTTGTTGAACTTCATGATGTCCACGTGGGATCACCACTCAATCCTGTCCAAGTCCTTCTGCATGGCATCCCTTCCCCTCCAGCGTGTCCAACAGTGTCAAATAGCTTGGTATCGTTGGCAAACTTGCTGAGGATGCACCCACTGTCTGTGTCTCTGACAAAGATGGTGAATGGTGCCAGTTCCAATACTGAGGCCTAATGAATCCTCTCATCACTGGTCTCCTTGGACACTGAGTCATTGACCACCACCCTCTGAGTGCGACCCACAAAGAGATCCATCTGTTGAATCCATGTCTTTCCAATTTAGAGACCAGAATGCCTTGCAGAACAGTGTCAAATGCTTTGCACAAGTCCAGGTAGATGATGCCAGTTGCTCTTCCCTTATCCATCAATGCTGTAACCTCACTGTAGAAGGCCACCAAATTTGTCAGACACTATTTGCCCTCAGTGAAGCCAAGTTGGCTGTCACCAATCACCTCCTTATTTTCCGTGTGCGTAGTTTCCAAGAGGATCTGTTCCGCGATCTTGCCAGGCACAGAGGTCAGATTATCTGGCTTGTATGTCCTGGGTCTTCTTTTTTCCCTTTTTAAAAATGGGGGGTTTATTTCCTCTTTTCCAGTCAGCAGGGACTACCACAACTTCTCAGATAAGGTGGATAGTGGTTTAGCAACTTCATTTGCCATTTCCCTCAGGACCCACAGATGCATCTCATCAGGTCCCATGGATTTGTGCACCTTCAGGTTCCTTAGATGGTCTCAGACCCCATCTTCCTCTACAGTGAGCAGTTCTTCATTTCCCCCTTCCCTGTCTCTGCCTTCTGTGACTTGGTGGTGTGGCTAGAGCACTTCCTGGTGAAAACCGAGGCAAAAAATTCATTGAGTACCTCAGCCTCCTCCATATTCTGGGTGTCCAGGTCTCCTGTTTGCTTCTGGGCCCAACTTTTCCCTAGTCTTGCTTTCATCACAGACTCAGCTACAGAGGCTTTTCTTGTTGATCTTGACGTTCCTGGCCAGACATTCAGTCCCTGACCCTGTGCCCCTGCTCTGGGTCAAGCTTGGAGCAACCTTCTCACCTCCATGTGCCTCAATTTCCTATTTTTGAAATGAAGATAATGATATTTTCTGTCTCCTTATTTCCTCCTGTCAGTTTACTTGCTACTCTTCCTGGTGCCGTTATACCTGAAAAACCTTGTAAACCTGTTTTTTTCAATACTCTAGCTTTTTGAAGTCTGTTAAAGTGCCAAAGGCCTAGAAGATGAGTGCATTTGTTTTATAGAGTGAATTACAAATAAACTAAATACATTATTAGAACCCTGGGCCAACTTTGGGTAAAGGTTTATGGTCTTGCTTTGCTCATAGCCAACGGAAGCTCCTGGGGACAAGGTCTTCTCTTTCTGTACATTTGTTTGTAAGAGCTGCAAAATAATATCATCATGCAGAGGCTGTCCAGTTCCTTGTACAATATTAAAACCCAAAATCGTGGGCCACAGAGAAGCCTTGTGATGATAGAAAGCGGTCTCAAGAGTCGATGCTGCGGGCTAGTCTTTTATTAATCTCCGGCAAAATGAGATCCCGCAGCAGCAAATCACACAGTGCTGACACATTTAGTGCTCGTCTTCCCTAGTTCACATAAGGGGAAGAGCTCTACATCCCCATTTCTGAGAGAATGAGGTGCAGCATGCACTGTGTCTAAGGAAGAGGTTGGGTTTGCCAAGAGCACCAGATGAGACATTGATGAAATCCTGGGACCGCCTGTGTACTTCTGGTGGTGTGGATTGTAAATCACAGTAAGGGATGTTGATGCTTTAATTATGTGTATGTGATGGTCTATGTGTTTGTGCTTGTGGGTTTTTTATAAGTGCGGTAAATGGAGAAGAGAATCTGGCCTGGCTCTGAGGCTGCTGCTACTGGCGAGGCAGGAGAACATTTTGGCAAAGCAGTATATTTATTTTTTTTAAACCTCCCTCCACAGCCCCTCCTGCAGTACTATATTTTTCTCTTTTTTTAGGATTTTTTTTTTGTGTGTTCCTTATCTGAGGTGCTGCTGGGACTGGCTGTGTGCTCCAGCTTACTGAGCTCTTTCCCATTTATCTGGTGCGGTTCCCAACCTATGATTTAACAGTGGTGTGTGCAACAGAAAGAGAAAAACAATGTTTGATCTGCTAAAACGTACCTTAAGAGCAAACACACACACATTGATGAAGGTATCAGCTGGGTTCTGCCTACAGTTATGTCAAACAAAGTATGCTAGGAAGTGCCAACTTTCCTTTTGTGCTGTGACACCGAGCGCTGCCAAAAGATATTAAAAAGCTTGCGTGAACTAGGTGATGGCAGCTGTAACTATCTAAGTTATTGCCTGGCAGCTGTAATGCTTCTTCAGTGCTGCTGGCTGCTTTTTATATTTGGTTCCCCATTTGTTTGCCCTTATTCTAGCAACCGATACCACCAAAGCAGGCAATCAGTGCGTTACAGCACATGGCCACTTGCTACTGCAAAATAGGCAGCTTAGTAGTGGCAATTGAGAGACTCTCATGCAGCAGCTGATATAAGTCATATTTCTTTTGGAAGAGAACCAGCCTATTGGGTTTTTTTTGTTACGTGTCGTTGTGAATCCAAGAAACCTTAGATGAGCCGGTGGCAAAAGGCAAACACACACACGCGCACGTACACACACACACACTCACATGAGCACACACACAAAAATGCAGCTTTCCGTGTTCTTTCCGTGTTGGCTCCAAATGTGCTAGAACAATATAGCCAGCTCCCAGCTCCTGCCAATCCTACATCTGCTCTCTAAAACCTCCAGCAAATAAGAATTACTGTGGGGTTGTTTAACCAACGCTTACAATATACACACTTTTCATTTTTCCGTCACTTCTATCTGTACGCTGGTGGCAAAGGTTTGAGAGATAATGGAGAATGATACCCGCTGGGCACTTGCTTTCTCAGTGCTGCGAGGTGGGCAGTAGCCACCTAGATTTCTCTGCTGGCAAGTTTTGGGGCAATATAAAATTGTTCTTCATTGCCATGGGCTTTCGGAAATTGTCTGCACTGTGGAGGGGGTGGGTTTCGGCTGGTTTTTGGGTAGTTTTTTGTGAGGGGAAGGCTTTTTATTTTATGCCCTTCTTTTGAGCTTCCTCTATTCAGTCATCTCCTAAATAATTTCTGCAGTTCATGAATGTAATATTTCTGGGGGATATGTTTCTTCTTTTCTCCTTTCTCTTCCTCATTTCTAACCCAGCCTTGTTTTAAAAGAACTTAGGATAATATTTTTGGTCAGCCTCAGAATGATCTCCCCACCATGGAAAACAGACTGAAGTAGCAGCAGCTTCTTGCCGAGGATGGGGCAGAAGATCTCAGTCGAGATTTAGGTGGTTTTTTTCCTTTACCGGTTAGGCTCAGCTGTTACAGAGACCTGAGACAATTGCATGTTGTCTCACAGTAATAAGACACCATAATAATTCTTTCCACCAAAGAGTCCCAAAGCATTCATGAGTGTTTAATTACCTATTCCATTTCACAGATGAGGATGCTGAAATGCAGAGCAGTTAAGTGATGTGACAAAGGACACCTAACTATTTGATATGTAACTTGAAAAAGAAACAGCATGTTGTTTATCTATTTCCCATCACAGCGACTGGACTGTGCTTACCATCAATGTGAGTAAAGAAATTTGCATGGCTTTGAAGCTTTGCCTCCAATTTTATTGCTGTGAGTTTGAAAATCCCCAGTTACCTCTGAATCTCCTTGTCTGTGTATTTTTCCGGAAGACAAATGCATTGTTATTGTTGCAGAATGTTGAAGAGATTTACAGAAAGTGCTGTAAACAGTAGTTTGTTGGTGGGACTGGAGACAAATTTTAATTCACCCATAGAAGGTTCACACCTGGCGTTACAGATTATGTCAGTCTTGTGGTGAGTACTCTGGTACTAGGAAAGGCCCATGCTGGCCCTCTAAATCTGCCATCAGTTTCTCTCTTTAAGAAGAGATTTCTGGAAAAACGTCACTCCTTCCTTCTGTTGCAGAAGTCAAACCTCTCTGCAGTAATGCAGCCTGCCAAGCAAGAGGGGGTTTGTTTCGAGGATTCAGATGAGTTACACTAGTTCAAAATTCTCTTGGGTTAGGTGGAAACCTGCACGTGCACAACAATTTCGCGTGCAAAGGCTGGCATTGGCTTGGGGAGAGAAAACACTTGTGGGGTCTGCGAAGAAGCAGACCTGTGTTGGTTAACCTGACACCTGCCCTCTTCCAGAAGGTTTACATTGCTGAAACAATCTAACCTGTACTCTGATTGCCTCGGGACTCGCGTTTTTAATGTCCACTTTCATGGACGGAAAACAATACTCGTGAGTCAAACACACTCATGAGTAACGGCCATGGGATGACTCTGCCTATTGCAGGCGACAGCGAGAGTTGCTCTTTATAACCCACACAGATCGGCAGAGGGGGGAGCACTTACCTGTAGGCTCCCAAACCACTTCTTGTGGGGATGTTCTTTACCTCTTGGTATGCTTGAGTGTCTGCAGAAAGCCGAGATCCTCTCCTCATTATCATTCTCAACTTAGAGGACTGGGGCTCTTGTTATGTATTTGGGTTTGGTCACCTACAGTCAATGGCCTGTTCATCAAATCTTGTCTGGGATGCTTTTAAAGCAATATCCTATCATCTAAATTAATTACTTAGAAGCTAATAAAATAAGGTGCTTGGTAGGGAAAAATTACCTGTTTTGAATTTTTTCCCTCTGTTTTCTTTTTGGCACAACTACTTTCTCTAAGGTCATAGAACAATCTGAATCAACGTTAATTGTTATTTTCCATTAATAAATGCAAAATAGGTTACTTGGAAACTCTTATATCTCCATTTTTTTCTCTTAAATAATACCATCAAATCAAACATATAAATTCTTTCTTCTAAGACTCCCATACCATTTTCAGTCCCAATGCATTAATTCTCTTTTCCGAGAGGTTGACTTGAGCTATTCCTTCCCTCAAGAAATGCACGCGCGTGTGTGTGTGTCTCTGTAATGGAAACACTGACAGACCCTTAACTATAACAGCATGAAAGACGCCACTAAAATAACAGTGGAACAGATGCTGCCACCACTGCCCCTGGTGGGGAAAGAAGATGAAACAGAAGGGCATTAGAGTTGGTAGATGGCAAATTAATCCTATTGTACTAGCAGCTGCAACCACCGAGATGCTAGCATTCACGCTTAGACACTTCCAGTACACCAAGCTCTAGTAGGGATGGTTGGAAAGGATGAGGCAATGAAAGGTCACTGGAGCCATTTTCATCTGAATAATAATAATAAAATATGTTGGTGTATGTTCTCTACTATGACTGGGCTCTTTTTACCGTGACAACCAAACCGGGGATCTTTCTGATATTTTGAGACTCTCAGTGTATCTCAAATGCTAAAGTGAAATCCTAATGTAATTTTTTTTCTTTTTTTTTACTTAAGCTTTCAGTGCTGAAGCTCTGACTTTAGAACATGGTAATGAAAGCTCAGATACATTCCTTATGCTTATATTAACAGGCAAAAAAAAAAAAATCACTGTTATTTTAAGCAGTGGGTAGGGAAGTTACGATTGTCATTCCTAAGACAATCGGGATGATTTTGTGGGGGCGTTGCAGAAACTGAAACTCAGAAAGACCTGTGACCTGAAATGGCTGGATTAGAAAAGGAATCTTGTTTCCAATGAAGGCCAAGTTGACGCAGTAAATCCGAATTTTAGGGGTTCAATTTATCTCTACAGGATTTTTTTTTTTTGTGAAAACTTGTTGAAGAGAGCTGTGCAAACAATAGCTTGTATAAGCCAAAGCTGGCATCCAGCAATTCTTAATGTCTGAATGAAAGTGCTTTTTCTTTTTTTTTTTCCTCCACAGTACACGTTGCCAAGAAAACAAGGAGTAGTTGCTTTAAGCATTTACAAATGGTAATGCACCAACAGCTGGTCCCAATCCAACCGAGCTATTGTAGGGGTATTAAAAAGACAGGCCAGAGTTTGAGATCTACTGCCAACCTCCCTTGCAGAGTTAGGGAACATTTTACTTGGGGAAAAAAAGGTCTTCTCTTCCTGCAGCGATCCACGGCTCTGTCCTCCTGCAGAGCCTGAGCCCTGCCTGGCAGAGGAGGCAAAAATACATCGGTAGGCCAAATGCTTCAATGACATGAAAGTGTAGAATCCATTAGGTCTCCGGCTAGGTTATTTATCTCAGTCTAATATTACAGCCTTCATCTGTGTTTTTCATGTTCTGTTTGTTAAATTAATTGTTGTTTCGTGTGACTGTATTTTTATACATTTTCTTGTTTTCCTAGAAACATCTTACAACTTAGTGAATATAATGCTCGTACGAAAGAAATTAAATTAATTTTGCTGAACCGAAGGATTGTTCTGAGTGAGGCTTAATCTGAAAGACTTTTCTGCTTTCTGCAGAAGGTCCTCACACTCTTTTCCCTAGCCAGAGGGAACTGTTAAATATTTTTTTGGCTTCTAGGTTTGTAGGTGTCTATGATACTAAGTAATACGTCTTTTTGAAGACAATTACAGATGAACCATGTTTACACCAAATGTCCTAGAGAGAGCAATAAAAATTATTATTTTTCATTCTAAAGGCCTCTGCTATTAGCAGTACATTTTATATATGCTGCCTTTTCTAAATAGAAATGCAGTGTTTGGCTTTTCCATGAAAGATAAATGAACCTATTTGTTTATGTGCCACGTTTGAGCTGGACATTTATGTGAAATAAAGAGGGCCAAATTAATTGTAAAACAAAACACACACCCCTACCCACCTCCCCCTCGAAACCCCAGACAAACCATCGCACAGCCAAATATGAAAAATGTACCTTTTTCTTCCTTACTAGAGATATTTGTATTTCTAGGGTGTTCACAGATAGTGGCACAATGCCCACTTGTTTAGGTTTGCGTATGTGCATGTGTATTTTTTATTTATTTATTATTTTTTACAATCATATGGCTTGGTGCTGTTTTCCAGATCTTGTCTGAGAGCTGCTATTTGAAATAAAAATGTTTATATCCATTTCCTCATTAATCATTGTAATACAACCTGCTGCAGCTAAATGACAAAACAGATGCAACGATGAAAATTAAAAGTGATGGATACTTATCTTTGGCTATAAAAGCTGCTAACAATTTAGAGAACTAGAGTGCCTTTTGGAGCTAGAATGTGGCAAATGAGAGGAACAATAATAGGGCTAAAGAGTTTGCTGTTTGTAAACCAGATAACTATGGGGAGGCTGCACCGCTGTCTATAGCACGTGTTTTACGTGGTTTGCCTTTTCTATTGCGCAAGATCAAGTGAGGTATTGTTCTAATGTCGGATATGTCCTGTATAGCATTGTTGGAACTGGATGTAACCCAACCCCAACAAAACTGCTGGACACATGACCTTGCTTTTTTATGATGTTTTGAACTTGAAAATAGGCCTTTTTCTTTTTCTCTACCAAACACACTAACCTGGCTTGTGAGCTTTTCTCTGTGGAATGGGTTCCTTTTCCCTAATGAGAGCAGGTCTATCCTAATATACAATACGGTTTTGAAACATAAAACTCTAAATCTGACCTCCTTGTGTTTTCTTTGCTAAAATGCCATTTTTTCCAATGCATTTTGTGGGGTTGTTGGTGCTGAAGGAAACCAAAATAATAGGACTAAAATCTTACGGGAGAAATATCCATGACCACTCCCCTGGGAACACCATCCTTGGGTGCAGTAAGTAGTATTCTCTCATCCGTCGCTAGTTCCTGTCCAGCTGCGGAAGGGACTCTGTAGCCTGGTTTGTGTTGTGACGTGGCTGTGATTTGGCTGTACATTTCCAAATCACAGTATCACAGTATCGTAAGGTTGGAATGACCTTTGAGATCATCGAGTCCAACCTATGACCCAACACCTACACCTACACCTACTCCTACTTGTCAACTACACCATGTCACTAAGTGCCTCATCCAAATTCTCTTCGAACACCTTCAGGGATGGTGACTCCACCACCTCCCCAGGCAGCGCATTCCAATGGCCAATCACCCTCTCAGTAAAGAACTTCTTCCTAATATCAATCCTAAACCTCCCCTGGCGAAGCTTGAGACCGCGTCCTCTCATTCTGTCACTGGTTGCCTGCGAGAAGAGTCCAACTCCTGCCTCACTACAACCTCCCTTTAGGCAGTTGTAGAGAGCAGTAAGGTCTCCCCTGAGCCTCCTCTTCTCCAGACTAAACAACCCCAGCTCCCTCAGTCGCTCCTCATAGGGCTTGTGCTCCAGCCCCTTCCCCATCCTCGTCGCCCTCCTCTGGACACACTCCAGCATCTCAACATCCTTCTTAAACTGAGGGGCCCAGAACTGGACACAGTACTCAAGGTGCAGCCTAACCAGTGCCGAGTATAAGGGGATGATGACCTCTCTAGTCCTGCTGGCCACACTATTCCTGATGCAGGCCAAGATACCGTTGGCCTTCTTTGCCACTTGAGCGCACTGCTGGCTCATGTTGAGTTTCCTGTCCACCAGCACTCCCAAGTCCCTTTCCGCCTGACTGCTCTCCAGCCACTCTGCACCCAGTCTATAGCTCTGCATGGGGTTGTTGTGTCCAAAGTGTAGGACCCGGCATTTGGACTTGTTAAACCTCATGCTATTGGAGTTAGCCCATCTCTCCAGCCTGTCAAGGTCCCTCTGTAGGGCCCTCCTACCTTCTAGCAGATACACAACTCTGAAATTGCCAACCGCAGCCTCCAGGTGCTTATGATGATCGTCCAGGTGAAGCTATTGAAAAACGTGTGAGAGTACCTACACTCGCACTTCAGATCCATATTGTCAATATTCCGTGATTGGTCCTTGGGTCCCATTCACCCGTGTTTGAGAGAGTTGGAAAGGAGATCTCTGGTATGTGGCATTTGAGGTAAATGGGGAAGTCCAGTGGAAGAAGGAGCTGGGGTGCAGGTACAGAGGTTGTTAGGGGTGCTGGCTGAATGGGAGGTAATGTGGAACTTGACGACACAGCTTCCTCTCATAGAAGAAACCTTTGGTTTCCCTTCTCACAGCACACCTTGGACTTTTCTGTCCATAAGAGTAAAGGTGGTGTCAGTAGTCATTACAGACCCTGCGGCATTTTTGACAGATATTAGGCGTGTTTCAGACCAGGTCAAAGTAAGTTCATTGCAGTTTAGGCTGAATGGATGCTCCTCACATTTTGTACCAAAGAACTTTCTCTACGTGCCGTCGCAAACAACTGTGAGGTCTGTACGTGGTCCACCCCAGAAGCAACGGCGCATCAGTGGAAGGGAAATTGATTTTTTTTAATGCTTAAGGCAGCATGGCAACACAAGTTCCCCCACTCATTGCCCATGCTCTGCTTTAGAAGGAATTTCTCCTTTTATCCACATAACCTCCAGTTTATGCTGAAAATGAGGACGGTCCTGAGACTGAAGAAAGATTTTGATTTCTCCATTGTCATTCATCAGGATTTATTTGTTTGTTGCCTTTAATGATTTCCATGTTTGGGAATAGAACAAGTATTGCCCTGCAATGCAGACGAGTGAAATACAGGAAGGGCAAAGTAGCTTAGGGGACTTTTAACAGGCTTGGAAGTCTTTTTCTTCAGATCATTGGAATCCACCCTGAGGAATTTAAGGTGGTGTGTGTTTACCTGTCAGCAAGGGAGAAGTGACACTAGATATTGAGCAAGGAAGTAAGAGGGTGATGTGTGTGGGAAATGAGTAATAGGGGAAAGCAAGAGGTGACAGAAGATGTGACATAAAGCAAGACAGTCCTCCTTTAGCTTCCCCATCTGTCGCTAGGTACGTTACACTGAATTCCTTTCAGATCAGTTCGTAAGTTGCTCATTTGTCCATGTATCTACTGTGATCTGTTTGAAACACGTTGACGGTCTTACTCTTGACTATGAAACTGGACAGTCCTCCCTGGAGAAGGCAACAGAGCATCCTTCTGGATGTGCAGCAAGTGTACTTGTGAATGATGAGTGAAATGGGCACTCGTGTTAGCTTCAGCTTCTGCACGTGCCCCATGGCAAGCTGCCAATAACAGAGGTCCCGATACCAGGCTGCTTTCTGATTCTCCTTGCATCAAATCAAGCCAGCAGCCCTGTGTCAGCAAGCACCTGTGGTCCTACACAGGTCTTTTTTCTTTAATTTCTTAGTCCAAGCTAAATGCATCTTCTTGACACTCTTGAGTCATCCTCTTTGCAAGACTTTACTGTCCTTTATGCAGTCCCACCATTTCTGATTACCTGCAACCACACTGAACACGATGAACCTAGAAAATATAGCAATATTGTTTAACCTGTCTCTGGCTCATACAGCAGAATGTTTAGAATACTGTAACTAAAGCTGGGACTTGCAGTTAAGGCTGATGATACTAGACTGTTCCAATGTGTAATGCTTTATTTATATTTTAAATCACAGAATCACAGAAATTTTTAAGTTGGAAAACACCTTTAAGATCATCGAGCCCAACCCTTAACCTAACACTATCAAGTCACAACTAAACCAAGTCCCTAAACACCACATCCACACGTCTTTTAATTCCCTCCAGGGATGGTGACTGCACTGCTTCCCTGGGCAGCCTGTTGCAGTGCTTGACAACCCTTTTGGTGAAGGACTTTTTTCTACTATCCAATCTAAACCTCTCCTGGTGCAACTTGAAATGATTTCATCTGGTCCTATCGCTTAAGGCAGACTTTAAGAAATGTTAGCAAAGTATAAGCCTCTTCCCTTTTTGTCTGTGTTCAGTTTAACCTTTCAACTATTTTGGAGTTTGTGTTTAATCATTGTAACTCCCTCAGTGTAAACAAAGAAATTCAGAGTGAAATGTGTATGTAATTCCAGAGCTGTGCTTTCTCAGATTCAGCAGCAAGTTGGCACCCCGGGATTCACCCTCCAAACTTTCAGAAACCAGGACTTAAGAAACTTTCTGAACTGTTGGCTGCTTTGTATTTAATAGTCTCTGATAGAATTTTTTATCCATTAATTTGTCTCAGCCCTTTTTGAACCCGTTTATGTTTCTGGATTTCACAACATCCCGTGACAGCAAATATCACAATATAATTGTGCAGCAAGAAGAAGAATTTCCTTTTGTTTATTTTAATTTTTCTGCCTAATAATTTCATTGAGTGTCTCCAACTCTATGTATTAACACAGTCATTCCATGTTCACCTGCTTAATGCCATTCATACTTTTGTAAACTATCATATCCCACTTTCACTGGCTTTTTTTCCAGTCTGATGGATTACAGTCCTGTTCCTCACTGAAAAAAACCCTTTTCTGTGCCTATGGCCAGCTTTTCCAGTCCTTTTTAAAACATTTTTAGGTATTCTGTGCTCTGAGATAGAGACTAGGAGTATTCAAGATGCAGGTCCATTGTGGATTTATCCTGCAAGATGGTAATTTTTTTAAAATGTATTGTGTTTTTCTCTTATCTTCTTTCCTAGCAGTTCCTAAAAGCCCCTCTGGGCATTTCTGACAGCAGCTGAACACTGAGGAGACCTTTTCTAATTATTCAGCGTGACTCCAAGATTTCTCTCCTGAGCAGTGCTGATCATTGTGTCCCTATACCTAGTGTTATTTTTCCCCACGTGCATTAGTTGGCATTCACCATCACTGCGTTTCACCTTAGTTCACAACACCTGTCTACGTCTCTTCACAATCAGCTTCAGTTTTGGCTGTTCTGAGCAATGCTGTGTCATCAGGAAACTTTGTCACCTCACTTGTACTGCTTTCCTAGGTTGTTTATGAATATAGTGAACAAGGTATTTGAAACCTTTTTGGGAAAACTAATTGCGCAGTTTGTTTCCTGCTTCTAATTTCTTCTTATTCTGCGAAGGCTTAGCTTCATTGCAAGAAGAGATGTTTGCACAGTATTGACCTGATAGCATCCTAGGCCATATGCTCACTGAATGATTTAATACATTTGTGAAGCAAGACTTCTTTTTGCAGAAACTGTGGAATCCAGCGTATCATATTTATAGAAGTCTCTTAATTTTATTCTTTATTTGGTTTCTAGCAATTTATCCACTGCGGAGGTCACATTTACTGATCCATTATTCTCTCAGTCTTCTATGGAGCCCTTAGGGAAACCTCCAATACTTTCACATTTTCCACCTTTTCTTTCTCAAGGTAAAGAGACGGAGTTGAGAACTTGGTTGCAGGTCTCCATCAATAACTCAGTAATGTCTTTATTTTAGAGCTCGTGGAGAGACACTTTCCAATCCTAGTGACTGGTTACTCTTAATTTATTGATTTTTTTCTAAAGCTTCTTCAGCTCACCTTTAATTTTCAGTTTAATCCTTTTTCACTTTCTTTAATCATTTTGCAAGAGGTAGCAGCTACGCGATGTCCTCTGGAAGGCCTAGAAAACAAGAGGTATTATGCCCAATAAGTTGGAAATGTTTCTGACTCTTTCTGGACATCTAGGTTTTACTGTAAATACTTCATTATGCTCAGCAACATCTCCTGTTAGCCTTTTCATATTTCGGGGAGGATTTCATAACCTCACCTTCTACTTGTGCCTTTCGGAAGCAATTACGTATATCACAAAGGGCTATTTTGTCTGTTATCTAAACACTTCATCTCCTGCTAGAACATAATCTCCTGCTTTTTGCCTATGCTTTTCGTCACGTTGAATATTGCTTTTTATTTTAATGCAAACACTGCTGGAGAAACCAGTCTTTTGTTTTCAGCAAACATTTCTCCAATAAGAGATGAGTATAGCTTGTTTTGGACTTTAATTCTGTTTCTTGTCTAGGCTGTCTTTACAGAATTATTAACTACTTTTCTATGGGCTGGAATACAGCTCATTTAAATAAGCAAGAGCTCTACACCATTACGTGTTTTATATTTCTTTACATTACTTTGATGCAAGATGGATCCCTCTCCAAATGTGCAAGAGGTATTTTTACACCCCACTGGTATTTCACACTTGGACTGTATTGTCGAAAATTTAACATTACATGGTGGAAAGTAAATTTTTGAAAGAAATTTTCCATTAGTTTCAAATTGGCTTCTACAATTGTTTTCACTCCTAAGCAAATGCTACTAGGATTTAAATCAGTTGTATACAATTTCCAGCGTTCTCGTCTTGAAGTTCATTCAGGAATTTTAATGAAAATGCACCTGACTGCTCCTCTCATGTATGGACAGTGACTAACCATTCCGAACTTCGAAGACATCTTTTGGCAATGCAGCTGATTTAAGTAAATCATGATGCCTCTGATGCTGATGGTAGACTGATGACCCATATTTTTTACGTAGTTCAAATATCTGCTTATAAGCTTACATCAAGTAAAGTAACTTTGTGACATATCCTTAAAAACAAGCAATGAATCCTGCCAAATAATTTTTCGTTATTATGAATTTCTATAGATTCCCTTTGCTTTTTACTTATTTGGATCACCAGTTCAGACATGCTGCACTGACATCAGGGAAAGTTTACATATTTTGGGCCAGTCTTCGACAAGATAAAAATTGATAGTGGTTAACAAGCTTTCTTTATTATTATTTATTATTATTATTAATAAAAATAATTCTATTCTGCAAATTGTCAATCTCAAATTAAGCTTGCACAGCCTGTGATATCACAGCCATGCATTAACTCTTTGTAATACCCAAATAAGAGTGTATTGTCCAATATTGAGCCTCATTTAGTTTTTCTGTTCAGAAAGAAAACTCTGTGTAAAAAAATGTGATATTTCTGTTTCTTAGATTTTTTTCACTAAACATTTCTTAGGTTTCTCAGTGCCAAAAAATGTTTTGAATATTGACGTTTTCCATGAAAGTTTGTTTGCAGGCCAAAATGACAGAAAGGAAATGCTTCCAGGTTTGGTCCAGTGATAAGTTTAAGAACATAAATCTCAAGCTGGTAGAAGAAGGACTTCCCAGTTCTGGAACATCTTCTGGGCCCTTTTGCCTGAAATTGCTCTTTCTGATCTTTACATAATGAACTCCTGACAAGTGCTCAAGAATCAAATTTGCACTTTGGCCTAGGAGTTTCTCTGCCAGTAACTCTGAGACTTATTTAAGAGAGACAGAGGGACGAGGAGGCACTGAAATTAGGCGATTCACAAGGGAACATTATGGTGATAATGTCAATGTGCATGGGTTCCTTGCTCTCATCCTGTAATCGGATCCTTAGGCAAGTTGTCTTCTGTCCTGTAGTTGTGCTATCCTGGCTACAGTGAGACCAAACCATGAGTCTGAATCTCAGCATCACCAGAAGCTGGGAAGTACCACATGGGTTCTCTCTTAAATACCTTCTCTATGAAGCAGAATGCATTCAGATCCCCGAGGACTAGCTTGAGGTTTTATTTTCTCTACTGTTTTTTCATTATACTATTATTTTCTGATCAATGTCTGAACTGTTTGGTGATTGCGAGTCTGGGGAGGGGCTGGAAGAAGTGAGTATTGGGTTGGTACCGGTGACATTAGCAATTGCACTGAGAAAAATTCTGTTGATAACTCTTTAACTGGGCAACCTTGGAGGAAAAATGGATGAAATCACTTTGGCTAAAATGGATGTCTGCAGCTTCATTAAATCTCTCACAAAGAAGCAAACCCTTGCCTGATAGTTTTAACAAAGGCAGAATCAGCCAGAGTGCCAAGAGGAAGCTCAGTTCAGACAAACACTTCAATGGTGTCTTGGTGCAGAAACCCTGCTTTCCTCCTGCCGCAAGAATCAAGAGCAATGTTAAGTCTGGGAGGTAGAATTCTTTTTTAATATTTTTTTTCCCTATAACAGGCAGCTTAAACTCAGACATGAGGCGAATGCTGGATTTAAAAATGCAGCTTTCAGTGAGCAATGAATCTGGCATCCGCACACTGCATTGTGCTGCCAGTCCTTTTTTATATACCAACTCGTGTGCTTCCTACTGCCTTATGAGCTGGGGCTGTCTGTGCCATGATGTCGCTATTATGACAATGATATCGCCAGTTGCCTACACCATCCCATCCCTTTAGATCTGGAGTTCTAAGAAACAGCAGATTGGGAAAAAAATCACGTAAATGTCAACTCTCTGGACTTAAAATTAGTCCTTTCTTCTGAAGTCCTCATTGCACTTTATAGACCCAGGCCAATATTCTGGGGAATTATGGAATTAGATGTTCTCATCTCACATATATGAGGCATGACACAGTTGAGCCTGGGAGAATACCTGAAACACGTTACCCCCAAGAACAGACTCCCCTCTCCTTCTTCTCATACTGTGTGCTAGCCAAATAGCTGTTCTTTTCCAGCTTTGAGCTGCGGTCTGATGCATCCAAAGCCTGAGTGCAAGTCCAGTAAAATAACTCCCAGATGCAACGTCGCAGGACAGCTTTTCAGGGGAAAGCAGCTGCCTTTGATAGCTGTGAGACTTGGGAGCTCAGGTTGGGAGCTCAGGACCTGTGAAAATCTGAACGTCTGCTAATATATAACATCCTGTCCTGAAATACAGATTGCACTGGCTTGTGATCCCCAACTCGGCTGTGGAACAATTCTCGTCTGTCTGTTCTAACAGTGATGAATTCTCTAACAGGGAGAAAGAAAAATACTTCTACTGCATATCCTTTGCTGTTGTGTTTCTGAACCTGTACAGCTCATTCTACTCTGCTTTTCCTCATGGGCTCATCTATTCCATGCAGGCATCTCTTCCTCCTGTTGTTTGCAGACTTTGTTCTTCCCTAATGTGCTGGTGATACACAGTTATATTCTGACTTACCCATCAGGCTTTGGTTTTCCATTTTCTTCTTCTCTACTAGTTCCTCTTCCCCCATCTTTCTCTCTGCATACTTTCCTTATCTCCTCCTTCCTTTGCTTTCATATTTTTTCACCTCTTCTGTGTGCTATGCACCTCTTCAGTCCTCCCTGCCTTCATCCTGGGTACTCCTCTTTTAGCCAGTGCCTTCAATCTGTCTCCTGAGGAGGGCTGAGATGTGGTGATGGGCCATGCTTCACACAACCTCCCAGTTCCTCAGATGCCTGTCAGGGTCTCTACAAGTGCCCCTGGGAAAGCTGAAGAAGTAACTGGAGCAGGGGGAGATGTCTATGAGGAGATAGTCAGAGATCAACTAACTAAAGTCTGCAGTCATGAAACAGTGCTACAAGCACTCTAAATTGGGAGAACACCCGCTGAACCCTAGCTAAACTGTTTTGTATTCGCATACTTTCAATGTGCATCAGCTGAAAGAGGGTTATGCAAAGTCTTTTGCAAAATGCTCTGAATAAATGAGCTTGTATAATTAGCAAATAAACCTTTCCACCAGCTTTCCCGTAACCCACTTCATTTCCCTCCAGTGGTTTCTCAGTTAGCTGCAAAAGTAGTCACTTCACTTGAACAAGCCCCCGATAAGCTCTTTTCTCTGACTCATAGTGCTTATTCACATGTGTTGTTTGCACTTTTTCCTCTGTCTTTTCTCTGGTTCCCGGTCATTCTCTTTTCCCAGTACAGGCTATTGGATCAGGCGCTATTTGCAGGGCTGGATGAAGACACCTGAGTTAGCTTATTGGCTCAGGTAGTGAAAACAATTTTTACAGATCAGAAAGTTGCCTTTAATGGGCTGAGAAATTCAAGAAATTTTTTTTTCTTCAGAGGGAGCGTTAACCTGGGAAAACTTTTTCTTGCACCAATGTTTGATCATTGGGAGTTATTTCAGGTTTTTCTCTGAGCAGAACTGCTGTGCCCCAGCCTTGTCTCCAAATCCATCTCTGCAGCTTCTTTCAGGCTTTCCTGATGATTGGCTTCATCTTTCTCTTCCTTCATAACTCTTCTGAGACTTCACTTCAAAGATCCTCGTAAGTGACAGCTTCAGTGACAGGTAAAGCTATACTAATGCAAGTAACGTATAACATACCCCTGCCCCTCAAAAAACCCAAACCAAACATTTTTTATATCCTGGAAACAGGCCCATAGTCAGACTATTTGTCCATTTTCTTCCTGTATTTCTACATTGTCTGTTCTTATCTCACCCGATTCACATCGTGGCTGAATCCATACTTATTTCTGTCTATTTATTTGTATTATTAATGTGCATAAGAGTCCTGACAATACAGCTTGTACATGTGATTTGGAGAAGATACACATGTGAATATTTCCTTCCAACTGAATTACATCCAGAGAAAGAGACTGGAAGGCAGAGATCTTCTGCTCCCCTAGCTAGTGTGTATATGCAAAGCAGACTGAAGGAGCATCTATATTATTGCTTGCTGAAAGCAGCAGAGACTGTCATACATAATACAGAGACATCATTACTAATATAAAACACTGCTGGGGAGAAGGGACACGTGGGCGGGCCAAGATGGCAGATGGCTTTTAGTGGCATGCTGCTTTCAGTTCTTCTACCTTTGTAATTTGTGCAATTTAAAGCCTTTGGTTACTGTTTTTAGTCTGCTGTCCATTGGCCCTGGTGGGAGCTTTTGTTGTTGTGCAAGAATGCAGTGTATTTTTAGTGAGGGCTACAGCCAATAGTATGTGCTGTGTTCTCTTGGTGACTGGTGTTACAAAGGCAGGGTAGTCAAGAATAGCTTTTATGATCAGCTGGTTTGCTGAAGAATTGATGAAAATAGCAGTTGTCTTGGCCATATAACCTCTGCTCTGCTGTGCTGCAGGATTTTGTGGTTGCTCTGTAAGGCACAAGTACTGAGATAGAAAGCTCTTTGGCAGCTAAGGAGTGAGGATGGAAATAAAATATACCTCAAAGAGAGGCAGTTTGTAGTGGGGATAGGGATGTATGAGAGCATCTTCCCTGATTCGCGTAGCGATGGAAAAATTCTTTGTGGTAGTGATGGAAGTGAAGGAGCCAAGTGGCCCTTCCTGTGCTTTAGGAATGGTGTTGAGGAAATTTGAGGTTACTTCTGGTCTTGTTGGTACAAAGTCACTCAGATGCCTTTAGCCTCAGCCTCACATCTGTAAAATGAAAACAACGCTTTTGAAAAGGCATCGGGTTATTCTCCATCCCTTCATTGTCTGGGAACTCTGACGCTCTCTGGGGCCCATTGGTGCTGGAGGAGCCCAAGGAGCTGGAATAGATTGTGCCAATGATACCTTCACTGGGCAAGACCACGACGGGCCTGTGTGTGGCCACAGAAAGTTTCTCTTCCTTTTTACATAAATTGCACAGGGGCAGTCACCGCCATAAATTCTGTCCTTCAGACCAGTGCCTGGGTACAGATGCAGCAAAGGAGCCAACTCTACCCCCAAACTCCTTTTTGGTTCATGATTCGTTGCCTAACCCCAAACTCCTTTTTGGCTCTGCTTCAGAGCAGTGAGATTTATCATCCACTACATCTTATGCGAAGAGGGCTGCTCACCTTTAGCTGCTACAGTAAGTTTTTAGACGGCTGAACCACCTTGTTGTGTCTTGGCCCGAAAGTGGAAGCACGGAAGTGCTTTGCAGGATCCTGTTACAGATGGGAGAAGCAGGAAAGAGTGGAAATTCAGTGAGGCATCCTTTCTCCTGTAGATAGATGCCTGCTTTAATTGCTGTACTGAAGGAATGGAAAGAAGAAACCCAGCTTGTGGAGGCTTTCGTGGATGCTTCTGATCTAGAAAGAAGCACAAGATTCAAAGCCTGAAATTCAGACGTCTTTCTGTCTTTTCTCCTTTTTTACAACCCTTCTGCATTTTCTGATGCTTCCATTTCTGATTATATTTTTTATTTTTGTAAGGCCCTCTCTAAGTAGAGCAGGTAAAAACAACTTGGTTAAGCACAAGCTTTATCGTATTGCAACATGGTTTTTAACTTTATGCAGTATGCATTTTCATCTGCATATGTACAAATTTATATCCTCGTGTTATCCTGTGTGGGACTCCTTATACAGAAAAGCAAAATGCACAAGCAATCTTGCTAAGAAGTTTTGTTGCATTTCTATAGTAAGAAGAAATTTGGTTCAGACTCGCAGCACAAAGATGTGTTTTTGGAATAACTTTGCATATGTGTGTTGATTCTTTTGAGCTCAGAAGCGTAGTCAGCACAGAGGCTAAGTACCAGATGAATTCCTGAAATTAGTTGAGGAATTACCTAGGCATGCTTTTGGATTATTTTTTAGCTTTCTTCTACCTATATTTTTATTAATTTCCCTATACAATGAACATACATCGTGGGTTTTTTTTTTAATCAGAATTTGAGTGAATAGGAACCATGAATGTAATAGCCTATTTTCAACTCTACTTTCATGAGTGGTTTTCATTCACAATGCATACAGTAGCTATAAAAAGACATATTATATTTTCAAGGTCTGTCACATTATTTACAATGTGAGAACATAAAACCTCTCTGATGTTTCCTGATAAACAGTCAGACCCAGTAGCACAGCTGAACAACAGGTTAGGTACATCAGGTGCATAACCAGCTTCAGGTGGAGTAAAGAAGCCAAGGGTATAGGAACATGCTCTTTCTAGAGGACAAGAGTGTACTCTGATATCTGCAATTTCAAATGCTGGAGTATATAGGTTAACACAAACATTTCTGGTATTTTGTGGCTTAGCAGTGCTACCTTCCAGGCAGTCAGTCATCTAAGCAAAATTTCCACATGGGTGGCTGCTGAAAAACACAATGCCCGTTACCCTAGGGTGAATCCTAGTTTCATTAAAGTCAATGACAAAACTCCCTTTGACTTCACTGGGGTCAGGAGTGGTGATGGCTGATTTCCATTCCAGCTTAGGATTGGAGATGTCTTGCAGAAAAACAACTCAGACTTCTGCTCAAGGGATGGAAGATCCATGGATTTACAGTTCTTTCACCTTTATGGCCGCGTATCTTTTATCTTTAAGGCCAAAGAGGGTTTATCATTCTCTGAATCCAGATATGCCAATAGAAGAAATTACAGCCCTCCTTCTCAGAGATAACTGCTTACTGTCTCTTAAAATTGTATAAGGGAAAGATAGCCAGGTTAATTTATACAACTGGAAGCTGTGGTTTCAGCTGGCATATTTGACCTGGAGAGAATTGGAGAGTGCTCACACCTGCTGCGTAGCCTGCAGATCAAGATAAAGTAAGAAGCAAGAGGTGCAGAGTTGGCTGTGAGTGTTAAGCTCTTGCTCAGGAAAGGGATGTGTGCCCTTGGGGTAGTCCATTAGAAAAGTGCCACTGCCTCATGGCTCCTTTGTGTGCTTGATATGGCTGAAGGGCACCACCTGTCAGAGCTGTGCACACATGGAGGTACAATGGTCTGGTAACTCTCTGGAAGAACCTTACGAGGAATTTATGGGGTTTGACATATGGCCTGAACCAACTCTTTTCCCTAAGGGTAGGTGACACCTCGATTCTCAAGTCTTACATTCCTGTTGGGAAAGCTTTTGCTAGCGTTCCTTCTCTGTTGGTCCTGGTGTTCCCACAGAGTTGCTGCCATGAGCTGAGGCTCTCAGGCTGTTGCTGTGAGGGCTGCTGATGCGATGGGTTGTCAGCCAGTGACATGTTCTTGTGCTGTGGGTTCAGTGCACCTTCAGAGGGGACCTCACAACAGCTGTGTTGACACATCAGGCTCTTTCTACTTTAAAATAGGTTTGTGTTTCTTTACTTCTTGTTTTTGTTAGTGCTCCAAAAGGACATTTCAAATACCAAATACAGTTTTCCACGGTTCCATTTAAAAGCTGCCCTCAAGCCTACTAGGTTCTCACAGAAAAATGTGTGTGGTTACATACATACAATGAAAACAGAAAGAGAACTTACAACAGCTGGGCAACAGCTGGGTTCAGGTGCTGGTAAATGCTCTGGCGTGTGTAACTGAACTGATGGGCTGATAACTGGTATTTGCCATTTTGGCGCCCCTGCCATATTTTGTTTCTCTCCAAAATGGATGCTGCTGGGTTAAATCATGGGAGAATGGTGTAAATCATAAAAAAAAAAACCCCAAGACAAATAGAAAATACAGAAACGTTAGTGGAACAACACAAAAGGACTCCTTCAGCAGGGATTAGAGCTTTAATTTCTTTCACAAGAAAATGACTGACTCATTTGAGCAATACGCACCCTGGATCTCTTACATGTGCAAATGGCTGGTGCTTTGGTTTGCAAGTGACAGAAATAGTTTCAGTATTCAGTATAAGTTGCAGGACTTCGGGCTCAGCTGTATTTTATAAAAAGAGAAGGTTTCCCCTCACTTTTATTCTACAGTTCTGCAACATTAGGATGTCCTCTAATGTTAAGTGCTGCATACCTATGTACAAAGAGAACAGTCCTTGATGACCGACCATAAATAGCATTTGGTACCTCTGATCCGTGTCTTCCTGTCTATAGAAGAAATCTAGTCTTATTTACTGAAAGAATTTTATGAACATTTATGTATCACACACTTTACTTTCAAAATAATTCCACAACTCCATAATTCAGAGACTGTGCCACTTTGGTGCCAGCATTTCTTTTGCATCTTGTTTGTTTGCAAGGTCCTTCTGGCATTTTTTGAATTGTAAGTTGGCAAACAAGATTTTTTTTCCTCTCAACTTCAAAGCAAACACAACAATAAAGACTTAACAGCTGGATCCTTGTGGAAATCCTGCTGACACCTTATTTAGTGTCTGATTTTAAATTATGTTAAGAAATAATAAGAGTGAACTTGTTCAATATACTTTGTGCCATTCAACTTTTGGCTGTGAAGTCCCGTAACCTATTGGAGCAATGGAACTGTGGCCCTTGTGCAATGTAAGGCAGCTGGGATCTTATGATGCTTGTGCACCCAGGGAGGTCTTAGGGCTTAGGCAAAGCAGCGTGCTGAGGCCGGAAGATGGCAGAGAGGGCAGAATAGATGCTACACTTCATTCTGTTGTAGGTTTTACACTGAGTTTCTGGGACAAGCAATTGAAATGGGAAACTCAAAAGGGATATTTTGGACTCTTCTGTGAAGATTTTTAGGTCCAAGTTGAAAAGCTATCCATCAGAGAATGTCCAGGTGTAGTTGTTCCTGCTTGGTTGCAAAAAGCTGGGCCAGCAGATCTGTTGAGGTTCTTTTTGGCTGTAAACTGACCTGATTTTATTATTGTAATGATGAAATTCTGGGCAAGAACAATTTGAAGGGAGATAAGAAATTCTCTTAGCTGGGCGATAACAGAAAAGGGAAATGCTTCTCATTTCTCCTTTTTCAATCAGGTGTTCACTTTTAACATAAGAAGCTGCTGTAACACTGTCATCTTTGCCATTATAATTTCCTTTGTCCTTTATTGGTGTTGGGTCAAATGTGGCCCAAAAGGTTAGTGAAAATCGACGACTTACAGCTGGCTTCACTGGGGACTCAACTTCTCAGCCACAGGAAATCCAAAGGGGTTTTGTATGCAGCTCTGATCAAAGTGCATCATAGGTCTAGACAGCTCATTCCTGAGGTGATCAGCTTTTTGGCTGGTCTATGCTACCATACTAGGTTGCTGCACGTTTTTGGTAGAGAAAGTTTCACTGCTGTCCATTTCCTGCCCAATTCAGGGTTTGATTATCAGGCACAGACCAAGGCAGTTGAATTGTCTTGAAGGCTGTGGATGGAGATGCCACAGCTGAAGTATCTGGATCCTGCCCATTTGTTGGCATAAAGAGTCAGGACCTGACAGAGGAGGTGGACCTCAAGGTTGCAACGCGTTGTTGCTAATGTGGGAGCTGAGCTTTGTCTAGGGAGTGTCCTTAAACTCTAAAGATCCAGCAGGCACACGTCACGCCAGCATCCCATCTCACTTACTGTCTGCTGGGTCTGGGATGAATGCTTCATATGCTTAGTTTTCATTTAAAGTAAGACCAATGGTATCTTGCCCTGCATGAGGAATAGTGTGGCCAGCAGGACTAGGGAGGTCATCATTCCCTTATACTCGGCACTGGTCAGGCCGCGCCTCGAGTGCTGTGTCCAGTTCTGGGCCCCTCAGTTTGAGAAAGATGTGGAGATGCTGGAGTGTGTCCAGAGGAGGGCGACGAGGATGGTGAAGGGGCTGGAGCACAAGCCCTATGAGGAGCGACTGAGGGAGCTGGGGTTGTTTAGCCTGGAGAAGAGGAGGCTCAGGGGAGACCTTATTGCTCTCTACAACTGCCTGAAAGGAGGTTGTAGTCAGGCAGGGGTTGGTCTCTTCTCTCAGGTGACCGGTGACAGAACAAGAGGACACGGTCTCAGACTTTGCCAGGGGAGGTTTAGGCTTGATATTAGGAAGAAGTTCTTTACTGAGAGGGTGATTGGCCATTGGAATGCGCTGCCTGGGGAGGTGGTCGAGTCACCATCCCTGGAGGTGTTTAAAGGGAGATTGGCTGAGGCAATTAGTGCCACAGTTTAGATGATGAGTAGGTGTTGGTGTTGGGTCATAGGTTGGACTCGATGATCTCAAAGGTCTTTTCCAACCTTATGATACTGTGATACTGTGATAGAAGGGAAAAAAGGAACTGGAAGAAGGAAGTGTTTCCACCCTCTGTAAGGACATAAGGTCAGCCTGACCTATTATCTGTTTCTCTCTGAGGTAAATAAAATCACTTATTACCAAATGGCAACGTCCATTCAGGTGATCAATAGGGGGACCTCTACGGCTTGCTCCTTTCATGAATGTAATAATGTCTTCCATTTTCTCTCCTTTGATATTTTTATCAGAATAATTCAGTCTGACAATGTTTTTAAGTTAGTGAGAAAAACCAAGGGATAAACAGTTCAGTCACCTTGGCCTCTTTCTTCTCCTAGTATTAAAAGTAAGGCTAGCTGTTATTATGATATAGTATTTTACTCATTGACTTTCTTTTGAAAGTTCATAATGTGGAAGCTGTTTAAAAAAATCAATTTGCATAAATGCTTTTTAATAACAAAAATGTGTTTACTCTTCCTTGACTTATTAATCATAGCAATTATATATAAAAACTTGTGTGTGTGTGTGTAGATATATATACACACACAGAGAGATATATGTATGCACCAAACTTGTCTCCTGAAGCTGGAAACAGCTCAGCTGAGAAAAATAATGTGCCCACCAAAACAATTGTAATTTTTCAACAAGATCCCAGTGTTTTCTTTGTAAAAAACTAGGATTGGAAAAACATGAGGTTTTCCTGCCAGATTCCATTCATTTTCAGCAGGAACAATCTGCTCCTCTCAGCTGAACGTTTTACAGCAAGAATGGCTGGAACTGAGGAACCAGCTCCTGTTTGGAAATAGTAATTGTTTTTAATGAAAATGCCTGCCTACCATTTGGAGCTAATACTAGAACCACGGTTCCACTAGGACAAAGCATCAGCTGGACAAAAATATACAATGCAAGAGGGCAAGATGTCACATTACCAGGAAAGCAAAGGAGAAGCTCTTTCATTTTTCCTGCTTTTTCTTTTTCTCTCCTTTTCTATTGGTTTCATCTGTGGTTCCCTAAGAGATACCAGATAATAAAAAGGGCAAGGGCCAAAAATCACCTGGTGGTGACTGGAGTCATGCCAAACCATTGTATGTTTGAAAACAAAGCTGATGGTAGAGGAACACTGTGTCAGACCTCCCTGATAGTTAGAGTTTGCTTGGAAAAAAATACAACCAGCTTGGCAGAAATAATCTGATGTACAAGGAGATAGACGTGATTGAGAGAACCTGGGAGTTCAGTCTTGTAAAACCCTGTGCCGTCACTTCAGAAACAAATGTCTTAAGATATAGTAAAGTTTTTAAAGCAGAGATAGAGATTCAATGATTTCTTAAATATGTCTATTTAGAGCCAAGTTTTGTTGCAGGTCTCAAGATGGAGGCAGGTTAGGAAATCAGGGAAGCAGAATATGTCTTAGCTACATTTAAAGACAGAATATTTATGATAAAAATGACTCCCAAACTCAAAAATCCATGGTGGTGCAAAACCATTAATAAAATACTTGGCTTTTACATAACGCACTTGGCTGGTCAATCTCAGCTTTCTACTCTCTAAAGCAATGGATTCTAGTGGGATACCTAATGCACTGCACCTCTTTCCAGTGCTGTGATGGTGTGAGTTGTCACAACCAAATGTGAAAGACATCTCCCAATTAACATCAGAAAATTAAAGCTGGCCCTTTCACCTACCCTTGTGGTTTAGAAGATCTTCAGCATTTATTGGCTTTGCTGTCTCAAGCTTGGTTGAGTACACTGGACTCCCTTTATTTTACTCTGACATCACTTTTCTGCAATTCAATTTATACCAAATTGTTAACAAGCTCAGAATGTGGTCTATTAGCAAAACAAAAGTAGCTTATTTTCTATTATTTATTTAGGTTTTATTTGAAATGGGAGGAGTGTATTAGTTGAAAAGGCATGAAGTACACAGTTACATTGGTGATAGTCTAAGACTATTAGAGAGGACAGAGATTTGTAGGGAGAAACCTTACCTTTATTAGATTATATATTAGATATAACTGTTATATTAGATATAACAGAGAATAAGGGATAAGATTTCAGAAACACAGGACTTGCTGTTTAACCAAATCAGTGAAATGGGCTGTCTAGAATTTAGGATTTGATTCTGTCTGTTAGGGAAAATATCTATATCGAGACCTTAAAAACACCTAATACAATGATGACATTATTTATTTTCACAACACATGCGGGATGGCTTTTGATATCATTGACCATTGGAAACAAAGGCAACCAGAAGTGTGAACTCATTCTCACCCCAATAATTCCACTGTGATAACACAGGTTAATGCTGAAAATAATTCAGGTCACTGTGTGAATCTACTAGACCATAGCAGGGTCTTTACAGGCATTTCAGTTTATCATGGTGTATTTTAAGAAGTCAAAAAAAAATGCCTCTTAATCTGTAGCGGTGTCAGAAAGCCACCCCACTGACAAATTAGAGTTTCATTTACAAATCTTCAGCTTGTCTTCCTGTATGTTCAGCGTGGCTTGGAATAGTAGAGAAGGAAATAAAGGTTGTAGCCAACTTTGCCCAAATTTCATACTGCAAGGTGTGTGGTCTTGTGGAGAAACTGTGTGTGCTCTTGGGATGTTCCAGGGGCCACGGGATAGCTAGCTTGGGTAGTTGTGACCCAGGTTTAGCTGCGTGGGTGGTGTCTGGATGGGCACATGTACTGCAGCATTAGAAATACATTCTAGGTTGACAAGTTAGCTTGGCAGTCAACCGTTGTTTGAACATTGCAATTAAAATCTGTTGTCAAAGTAGTTATTAATAGCGTTTTTAAAGATTACTGCATGATAATAAAGTCTTACTGGTACTCAGAAGGAAATCCTGAAGCTGGTAAAACAAACTGATGTCTCAGCACTGTAGAAAGAATCCAGAAATCCTTTGAAGAATCATCCCTTTTTCTGAGGTCACTAATAACACAGAATTACGCTTCAGGTGCAAGGAAGCATTTGTGACTACGTTTTCATAGGGACTTACAGAACAAACTTCATTACATTGTGGTGCTTACAATTGCTTACAAATCTCTCTTGTTGACTGAGAATCCAGATTTTACGGTTTATGCCCATATCTACAAAAATCTACCCCCAGAATAGAAACTGCTGATGGGCCAGACATACCGTCTAGGCAGGAAGGGCTCAAATGAACAGCACCGTGCCTTGGAGAAAACTGCTCTGTCTTGGATTCAAAAAGAAGACTTTTCAGCCAAGATTGCATCTTCAGCCCTGTGCAAATGTCAGCCAATTATTATTTTGCTGTGAAACCTAGATCCCATGTTCAAATAGGATCTGGCATCAGGGAATATACATTTTGGTTCAGATGCTTGAGGTAGATATGTGAGTTTGAGTATCTGAACACTCCATGGCTGCCAACACGCAGGTCATCTTGTGAGCAAGCGGTAGATGATAACTTTCTTTCTGTTTTGGTGAATGCTGTTCATCTGGAAAGAAGTTGTTCTGCCATTTATACCCAAGTCTGCTACTCAAGAAGGATGACGAACATGAAATATGGCTTTTCCATTGTTTTCCTGTATGTTTCTTTAATAAATCCCAGTTTATTAGTCATTTCCTGTTTTTCTGTAGTAAAAGACAAGAAGAATCTATTAAAAGCCTCTCCATTAATTTCTAAATGGGAATTAGAAAACATGGTAAACTGTGCAATTGCTTCTTTGAGTTGGAGGAATTAAATCTGACACTATTTTCTGGTTTGTGGGACTTGCTGGAAATGGGTATTTCTCTACTGAGTGCTTAGAGACCTGACATAGCTGTGCATGTTCAGATCCATTAATAATAATAGCTTTGAGTACGGAGCAGTTTTATTATGTTAAATGGAGTAATCTTATGTTTCGAAAGCTTGTAGTAGATTTTGAGGGAAATAATGGTGCAAAATGACAAGGTTTTATGCATAATTTTCCTGCATGGTTTTTGAGTTTTATTTGCTTCTGACATTCTTACACTGGTTTTGAGCATTAACAGCTGCATTGGTTGGGTCGGCTTTGATTCTTCTCTTCCGTGAACTCTCTGCAAGATCCGAGCAGCAGGGCTTTAATTAGGGTGGCACAAGAAGCCACTCTAGGCCCCAGCTATTTCTTTGGAACAGAGCAGAGTATGGCAGCATTTTGTGCCCCTCTCTGCACTGACCTAAGAAGTGGAAGAGGATTGAAAATGTGGCTCAGGATCTTTCAGTCAGATTCAGCTAGGGTTGTCATACCTGGACATATCTCACCATGGATACAAGCCCAACAAGCGTCTTGGCAGTGATGTATCCTTCTAAAGCTGAACATGCTGAAGTAAAAGAGGGAGCTGCTTATTGAACAATAATGTTTGACATTGCGTTATAGGATATAGTACAGTAGCCAAGCCTTCTCTCACTGGACCTGGGGCTGCTTCCCTCACGATGGGAAGTTTTGACTACATCCTGACACTAACCTGGGGCCGGACCTTGGGACATCACCTCTTCTTCAGTGCCCTGGGTTTCATGCAGAGAGAAGTGCGTGTAGCTTGTGTGGGTGTACACCACTAACCTTTCCTCCCAGCTCACTGGAACCAGTGTCTACCTGTGCTTCAGCAGATCTGTGCCACTGTGTCCCTAGAGAGAGGCGATGTCTGCGCTGCATCTGAATACAGCTCTCTGGCACAGTTAAACTTTGTGGGCTGTGTGTCCAAAGGGTTTTCAAAAGAAGTTTGGCTTACACAAAACACTATTTCCCCAGTTCTTTCCTTTCTTCTCTGCTCTTTCCCTTCCCTCCATAGCTCAGCCTGTGTTCTCTGTGTTGTCTTGCACACTGTGTTCTCCAGACGTTACGCCAACACGTTTATTTCTATCTTGGGCAATGACAGGGTGTGTTTTGGTGATTCGTGTTCGACAGTAACAACTGGGACTAACACTATGCTTAGAGTTTATGCAGCCAGTTCCCCACCTCCTCTCTGTGGCAGGGTCCTGAAGCGCGCTGTTCTCTTGGGTATTCTGAGGTCAAGGAAATTCCACTTATTTTCTCTTTCTCTGACAGGAAAATTTATTCTGTCTCTGGTGACTTACAACCCCTTGTTCAGATCAAGCTGTGGTTTTATTTAACCAGAGTATTAGTGGCCAAGAGGGCCAATGGTGTCTTGGCCTGCATAAGGAGTAGTGTGGCCAGCAGGACTAGGGAGGTCATCATCCCCTTATACTCGGCACTGGTCAGGCTGCACCTCAAGTGCTGTGTCCAGTTCTGGGCCCTCAGTTTGAGAAAGATGTTGAGATGCTGGAGTGCGTCCAGAGGAGAGCGACAAGGATGGTGAAGGGGCTGGAGCACAAGCCCTGTGAGGAGCGACTGAGGGAGCTGGGGTTGTTTAGCCTGAAGAAGAGGAGGCTCAGGGGAGACCTTATTGCTCTCTACAACTGCCTAAAGGGAGGTTGTAGTCAGGCAGGGGTTGGTCTCTTCTCTCAGGTGACCGGCGACAGAACAAGAGGACACGGTCTCAAGCTTCGCCAGGGGAGGTTTAGGCTCGACATTAAGAAGAAGATCTTTACTGAGAGGGTGATTGGCCATTGAAATGCGCTGCCCGGGGCAGTGGTGGGGTCACCATCCCTGGAGGTGTTTAAGGAAAGATTGGATGAGGCTCTTAGTGCCATGGTGTAGTTGACAATTAGGAGTAGATGTTGGTGTTGGGTCATAGGTTGGACTCGATGATCTCAAAGGTCTTTTCCAACCTTATGATACTGTGGTAGTGTGATTAGTAAGAGATAAAACAAATTAACACATTGAACTCATGCTTAGCTAATGATGTTATCACCACACCAAAATAATTTCATGCTAGGTCATTTAACTTGAGAAAGATGACATGGACTTTGAGATAATATGGGAGAAAAGTACAAGTGTGGATCAGGGAGCCCAAGAATGGGATTCCAGACCCATGAGCTTTGAAGTCTCAATCTTACCCATACGGGCTGATAGCTGTTAGGTGTTACATATCGGAGAGCACGTATTGGCGCCTCTGCTTTCAGGTTTAGACAACTTTTGTAAAGGAGTGGCTTTTGTATGACCAGAAATCAGGTATCAGTGTCACCAGTGTTGTCAGATATGACTTCTGCTTTGTTGCATAGTTATAATGAACTTTTCTTTTTAGCCTTTTTTTAACGTTCCATGACCACAGAATTTGTGATTTTCCATTATTCTTCTGTTTAACATGGCTGAAAATTGTGTCTTATTTCACTGCTTTTTATTGATACTTTCACATTTTGAGGTACAAGATCAGATCTGATTATTTCACATGATAGTTAGGACTTAGCTGTATTTCAAGCAATTCCTTGAAGGTCTTCTGTGTTACCTGAAGCTGTAATACAAAACTCCAGCCATGTATATGTATATGTGTTTAGGTATTTACTGAAGACCAACATTTATCATACGAAAATACTTTTAAATAATTACCTGTTAGTATTAATGGTTATTTTCCTTTTATTTAATTGGAATTAAAATTTTAATTACAACTTAAATGATACATTTTTCATAGTCTGCTGTTTTATTTATTTATCTTCTCTTTTTTTAAAATGCAGTTTAAAAATGGCAAAAGGAAAAATAGAACCAAACCGTTAAAAATTTAGAGGTAATGGTGGGACATTGGAGTTCACTCATTGGAATGCTCTTCTGGAAGAGCCTATTTCACCTCTCAATTATACAGAATCCTAGTGTGGGCACTTGAAGTTAGATATTTAAGTTAGACAGTGTAAATCCTCCCATACTTTTTACACATTTAAGGTGAATTCATTTATAGATCAAAGTTAGTCGTCATGGCCCTTAATTAACCAAATTTTAAAAAAATTCTATAGAATAATAGGCAAAAGAGAGGATATTGTGCTTTTAGAAATATGGCTGTTAAGTCTCAGACATGGTGGGAAGGATAAAATAGAAAATCCTGGACAACATCGAATATGCTGACATTAAATTATGAGGCCATTTTCTCAGGTTGGAGTTGTTATGGCTGTTTCTACATTTTTACATTAGGCATTGTGAGCCTGATGTCCTTCTCTAGGCTGTTTTCACTACTGAATTCACTGTCTGTGGACTAAATCTGGGTTCATGTTGAGGGTTAGGATCATGAAGTCCATTTTGTTTTCCGAATGGCTCTTTGTGGACAGTACAACTGTTTTGCAGATTTGCCCTTTGTATTGTTATTGAGCCTTCCTACTGACACTGTCTCTGTGCGTTTATTTCAATCACTATTATTGAAGATATGCATCTCAAGCTTACTTAATAAAAAATGTACAGAGACAAGAAACAATTAAGACAATGTAGACAAACCTTCCCATACCTTTAGTATTAAGATAAATCTATATATGTAAACACAATCACAAATTAGTTGGTTGGGAGAACATGGTATATAGTCTGTTTTTCAGCTGAGCAGCTGAATAGGAGAATTGTCCTTCAAATCAGCTGAAACTGCTGAAATACTCAGTGCCATCATCAGAAATGTCCTACAAAAGGGCACACGTACACGAGAACTCTTTGCTGTTCATTGTATGTCCTGCAGCTTTCTTACCCCTGCACTCTGAAGTCAGTCAACCCTTCTTTAAAGTGTTTGGCCCTGGGCTAGTACAAAGACGTGTGGCAGATGAGGGGTTAATGACATGCATGCAGCTGCTAATCTTTAACTTCTGAGGCGATATGGTCTTCAGGGGTAATTTATGAAGGCACACTCTGACATGAGATGTGACATTTACCATCAAACACAGCTAAGGCCACTGCGCATATTCTTAGGGCTATCAAGAGCTCCTGTTGGTGTTCTTCCCTTTCGTCTGCTGTAGAGATTTTCATTAACCAGTTGAAGTCTCTCTACGTCCACGTCGACTTCTGGCAGGCATCTTTACACACACTAGTTTATCTGAGCTTCCCTGACTAACCGGAGTTGGCTGTTGTTACTCAATGACTTCACAAAGAATATCGAGTCGTATTTCCACAAAATGAGGTGGGCTAATGAGAAGGGATTTTGAGAGGAGATGTCCGCAACCAAATACGTAGAATCCAGGCAGCACCAACTGTAAAAAGTTTAAATATATATCTGAAAATTACCTTAGAAAGTTTGTGAAGTAGATTAGAAAGTACAAAGAGATACTGACTGCAAGTGGAAACAGTGAGGCTCAAGGACAGGGTGATGAGAACACGGAAGTCTCATAGATTTATTCGTCCGTCTCTCCAGATCCATTAGTCCATCGCAAGGCAAGCCTACTGTACTGCCGGTAGAATAAAGGTGGCCTGTGGTGTGGCTTCATCCTTATAACTGCTGTAGGCCAGCTTGGCTCCATGGAGCAGTGGATGACACCACACTTGCCTTCAAGGGTTTTCCTCTGCCGGGCCAGCAAAGCGACCTGAGACCAAAACCAGCACAAGGCCACGACTGTGCTGTGGGTTGGTATGGGCAGATACATCTGAGTTAACTTCAGTTGTAGCTGCTTCAATTGAAAGCATTGGGAAGGCAGGGGCCTCATTTGCAGATGCCAGGAGCCTGGTAGTCTCATTTGGCACGTGCTGAAGCCTGGGCACTACTTACAACTATGGCTCTTTCACTAAAAGGAAGGCTGAGCAGTCACAGCCCTGACCGCAATGCGGATACATCTTTCCTCGTCCTACTCTCTGGCCTCTTGGTTCTGCTCTCTGCTACTGTGAGTATAAATCTACGGGCACTCTGACATTCAGTTTGTCGCGCAGATGAAAAATTAAAAAAATAAAAATGAATTAGAATAAAGGGAAGCAAGGCAATTACACTCATCTTCAAAATATTCAATTTAGCTCCATCCAGATCTCTAATTTAAGGTCGGCCCAATAATTCAGCGAACAAAATAGAAGTGGATGCCATTAAAAACTGAATATTTACCAGGCATCAGTGCTCACTGAACGTAGCTGTTCTTTACCTCAGTAATATATTATTTTTTATTTGCCAGGCTTAAAACTGAACAAATCTCCAAATACCATACAAAATATAAATACAGTCTGGATTTGAATGGCACCAGTGCTAGTTTTTGTTGATTTTCACACACAGGCTTACCATTTCTGCTTAATTCTTAAAGGGAATATTCACACCTATGCAAAGAATTTCTGTTTACTTTTCTCGGGACCTGGAGAGTTAGGGATGGATTATGGAACCATAGCTGGTTTAGCCCTCTTGTGAGCCTGAAATTTCTTACACTGTGTGAAGGTTATTCATTGAGGCATGTGAATGAGTGGGTGGTCTCCGTTCAATTTTTAGTCTGCACATTATTTTAGCTGTTGTCTTTGATGATGCTCTCACCAGAAAGGCCAAGGGCTAAGCAGATATTGCAGCAGAGCAGCCTTTTTCTACATTAAGATTTCCTACTGTTACTAAATAGGTCCAAGCACAGCTCCCAGAAGTAAAAGTGATGAATAAGCAAAGCAATGTCATCCAGCCTGGAAAACAGAGAGATTGGAAGACATAACCATGAAAATGTTGGCAGTAATGAATGTCTTATCTACATTAGAGCTCCTGTCAGCAGTAACAGCAATAGGGATTTTTTAGGAAAATCTCAGTGATATGGAAGCATTGAAGTTGGTACCAGTAGCTCAGGACTTAAGAGTGTTTCTGCAGTGCAATTTCAGATGTTATTGCCTTGTTCCTGGAGTACCTACCCTCTGGATAAATTAGATTTTGATTTTCTTTGGTCTCAGTCCATTTATGAGTGCAACATTCATTTATAAACAATATAAAGCTGCTTATTAACTGATGTAGACCGCATCTTCCTACTGACTTGTCAATAAACTCATGTTCTCTGGCTGTGATGTTTGAGGTGTGTCTTTGCCAACGGCATTTACTGCAGCAGGGGCAAGACTCTGGCTTTCACTCAGAGCTCTAAGGGAGAGGGACGCTGAAGGGAAGAAAGCACATACTTTGACATTAGCAGCTTCAATAGTTCTCAAACTGTAAAGAGAAAGCAAAAGAAAACAATAGGTCTTGTATTTCAGAACTTTTTCAGGACTTGTTGCAATGTGAAAGTTGTGTCTTAAACACCATCTGAAAAATGAACACCTGAAAGATGGTGCATAAGATAAATAGGACATAGCAGCCTGGCTACGCTCAGATGATGAGAGCAGATGATGCCAGCGGGTTTGGGGACTTCTATCCTCAGCAGGGCAGCCCGTTACCCCTGCAAATGCAGGTGCTTGTTGCACTCCTCCTGCAGGGCTGTGCTCAGGACTAATCCGCAAGTGCTGTGCTGCAGGAGTCTGTGGTGAAAAGTGGGAGGCTCCCTGTTTCAGATAAATGGTATCACCTGTTGTAAACACAGACATTTGGATTTTAGAGGGATACAGTAATCTGTTTTCTGGCGCAGCTGACAGCAAAGAGTCCCTCAGAAAAAGGGGATGTAAAAAATTCTTTCCCCCTGGGATAAGTTCGTGGCACTCTGTGTGAATGGTGCATATTTATTTTCCTTGAAAATGGGAAACACACTGCTCTTTCCCTGTGTTTCAGGGCTAAGCACAAGTGAGTAGTGGTTTTCGTGGAAGGGAAGGCTGGGTGGAATTATCTTCTCTATGGGCATGCGTGCGTGTATGTGTAACCAAACTAGGGCATTTCTGCTAGTTCCTGCACCATAGGAATCTGTAGAAAGACCTTAGGACTTCTTCTAGCAGTCCTAGATCTGCAGCACTACACACTGGAATAGTTTAAATTGTTTGAAACTAAGAACGTGACTACAGGACCACTGAAGCATAGAAGTTTTATTATAAATTTTCTGGGGCTGATACTTCCTGATGTTTGTGTGTTATTACCATCAGACAACGTATCAGTGTAAATGGGCACCTGAGTGTGCTTTAGGCCATGCTTGCTCACGAGACTCTTGCATTTCTCTCTGTCTCTCACGCTTTCAAAATGCTGAGGCTCTCCTGAGTGCTTGCTATTAATGTGGGTGAAGTTGGCCATATGGCAAGCAGAAACCGGTGCTGGGAGAACTTTCACACGTAGCTATTGCAGTGCTTTCTTTGCTAAATGTGGATTTTCTTCCTTAAGTCCAGACTTCACATCCAGATCTCTAGGGTAATATGTTAAACCGCAAACAAGACTGAAGTGTTTGCAGCAGCCTGTTTTAATCCCTGGAGCAATCCACCTTTCCTTCTCTTTCATGCAGTGGGACTGGATTTTGGGGTTTTTTTGTTTGGTTGGTTTGTTTTGTGGTTTTTTGTTTGTTTTTGTTTTTTTTTTTTAAACCTCTCTGTTGCAGTTTACAGGGGGGAGGGAAGTATTCTGTTAGATTTGCTGTTAAATCTACAGCAGGTTCATCAACAACTTCTTCACTGATATCTTCTCCTAGCATTGTCCCTGAGGAGTTTCTCTGAGTCCTCCTTCCAAAAGTACATTATGCCACTGTTTTAGATTTAATTTTCCATTTCTCAGATCTACAATGTGTTCCTCTAAATCACCTATTTCAGCCAAAGCATCTGTTCAAGTGTGATTGTGTATACATGTTTTTCTTTGTATGACTTAGTTTGTCATATTTATTTCAGTCTCTCTGTGGTATCTATCCATCCATATGTCAAGCTGCAAACCAATATTGATTTCAGAGGCCATATGCTAGCCTGATGTCTACAAGCATTCCTCCTGGTAGTATCGATGGGAGCCTTCCCTGTGGAGACAGAGGGCTTTCCAAGCTTGAGCAGCGCATTTGATACCTCTTGTGTTGGCTGATCAACTTTTCTTCATAACAGAAATTTAGGAAGAACTCAAAGTAAAACTGACTTAGTTAAATAACGTACTCGTTGAGAAGCACAGTTTTCCTTCCAGCAAGATTTTACTGCAAACTTTTGAACAAAACATTGTACTATGAATATGCAGTAGTGGTTAATACAAATAGCATTGATACCTGGCTTTCGGCCTGTCTGTATATGACACTTGATTTAAACCCGCAGAAGTCAACAGAAAGACTGATGTGTGCTTATAGAAGTTGGGCTTGTAGTTACCTAAAACTTGTAGTTAGAGGAGCAGGGTATATGGAAGCTGTGTTTCCTCAGCAAGGTGCTCTGGGACACTGTGCTGCCTCACACTAAAATGAGTCCGATTTCCCCTCCTCAGGCCCACAGGATGTAGGTCTGTCTGCAGGCTTTTGGTGCGTCCTCAGACGCCACTAGCAGGGATGGAACACACAGCACTGTCACCTCTATGGCACTCGGGGACTCTTCGGTGGCACTGACACTCCAACAGTTTTATTTTGTTCTTGTTTTAGAAGAGGCTCAGCCATATGGGCTTCCTTCATTATTTGGCCATGAAGTGCAAATGGGAAATTAGGAACTAACTGTCTTGAAAGTCACAAATTAATTGGACTTTCTTATGTAGCATCCTCCCCCGTTAAACACTATGCGAGTGTGCTGTCTTCTCCTGTGCGTGTCCTTGTGCTAAAAAGGTGAGTGGTACCCTTCCAGGCCTGTCAGGAAGGTCCTTCAGTGACCACTCCTACTATTCCGCCCCCCCCCCCCCCCCCCCCCGCCATGAAAAGCTGTAGTTTTCAGCACTACACTTGCTAATTTTTAATGTGTTTTTATCCAATAAATGTTAAGGAATTAAGAAAATATGTATTTCTCCTGACACAGACCTTTAACGTACTGTCCTTTAGATGCAGGGCTTTGTCAGAAGTTCTGGAATCCAGTTAAAAATACACCACCTGCACAGCAAGTGCTGGATGAAGGATGGCAGGCAATATCATAGAATATCTCAAGCTGGAAGGGACCCATAAGGATCATAAGTTTAATAATCAACTGCATATCCAGACACACAACCCCAGTTAAAAACTGTATGGGAAAGGATAATGCACCCCTTAGTCCAGAACAGGACGATGTTGGGAGAAATATATAGATTCCAGCCTATCTTTCCATCAAGGGAGAATATTTAGTGCTGAATTATTGTACCTACCCCAGCTCATGGTCACACCCAGCCCTTGGTCATAGCTACTGTGGTGGCCAGCACTTTTTTGTGTTTTAACAACTGTAGCTACAAACACTGGAATAAATATATCTTTATTCATGAAAATTTGTTGGGTCTAGATTTGTTGGACTGTTTGGGGAAAATTCCTCTCGGATGGCTGCAAAAAATTAAACTGATGCTTCTTCATAGAACACAAATGGGAATCTGTATGGTGTCAGTCTTCAGCTTTAGCTGGATGCCACAGGCATGTATAACAAAAGACTTCAACCTTAAAAGGTGATCCCCAGAGACACCTAATGCTTTGGTAATGCTGCGTGTGTAAACTGTCTTGTGCAACTTTTTTCAGCTATGAAACTAGTGGCCTTTCTGTAATATCATCCATACTAAGTTCACACTGTGTGGTGTCCTTCAGAAAGTGGTGGCCTCTAACCAAGAGGGCAGGCATGTTTTTACAGCTGTCACTACAGGGAGGTTATTCTCTGTATAAATTAAGTCTGTCAAGAAAATGAAACCTCTTCTGCACAGTGTATGAAAAAACATTGTTTTTTAATTTGTATTAAATTGCTGTTAGAAATAGAAGCTTTGCTTTTATTGCACAGTAAATGGAAAGGAATTTTACATGTAAAATAAAAATTCCTAAGAGAAGAATTCCTAAGATGCTTTCTTCTGGGTTTCTTCATCTGGGCAGTTACAAGCTGCTAACTCTTGTAGTCTTTTATTTATTGTATTTATACTCTTCACATTGCTGTGGGAGCCAAGTATTCTGTACAATATAATAATGCTATACGAGAGCTAGTGAGAAACAAATGCGGTCTGCTTAGTTTATTTTAAAGCATCTCCCAGGTTTACTAGCGGTATCTGTGGAGATGGACTGAAACTGGGATGATGGAAAACCTCTGTAAAAGGTAGTTCAGTTTACCTCTGAGTGAAATATGATGAAAATACTGTTCTGGGTTTGCTTATCCTTGCTTATGTTTTAATTTCTTTATCTAGTTAAAGAAAGAGGGTGCTGGCAGTGAAGGAGCATACGATGGGTCTGAGAGGTGAGGGGCAGGAAGCAGACCTACTGAATAACATGCTCAAGAGCTCTCCTGCACAATGAGATTAGCACAATGTGATCATTTTGGTGCCAAGGTGCTAACACAATAATACAAGCCAGTTTGCCAACTTTTCAAATTGAATGTATTTGATTATTTGCTTTTAATTAGTGAGTTTTGGAGTATGTACAGGATTGTTAGAGATACATGAAAAGCCTCCTATGGCAGGAGAGTGTGTTCTCAGTAAAGACGGTACAGCATTGGTTTTTTTGCTGTGGAGAATGAGATTTAACAGCTATGTTAAATGTTTTAGCCTGTTTCTATTGTGCCTCTGTTTCAACCTATTGGCAAGCACAAGTGATGTGAGAAAATAAACCTCTCATTTGATTTGAACATTGAGGACTTTGCTATAAGATGTATTTCCAGCCCAACTTCAGGATACAGAAAATATCAGTGGTTTATTTACAGGAGGCTCTTGCTCCCTTTTTCTCCCTTAATAAGGTCTTGAGTAAACTCATGCTGTCATCTTTTTTTCCATTCAGTACTCTTTTTTGTGTTCATTTATCTTGAATGCCTTTGTCAAGAGTGTAGATTTAAAAAAAACCCCTTTTAAATGACAGAAACACATTGCAGCTCTGGAGGAAATATAACAAGACAGAAACTGTTTATTTTGACCTCCTACCTTTTTATTCTGAAGTAAGAGGCAGACTGGAGGTGTCTTGGGGATTGTTTGAATGATTTACTACTGACTCATTACATGACTTGCTAGTCACTGGGAGTAACCCACCTCCCAGGACCAGGGGATGCATCAGCAAAAGCAAAAGTAACTCTCATTGTTTGGCACAGATTGTAAGTCAGCGTCTGTTTCTCAGTTTGGGCATTACCTGTCTACGCAGAGTTCAGGCTTTTGGTTTTCCATCACCTGAAGAACAGGAATAAGAAAGACTTCATACATTCTGTGTGCGGTAACACAACCTTCTACCTATGCTGTTCTTCAGTCGTTTATACACAGTTATATATGAACACACACACATATATATTAAATACTCTCCCCTTAAACAATAGAGAAAAACAAATGGTTGACAATAACAATGGCAGCAGCTCTCCAACAAAAGCATGCAATTATTACAATTATACTATCCTTGATTAGGCTCCCATGCATTGCATTTCAATGTAATTGATGTTGTAGGTTGACACATTGGACACCAAATATTCTCGCCTGTCCCTTCACTCTTTTGTTTCAGAGCCTGATTTGCATTTTCTATGCTTTTAGTAATGAAGACTTAGCACTTTTCCTCCATTAGAAAAAAAAAGAGAGACACAATAATCTGCAACTCGGCACTTGTTTAAGGATTCTGACCCTCAAAAATACCACTTTGCTTCACACATTAGCTGCTTACAAAGAAGGAAGCTAATGTATCATCTAATTGGGCAAACCACTGCATCTGATTTCTCTCAATCAGACTATTAGCTTCGTAATTACCCATCTGCCTCATGTGGAAAAACGGCAAGGCGAACACCCAGCTAATAACATTCTCAAGAGCTCTCTACCACAATGAGATGAGCATGATGTTGTGGGATATAGTCCCTAACCATTTAAGTGCCAAGGTGGTCTCACAATACAGTGAGAGTCTGCCAACCTTCCCAGTCTGAATGTGCTTAATTATTTGTCTTTAATTAGTCTGAGTTTTGGGGTCTGTTCAGGATTGGTGATGAAAAATGAGCGGCAGGAAAGAAAGATCCTCAAGCCCACTGTCAGTCTGCTTTCAAACCTCTTCTCTGTTAAAAAAGTGGTATGGAAAGTGGGATCTATCTCCTGAGCAGCTCAAAGCTTCTCCTTGCTTCTTGTGGATTGGAAAAAGTAAGCTGGGGAGCAGCCTTGTCAGAATTCAGATGGAAGATGTTCAAATAAACCTCAGGCTTGAATATTTTGTTTCCTGCGGTTTTACACTCTTGACCTTTATTGGAGCTATTGCCAGACTACAGTAATGTAAGTGAGATGCTCAAATCTAAGATTTCCTCTTCAGCAGAGAGAAGTGTAAATCTCTACTTCCAGCCCCGTATCTGTCCCTCCTGGATAGTTCACAATATCTCTGAGCATGTCTCCCTCTCGGTCAGCTCACAGATTGCAAAAGGCTGGAATGCCCTTGCTACCTGACTCCAAGGTTGAAACCATATGGTCAAGTGGCAGGTGATTCTCCGAGAAGGGCCCTTGGCTCTGTTTTCACTCCCTCATGTGGTTTAGTCAAGCCCACATCTGGTTGCAGGTAAAGCACAGAGCAAGATGCATCTGCCTAATCTGTTTTCTTTCCATTGATTTGGAAGCTTAGTGGAGATTCATTAAAGACAAATCCAATATTGATCCATATTGACTAATTGCAAATAATCAAGTCTCCTTCATGTGTCCTACCAGAGCACATACAGTATTCCTCATTTTATTGTAATTTATTCTTTTGTACCTAGAATGCTGGTTATGGGCTTGATCACCCAAGTATTAATGATCTCAGCAAGGGAATTAAGAACTCTTAAAGAAAATCTTAGAGGATAAGGAAAAGCACCCACCCATGAAACAGTGCTTAAAAATTCTTAAAACAAAATTGTCGCATGTACTAAATTATTTTGCATATCGGTATATTTCCAGTCAGAACTGCTCACACTTTGGCCTTTCTCAGAAACCAATATCTGAAATGCTGCCAGAACTATTAATATCAGTAATGGTATATAAGACGCAAATGCAACAATTCATTAGTGACTTTGTACTCTCTGCCTTTGTAGCGGCAGGACTAGCAAGATGTGTACACAGCAAATGGAAACAACCAGATGGTCTTGCGGTTATGACCCTCACTCTCTTCTCTCCCATTGTTTACTGTTATCGCTCACTGTACTATGTCCAAACCCCTTTACAGGTCTGCCAGCACGTATTGCTGGATAGAGGCCCTAAACTGCAAACTCTTCTCTTGCCTATTTCTGATACCACATAAATGCAAACTGTTTAGGTCATCATGGATGATCCGTGAACCTGATCCTGTAAGGCTTACTTGAGGTAGTAGTTCTTTGTCACGTCAATCACAATATCTGCTTTCATTGGTAGCTTGTGTGAGTATCGTTGTTCACATAGGAAATGATTACCTGCAGGTTTGGCGGAAGGATTCTCGGCACCACTGAATTCGAATATCTCTAGTGTGAGCAGCCTGGAGACACCACGCCTGCCCCCAGAGGGAGAGAGGCAGGAGAAATGGCCACGCAGGGTTGATTCCAGCCATGGGGCCCTTTGCAGCAAGTTAGAGAGGAGTGGTGGCCCTTTCCTTTTTCTCTCCCTCCTCAGCAGTAGCAAATGCCCTAGATACTGAGATATTTCTCTTGGAGACAGAAACAGGGTATGGCTTTCTGGAGAACTGATGTAGCCAAGCCTATGCTACCCTTGTTTGCCTGTTTCACTGACTCTGGCAGCCTGTTGCCACAGACAATCACCTGCATTGCCTTTCACAGAAACAGCTCTGGTCGTGTTGTGAGGTTCTGTGGTTTTTGCTACTTGCTGGTTTTGTCATGGTAAATAATATTTTGCAGCTGAAAGGCACCTAGCATTCTAAAAACCTAAAACCTTCCTAAACCTCAACCTAAAACCACTCCTAAAACCTTCACTAAATGTCATCAAGGGATTCCAAGCTGCATCTCTGTGAAATAGTGTCCATTTTTTATTGACTGTGAAACTAAGGCAAGGCCTTAGGCAATGCTGTGTAGCTCTGACAACTACCTGAGTGTTTACCTGTTTATCAAAATGAGCACAGTGCCTTAAATAACTTTGGCTTTCTTGCGTATGCATGTTGTACTTGCTCTGGTAGCATTCTGTTCTTCAGGGTACGGAATAAGGACTGTGAGACTGTTATTTCAAATGCCTCTGTCCTCTCCGTTTTACCTTCACCTTCTCTCCAGTGAGGTCTCCGGGGGGACGGCCGTGTGATCTTTGCTGAGATACATCACTTCAGTGGAGATGTTGACTCACCTATGGCTTCAGATTAACTTGGTATGGCTGAAGTGTTGTTGCTCCTGACCACCTGCTCTTCCCTATGCTTCTTTCTTCTGTGACTTACTGGCTCCAGAGCAGGAATGGCCCAGCGGCTCTTGAACTGTTACCGTTTATAGCCCAGCATATTACAGACAACTGTCATTGGCTCTAGTTTTCTTTCAAATATTTGCCTGTAAATTGCAGCAGTTCAGGAGCTGATCCTTCTTTGCTCTGAGGTTGATATTCTCTGTCATAGACTGGGTATTCTCAGGACGAGGAGCAGGCAGGTGTCCTAGGGCAGAAATCACTGCACCATCCCAGTTGAAGATGCCAGCAAGTGCAATTCAAGACTTACTCCATTTGTTGCTGCAGGGCTGTGCTAAGCCCCTACCAGTGACAGCAGGGATTTACGCTGGCCATGCGTGGGCCTGTTGTTTGCATCCAAAGCTGAGTTGAGAATGACATCATAAGTGGGAAAAAAAAGTGCTGCTGGACCAACAAAAGGTTTCTTCTCAGTCAATCTCCAGATGTCGCTGCTGAATCTGACTCCCATTTTCAGACAGACATGCACATTAACGGGCAATAATTCGGTTGGAAAGCTGATGATGGGAACTGTCTTAGGTGTCTTGAACTGCATAAATGGCCTGTGTTAAGGCTGAGCAGATTCTCTACCTTTATACCCTGTGCTGACAGGGAAATGAACTTTGTACACAAATGAGAAGCTGACATTTCAAGAGTGGACATGCCATGTTTTTTTATGCTGTCTGTCAGACTGGAGGATTCTGAATAGGATAATATGAGGTGGTCGAAACATATAATCACCTAGTGGTTACTGAAGACTTCAAAATCTGCACTGGGTCAGGTTAGGAAAAATGGTTTATACTAAGAACCTGATAGGAACACTTCTCTCCCTCTTTGGTTCCCATCTGTCTTCGAGGATATGTAGCAGAAGAGTTGTCTTGCTAAGACCAGCCTCAGTACTCACCTGGGAGTTTGTCAGGCTAAATAAAAATTAAAATTAGCTTTAAAAGACTGCTTACTCTGGGTTCTGACTGAGCTTGAATTGATGAGTTGCACCAGGTTAAAATGTTGCAACTCGCATTCTTCAGCCTCAAGCCTGTCTCATAACTCACTCAAAATACATGCCCATCCTTCATCTGCCACGCTGAGCACACCAGTGCCTGTCTCAGAGGAATGACACCGAATTTCAGCAGCTAAGGGGTGACACTGATCTTGTTCTGAACATTTCGTGTGAGATCAGTGACTCTGTTAGGGTGAGCCAGTTGGGGAGAGTGACATTTTTCGCAGTTCTGTAAGGAGGAAATGGTTAATGAAGTAGAAAGGAAAATATTCTAGGGATCTAACCTTTAAGAAGATTGCTAAAAGACTCTCATCACACGTTTTTTTCTTTCTTCTTAAGCAGGGAGATGCTTAAGGGTTTCAGGAAAATTCTCTAAGCAGTTAAGATTTCAGTTTCATATAAATTTTTCTCTCGGACGAACGTCTGCTGTCAGTGGGACTTTCTTGCTGGAGTAGCATTGAATCATTCCTCTCTGTCTGGATTTTCATGGCGCTCCTATGCAAGAGTTTACCATTCCCTAAAAAAGTAAACTATTTCTTTCTCCTTCTTTCTTGCCTGGAGGAAAGTAATATTGCTCCCCTGTTACGAATGAACGTGGGATGGGCTGGCCTTATACTTGTTTCTTAGCAAGGCAAAGCAGTGCTTTGTTCTTCTCTCTTCTGGATCCGAGTTCCCTATTCTTTCGGCTCTCCATTGGCCATTGGTGTTTCAGCTCTGTGTGACCCATTCCTCACAGATCTGCAAAGCCAGACCAGTGGTCGTAGGGTTCAGTTCCTTATTTGAGCACCGCGTTTTGGTGGTGTCTTGTGATCCCGACTTAATTATTGGTGCATGATGATAACACTTGTGCTATCTTGGCACAGCATGTGCTTCGTGTAGCTGTGAGGTTTTCAGATGGTGAGATAAGAGGGACCCTAGCTAAGCCTGGGACGAGTGAAAAAGGGCTCCATTCAGAAGTAATAAATGTAAAAGACATAATCTGAAACGGGTGGGGGCAGGGCATGGTGTGTATATTCCTGGAGTCCTTTGTTTCTGCTGTGTTCCAAGAGGTTCTGCAGGATTTCAGCACATTTTGTAAATATGAGCCGTTGCAATAGTCCAGTGTAGACCATCAAGCATCCTTACCAGCAGATTTTCAGGGAACGACCTATCAGCAGATCCAGTGCTGTTCTTGATTAATTTGACTCACATAGCACACAAGTGCAATAAGGAACTTGAAGTCTTTTTTGTTATTCCTTTTTCCTCTTGCAACAAAGCTGGCAGGGCAACCGCCCAGCACGTGTGAGTCCTTGTATTCACAGTTCTGGGAAGTAATTTCTTTCTTTCTTTCTTTTTTTTTTTTCTAAAAATAATTAGAAACTGTTTGTTAATTAGGCTGAAATACAGGATGGACAAAGGAACCAGAAGAGTGTGTTGTGACTTTAGGCAGAGCAATCTGGGTGCTGTTCCCAGGGAGAGATTAGCAGTGCTCTCGCTTAGAGATTCTGGTGCATAGCCAGCTCTGAACAGCCAGCACCACATGCAGCCACCTCTGGAGTGGAGAGAAAGTGAATTTGGGAGAGGAGGCCAGGGCAAGTCCCTGTTCTTATAAGTGACATGGACTGTAATGCCAGACACAATTTATCTGTAGTGTCTTATCTAATTCAAGAAACTATTATGGGATTTTAAAATAAAAATAAACAAACAACTTCACTAAGATTTGAACCTTACTATAAGTATTAGAAATCTCAAATGGAGAACCCTGCTCTGCATTATTTGACAGCACTTCCTGCTTCCATGATTTAGTTTTCCTAAAAACTGCTACCAGCCAACTAGTTTTGTTTGAATATACAGGATCCAGTGTGTTCCACCAAACTTGTGTTTGGTGCGAGGCTACACTTGATAAAAATAGGGCACTGCCTCTATCATAACCTAGACCTATTTGCAGTTCACCCCGTTCACCTTGCTGCAAAGCTGTTTGTTCTCATCATGACATAAGCTGAATATTTATAATAATGAGGCTTTATTGAACGGTGGTGTCCAAACTCATGGTATTACTTGCAGCAACACTTGGGGTAATGAAGAGTTCAATATTATCAGTCACAGACTTGGTTTCGATAGCAGTGTGCTGACTTCTGCTATGTGGAGAGGCTAATGAAGCTGGACTGAGAAGGACTTTATAAACAGCAGTTTTGCTCAGGGCATCAGCTGTCAATCATTTACTGTGGGAGCTTGCAAATGAGGTTAGTGTGCTGGGTACACATGTTATCTGTTTTTTAATCAAGTCCTTGATGCAATCATCACGGTCCTTCTAGATTCCTGGAGGAGACTCTGGACAGGGATCTAAAAAAATTGTCAAGAAGCGCACCTGGAATGACAAGGAGTGATAGAAATCTCTAGCTGGGTGACGTCCTTAGAGAGGTTAGCAAGCCTGACTTGGTGACAGATGAACTGGAGGGTGATGTCTGATTCTAAAGAGAATGACTTCTGAATTTATTTTTTTTGTTTGACAAAACAAAGCTGAATGAACTGGAATTTATGAAAGATAATTTTTATAGAATTATTTTAATCCACAATCAAGTTTTCCATTCCATTAAGTAATATTTCAACAGTTTACACTGCAAATAGGCTCCTGTTCAAACCGCACTGCTACATCATTAATTGAACTCTGATGACTTTTTTAATGTCTAAGTTGAAGATGCCTGTCTACCCCTATTTCAATGGCAACTGCTCCCTTCTCGGCCTCTAGACCAACTGATCACTTTGTGATATAGTTGTATGTTTTGTACCAGCTTGCTCAAGCCCATGCATTTCCTTGTGAGGAGGCACATGTAATGCTTTCTCTTCTATGAAAAGGTAAGACAGCTGCTGTTGTACTGAAGCGCAGGGAAGTACCCAAGAAATTTACCGGTCAGGTCTTGTGAGGAAGGAAAGAGCTTAGCAGGAAAGTGGCATTTTCTCTCTGTTTAATAAAAAATAATCATCTGCTTCTGCCCCAGTGAAATTTCTTGATGGGATTTTACTTGGCTGCACAGCAAACCTGGCCTTTTGATCTTCAGTGAGGCCCCAGGACCTTGAATAGTTAAGAATTGCTTTTTAAATTCAATCTTCAACACAGTGCTGGTAGTTTAAATCAGAAAAGACGACTTGTTGGGAAAGGAAAATGCTTTTGGTCCCACTTGGACAACAACTCGGAGTCACTGCGTGCCTAGTGTAAGGGGAGTAACGAGGAGCGGTAACCTCTACAGTGCCTGGTCAGTTGCTGGCACCCGGGGAACTGGTGTGTCTCTGCCCAGTTTCAGTGGACAGGTGTCATTTCCACAAGGTGAGAAGAAACGATCCTCCGAATCAGGCACTAATTGGCCCCCTTGCTGGCAATCTCAGCAGAGATGCCAGAGTGAATGGGCATGAAATCCCACTCAAACCCTTCGTGGTTTTCTCCTCGGGTCAAGGTTGAGGTGCTTTGGCAGAGAAGTGTGAGGAAGGCTGACACCGCTGCTGTCAGTCTCCAGGTCTGTCAAGCTGCCACGTTTTAAAAGCACAGGGGTTTGGGCTTTTAAGAAGTGTTTTTATTACTGTGTTAAACTTTGTGCTTTTAGAAGTGTTGTCCTTTGGGGGGATCGTAAATGCCGGTGAGCAAGGGAAATTTCTAAACTGCTACTAAAGCAATACATGCAACAATTCATTACTTACCTAGAGTCTGCCTTCCCTAACATTTCAGACACCGTAGTAGCCCACCACCATATTCTACACACAATGAGGGAGGTTCCACTCCGTTATATGTGGTCTCTGTCACGCAGAATGGTTCAGGCCCACAAGTTATGTTTTTTAATAGATGCCATATAGGACCCGAGAATTTATCATCTAAATAGAAATTTCATTAAATATATCTGCTTCAAATACATGAAGCTTTTAGGCCGTACAACGATTTTAGGGGAACTTAATTTAAGATACTTGAAAGTTTGTGAATGACAGCATTGATCTGTACAAGGACATTTACGTTAAAAAGACTTGCTTATTCTTTAACACGTACAAATGGTTTGGAAGAGATATAGATTTTTAAAGCTCCTCCAGAAGATTGTGTTGCAGCATCCCCTGACACCACATGAAGGCTTTGGTTGAGTTCTGTGTTTACACACAAGCCAGCCGGGGAGCCAGTGGGGACAGCACATGGAAGAGTCAGCCAGCAAGACCTGTGACATCAGGTTCTGTACATTATTTCTAAGAAAAGACAAACAATCCGTTAAAAACTGTAAGCATCTCAACTACTTTCCTGTTTTCTGAAAGCTTCTGTAGAGAGACTTATTGTAACAACTAATGCTGTGTCAGTATGAATTTCTGGCCCAGATCCTGAGGGCTCTTTAGTTGCTGTTGCACATTTTTTTTTCCCCACTGATGCTTTGCAGAACCACAGAGGGTATTAGCTCAGCTGAGAGCAGGTAACATTTCAGAGGGAACAGTTTTCATTGTCATTTTCCTTCTTAATGCTCTTTAAAGCTCTGGTGCTGTAACTAGCTCGAATAAGCACTCTGCTCTAGAGTTTGTGCCAGGTAACAGGTTTTTCCAACTTAGTTTTCTCATTGAACACTCTCTATATTGCACTTTTTTTCCTGCAGGTTTTGATGGTGTGTTTTTTTACTCTTTATCTACGATAGGTTATGGGGAGTGATTGAGATGAGGGGCCCTACCTAAGGAGGTGCTGCGTATGCTCGTATTTTGGTGCTTACAGGTCTGCTGTGGCTCCTTCCACTGTAACGTCAGTGATACAAACGAAATAAGCCTGGAGGCTGCGGAAAGCCGCTTGTAAAGCTGCACCTGTGCGTGGCTGAGTGCAGGACAGCAGTGGCAACAAACCAAGCACACAGACTTGTCTTTCTTTCCAACTTCATTTCTGTTTCTCTTAAAAGCTAAAATCTCATTACGTGAGATGGGGAATCCGCTGAAGCCCCAGCAAAGAAATTCTGGATTACGGGTGGGCAAATAGCTGAATGCGGCCAGAAGAACAAATCCCTGGACCTGGGGAGAGGGAAAGGTTTTAGGGGAGGGCAGCTGCTATTGTGTCTGCTTCCAGGGGCCAGATTTCGTAAGGAAGTTAAAAAGGTGAGAGTTCAGGGAAAAGTGACAGAGAAAATTACCTGAATGGAAAGCTGGCTTGAAATGTGGGAGTCAAGGATCTTAAAACACTTTTTTCCATTCAAAGGAAGGTTAAACAATGATGAAAATATCTACAAGGGAGCAAATACAAGCAGTAACACAGGCAAAAATGTATGTAAGAGTCCAGGGCTGGACGGCAAGGCTTGACTCATTCAGACCAGATATAAGGCACGTTTTTATCAGGGAGGATAATTAGCTGTTGGGACAACTTAAGGGCTGAAGTGGCTTCTCTGTCACTGGAAAATATTGCATGTTGTGCTGTAAGATGTGCTCCAGTTTAATCATGGCTTTTAGATTCAACCCGGGAGATAACAGGGATTCAGACAGTAGGGAAGAGATGAAAATAAGTAATAATGGTGATGCTTGTTTGCTGTTAAAAATCTGTGAAGTTTAACAAGTCTGATTTGCACAATATGTTTTTTTTTCTTTTAGAATTATTGTTAGAAGCAAAAAATTCATTTTTTTCTTATAGCCTTACATTTTTTAAATTTTATGACATACGTATAGTGTTTCCACTAATCTGAAATAACATGTCTTCTTAAAAAAGAATTAAAGAGCTGACCTGTTTTAGTGCCAAACTTTTTTAAGGGACATAAACTAGAGGGAAGATTCTGTTCTAGGAGGTTTAAGTAGCAACCGTCTCAATCTTTTTACAGTGAAGTACAAACCCCAATATGATTCTATATTTTATGTGTAATGCACTATAAATGCAGACATGTTAGAGAACATACAAATAGATTAGAGTAACATAAAAAGAACTCAAAATAAGATTCTGAAATGAAGCAATTCCTAAATGTAAAGTATTCCAATAAGAATTTTATTGTGTTTTTTTTTTCTTTTGAAATTTTCATGAAAACTTTTTTCCATTTGCATCAAGGTGGGTATGATTGTAGGAGTACCTATGGAACAGTGTAATTTGGAACAGCTGCAAGTGTGACTTTTTTGCATTTGGAAGGGTGACATCTGCGTTCTGAGAATTCAAACAATTTTTTTTTCCTCTTGAACTCACTTGTACTGTAGATATAATCCCACTTGGATATCTTCTACTCTTATTTAGGTTTGATAATTGTTGAATTTCATGAACAGCAGTTTTGAAAAAGAGAAAAAAAGAATGAAAAATATAAAATGTTGGATGAAACAAGACAACGGCTGGAAACTGCAATTGCAAGGCTACAACCAGGTAAATTTAAATAAAGGCCACTTAGGCAGCCCCAGGGGAGCAGTTTAAGGGAAGAGTCAACGTCCTGATTTGTCAGAAGGCAAGCAATAGATGGTTCCAGTGCTCTAGGTGCTGATCCATTAAATGAATGCACTGCAGTGGGGTAACTGCCAATATGTGTCCTCAAAGTAGTATTTCCTGTAAGTTTAGTCTTTTAAGTATTTATGTAAATTACAGAGGCGGGTTTATAACTTTTGTATATAAACTGTCTCTCTGTTCTTCTCTTCGTGCTCAGATGTATGACCAATTTCCCATGTATCAGGCTGTGGTCATCACCTTCACTTAGGTTTTAGTTGGTGCGTTTACCTTATTTACCATAGCAGAGGTACCTGTTTGGTCAGGTACCACAAAGTAGCAACACTAAGGCTCATTTAATCCTGTTCTAAGTTGAGTGGAAGAACAGTGCATTTCAAAACTTCCATAATCTTTGCTTCAATCAGGAGCATCCAAAGATGCTGTCTAGAAGGTCAGCGAACGTGATTTAAAATGAAGTGTGGCTACCAGTTACTAGAACTGTGAAACAGCACGAGTACGTCTTTGTATTAGCTCTGTTAAAACAAATAATTCAGATTGGAAAAAAAAGGCAAGCAAAGGTTTTACTGGTGATCAGTAAGCATTTAAGTAAAATTAAATCTCTATTGATTTAAACAGAAAGGATATAGGAGTGATGTGAATTACATAAGGAAGTATAATAGGAATTACGCAGCTGCATTAATTTTATGTACTGGTAAATTCATGAAATATAATTTTATTGTATAGTGCTGCTGGGTATAGCACCATGAATAAACTCTTCTCTGCTGCAATGCCTACGAGACTGTGCCAGTTGATATATATTTTTGGTTTATCTTGTTTGTTTGCCATTTATTATCACTTTGTTCTCTCTTGTCTTTCTCCACCCCTCATGCTTGCTTTGCCGCTGCTGCATCTGGTTGTAATCGGGATTGTAAATTATGTGAGGTGAGGGGCCACACATTTAGCAAGTGTGTGTTTAAAGTGGAGTACCACAATAATTGTATGAGTCCTGTTGGAGTCCAAGGGACTACTAATGGAACTCTACCCAAGGAGGAAGATTAGTGGGATTAAGCTGTTGATACCCAGCAGAATCCATAGCAATTGGCAAGAAGCAGCAGATGTATATCAACTATTGCCCGCAGCATACATCATTGGCTGAAAGGGTCAAGGTGGGAAAGGTAACCAAGCAGGTCTTTTCATGAAGCTCCTGACTTTCGCAATCCCACTTTGCAAAAGAGGTGACTTTGCTTGAGGTAGAGGATGGATTTTGAAACACTTGTAGCTGTGAGTTAAGATGAGCTGTGCTTCTAACCCTGTACGACTGAGGTCGGTGGAGCATTTGCCTCTGAAGTCCGCTGGTGACTTTCTGGATCACGTCCCGTGGGAGGAGTGCCACCTCGCTGCTCTTCGCTCTAGGGCTCCTGACAGGTGATCTGAGCTCCTGCACACTGAGATAACGGAGGGCAATCCTTCAGCTAGTAAAAGTGTCACAGAGAGAGCCTGTAATGGTGACATACAACTCCACTGCTGCAAAACCAGTTGGGAACTTCTCCTCATTTAAGGAACCATGAGAGAGAACAGGGCAAGGACTGAGCAAAGTCGCTGGCCTAAGTGTTGAGAGAGGTAATTTCTGAGGTATGGGAAAAGTCACAAGATAAAAGTATCCTTGGGAAGCAGCATTTACAGCACTGGGTGGTGCAAGAAAATAAAGGTGGAGGAAGTTTCTAAAGAAAGCATCCTTTAAAAGTACTAGAGTTTTTGATGTGATAAACATCATTCAAAGCAAACGGAACAGCTGCAAAATATGATAAAAATCACTTGAAAGTTCATTGATTTTGCAGTAAAACTGGAAGTACTTCACTTTATAATAATTGTTCCTCTCATGCTCTCAAATCTTGTGCTTGAGCTACAAGAGTATTCAGGTCAGGGTTGCATTCAGAAAATAGGCACAAAAAGACAATGAAGCTCAACTAGAGAGATACTTTAATCATGAGCTAATTTACAACCCAAAGCAAAACAAAATCATTTTTTTGTCTAAGATTATTAGAAGATGCTAATTCCCTGCCTAAAATTATCTTTTTGCATATCCTAAAAAAAAAAATAAAATTAAACCCCCAACTTTTATCTTTCTAATTAAATTTCGTGACTTGGCTTACATGGTTGGTTGGACTTTTTTTTCTTCTCGTCTGAGGACAATGTGCATGTGTTATTCAAATATGAGCTCCTCAGTAGTATAAACTCATATAAACATTGTCCTGATGGTACTAAACTAGTGATAGTGCTCTTTGTAATCATTTTCTCTTGGTTCGTAGCTATATTTAAAGTAAGAGAACAGCTTTTATGGAAGACACACACGTGTGAAGAAGGAGCTCTGCTAAGTGTATGCAGCCTTGTAAAATTCGTAAGAGACTTAAAAACGAAAACAAACCCAACAACCTCTCCCAACCGAGCAATTCAAAGCAATGTTGGGTAGCAAGAACATTTCTGTGATCATATGATAAGGGCACTCAGCACCAGAGTCAGGCAAGGGAGGAATAAAGAGTATTCATTTGAATTAAAAATGTGAACATAGCCTTTGTTATCTGTAATAATTTTTATTTTCTGGAAACATTTACCAGAGCATTTTTTTTTGTGTGCATGCAAAAATACACACAGTCACTTGAAAATTTTTTATATGAATAAATTGAAGCATTTTTATGTACACTTGTAATTTTTATTAATATTTTCTTCAGCTACCATTACATAGTCATTTTAAAGGCTCTCTAGAGCCTTTATACATATCTTGTAACCTATTAGTAATTTGTCTAACAAATGAGTCTGGCTCAAGGGGCTATTCACATACTTAGTTTAGACACAGGGTTAAGAAATTGACTGAATTCGGTCTTGTGGGGTTGGACATCATCCAGTCTGGGACAGGAGGGACATCATCTATTTTAGAAGAGCCTTATGCATTATGAGCAATGGGATATGGGAAGTTAGTGAGGAGCTGAATGCACTACCTACAGAAAGAAATAGTTTGCATGAACTATTAGCCAAATCTGCAACACTTCATCCCTCCCAATTGCTGAGCACCTGAGTGTGTTGGCAAGCAGAGGAAAATATGGATGAAATGCCTGCCAGAACTGGTGTAGTTTCTGAGTACTTTGGGGTTTTTTAAATCTTGCAGCCCAAGAGCCACGCGCTTTTTTATGTTTTGAAATGCTTGGTGGTGTTTGGCTCTGTCCTAAGTATGTAGATACACTAAGTGATGACATACAATTCAGTTCTCTCGTATTAGTGACGTTCAAACATTAACAATATAGCCCTTCATTTCAGAAGACTGTGCTTCCACCAAGACAAATGTCAGCAAAGGTGCAAGCCCATTGTTTTTCTTTTTTTAGATACCTTGTGGCATTTTTTGTGAGGCAGCTGATCCTGTTTTGTCCTGTTCTTTGTTTACAGATTATGTAGTCTGTGCCTGCTGCAGCACTGATGTTCTCAGTGCGAAATCTCCTTCTTTCCATCACCCAGGGCAAAGATGGACCTAGACCTTGTACCAGCTGCCTGTGATGTGGTTCCTGGGGACTCCTCCAGCTTTGTCTTCTCCGATTCATTCTGACTGCTGTGCTGCCAGCCATGCCTGCTGGTGCACCGAACCTATGCCCCACCTTGAAGACTCTCTCGTCTGCTCCTCTTTAGTTCGCTTGTCAATTAGATCTCACTGGATGTTCTTGTTTAAGCAAGTACTCCCTAGGTCACTGATTGTGTCCTCTTTCCATGCTTCTGGTCAGTTCTCCCGAGTCTTCTAACCATGTGAGTCTGATTACCCTGATGTACTCAGTAAAATACATCTCTCATTGCTGCTGTCAGCAGTCTGCAATCCTATCATCGCTGATTTGCCAGGTTTCCCAGGAACCAAGGCAGTCCTGAATCTCCAGTATTTTTTTTTAATGTTCCTATGCACACATCAAGCAAAGCAGCCGTGCAAGTGAGAGCAGCAGGTGTTGAAGTGTTACTATTGACTGTTAGAAACTCGGACCCTCTGTTTTGTTTCTTGCCATTTTGACCTCACAGTGCTGTGCACCAGGTCTCAGAAATGAAAGACTAAACCTTTGCAAAAATGTATTTAATATAATACTGTTAAATTCCTGTGAGCCTCTGTTTTTATGCAGAGAAGCCAGAGCAATGGTACTATTATATAAGGTCATGTCTTTATATGTCCTTTTTGTCAAGGTCTGTCTGCAAACATTTGAGGGCAAGTTTAAATGATTCTGATGAGCCAATCTTTCCATCTCTTTTATGAAGCAAGGGGTTTCACTGCTCTCAACTAGCATAAAACCACTCTGCACTGGGAACTGCAAAATACCTCCTGGTCTGCAATGAAGTCAGAGCAGCAGATTTTTGAGTAAGAGTGTGCTGTTACTTTTGACTCTGGAAGCTCTCTAATTTCTCCACCCTCTTATCTATGTTTTTGAGTTCCTCTCAACACGAGTATTTGTGCTTTCAGGTTTTTTTCCCTTTTAATTTTGTCTTAGAATGTGAAATACTGAGTCATTCAAGTGGAAGAGCATCTCTCAATACACTCCTGCTGACAGCCAGTGCATCATACACACGGTACAGCTAATACCACATCGAAGTTCTTCCACTAGACATATGGCCTGTATCTACTTTGTTCCTGAACTTTGTCTTGGCACTTAAGAAATAAGTTGAACCAAACCCTGGTATTGTGCTCCATTACCCTTGTAGACTTCCCACTGCAAGAGGAAGATGGGATTTGTAGGCAATGCCAGGGCCTGTGTTTATTTTATAATAAGGGACATCTAAGGGCAGATGAAGTGTAACCAAGTTTCTGGAGCTTTCCTCCTGCAGGGATGGTGTTCTTTGATACCACTAAAAGTACCAGAACTTTCTCCAGCTGTTCCAGTGCAGCTGTGAAAAAAACAGCGTCAGATTAACAGCGTTGGGCAGTGAGTAAATCTGGCCTCAAAACCATTGATACAACACAAGTGGTCACTAAGTTCTCACTTAAATTGTAACGGCATATCAGGACACCAAGCTGATTGATGAAGAGACTAAAACATGTACAACTTGTGTCATTTCCAAGTTAATCTCATAATCTCTTCCAATGTACCTTTGCCTATTGTTTCACAAACTATGTAGCGGTCACCGCAGAGTGATCTGTCCAGAAGCTGTAGTAGTTACCTTTCACTTCAGGGCTGAGAGGTGGTTACAGTTGTTGCAGTATTTGTGTTGTAAACCATTATGTGAAGCTGTCAGTGGAATTACTCCTCTCCGGTTTGAGCATATGTTGGGTCTCCTTTTTTCTTAATTTAAAGCAATAATGCAGCTGTTTATTCTGTCTTTTAGAACATAATCAGTCTTCCAAGGTTTGAGAAAACTTGATGAAGCCAAGACATGAAATCAAAAGCTTTGAGTTGTAGTGTCTCTGATGAGATGCTATTAAGATTCAGTGATAAATGATTTTGTAACTTTTTGACTTAACTGTCAGTGGACTGTTTTCTGCTGGATTTATTTTTGAATCACTTGAGATTCACAACTGGGAAGGGTTTGGTTCATTAAATTGTAAACATTTTGAAGCCAATGCTTACATTGTCCATCAATATCTTGGCAGAATTATCCATGATTCTCCTTAATTGAGGGAAGCAGTGAGAATGGGCATCCAATTAGGACGTTCATTGTCTCAAACATCCATTCCTGTTTACGCTTCTTGGAAGCTTTCTCAATGTGCTGTGTTGTACTGGCCTGAGAATCACAGTGGTCCTGACCTACTTGGCTTGTTAATCTCTCTCATTCTCTGTCTGTCCCTTTGTCAGACTTTCGTAGTCCCGGATTCTAGGACAAAATATGTAGATGTCTTTGTCCTTCGGATATTCCTTGAAATGCCAAGTTTCTGGGCATTCTAAAACCAGCGAGCTTAATAGGTGTGTGAAAAATAGAACCTCGTACCGTTATTTTTCGTGAGAGAAGATTCTGCTTTGTGGGGTGTTTCTGGAACACTGTGACAGCACGTCTCAAAGCGTAGTGTGGTGGACTGTAAAGATTACCTTGCTGCTTGTGGAGCAGGAGCCAGTTTGCCATTTTTTTCCCTAAATGTTGAGCCACATCAGAGGTGGGATGGCTTTGCACTGGGCTGCACTCGGCAGTGCCGCTGTGCAGCACCTGAGGACCCTTAGGAACAGTCAACAGACAGGCTGGTGGCCGGAACAATATTACACACCGTGAGTTCACCAGCATGTGGGGCTGGATGTAGAGCTGCCCTCCACACAGCTGCCCATCCCAAGGGGTGAGTGTGGTTGGCTGGGCGTGTCCATTCCTCCCTGAGGAGTGACCTTTTCTATACTAGGATTAGCATAATGGCACCAGAGTCCTGCTTTTAACAATTATATTGCTGTCATCACACCATGACATCCTGGCTTCTGTGAGGATGGGGCTGGGGAGGTCTTTCTGCATCAGCTCTGTTTGCCATTGCTGAAATCAGCATTTTTTCCTTTACCACAGATGTCTGGTCTACTTATTTATCAAGATTAACAGGTTAACCAGATTCAAGACTATTTAGTTATTTCATACTAATAACAACGACACCCCTGTGTTAATTTCTGGGCATCTAATAAAATCACAGCAGCCTGGCATTGCTGGGGTGAGGAGTGCTGTTAAATTGCACAGGCTTAAGGCCCCTTGCTGGTTACAAGCCTGAACGACTGTGGCAGGAGCCCTGCCTGGGTAGAGCCCTGGGGCAGGTCAACATGTTATAAAAATAGGTTTGACACTACATTTACTTTGCATCCTGTGATTTGGGGTATTTTGCTGGTGAAAAAGAGACAACAGACACTCAAACCAGATCCTTGCCTTGTACAATTGAAGTCAGAATTGGCCTAAACATGAAAACTCAACTATCTACCCATACCCTTCTGTTTGAATGTGTATCCACAGCATTCCTGTGTGTAGCTATGAAAGTGCATTTTAAAAATACATGTCTCTGAAATGTCCTTCTGAAGTACAGAGAGAGTCCTATAGTCAAGAGATCTTGGTTTAAAGGAGGGTTGATTAGAAATAATAATAAATTCCGTAGAATATGTGGCCATGCCACATTCAATCTGGTAAACCTCTTATGTCTCACAACCCGATCATGAATTTTCTGTGTCAGTGGGTGTGTAATCACTCTTAATACAATGATTTACAGTTTGTGTGCAGACAACAGATAGATACACTCAAATTAGGAAAGACTGGCCAGGAAATGTTGTATTTATAATTAAATAACATTCCAACATTGTACGTGCAATGAGACTAAAATCTGTTAGAAGTCAGGAAAATGTAGCAGTAATTTTCATCTGAAAATCTATATCATTAAGGAATTGTCCAAGATTAGACCCCTACAAGCATTAGCTTGTGAACACTGGGGAAAAAAAAAGAGCAACAGCTTTAAGCATTAATGTGGTTAATCCCACAGCGTAGCACTTGGTTAGAGTCAGGATTTGGAATTATAGCTCAAATGGTGATATTTCAAGGGGAAGGTCAGTTTGAATCAGTGATAATACTTCGCGTTTTTACAGTGCCTTCCGAATAAGAACCTCAGAGGGGTTTATAGACATTAGTGAATTAAGGTTCTCAGATCTCTGCCAAGACTACAGTTTTATCCCTGTTTTATAGAGGGGGAAAACCAAGTGACAAAGAATTTAAGTGGCCCTGCTGTAACAGCAAAGGGTGGTGCTCTGCGGGGTGCTCTCGGAGCAGTACGGCTCTGTAGGGAAGCATGGGCACGGCTGTGGGGAGTGGGATGTGCCACGGATAGCAGCAGGGATATACTGAAGGAGAACCTTAGCAGGATGAGTTTGGTGCTGACTTTTTGTGGCTAAGAGTTAGCAGTTTCTTTCATCTTATTGTCTTGTGATGTGCTTTACTGTAGCTTCTCGACACGAGCTTCTTGTGGAACTTCCAATTCACGATGGCTGAACTGCTCCATGCTGCTCTCTGTCCTTGAAGAGCCTGCTTAACTTGTACTTGGCAATACTTTCTCAAAGAGATCTTTAACTACTGGAATTTGGTGGTAGACCTGTATTCCTGTCTTTTTTGGGGGAGGAAAAATGGAATTCTGTGCTGGACAGGAGTGCTGTTCTTACACAGTGGGAAGCAGGAGTAGGAATTGAGGATACCAACAAGCATCTCACCTCGGAGTACCATATTTCTTTTTTTGCACATTGCTTGCAGTACATGGCTTACAACACAACTTATTGTTCAGATTGAGACTCAATTCAAATCAATTGCTAATTAAATTTATGTCTAAATTAATAAATCACAACTATTCAGATCATGTTCATATGAATAATTTCTATTATGGTGAACATAATTATTAGATTCAGCATTTAATGAACCATATTGTTCGATGAAATTCTTGTGACAATTGGGACTAATAGAATATGTTAACCTCTATTCGCCTCGGCTTGACACCACATTAGACCATGAATTAATATATAAGTGCCTAGAAGAGTTTCATAATTAAGTAACCATTGTGACTCCTTTGGCCTGTCGGATGAGTTACTTATCCTGTGTCCTTTCTTTAGAAAGCAGCATTTGAAGCAAATCAATAAAGGTCTGTGAAAGGGGAACAGGGTGTTCTGTTCTTTGTTGTCCCTCTGCCTGTGCAAGTAGCGTCCTGGACAGTTTGTGTGCATGCTAGTGAGATTCAATTACACGCGTTACCTCCCATAAACACTCCAGCTCAGCCTCCTTCCTCCCTTCCCCCTGCCACAACCTTGAAAGAAGGAAGAGCCGGGAGCTTCCAGTCCCTGTGGCTCTTAAATACAGGCAAGACCTAAAGATTACTGTGTGCTAAAAAGATGTTGTCCTGAATTGCGTGTATGCACTTGTGCTGTCACAAGTAAATTCCTATGTTAACTGCCTTTGCCTCTTTTGCCACTTATATGGCAGAAGAGAAAGCCTGGAAACAGTTTGCCTTTGGCAGGCAAGAAGGTAAAAAAAAAGGAACAGATAAGAGGGAACCTAGGGAATTCAAGTCCTCTAAATGCTTTGCAAATAGGTTTACAGGGAAGGGAAAGGTTGGTATGCTGGAAGCCAGGTCCCTGTGATACAGAGCTTTATGTTATCCCATGGGCCTTATAACTAGAGTTTAAGCCCACACAGCCCCGTGGAAAGATTTTTAAACCCCACATGTCACGTACTAATGGACTTTGATTAAGGATTTTAGTGTGTCTTATTCCACTCTGAGGAATGTAATCCCTGGCACTGAACAACTAAAGACATTTGGTAACTACAAAGATATTTCCAAGTGAAAACCTTTATATTCTTGAAAAACAGACAAAATAATGTCAACAAAAAAACGTGTGAGTTTGTCTGCTGGGACCTGCCTTTCTCAAAATTCAAACAGGTTTCCATAAGACGTTAAAAAATTCTATTGCTGTTCTTATTTTAAATAACAACAAGGTGGAACAGGGTTATCATCACAGATCCATTTTTATAGCTGGAGAATCAAAGTATTAAGGGATTGTTGAAGTGTAATAGAAATTTTTTGATCTTGGGGAGGTTTACACAGTACTGGACCTGCTGATGACAGGTGGAATTCAGCTGTCTCAAAGGGGGAAATGGATTCTTGCTTGTGAGTTGGTGGGGCTCATCAAGAGGGCTTTAAACAAGTGGCTGGCAGAAGTTTCACAATCGCTAGCCTTTGTTCTCATGGGGGACTCCAGCTTACTAGACGTTTGCTGGACGTACGACACAGCAGAGAGCAAACAGTCTAGGACATTCCTGGGGTCTGTGGTGAATAACTTCCTGACACAGCTGGTGAGTGAGTTTATCACAGGAGGTCACTTGCTTGACCTGTTGAATACAAACGGAGAAAGACTGGCGGGAGGTGTGGTGGTTAGAGGCTGCCTTGGGCTTATCAACCGTGAAATGATAGCGTTCTCGATCCTTAGTGAAGTAAGGGATTTGGGTGAGCAAAACCACTCCCATGGAATTGCAGAGGACAGACTTTGGCCTGTTCAGGACACTGGTTGAGAGAAAATCTTCAAGGTGCAGGAGCAGACGGTCCCCATGTGCCGTAAGACAAACTGGCAGAGATTATGACTGGCCCGGCTGAGCAGGGAGCTTTGCTGAGACTCAGAAAGAAAAGGAGAGCTTACCGCTTTTGGAAGAAGGAGCATGCAACTCAAGAAGAGTACAGGGATCTCATGAAGTCCTGCAGAGAGAAAATGAGAAAGGCAAAGGCCCAGCTAGAACTCAATCTGGCCATTGCTGTAAGAGGCAACAAAAAATGTTTGTACAGATACATCAACAACACAAAGAGAACCAAAGAGAATCTCTGTCCTTTATTGGATGCGATGGGGGACATTGCCACCAAGGATGAGGAAAAGGCTGAAGTACTTAATGCTTTCTTTGCCTTAGTCTTTAATAGTCAGACCCATTACCGCTAGGGTATTCAGCCCCTTCTCCCCCTCCGCCCCCCCGCCCCGAGTAGAATAAACCCTCCATAATGCAGGGGGAAGCAGTTAATGACCTGCTATGCCACCTGGGACAAACGGGATCTACTCGAGAGTACTGAGGGATCTGATGGAGGAGCTTGTCAAGCCACTCTCTGTCATAATCAGCAGGTAAACAGGGGAGGTCCCAGCCAACCAGAGGCTTGCCAACGTGATGCTTGTCTACAAGAAGGTCTGGAAGGATGATCCAGGAAACTACAGGCTTGTCAGTCTGTCCTCAGTACTGCGGAAGATTATGGAGTGGTTCATCTTGAGCGTGCTCACCAGGCATGTGCAGGACAACCAGGGGATCAGGCCCAGCCAGCATGGGTTCATGAGATGCATGTCCTGCTTGACCAACCTGATCTCCTTCTGTGACCAAGTGACTTACCTAGTGGATGAGGGAAAGGCTGTGGATTTTATTTACCTCAGCTTCAGTAATGATGTTGATACTGTCTCCCACAGCACTCTCCAAGAACCACTGGTGGCCTATGGCTTAGGCAGGTGTACTCTTTGCTGGTTAAAAAACTGGCTGGATAGCCAAGGCCAGAGTGTGGTGAACGGAGTTCAATCCAGTTGGCAGCTGGTCACAAGTGCTGTTCCCTAGGTTTTGAGGCCAGTCTTAATATCTTTATCTGTGATATAGATGAGGAAATTGAATGTTCCCTCAGTAAGTCTGCAAATAACACCACATTGGGTGGGACTGTGAATCGGCCTGAGGGTAGGAAGGCTCTACAGAGAGATCTGGACAGGCTGGGTTGATGGGCAGAAGTGACTTGTATGAGATTTAAGAAGGCCAAGTGTCAGGTCCTGCACTTGTGTCACAACACTCCCATGCAATGATACAGACTTGGGGAACTGTGTCTGGTAAGCTGCCTTGCAAAAAAGGACCTGGAGGTGCTGGTCGACAGCCAGCTGAACATGAGCCATCAGTGTGTTCAGGTCGCCAAGAAAGCCAACAGCAACCTGGCTTGTATCAAAACCGATTTGGCCAGCAGGACCAGGTGAGTCATCCTTTCCCTGTGCTCAGCACTGGTGAGGCCACACCTCAAGTGCTGGGCTCAGTTTTGGGTCTCTCGGTACAAGAAGGACATTGAGGGGCTGGAGTGCATCCAGACAAGGGCAACGAGGCTGGGGAGGGGGCTGGAGAACAAGTCCTGGAAGGAGTGGCTGAAGAAACTAGGGCTGTTTAGTCTAGAGAAAAGGAGGCAGAGGGGAGACCTTAATGGGTTTTATGAGTACTTGAAAGGAGGCTGTAGCAAGGATGTTGTTGGTCTCTTCTCCCAGGTGACTAGCAATAGGACAAGAGGAAATGGACTCAAGTTGTGCCAGGGGAGGTTTTGTTTGGGTATTAGAGAAAAATTCATTTAATGCAAGCGTGATGAAGCATTGGAACAAGCTGCCCGGGGAAGTGGTGGAGACTCCCACTCTGGAGGTGTTCACAAAACATGTAGATGTGGCACTCCAGGACTAGGTTTAGTAGGCATGGTGGTTTTGGACTGATGGTTGGACTTGATGATCTTAGAGGACTTTTCTGACCTTAACGACTGTATGATTCTGTGATTCTATAAGTTTAACTGAGATGGAAAAAACGGCACCTAGGAAAATAATCTCTATTGTTCTCCTTTGCAGAGTGTCAACAAATTAGAAGAAAACAAGATTTCTGTCTAGTTTCTTTTCACTAGCCCAGACATTTATAATTGCAATTATAAGCAATATTCTGTGGCAGTTGCTTGTATTCTATAACGGCAATAAACCCCAAAGAAAATGATTTGTTAAGTAGAAGGAAGAAAGGCCAAACTTGTTAAGGAAATAATGTTACTTTCAAGGTTCTCAAGGGATATTAGAAACAATGGAGAGTAAAACAAATATTAGAATTGCATATAAAAGGTACTTGACATTTTCTATCTTTAACGCCCCAAACAGCATTACTGTAAAATGCTGTGATGTTATTCTATTGGCAAGAATACAAAAGGGAGCAGGCCTAGGAGATGCCAGCTATTCATTTTATTAAGAACTCAAAGAACAGAAAAATGAATAGGTAAATTAAATCGTAATAAGAGCTGAAGGAATAGCAATGCATTTAGTTGTTAAAGCCCATTTAATAGCAGAACTTTCATAGTTAAAGTGACTCACCCTGCAGCTAGCAAGAACGCAGTGCCGCTGCATGTAGTTTGTGTAGAAGTCTTGGTGGCCGTACCATGCTCTTTACAAGACTTGCCTGCGTAGAACATGGAATCTGAATGTTACATGGTATGGATATCTCCTTGTATCTGTTAACACAGTTTGTTCTTTTTCTCTGTTTCTGCAGGTTCTCTGTTTTAATGCCACAACTTTCAATTCTGACCAGTAATGCTTCACTCATGAGCTTGTAGAAGGTCAGCAGCAGGTGATCAAAGAGCATTTAAAACCAATTCTGGCACTGGGTGGGAGTAAAGAGCAGTATGGTAGTGTCTTTTCTTAGGCAAGTTTGAAAAAAGATTGTGAAAATAAGGGGTCAGATATATGTACTCATGTAAACAGCTGTACTTCTTTAAGGAATACTGTCCCACCCCCTCGTGAAGCAGAGGATTTCGCCCCATCCTGATCTATTCACAAGCACTGGTGTCTTAGTAGCAAATCTGTCTTTACATGTAATTTCAGGCCTTGGAGAAAGTTGGGCACACGGTGATGGTGAGACTGTGCGCTGTAGGGCTGGTTTCCGTTGGTGTGGGTGGTTTTTATTGTTTTTTCCACCTTTAGTTATCAATATGTTTACTTTGGAGTTCAGGGCTGGTAAGTAAAGTATCAGGCATCAGTTAATTCTTTTGGTTAAACTCAGCCTGATGCAGATGCTATGTTTTTGGTGTGAAGAGCAAGGGTCTACGCCAGAGCAATCGAGACAGGAGTGAGGCAGACAGGGGGTAGGACATAGGAAAGCAGGCTGCCCTCATCTCCACACACCTTGCGCTGGCCAGAGTTGTCGGGCTGGGTCTGTGTCAGGGCTGGTCACACGCTGTGAGAAGTGGTGAAATAACTTCCCAAAGTCAGGGAGAGCGGGGTAGAGAACTGACTTGCTGAGTCGCAATCTGCTTTTGGCAGAAAAGAGACACACAGCACCCCTCGCTCGGAGCAGATTGTACAGCTACCTTTTAGCCCTTCGCTAGTTGTTGACAGAGCTTGTTCTGTTCGCGCTGCAATACAGGGGCATTATCTCACAACTTCCTTTAATGTTAAACCCAGAATTTTGAAAACAGAAGGCAAATGCAAGGATTTCATAAATGTATTATTATTAATTAAGCATATCAAATAAATCTATTCTCTAATACAAAATGAAAGGGTTTTATAATACAGACATCTGTCTGCACAGTCCTAGAGGTTTGTATTTCCATATTTTCCACTGAAAGTGGCCTGATTTCAGGACAGATATCGGTCATTAATGCTGAGTTTCCACTGTAGTTTTAGCATGGATCTGGTGGAACAGAGGACAAATACATAGCAGACCTATAGCAGAACTGTTAACATATATGGTGTCTCAGTTTCTTTCTTTGAAATTTGGTTCTCTTCCTACTTGAACTGTTTTGTTGTTGTTAATTGCTGACCTTTATTAGTTAATATATAAGCTTCTCTGTTGCTTTACCTGCAAACCACTTGGTAATTTATTTTGGATGTAGTATTGTTTTTGCATTACACTTTGGGCCAAATATTGCTTGCCAATGGGCTGCTTCTGCTATTGGGATGAAGCTGACTCACCCCTGCTGCAGGGTTGCTTGGAGTTATTTCTTTTTTTTCTGACTAGTGGGCATCAAAGGAGAAGTGGTGGCAATGGTGCACTTTGACTTTGTCAGCTTCTGACCGATGGTTGTTTTCAGGCTGTGACAGAGGGACAGTTATATAGGAAATAACAGTGTAAACCTAGTTCTGTTTTTCAACTCTGAGTGCTTTTCTTCTCTTTCTTATTCTTTTCGTATCAGCTGAAAGGAGAAATGGATTGTTATTTTCTGTGCTGTAAATTAACATCTTCCTGCTATTAATCAGCAACAGTTTTGCTTCAGAACTGAAGAAAGCTGATGCCATTTTTTGGTTGAGATCGTACATTCTGAAGAAAAAATGGAACCTTGATTTTATGAAACTCTTTCCGTTCTCTTTCTCCTTGCACTTCAGTGTATGTTCAACATGTATTCGTTTACGCTTGTGAAATGGAAAAGGGAGAGGATGGCCTTCACTGCTTTTGGTTGTTGGGACAAGAGGCTGCAGGGGTGAAATCTTGGAGCAAAGATAACCTATGCAAACCTAGAGCCTGCAATATAGTTCGTGTGGTTGTTACAGGTCTGATTTTGTTACAGAGGTTGTCTAACCTTTGGGAAGAGGAGGCTGAGGGGAGACCTCATCCCTGTCTACAACTGCCTGGAAGGAGGTTGTGACAGAGTGGGTACTGGGCTCTTCTCACAAGTGACAGTGATGGGACAAGAGGAAATGGCTGCAAGTTGTGCCAGGGTAGGTTTAGACTGGACATTGGGAAGAGTTTCTTTATTGAAAGTGTGGTCAGGCACTGGCACAGCTGCCCGGGGAGGGGGTGGACTCGCCATCCCTGGAGGTGTTTAAAAAACGGGTGGATGAATTCCTTAGGGACAGGGTTTAGTAAGGGAACAGGTACAGTTGGACTTCATAATCTCAGAGGTCTCTTCCAACCTTATGATTCTATGATTCTATGATCTTCATTTCTGTATTGAAAAGAAATTAAAATTTCATGTGCACGTGACAAGCTAATAGAGGGGACAATGTTATTGTGTTTGGGTTTGCGGCTGGACCTTAGAAAGGCTCACATTCTTTTTGCGATTTGGTCTCTACATTATTTTGTGGCCTTGAAGCAGGCCTTACCCATTGCACCTCAGTGGCCCACTAGTTGACCTGATGTTAATTTAACAAACGAGAAAACATTTAAAAAATATTTTGAAAAAGTCCAGCTCTACTTAGACATTAGGTACTAATCTCATGCTGGCTCCCTCAGTCTTTAGTTTGGAAAATGTTAGGCCCTGAGATACAATATAAATTTTTGTTTCACTCTGAAGGTCCATGGTGTATTTGGAGGGCTCTAGACATGAGAAATGGCACCTCTGCCAGGGCAGAAACCTCCCATGCTCTCAGGAAGGAACTGCAAGACAGTCTTACCAAGTTGAGGGCTCTATGTGAAACGTGGTGGGTCTCCCCGTGCACTGTGACTACCTCGTCTGTGGGTTAGCCAAGCCCCTGACTGGCAGCCAATTTCCTGAGGCTTGGGGCCACGGCTGAGAAACAAGAATTCTTTGGCCTCTGTGGTGTCGATGGGTGCTGGCGTGCTGAACCCCGATTCTCAGCACCTCTGAAGCTCAAGTGTGAGCTGCCCCTGAGCCTGGCCATGAGCTGAACTATACGCCCAGCTGCCTCCTCGCTAGCTTGTGATAATGAATTTTCATCACAGTGGAATTTAGCAAGGAATTGCTCTGATTTTAAAGCTCGTTGGTTACTCATAATAATAACAATAAAAAGAGCCATTTCTTAAGGACTAAAAACTAATCAGTGAATGTGTAGTTTCTGTGTCTCCTGCAGGTTCTTGTCTTGTGGGGCTGCCAGACCGCCCGAGTCAGTCACATGACTGGCTGTCTGATTTCCGACTCAAGCTTTTCATTTCCTAAATGATAACGGATAAAAGATAAAATCTGGCACACACAGGTAATCTTTGCCATCTTAATATTTGTTAAGCTTTTTGATTTACTGAGAAGTTAAAGTCACTGCAGGTCACAAAACCTGCACATTAGATCTGCTTCATAAAACACTGTGACTGAATGCTTTAGTCATTCGTTTCACCATCTTTAAACCAATGTAGCTGAAGAATTGCACCTCCAATTTATAAATCTTTCAATTTATTTCTGATTCCAGTTTATAAGATGGGACCATATCCAGCTTTTCCCAGCCATTTGTGTATAGCTAGAGAAGAAACCTAACATATTTCTTGCGTAATGGAGACTTGATCCAGCTTACATTTGTTAAATCATCCAAAAGGAAATATTCTCACTAGGAAACCTTTGCACACAGTTAACATATCCAGTCTGACCTGTATTTTAAATTTCTGCCATTCTTCTGCATATAATCTCTCTTTCTCCCTCCCCACTCTAATACACACACTCACCCCTCCCTTCTGTGAAAGAGAAATATGATTACCTCAGTCTCTCTGTCTCTGTTTCGCACATCTGCTCCCCACCCTTTTTCTGAAGGAGACATATGATCCACAGAGAAATTAGAGATGATCTGAACCATTTTGGATGCCTACTGCTATGGGATATGTGGAGGCCCACGGGTAGCTCAGGTTTCACATCTGCCAGCTTTTCAGAGGATGTGATCAAGGGCAGAAATAAGCGGATGATGATGACGATGATGCCACGGAAACTGGTGTGAAGGAAATGGGATCCCTCCTCCCGGAAACATGTGTGCCCTCTAGCCCAAGTCAAGATCATTTGGATGTAATAATAAGTCTAGCACAAAGGAAAATGTATTTTAAAGAATGCATTATTAGAAAAAGGGAGCCTATGTCTTTAAAATACGGTGTATGAGTTACGATCTGCTTTAGATTTGGGCATGGTCTTTGACCTTGGAATGCTGACAGAGTGAAAAAAGAGTGAAATGGGTCAAAGAGTCTGTCAGACAAGGTGAGAGATACTGAGCTTGCCTCTGATCTCACACCAACATGCGGTGGTGTAACTCCATTGCCCTCTGTAGATTTATGCAAACATATGGAGAGAAAAAACCTGCCCCAGAATGATTCAGTACCAAAATAGACCCTTCTTTTCTATGGCAATGTAAAAAACTTACAGGAGGAATGCACAAGGTTCCAAAGGGTAAAATTCTGGCTTGGATTAATACTGCTTCCAGCCACCCCAATGCAGAAACTTCTTTCCAATTAGCTGACCTTGATGGATAAATTCCTCCTTTTTATCTTCCTCCAACCTTTCCCATATTCCATCTCTTCTTCTCCTTGATCCTCCCGATAAAGTCAGGCTGTCCTTCCAGCTGTGATCAGCAGAGCCTTTAGCCAGTGCATAGCTCACTCTCCAAGGACTTCTGGTGCCAGAGGCTCCTTTCATTTTCTCTGCAAATACTTTTTAACAAATTCAAAAGACCTTATTGGGAAAGGAATGAAATACATTTGTGTGTAGTGATGCATCTGCTGAACGGTATATGCTTTTCTCCATGCGGTTCTCAAGGGACTTTTAGGCACGTTCTGCTCTCAGAGCACATGGAATTGCTCAGATGTATTGTTTCTGTAGTGGGATTGTTTTTTTCCTGAGTATCGGGATCTAAGAGAGAACCAGGAACACACATAGTTTTTGGAGACTCCCTGGGCTGAACGGGCTGGATTCCGCCTGTCCTGTTCAGAGCCTGGCTTTGCCCTTACAGTACTAAGTAGGTAAGTGTCTGACCCTCACAGAGGCTGAGAGCACTCCAGCCAAGACTCTAGGCTCCCTGAATTGTCAGTGCAGCCAGAGAGAGCAGTTCCTCACGTGGCATCAGTCAGATGCTTCTGGTCGCTGGTTTTGGGATGAGGCATTCAGCCCCAAGTGCTTCACGTATCTGAGTGGAATGGTCAGCCAACTTGCTTTGGACACCGTGAAACAGCGGCAAGTGGAAGTCTTCACGTGCAAACTAGACGAGCGCTGCTTGAGCTGTGAGAGCCTCAGCAGCTCACAACTCAGTCCTCCTGTCGCGGGAAGGAGGATATTAGTGGAAAACAGAGAGCTGGTGGTGGAATATGAGCAGTTCTGGCTTTCAGTCTAGGACCTGTGTGTCAACAAAATAATTTAATCTCTTCAGATAGGAAAAAGGAGAGAGGCAGAGAGACAAAACCTTCAAGAAATCGCTTGATGGAATAAAGAAATATACATATGTTTGCACTAGGACATATTAGACGTGCTAAATACCGAGTGCTTTACCCTGCTGAATCGTCTGCTGTGCCGTAAAACTACTTTCTGTTTTCTTTTGTTCCTCCAACGTTCAACAAAGAGACATTTTGTTTGAACTTCCCAATTTACCTCTGAGCGGTCTAGCTGAGCAAAACCCCCCCGAGAGATGTGATCGTGCACGCGCGCAAGGACAAGAAAGCAGGAAATATGCCAGCTGCTGGGGGGGGGAAAAAGAGGGGAGTGCTTGCACTCCAGGAAGAGCTCCCAGTATTTCTTTTCCACATGTTTATTAGTACGCTCCTCTTAGACATCTTTCCCTCAGCCACTGCTTCCACTAGATTTTCTCCTGGTTTAGCAGCAAACAGTTACCATTCCCCTGGCTTTGAGACCATTGTTCCTCATACACACCTGTCTTTGGGTTCACAAAAACTTTGACTTTGAATTTTCCCATAAGTTTTTGTGTTCTTCACATTTTAGATAACACAGGCCAAATCTGAATGTTTCTAATAAAATATCCTTTCCCCCAAAGTGCTGGGAAGACAGTTGTAGCTGGGGTCATGTGAGATGTATTAATTAATTGCATGTCCTCCACCTTGAATCAGGCAGTGTTGACTGATGATAACTTTTGTCCTGTTTCTTTCTGAAGCGACAAGTTGCCCTGTACTCTCTCTTGAGAAGGTTAATGTCAGCCTTGACAACTGATTACTGAAATTTGGCCCCGCTTTTGCTGGAAGGTTTGTAAACGTGACCCAACTTCGCGCTGTGTAACAAACCTCCAACGCAGAATCACCTGTTTTCAGATCTGTTGCACATCCTCCTCACAGGTTGCAGTAGTGCAGGTGGTGTGCCGAGCGCATGGAACTGCTGCTCCTCTTTCTTTCTGCTCTTGGTCTCTGCCTAGAGAGTGGGGAGGTGGCTCTGTGACAAATGGCTGTGGCTTGGGTGCCGTGGCTCCCTCTGTGCCTGGGTTTCCTTCCATAGTGGGAAAAGGGAGGACTGGTGAAAAATCACCCTGTGCCTGAGCTGTGAACGCAGGTTGGAGAGGAGAATCGTCACTGGTCCCTTCAGGCTGGATCAGATCTTGGGGCTGAGGGATCAGAACAGTGACTGTCCTTCCTGGCTTGGCCTTGCCAATGACATGGTAGGGGCTGACGTGGGCAGCTCATTTATCCCTCTCATCCAGCATCTGGGTGGCATTCCTGAGGGTCTTCCTGAGTGAGCCAAATAGGTACCACCAGAATATTTCTGTCTCAATCTACGTGACTTTTTGCTAGTATTTCTCTGCTTACTAAGAATTGTTCTTGGCTTCCATAAACCAAAATTAATACTGATTCTTATCCAGCTACTTCGTTCTACTATAAAAGAGAGTACAAACGCATGACCTGAAGGAGAATTAGACAGGTAGAAACAGTCCTACTCTTTCTTAGAGGATTTAGGATGGGGCACTAGAGGCAGATAAGATGATTTAACTTACTTACATTTTCTCACCTTAAAAAATAAATCTTAAAGAAGAAAAATTTATTGCAAAGTCCTGTGTTTGAGTTTTGTGAAAGAGAATTTGTCCATTATTTTTCACATACCACAACTTTTTATGTTGAACCAGTTTTTCTCAGCTACTGGTGACTTTCACCGTTAAATGATTCTATATGTTACCAGCTCAAGGTTTTCTTTCTGCTAAAACATTCTCAGGGACTGTAGTGATCAGTGAAATTACCCATCTAACTTCTTCACAGAAACGAATGTTTCTGCCCCACCAAAAAAAAAAAAAAAAGAAAGAAAAAAAGAGAAAAAAAGCCTTGCGTTCATGCAAGACTTTTCCAGGTACCTTTCAAGTCCTTTGTTTTATGTTTGGTCTTGAGTTGTCAATGTTACTCTTCATTTGCATTTCACATCTCTGAGTAAGACAATGTCCTCAGGGTTCTAACTCGTTATTGGATGCCAGAGCTGAAAACTGAGCTGTACCTTCATGTTCTATTGTATTTGATGGGGGATTCTCAGCAGTGCTGTGTCTCTTCCTGTTTGGAGAATATCTCCTTTCCTGACAAAGTTTGATACCTGCTGGTGATCAAGGTGTGCCACAGAGTTAACCCTGTTCCTGCCAACTAAAATGCTGTTGTACTGTTCCAGTTCATTGGTATGGGAAAGGGCCAAAGTGTCTAAAGGGAAGTGTGAGGAACGGATACCTGTCCTGTGAAGGGCTGTAGCTGCTGGATAGTAACAATCTGTTCAGGACTTCCTCTCATTGTCAGTATTTACTCAGGAAAGATTTTATTAGGCATTGATCTATAGCCGTGAGGCTGGTGCTTAAATTAGTAGTTGTGTTAAAATGCTGCTTCACACCTGAAAATAGACAAGGGCTATTGCAAAGTAAAATATAGAATCCATTCTGAATGTCTTCTGAGGGACTGTTAAAATCGATGTAATATTATTTCAGTCCTAGGAGCATAAAACAACTCTGTTAGAACACCAGTTTACTGAGATTAAGGATGCCTATGAAGAACTTGAAGCAAAGAAATTAGGGAAATCACTGTTGATGGAAGGCAGTGGAAGATTTTTGCAAACTTTGTTGGATGTCTCTACATTGAGATGCTATGGTTGGTGGGTTTCTAAATCTCAGGCAATAAAGGGCTCATTTACAGCAATTTCAAGTTAGTAATAGTCTTCCTCTCCATTTCTCTAATAGGCATTTCTTCACTTACTCTGCTGTATATTCCTCAGAATAATTCTTAGCTTTTATAAACCAAAATTCATAATGAATGGTTTCAGATATTTAGTTCTGCCGTAAAAACGAGGAACACTCCTTGATGGAAAATTAGATAAGCAGAAGCAATATTGCTCCATCTTTCTGCCTAATTAAGGTGAATATTTAGTTCCACCCAACTTTTATATGCATGATATCACTTAATTGTTTAGTTACTAGAAGAGCCCAGAGAACAATGTATCACTGTGATTTCCTCAGTTCGGTTCCTATAATTATTTAATAATAGACAGTTTAATTCTCAGTTCCACCAAGCTGCCAGCTCATTCTCTCTACCTCTAGGACAGCTTCCACTGTGAAAAGCAGCTGATGCAGTGACCAGATTTCCTGGTTGCCTCCTGAATATCTTAGGGAATCAAGTCATTGCACATAGGATAAGCCGTTTCTCCTGGTAGTGGTTTAGAATAGGATATATTTACAGGAGAAGTCTTTGGTTTCCAAACACACAGAAATTAGCTGTGGGATGGAAATCAAACTGCAAGACCAGTGTGGACTTTGCTCTGCACCTGTCCTAATCTGACATGAAGATCATTGCTTCTGTCCTCTTTGCTGCAGGCACGTGTCTCATTAGAGCAGGGATGGTACTTCACATGCTATAGAAAATATATTATATATAGGAAATACATTATTTAGGGAAAAGGGGTTGAATATTAGTCCTCTTAAGGTGTCAGTAAGGTACTTTCAGTGTCCTGTTTGGTATTTTACCCTGTCTTCCCACACTGGCAGGTATCCCTCAAGACTCTCCTTTTGGTCTCTCTAGCCCCCAGATCCTGACATCTGTGTCCTTTGGACCTGTATTTTGCTTTTTTATAGATCAGCTTTTTTCCTGCATGCTGTCTAGATCCTTACTTTGTATTTCCCTTCTCTTGCAAGTTAACACCTCATACTCCTGATTTCCTAAAGCATCCTTTTGGGTGTCATCCAGATCCTCTCTTATTTTTATCTCTCAGGGACCTCCCAGAAACACAGGCCCAGAACGACACTCAGATATTTTTTAAACATTCAGTGATTAAAAATAAAATCAAAGAACTTTTGCATCAAGATGAATCTGATCTGAAAAATCCTTGTTCAAAACCCCCAAATCACCACCCTACTACATTTCATTTGGTTAATTTTCAAAGTGTAAGGTACTGTGACAGTTTTGTGGCTCTCTCTTACAGCACTATTCATTCCACTAGGGATGTGGAAAATCTTCCACAAATAAAGTTTTGTTGAAACTGGTACATTTCTGCGAGAAATGTAAGTGTCCGATTTTTCCAACAGCAGCAGTTCCTCATTTATTTGGAAAACCGAGGTACCCCAGGGTGAACATAATGGAGAAGCTTGGGGTGGCCCTGCACAAGGTTATGCGTGTGCTGTGCTTCACAACAAATTGATAATGTCAGGTGTGTTGCCCTTGAGAAGTGGCTACATGTGTAAACAGAGTTAGATTTAAGAACATGCTTCGAGTTGCTATTTCTTCTGTTAATTCACATATTCACACATCCAATAATTGGGATTTTTTCCCCTGGATTGTCCTGTCTTCACATAAATTATTATCATCATGTTAATTTTAGGTTCTTGTTATATGGTTGTGATTCTGTGACATTTTGTTTCTGTTAAAGGTAAGGAAAACCATGTTTTTGTGTTGTGTTAGAAGTGGTCCTGTTGATAACAGTATGGGTTATGTGTATATTTTTCTGGATAACAAACTTAAAAACTGTAGCATGGCTTGTAGGTATTTTCCTGATCCTTGAAAAACAATTAAAATTTTAAAAGTACTGCATATACACTCCACGTTAAATATTTTCATTATTAATTTATTGTTTGTAGTAAGTTTAACCCTAATCCAATGTTTATTAAAACTGGACAGGATTTATTAAATTGGTTCAAGATTATCAAATCCGTGCAGATCTTTACATGTATTACATTAATTCTTTTGCTAAATATTTGCAAAATCTATTAAGTCTTTGCAAGACTTCTAAAAATGTTACACGACACTCGAATCGGTCACATTCATTAATAGTGACAGAACGCACCGACTACAAGAACGTCTGAAAACACCTTTTGAAGAATGAAACAGCGCAGCATGGTGATTCCGAAACCTTCTTGGTAGGATATCTTTAAAAAATGTGTTTTGCAAGGGAAAACTCCTGTTCGAGGTTTCACCTTGTTGAGTGAGGTGTGGCCTCCCTGGTGTAACTGGGAACTCTGCTGACACCGTGGTGCAATTTAGAGGAGTTTTAAGTGTGCTCTAATCCCAGTGCAGCCCCAGTGAGCTATTCTGGGAAGCGTGCATGCCAGTAGAGATAGTGAAGGCTGCAGGCAGATTCTGACATCTTACGGGAATTTGTGTATTTGGATTCGTAATATTTAGATCTTTTGCACTGAGCAGTTTAAGATGCTGCAGACCACCAGAATTTTTGAAAATCTTGGCATTACTTTTCCTGTGTCTCAGTTTCTTCTTAGCAAGGTAAGGAAGAAGACACAGTCCTGCAAGTCAAGGTAGCTGGTTTGGATATGAGTTTAACGTTGCTTATTACATTTTTTAATAATATATTGGTCATGACCAATACTGCTACCAATTACCTACTTCTTAGGTAAAACAGATTTTTTTCTATTTCAAAAAATTTTCAATGTAGGAAATTTTTTACTTCAAAGGAAACATTTATAGAAAATTCTTGGCATTTACTAAAGTATTAATATTCAGTTTGGCTTTTTTTTTTTTTTCCTGTGTCCATTCTCCACAGCAACATTTATCTTTTTGCTAATAAGTACAATACAGTCAGTGATGGCTAAGATCTGTTTTCTCAGGGGAAAGAAGTGTTTCTATTTAGGAGCAAGAGCAAAAAAAAAGGAGAAATATGGAAAATGTGCATGCAGAGTGTCAACATTTCAAAAGTTGCATTGCCCATTAATGACTTTTATGAATATAAAATATATTTATTTCATTGGCCATTAATGACTTTTATTAATATAAAATATATTTATTTTTATTTTACATTAATGTAAAATGAATATAGTCACTTTGTCACTTCACTCATGCTCTCATTTACCTTCACTGCAGCCCTGAAATTGATACTCCCTGTGTGCAGCTTGATTAGAAATGTCTGTGTCAAGGTACACAAACACTAATAACGATCACTTGGAAGTCTGCAAATGTGTCAAACGAACAAGTTCTCTCTTCAGCTTACCCAGATGAAATCTTAGTGTGGACTTTGATGGCACAAAGTCGTGGTCTAGCGTTGGTAGTGCTTTATGCTGTGACCTGTGCTGTAGGTGTTCCATACATCCGTGTGTCCAGGGCTCGTGCAGGCTGCAACAATTTACACTCAGTGTTTCCCAGCTTTTGGTAGACACTGTTGCATTTTCTGCTTGCAATGCTTGTGAAAACACCAGAGATGATATTAATTTTCCCTTTGATTTTTGCTATCCACATTTCCCTTGGTGATATGAACGAGGGGAAATCACATTAGGAGTCCTGAGAACCAGCTCCTGGCTCAGTAGGTAAATAATTGCTGGGAATAATAACATTGCACTTTTATTTTCTCAGCACATCGTCAGAAACATTATCCCAGAGACCGCCAGAATGCAAAGCTCATTTATCTTTTCATAATATTCCTTCTAGACATCTCCATTTAAATATACAATGCATTTGTCTTAAGTACACAGGGAAAAGGTTTCTGTTATGTACGAGATCATTGTGTGATACAAGCTAGAACAGGACTATGAAACTTCCTTGGAGCTGTGGCAATTAACACTACTATATATCTGAAAGTGAATGTTAATCAATCCATTTTAAGTCTGTTTCCCGTTTTATTTAACCTTTGGGTAGGCTTGTTGCAGCAGACATTGTATACATCTTCTTCTCCGCTATTCATTTAAACAGCTTTCCAAAGAGGCTGTGTGCATTTTGCTTTGGGCAAAGAAAACACACACTTAACATTCCTTTTCTGAACCATACTTTAAATGAACTCTTTAGTAGTTATAAAATATGTAATTAAAGCTGTAACCCAGTGGAGCACTTAAAGAATCTGCACAGTCTCAGGGACTTTTCTAGTTGTATTTACTAAGACAACTGACCTCACCTACATTTTGTTTTCAAGGTAGCTGGCACCATGGCATGACAGTTCTCTTGGAAGGGCATTTTTTATCCAGCTGTGGGAAAAACTTTGAGGCTAGGAAGAATTCTTATTGGTAAGAGTCAAACTGATGATGAAAAGGCCAAATCGGATAGCAGGGTGTTCCGGAGTTTTTTCACGTTCTTCATTTGGTTAATTTGGGGTGCTTTTCTGCCCATAAAACAACCAACTGGAATCTTCACTGAAGAACTACAGGTCTAACTCAAGAAAGCTATGAAGATCCTCAGAGGTTGATGTGCAGCCCCAAGGAGTAAAGTGGTCAATCCCAGGAGTGATGACGGAGCTGCGTTCAGGTACAGGGTCCAAAAAGGTCTATAGGAGGAAGAGCTAGGATTCTAGGCAGGATATCACCTGAAAATTAACTTTTGAGACACCTCTGCCAGCAGGTAGGAGTTGTCCGGAACTTTGAACTATGGTATGGAGTTCAGAACCACAGGCAGGAACCTCTGTAAGAGAGAAATTCAGAGTCTTTTCAGAGGTAGAGAAGACTGTTCTCTTAGAGAGGATGAGAAGAAGCTTCACTTTCTCACAAAGATCCAATGACTGTGGCACCTGCACACGAAGAGGAAAGGATGGATTCTAGCCTACTCATGCCAGGTAGGTTTTGGGGTCACATTTTTTCGCATATGTACAAAGCAGCAAGTTGTGAGATTTTCAGAGACAAAAAAAAAAAAATCACCATTTTTCAGCTCTCATGCTGGAATGAAACTGCCCATCTGCTGAGAACTGAAGGTACATGGAGTTAGATGTTGTGGTGCAGAGGTAAGGTCACTCCTGTGGGGGTGAGGCTCTGATTTAAGGTAGCTAATTATTGACTTGAATCCAGAATTTTTTCAGAAAGAAAGCAAGAGGGCTCTAGGCCTTTCCTCTCCGAGCGAAGTAGCTTAACCACTAGAAGAAGATCAGATATTTCTTGCCCTGTGATTCTTCCATTCCTGGCTGCACAGCAGTAACAAAGTCTTCTATAGCTTCATGGTGTATGCAGTCTCATGGAATTTGGAGTTCAAAAGCCTCTGGCTGAAGTGAGGCCAAATATTTTGACTTCACACTTAGATAAATACTGTGCCAGCCTATTTGGCAAGAAGTAGGCACTATCACCAGTGTGAAAGAGTTATGAGCGTTTGGAATATACCTAGCTTCTCTGGGGACTTGGATGCTGGGTTTTGTCTTTCCTAGATCTCCAACAGCTGTAAGCAGAGATGCCCAGGTGGCCAGCTCAAGAAAAGACAGATATCCTTTGGGACATCCTCTGTAGTGCAAATATAGCCATAGCTCTGGGAGTAAATTCCCGAATAGTGTATTGAATGATGACCTAAAATAGCGCGTTGTCATATCAGAGGAAACCATTTAATTTCATCCAGTCACTTCTTTATGAAGCCATATGAATTTGTGTTTGGCTTGAACATATCAGCCAGCAAGCCATCTTGTTTTCATTTGAGGGATCTAAAAGATGAATCCACCATTTCATCCAGTTATTTATGCTCATGTTAAACTGTATGTCTTATTCCTCAGTTGAATTTGCCTGGCTTTCATTTGGAGATGATAGGAGCACGGTCTCACGGAGTAGCTGCAGTTGCTTTAAAACAGTTGTGTGGGAATTGTTTTTCAACCCAAGCATTTCTTGAAAACAGCACATCCCTTTTCTTTGGCTTCTCTGGAGGTCTGTAGCTTTACATGTACAATTTGTTTACTCGAACATTCATTTGAGCTGAATATCACACGAACAGTATGTGTGAGTTAAACGGCTACTGGTGGAGTGGGAAATTACTGTTTATTAATTGTTCTTCTGCATTTCTTAACATTTGATCTTCTGTAACATGTGATGAAAATGTATTTTGGTGGTGTAGCCTGCCCTAATTTAGATAGATCAAGCTGGTATATGAAAGGCAGCTTCATTTACTGTCCTTGACATAACTAACCATACATTAACAGGAATACTTCTTCCTAGCTAGACTTACTATTTGTTCAGAATCTTAATAGATGGGCTTTGTGCTTATAAATTTGTACCCTATATTTTAAGTCAAAGTGGATCTTTCTGTTGAAGATTCTCCACCTCCATTTTTTTGTAGTGTTTTTTTTTTACAAAAGAGATAAGTGTTTTTCTTCACCTTCTGTGACTTTACAAGCTATTGAGTAGCACTTGTTATGGTTGAATGTCACATTGTATGTATTATAGCTGATAAAGAAATGTCATTTTCCCTCTGTTGCTAATATCTCTTGAGAGAGTCTTAAAAACAAGATGTTTTAACTCAAAGTGTTTGTCTGGCAAAATCTATTTAAAATAACATCGTGAATTTGTTGGAGAAGATCGAACAGTGGTGAGGTTCTCCTTTCCTACTCATTCAGTATGATATTTCCCTCTAAATTAGTAAATACCTGAGGATCCAACGTTAAGAAACACAGCTAGGCTGGTATTAAAACCCAGCAAGTGCTGTACGGGGTCAGGTTGAAGATCCCTTTAGCCCAGTGCTTTGATTCACCCACCAATAGTCAGTAACGCCAGTATGTTGTGCAAGGCACATAAATCAGCAAGGCCTCCCGAACCTTTCTAGGGACAGATGTACATATGTCTACATACAGACACCATCTCCTGTTACCGAGATTTTGCAAACAGTTTCCAAAGCTGGAAACTGCATCCCAGCTATGGAGTTCATAGCCCTCCTACCTAACCCTGACACGAGCAGCCTGGAGTTCATCCAATCCCTTCTTGCACCTTCTATGCTGCCGGAGTCCCCCAGTTTAACTGTGGCTTAGATGAAGAAGAATTGATTTTTCTTTGCTGTGGAACAGCTAGGGAAGGTGAGCCAACTAGTTTTGCATGGTTAGAGAGGTTAAGCAAGAACACGGGACATCTGTGAATGCCTTTACCACGTGCAGATTGTAGAGGTGCATGGCCCAAAGTATGCTTTCTAGATTTCTCACTCCTGCAGACGCTGTTTTTCTCTGACCTTCTGCTGTTCCTCACACAAAGGTGATTTTTATTATTCTGTCTCTTTACTGTGTCAGAAAGCCACTGAAATAGGCCCCTTTCTCTGTGCTTACTAAGATTGATCAGTACAGCTTCCTTCACAGCCCTGGGCCTTATTTTCCTCTGTGCCCCTAGAACTAGGAGTATAGAGGAGTTCTGACAGTGAGAGGAATGGAAGGGACTGGTTTCCCTAGGCACTCAAAAAGCAAAATCCCAAACAGGGCTAGTGAGGTAGGACCTGTCCTCTGGGGTCCAGGGCAGCTGGATTTATGTGTTCTCCTGCCTCATCCTTTCCTATTCCGGAACTTCTGTCTTCCTGTAAGGAACTGGTGGTGAAGAGTGAGTCATCCTGGCACTTGGCCACCTGGCAATGCTCCTTTTTTGGAGGAAAACCCCTCAGCTTTTGAAGGGTGCTCCTGAGACCTAGCACAAAGGGGCCAGGATCTGGCCCAGGACCCACAACACCCGCAGCTCACTCAAAGTGCTTAACACTGTCCCACAGCTACAGCACACCATTGTCTGCCCGCCGTATCTCGTGGAAGCTCGTGGTGATTTTTTCCATGCATCTTATCCAGCTCTACCTTGTTATCAAGTGCAGCTTCTGTTTGTTGGTTCCTTAGATAAAGCCATCCCTAAGTCTGATCCATGCTCTGCTATTGTGCCCCTTCCTATATGGCTGTTTGCGGTGCATTTCTTCTTTTATGTCTCTCCCAAGACTATTTCCAGAGCATCCATCCATCATCTGGTGATTTGACTTGCTCATTGTGATTATTCTCTTTTCCAGAAATAAAAAAGTATGCCACACATAGTATTTAGCAGCACTGTACAGAACTCTGCTCCATACCATAAAGAGATTAAAGTCTCTTAATTAATGTCATACTACTTCCAGCTGCAGCCATAGAGTGAATTTTTATTAACTGAAAGGTATGTATAGACACGCGCCTTTCTTTTCTGTGTTTTACATCTGGATTTTCAGACTGATTCTTGTCAAGTTTGCTGGAGCGTACGTGTGTCTGTGCATTTGTGCATGCCTTGGTGTAGCTAATGGACTCTTTCCAGGGAGTATCTGTGAACATCTACAGACACACCGCATACATCGGACACCTCAAAGTGAGCAACTGAGTAGGGGCTGAACCATCTTGTTCAGATTTACTAGCTTGAGCAGCATAGGCAGAAGTAGCCATGCAAGGGTAGCCTGGTGCCCAGGCTGTGATTAGCCTTGCCTTGGAAAAAAATGACGCGGGTCCCCAATCACAGCAAGGTGGCTATACTGTTTTTTAGTTCAGCACTGGCTCGCTTGATGCTAACTTGCATTTGCAAGTGTAAGTGCAAGTTTAACAAGTCCAAGTGCCGGGTTTGCACTTCGGACACAACAACCCCATGCAGAGCTACAGGCTGGGGACAGAGTGGCTGGAGAGCAGTCAGGCAGAAAGGGACTTGGGAGTGAAGGTGGACAGGAAACTCAGCATGAGCCAGCAGTGTGCCCGAGTGGCCAAGAAGGCCAATGGTGTCTTGGCCTGCATCAGGAGTAGTGTGGCCAGCAGGATTAGAGAGGTCATCATCCCTTATACTCGGCACTGGTCAGGCCGCACCTTGAGTGCTGTGTCCAGTTCTGGGCCCCCAGTTTGAGAAAGATGTGGAGATGTTGGAGTGCGTCCAGAGGAGAGCGACGAGGATGGTGAAGGGGCTGGAGCACAAGCCCTATGAGGAGCGACTGAGGGAGCTGGGGTTGTTTAGCCTAGAGAAGAGGGGGCTCAGGGGAGACCTTATTGCTCTCTACAACTGCCTAAAGGGAGGTTGTAGTCAGGCAGAGGGGTTGGTCTCTTCTCTCAGGCAACCGGTGACAGAACAAGAGGACACGGTCTCAAGCTTTGCCAGGGGAGGTTTAGGCTTGACATTAGTAAGAAGTTCTTTACTGAGAGGGTGATTGGCCATTGGAATGCGCTGCCCGGGGGGGTGGTGGAGTTACCATCCCTGGAGGTGTTTAAAGGGAGATTGGATGAGGCTCTTAGTGCCGTGGTTTAGTGATGAGTAGGTGTAGGGATTGGGTCATGGGTTGGACTCGATGATCTCAAAGGTCTTTTCCAACCTTATGATACTGTGATACTGTGAAGTGCCTAATAGTGCTGAATGATACTTTCCCTTGTGCAGTACAGTCAGTGCTCTTCCTCTAGCATTTACAGGGAACTCCTACAACCCAGTTCACCTTGCGTGAGCTTTTTACCAATAAGGAATGTGTTGCTCATTGTCATGTCTCTGCGTAGTAGTAAGAACTGCCCTGTGATTGTCTAATATGTAGAAGTGTTAGGGAAAGGGAAGATAAACAGTGTTTGCAGGCACCCTCATGCCTCTGCTTGCAGCATATTTTGTGCAAAATATTTGATCTTTAATTTAGTGTCTCTGCAGGCCATCACAGTAACCTGTTTCTGCCTCCTTTAAGAATGTTGAAGCAACAAGAATACTAGCATGTTTAACAATAAAAATACCTTTGTGAAGTGTTTCTTGAATTGCAGTCAGATTTAACTGTATTTATGGTTTATTTGTCAGTCCTCTATATTTTTACTTTCTATAGCAACAACAGTTCAGCTATCGACATACCAATATCATTAAAGAAAAGATGACCCATTGCTTTAAGTTTCAGGTTTTGTTATGAAATATCTTTCTCTTTCATGCTTTGTTTCCCATCTCTTCAAAATCTTAATATCTTGAAACTGATATACATAGGGATATGGTATTATTTGACTTGCCCTGGAAGACTGCAGTTTTTTGAGGTTTCTGAGAGTTCATAAGAGGTACATGTTGGGGTATCTAGAAATGAAGTTGCTTGCTCTGAACAAGCTCCATCTGGAACAAAAGACAGCAGCATCTGTTTAGCAACACAAGTCGACACGAACACACCAGACTGGTGTGTGCTTGCTGCCCAGGTTTTTTAGTCAATAACTTGGTAAAATCTATGGAGAAAATACAAGGCAGAAATAATAATTAAAAAAAATTTTTAGACATGGAAAACCTCATGTTGATTTGTTTACATCGGATAATGTTGTTATACGAAAAGAAATTCTCAATGCAAATGTCAGACATTTTCCCTAAAGGTTAACACAAGTTGTCTTGCCTGTCATATTTATCTGTACAAAACACAATCAAGTTCTGCAGCCAGTGACTTGAATCTCTCCATGTTCCTGTCTGCACCTGATACCCGATTCACATATTGTAGAGAGCGAAGGACCTGAAAACAGGGGCTATTGTAAGGTCTTTCTTTCAATGCTTTTCTCAGTTAAGGTCTGTGCCGATGTGATTCTTGAAAGCCTTTAACTTGGGGTTCAGTCAGCAGGAACAGAAGGGGCTTGGTATGTAAAAGAAGCCAGTCATGATCTCTATAATCTCCTTGAGTAAGCTGCAGGTTTAGCACAGGCTGGGATCAAGCAGTCCCCACAAAATTTGAATAAAACATCAGACAGAGTCAGAGAGTTGGATCTCAGGGCATATGTGGAAACTGTCCACAACTTCATACTTGACAGTGAATTCGTTTGGTTCGTAACTGTGGTAAGAGATCAGAAACAGGAGGAAAAACGAAAGCTAGACTGCCTTGGATTATCTGATGCTTGGGAATTAAGAAAGTATGTGGTCTGATGGCAATTTGCAAGCACGTATTTAGGCTTCACAGCAGGTAGATTTTGCAATAAGGAAGTATTTGCAAAGATGTTTTTAAGACAAAGAACAGTATTAAGTTATAAGCTTAGCAGGACTGCCTCAGCCTCTCTTTGAATTTTCATTTTGGAAAACAGGCCCAAACTGATGTAGTTTCTCCATGTTTTCAGTCAACACTACCTTCTGAGGGTTCAGATTCTGGTATAGACCAGAAAGGAGGATATATGGGTAGCACCTCAAGTCTCACAGCATTTTCATGGTCCCCTTGTTGTGCACCTTCTGTCACAGCTGATGACTGAGTTAGGATTGCTTCTCTACCTGTTTTGGCTTTGATTCACAGCCCTCTGGTTTGTTGGCTTTATAAACACTGCAAGGTCTACAGTTCACACTTGGGAGGAGTAAACACAAGGTAAGGGATCGGCCAACCCATAATGAAACCAGAATCACAAGTAGCATGCTGTCACCAGCATAAGCCTTCTTGAAGTTTTGGTGGTGTGTTCTTTGTTCTGTCAAATATATCCCGAAGTTGTTTGAAACAATGCCTGTTTAATTTTTTCAAGAGGCAGCACAGAAGTATAGCGTTGTACCACAAATAAAAGTGTTGCCACAATGCCTGTAAATCAGAGCTTTAAACTATGTTTCAATTATCCTTCTATTATCCAGCTGGTGTTTAAACATGTTTATTATTCAAATCAGTAGAGAATGTGCTGCTGTTGTGTAAACAACTGTCAATTGCTGAAACAATGATTACAAGGCACCATCTCTTTCAGGTGTACTTAGAGGTACTTATACCTCAGCCACTTGTATTTAAATAACATGCAAACACAATGCTTGAGTGACTACTTTCACTCCTGTTTCCAATACCTCGTGCCAATTCTATTACATTAAGAGGGAAATCTATTACATTTTTCATTTATACACATCTGTACTCTGTTTTTAACCATTGTATCATTAAGGCTTGAGTTAATATGATAGATATGCCAAGAGATGCAGTACATATTGAGAAATCCTGTTCAAAATAAAAGCCAATTTCTCTGCATTATTTTAGGGCATTTGAAAGCTTTTATGTAAACAATACTAAGAAAATTATTTTCTAAAGAGGAAGCCCGAGAAAGAAAAGATTTAGTCATGGAACTCTGCTATCCTTCAGCCTCTATTCGTTTTGATGTAAACTGAGAGTATTACAAGTTGGTTGCTTTTTTTTTTTCAGGTAGGCATTAACAAAATATAATATAATATCGATGACATTGAGCTGTCTTTTCTGTACGTGTAATAGTAGTATTTTTTCACATACCTACTGCTGGGCAAAGGTAGTTCAACAAGAAATACTTGCCAAGTAAGCTCTTGAGGCAACTTTCTATTGATTTGTCACAAATTTGAAGGGAGAATGTTTTAAAAAAACTGCATTTGGGAAAATGCTGAAAATACTCCTCAAAAGGAGCAACTGAAAGAAAGATTTTATGCTGATCTCGATGTTCTCGTGAAGCAAAGATGCTACCACAGTCTTCATCTGTCTTCTATATTCCTAGGGGAGAAATCCTGGAAAATAAAAACAAATATTAAAAAAGTAAGAAAAAGTCAACCTTCTGGCTAGTGAAATAGCCATGGCGACCCCCATCTTTTAAGCTAAATGCTTAAATATAGAGCACATGGAAGAAAAAAATGCTACCACAAGGATAAGCTGTTGTAGTGTGCTGATAAAATATGACATTCTTTTTCAGAACTTAATAGAGATGCTTTGACTGTTGTTCTGCAGTCAACAAGGCTGGTCTAATTGGTGGCCATGGCAACAAAATCAGGTCATACAGAGGTTCATACCGAGATCAAGCATATGTAGATCTTCTTGTTCAAATATACATAAAGATAAGAACCTTTAGTGAGAGTCCACAGTGAAAGGCTGAAGATGGATGCTCCCACGCACATCTAATATTACTTAGAAATATTTACCTGTTTGTAACATAATGATGTTTTGCAGAACAGAAATAGAAAAATCCTTCATACCCATTGGAAAACAATAATTTTTTAAAGTCAAAGTAGGGTGTATGCATGCACATTACTTCATAGCTGTTTGTAATTTACTCCCTGGGGTTTTTAGTGAGTCTGACTTATATTTTAGATGTAATTAAGTAATCAGTGGTGTACACTGTAAAATGAATGTTTAGGCTGCTTAAGGTTGAATTTTCTCAGCCACAGCAGCTGCACAGTTATGGCTTCTGCCCCCACCTCCCTTAGTACAGTCATCCATTTACAGTTATTACTTGAGTTATTCACATAGTTATGATATTTCATGGAAACGAAATAACAGCTACCTGGCAACAGCTGGCAGCAAATATGCAGAACTTGCATGACTGCATCTCTCTTATTTCCTACTAAGCATGTGCGTACAAGGTGGTTCTCCCCTGAGCAACCTAAGCCTTACTAAGAGAAACCAGAAGCTACTGGCTCTAGTCCTGCAGAGCAGAGGCAAACGTCTTTAATAGATCTCCTCCCTTTGACCAAGTGCATAGAACGATGAGAGATGCTGGAGAGGGCCTCTACAGCCTTTCAGCCTCTCCACTTCTATTGCAACAGTCTATTGCAACAGTCAAAAGCTTTAATCTTATGATATTCAGTAGTCGAATAAAAACATGTAGATAGTCTAAGCGTATATCTGGGGCAAACCCCACCCCCCTGCACAAAGCAATGCCTAACAGAAGTGTCCAGTGAAAATACTCCAGCTTTGGCTTCCGAATCCACTTGTTACATAGATGTGGCAGCACGCTGTTGGAACGATTCTCTCTGTTCTCTCCACTCTCCACCGTTTATTGACACGCCAAGCTGAGGTGATGCACTGCGTTCCCAGCTGGATTCATTTTTTTCGTAAAGAAAAACTGATATTTTTAGTACCATTTGCTTTAAGATTTTTAAGATGTTGAACTAGGCACACCATGCTTGAAAGAGAGAAAACCAATTTGAAGCAACTTCCCTTCTTCTGGCCACTTCTCCAGAGGTTTTCCTACAGGGAAACTTTTTACTGATTTCCTGCTTCCTTCTGGCCTTTGCTAAAGATACTTGGAACCCACAGACACGTGGGTCTGTGTGCTACTGATGGAGCCTCCTCTACTCTTTTCTCAGCTTCTTTTGCTGATATTATCAGTAAAGCCCCATTACCAGCCCCTGCCCCTACCTCCTCAACAAAACTGTTGTCTTAGCTACAAGGATAGGCAAAAAATCTGATTTTAGTTATCTGTTCTGCTAAGGGCAAGGATTCAGATTAAGGTTTATATTACTTTTTTTTTTTTTCCTAGAACAGAATGCTCTGATCCTGTACCTGCACGTTCCCAGATCTTTCCATGGTCCCCAAGAAATCATGTGTTTAATCTCTAACTAGCGTGGAGGTTCTTCTCCTTCCTAAATCACTGAATTCCAGCATACACACAATGCAGGGACTGGAAAATCTCCCTACTGCTTTTTAAAGTACATTAAACTCATTTGTGATGTTTTACATTAACTTCTTTCCTTGACATTCTTTTCCGTCGGTATAAATTGTTCCTGCTTTAGAAGCGGCAAGAATAAGCTTTACTTGTGGAGCTGAGTGGTAGGTGCATGTGATTAAATCTTACCTGTGAAGAGGGACTGACCTGAACTCTGATAACCCAGATCCTATAGATGAGGTTTGATGTGGTGATCCACCTGACTATGGAAATGAGGAAAGGAGGAGAGATGCTGACATGGAGCTGCAGCAAACATGAGTGCACTTGTGGAAGACCTTGTGAAATAAATGTTAAAATTGAGACCTTGGCTGGGACATGAGGAAAATACAGGATTTGCGTAGATTAGCACTGAATGTCTGGATGGGCTTCTGGGAGAGGAGGGATTTGCCTGGTCCAGTCAGTTTTCACCTAAGTGAGAAGATAGTTTTTTCTTTCTCCTGGACATACAGATCTAGGAAAATATGAGATGGAGCCCCACAGAAATACTTCAGGCTGTGACCCACTCTCAGCTTGAGTTATGGGATGATGATTGAGACAGGGGCAGAGTATACTTCCAGGTAATGCTAATTCCTAGTAGGGAGCTAAGCAAGCCTGCAGACTCCCTTGTTCAAGTATTCCTTTTTTGGCACCTAAGTGTCAACAGGTGTGAGCAAGTGTATGGAGGTACGAAGTGCCAGTGTTTCATTGCTGGCACGGAGTGTGGCCTTCATGCACAAGAGATGACAATTGCAATGTTGTGGAGTCTGCCCGTCAAAACGCATTGTTGCCTGGCACCTATATATCATTCAACTTGTGAGCAGGCACCATGCCATTGGAACAGATGGTAGTGAGAGAAAGCAGCCAAACTACCATGTACAGTAGATGCATTAAAGTATAGGTGTGGAGAGTGATTTCTAGCCAAGAACGTCAAAACAGCACTCTCCGTCTTGAATTTACATGCCCAGAGTTAAGGGGATGGGCAAGCATTTAACTGCTCTCCCAGCTGGATGCAGTTCCATACACACACAAAAAGCTTCTACTTCAGCTCACTTCAAGTGAGATTTTGGACTAGCTGAATTAGGCAGGGTATTGGAAACGCCAGAGAGAAGCATTTTAAAGTGATCTCCACCTTTTCTGGCTCTTCTCTGGAAGTCCCCCCCCTATGGAATCGGTGAAAAGAAACTCTCATGACCAATTGTTATTTATGGAAATTTGCAGGGTGGTGTAAAGTACTCTTAGCTTTCTAGTGTAAATGTCTTTACAAAGAAGGCAGTAACATTTAGAAGTAATGGCATATTTAGAAAAAAACCCACATTGTTTAAAGAGCCCTGTATTGTGGTTCTGCCCTCTCTGATCTGTAGGACTCATTCAGCAAAAAAGGCACTTTCAGATAAAGATGAAATGGAAGTGTATGGTACCCTAGCCTGGCATACATACTGGGAGCATCCCTGCTCGTTAATAAAACAAAGGAGAATTAATGGTATTAGAATACACAGAGGAGGAAAAAAAAAAAGAAAAAAGGTTGTTTAATATATTTCTTCATGAGTCATTGTATGAAAACTGAACTCTTAAAATGGCACTGCAGCCTTCTGTGTTTGTATATTTGTGCTTTCCAGAACAAATTTACTTAGTTTATTAATAAAAAGACATAGGGGTTGGGATTTTGTCAGACCAGTTTTGCAAAATTCTGCCTAGGTATTTAAGGCCAGCCCTCATCTACCATCACCATAAAGAACTCAGGCTGAGTTCTGTCCCCGTTTTCACTTGTGAACTGCAGTGTCTTTGGATTGTGACCTCCCTCACACCTGTAGTCTCATTGTTTTCAAGACAAAATTTTACTTCTTTTTTGTTGTTGGCCTGGCTTTGATAGCAGTATGAAGAAAGGTGTGTTTCTCTGACAAGCTGCAGGTGCAGTAATACTTTCATTTGAGTCTCTATAGCGCTAATAAGCAACGACGAAGGCAAAAGGGACATTTTTTATTTTACAAAGGAGCTTGTGTTCCGTGGCTGCTGTAAGACTGCTTAACATCTTTCAGAATTAGGCTTTAAGGCTGTCATTGGCTGGAATTTTCTTGGTTGCTGACTGTATTTGGAATTGGGGTTTCGTTTCAGTCCTGTTGAATGAATGAAGTGAATCTTGGTTTAAGAGGAAGAGTGGAAGAGGGAAATAAATTTAGCTAAAGAAGAACAAGACAAGACTGAACACAAATTCCTGCATTTTAACTAATTACAGGAGGGCTGAAAGATTAACAGCAACTGTTTTTCTTTTGATAAGGTAGAAGTGAAGAGCCCTTATCTCCTCATGGGGAAAACCGTTGGACTTTCTGCACAGGGTTCTTAAGGGAGACTATAGAGGCAAACCTGTGTGCTAGCTCCTTCTCTGTCCCCACTACCATTTTTCCTGTTTGTGTGAGTACTACTAAGTCAGCAGTGAAAGGCAGATAGGTTCTGCGTGCTGGGAAAGGATGTGTGTGTTTAGTGTGTGATTCCTTGAATGGGGAAGAAGCTTCACTTGCCTATTCTGCAGAAGTCCTGGTCCATTCAGTTGGGTGAAGGTGCAGGCATCCTTGCAGTCCTGCTGTCAATCCGCATTGCTCCAGTTTACCATGTTATAAATAGGTCTGTAGGAAGAAATACTCCATTGTGCCTGTGAGGGACTCCATGTACACCTAGAAGAGATGTTCTAGATATGAAGAGGCGGTCTAGGCTTTGGTGCCATGATCCAAAGGGCTAACACATGTGGTAGCTTCAGTGTCTATAAGGCTCCAGCCCTAATAGTCTTGGGTTTGATGCTGTTATCATTCCTTGATGTTTGGCTACAAACTTTCTCTTTCACTGGTGTAAATGTCGTCAGATTCAGGTCCCTAGATGTTACTCTTGTGCTCAGAAGCAAAGTCACTTTGACATTGTACTGCTCGCTACATGTCTCAGTCTTCCCATCTACAGAATTAGAAATCTAGGATATTTTTCAGAGTTGTGCACTACCTTAGGCCTGGATTTCAGTGCAGAAACTCTTTTTTTGCAGTACTGAGATTGGAGATTGTAACACAGCTGTGCTGTTCATGTAAATTTATGTTTTGAACCACTGCAGTTTTGTTGTGGGTCTATTGTTGGAGTTATTACAACTGTGTTCTTAATGCTTCCAAAGATCCTTGCTATAAACATGGAGTCCTGAAGCCATGCTGTTAGGTACAGTATATAAGTACTTACAAATGTATGGAGATTTTGGCAAATAGACTTATGGAAGGAGCACTAAACTGGGACTCAGGACATGTGGTTTCCTTTCCTGATGAACAAAGACTGCTTATGTGACCTTGATTAGCCTACAGAAGGTAATTATTTTGTGTATTTGACAATTCCTTTTATTCTTAGCCAGTTCAGGGGCTGTTTAAAACAACAATCTCAGCTGCAAGGTGCTGTATGTAACTTAGCCAAGTTCTAACAGTGTAGGGCAGCACCTTCTTACCCTTGGCAAGCCACAGCTCCCGTGTTGTTGTCCTGCTGTCTGGCTATCTACCATTCACAGGTACTAGATAAAATTCAGTAGTGGGCTCTGTGTAGCTCCTGGACAGTCTGGTAACCATCGTTCTTGCAAAAAGCCATGCCCCTCTAAAAGCCAATGCTTCTAAACTGTCTTGCTTGGTCTCCGTTTAAGCTCTGGGATCTTAATGGCTCAATGCTTTAGTGGAGAAACGACTCTAAGCCTTGAGAAGCCGTAGCACTGAGTGTGAAGAGCGCAAGAAATACTTCCTGGGCTCCAGTTTCCCTCCTGCAGAGCACAGCAATGATTACTTTCCTTTTCTAGGGAAACTCTTCAGGACAAAAGTGTGTTTAAAGTGATATTTTAAAGGGGGTTAGTGCGGGGGTGTGGACTCTCAGTTAAACTGAGGCTGGGGCGTTAAGGGAAATGAGGAGTGAAGTGGTTTTGCACTTACGTTCATGGTTAGAAGACATCTTATAAGTGCACTAAGTGGGCCAAAGTGGTTCCTAGGTGATGTATTTCTGTACATCGACAAGGCTGCTGGTTCTGTGAGGTGCTTTACGATCATCGGAAGGAGGCTGCAGTAGAAACACAGAGAAATGGTGCTGTCCATGCGTGATAATGCTTTTATGACCTTTTTTTCCTAGCCCATCCTATGCTATCACAAGCAAAGCACCTCAATCCATATTTTGTATGGCTACTCAGATATATTTTCATATAGGCTCAGGTGCATCCTATCTAAGAGAAGGTACTCACCTGCATCTGTTAAGGGGATAGATACCTGTTTTTCCTCCTTGGTCAGTGAAGGTAATAGTCATCTCAGGCAGCAATTCAAATATTATGTAGTTGCAGTTCTTCCCTAGAGGTTCCTGTCTCTGCCTCTGTGGAGAGGTTGGCTAGAGGGATCCCAGGATGACTGTAGCCCTCAGTGAGTGCCTCAGGTGTGCAGGGTTGTTCTAGACCCGATATGAAATATCTACTCAGCAGGTTTCATGTCAAAAGCAGACAGGAGGCAGTCACTTTCTCTTTAGATAACTGCTGATGTTGCCATGCTGACTGAAATGAAATTGTGGGGTTTGTTTCCCAAGTGGTGTGAAACAGAGAAGGCCTTATTCCAGTTGGGACTGATGCTGCAGTGCCTTGATTCTGAGTTCACATGGGTGTGGCTGAGTGGACTCACCTCTCTGCTCCCCTTCCATCCTTTGCCTGGATACATGAGCTGCACGTAAAGGACAGTGTCCGGCACAGTAAGGATGATTTTGGTTGAGATTAAAGAGCAGTAATGTAAAGAGAAACAGACCACTTAAGAACAGGGATTATTTTCTGTATAAATACAAAAACTAGGAGTCAGCTTTCCTGGCTTCTGCCTGGAGTCAGTCTCCTGTTTTACGCGTTTTAATGTCATTGAAAAAGTCACTGACTTTCTCTACATCTCCTATTTTTTTGATTAAGAGGTGTTATGTGTGCACTCATTGTATTGAAAGTGGTGTGATTCAGCGTCATCATACTGTCACTACACCTGAAAGTCCCACTGGTGTCTTTTCTCAGGTTTGCATTCAGCCATTCCTTCCTGCCCTGGAGGATGGAGGAAATGTTCGGCACGTGTGAGAGTTGTGATGGGGCTGTTCCTCAGGCTGGGATGGACTTTGGCTTGTCTCTCAATTAAACCGGTGAACCAAACCACTATGACTCCATTTGAATGTATTAGGAACCCAGTTTAGATGCAGCTGGGGCAAAAGCAGTTTACGCATCTGAGGGAGGGCATGATCTTGCCGATTGTGTTCCACAGTTTTGACAGCAGTTACTTAAATAGGAATCTGAAAAGCATGCCCCTTGAGAAGCAAAGCATGGAGAGACTCGTGGCCCTGTCTCGCATGGTAATTTCAAGCAAAGTTTTGGGTAGATAGAGAAGATAAGTGGGGAAAGATCTTGAGAACCAGAACACACGTGTCTATGTGTGTGTTGTGCATGGGGCAGCAAAGCAGTATTGGCACACTGTGAGCTAAAAAAGACCTGTACACTAAATAGCTTTTGTCGGGATTTTAACCTTCAAATGCAAATTGGAGGGAGGTACAGTGGGAAGGGCAAAAGAAGTGATTGAATAGTAAACATGAGTGATGATTACAGGATAAATAATATTATTAACTTACATTTCATTACTGTGGCTGCTGTGATAGCGTAGGGCACTTTTTAGAGACATACAAGTAATAACAGCCCAGAGAAAAGCGCACGGTCCATCAAAACCTTGCCTTTGGCAACAGAAAGTGCAAATCACCAGGTATGGTACCTCATCAGCCTATGCACAATTATCTCTCTTATGACTACCTGGCTACCTTCACTCCCTGCTCCAAACACATCCAGCTCCCCCTTGAACTGATGTTCACAGTTTACATCAATTACAGACTTCGGCAAAGCCCATTTTATTCTGTGCAGTGGCAGTACTTTACAGAAGGATATTCTGTCTGAATTGTTTGTGACGCTTTTTGGAGTCATTCCCTTGTCAACGTCAGTCTTTGTGACCTCTTGTTTTGAGCACTAAACTTCCAGAAACTTATTTGGCAGTAAGAGAGTCTTCTACTTACAGGTTCCTCTACATTTCTGAAGAGCTTTTCTTCTGTTTCCTCTCCTTTCTAAGCCAGTGCGTACTGAGTCTTCACGTATGGTTTTTCTGCAAAATCACAGATTATCAAAAGCTTTAAGAATAAGGGGCAAAGCAGATCATTGCTCCAAACCCAGCTGACTGGCTGAGTATTATTCTCATTTAGCATGGATATTACTGAAATGAAAATGTGCATTTAATACAAAAAGGTGCTCTAATAACTCTGTCCAATTACAGCAAAGCATGAATGATGGTAACGTTTCAAGCTTCCAGATAAAAGAGGAAGATTAATCTAAATGGGATGTTGTTATTGCGCTGAAAATACCTTTGAATTTCTTACTTCAGTAGTCCTTCTTACTGCTCTTTTTTACCTGAGGGGAACGTTACACTTGCTGAAATACAGGTGGTAACATGGTGTTCCACCTTAGCTAATGGAGATTTATTGCTAACCTGATATTAATAATGGAAGGATGGTTATCTGTATGAGAAAAAGGGGGGTTGCTACAAATACTACGAATTTATTTTAGAAAATACGGGCCAATTTTGTACTCGCTGCCCTGAACACTGGTGTCTCTGTTCTATTTCAGCAGCAGGATTCTGATGGCAAATGCTTTACAGGCTACTTTGGATTGTCTTCTGGTGTATTCAGCTGTGTAATACAAGTACTAGTACTACTCATACGAGTATGTGGTACTATTAGTACTATTTGATACCATCAGCATCTAGTGCTAATATAATGCCAGGTACCCCTAGTACTAAATGCTGTATTGCCTACTAAAACTAGGTAATGACAGTACTAAATATACCACAGAGTATAATTTATTAATAGTATTTAGTATTAAAATTAATTCTTTGGATAAATACAGCTTCAGACTAGACTCTTCAAAGTCTATCACATTTACACTTTCCTGTGAGCAAATCTAGGCTGATCCCATAAATCCTCACATTTGGTTGAAAAAGGAAGTTACGATAAATCTCATCCAATATTGTCAGTTTCATTATATTGTCTTTGACTCTATGACTTCCAAATTCACAGTCAAAACAGTAGCTGAAGACTTTAAGGTAATAACCATGCTATAGGGCAGCCTTTCTATATTTTAAAAGTAATATTATTATTTTTTTTCATTTCTTACAAATCCTTTTTTCTTGTATCTTAAATAAAAACAAACCCCTGCCTGCGCCTTCTTGCAACAACAAATGATTTGTTTTAATAGCTTTCATTTTCTTGTTTAGTGAAAGACCCTTGGCATAGCAGATAGCAGATGATTTCAAATAATGAAAATGTTTTAAGTTCAAGGTGAGCTAATTCAACTTACTTCGTATATGCTGAGGAGCAAGAGGACATACACAAGGGAGGAAGCCATTGTAAATCTGTGGCTGTGTGGTAACGAGGCTCTCTATACCCTTAGCCTGTCATAAATGCAAGGTAGTTTACTCTGAATTGAAAGATGAGGAAGTGTCCTCACCGTTACCGTGAGAATATACACTGGTAATTACCCCAGAGCAGCTGATACGTGGCAGCTGCTTCCCTGTGTACACTGCATCTTGTGATATATGTGAGATAATTTGAGGGAGTTTATTCCTCATAGGTGACTCCAAGATAGTTACTCCTTGCAGCGTGAGAAAATGCTGTATTAGATTTGAGGAAATAGAGCCTCTTCATTGGCTATTTTTTATTCGCAATGAGTGGTACGTCACTGAAATCACTGTGGTCTATCTTTCCTTGCCTCTTGCTGGATTTCTAAATTGCAGGTGGCACTACTTCCTTTGAGAATTTCCGGATGAAAAAATCTTCATGCTGAAATTTTTGTGTATTTGGAACTTATGGCTATTTTTATGAGTGTGCAGTTCTAGTCCAGGACCTAGATGATAACGGCTCAGGTAGCTTTTAAAACCAACAAAGAACAAAATATCAAGATAATACTTGCAACATAAGTTTGCAATGACCATGTCCCAGCTACAAAAAATAATCTATGTCACCATAATCCAGTCTTCCAATGGCTCGTATGTGTTAACTTTGACTCTACTATGTTAAATGGCATATTGTTCCTCCATTTTTTCATTCATTACCTTTCTGTTAATGAATGAGATACTGTGTTTTCCAGCTACCGTCTTTATTTTATCAAACTGGTATTTTTAAATGTTGGGAAAATAACTGAAATTCCTTAGAACGTATATCAGAACTCTCTCTTTTAAAAGTACATAGAGCCTTTCAAAACATAAGATTTTAAATGCATTTTCTAAAAATTTGCATACAGCTCAAGATTTTTTCAGTGACCGCAAATATGTCAAGAAAAAATAAATTGGTGAGTTATCTTTTTCCTTTCTTCCTAGCAGTTTAGTTTCTTTACATAGGTTACTTCATTGTTTCTTGCAGAGTCTCTCCACTCATGTTGTCTTCCTTGGTGCTGTAAAAAGGTTTTGTGTGCCTGCTCCGAGGTGATTGTCTTCCAGTGGTGGGTGAAGAGAGCCGTTTAAGTCTCTTATCTCTTTTAGACACCGTAAATCATTGTAATGTACTTACATTCTCAGGATGAGAAACAATATCGAAAGGCAAAGCATTATTTAGTTCAAGTTCTGTGGACTATTTTATGGTTTTGTCCTTTACAGAAGCTGAGGGCTCAGCAAGTGCACTACAAGGAAAGAAAAAAGAATTTTGTGGAACAGAGCCTAAAGAAAGGAATGTATCTTTTATTACTTATGAAATCAGTACTAAAATTTTTGTACTAGACATGCAAATAAACATATTACATCCCTAATAGGTTTTGTTTCATGGAAAACTGTATTGCAGTTTGAGAAGTTCTCTCTTTGAAGTCATCTGATAAAGGATTTTAATTGATATTATTTTAATATGCAAATACGGTCTGGCCATTACACATCATTAATGCTTAGGCTTAGCGTAAATATTCCAGTCTAAAGGCTGTTTTTCTGCTTGCTTCCACCCTACCCAGAGAGAGCTTATCACAGGCAATTATCTTACCCAAATAAAAATTGAAAATGGGAAAGTTAAATAAATAAAAGAACATTCTGATGGAATCACAGTAATGTGCTTCTTGGTTAACATTAGCTCTGACTTTTGGACAGCTAGATTTGTTAGTGCTCTTGTCCTTTGCATCCATCTCAGTGAATCTTCCTATATTCTACAATGATATATGCCTAGTCATATCTTTTCTGTCTAACAAATAAGCCATTGAGATAACAAAGGCAGGATCAATACAGAAAACTATAATCTTAAGAGAACATAATCTTGAGTTTTGGTCTCGATCAGAAGTGGAATCGCAGAAGGAAAAAAGTAATAAACTGAACTCACACTGGAATAATCAATATCCTATGGATTTTGGATACTGTAAGAGTTAGCAGGTTTAGAAATCAAGCTTCATCCTTTCCATAAAAATACATGATTACAGGGTTTTGGGGAGAGACGCTTAAAAACAGCAACAAAAAAGGCATCCAGCTCCCAATGACAGTTGAAAGGATTGAGATGCCAAACTTGCGGTTGTATTACTTGAAAATCTCCCTTACTGTGGCAGAGTTCACAAATGCAGTATTGCGAATTAAACTTCCAGTGTTCTGTCTCCCAGCACCTCCTTAAACTGGCCGCAATAAGAAAATACAATTCTAAGAAATTAGAGCTATTGCAGAAACTGTTCCAAGTTGCGTGTCTCATTCTGTGTTAGAAATGCACAACTTCTCAAGGTCTCCTAGAGCAAGACATTCATTCTGTTTGGAAGCTTAATATAGCACTTGTAACATTCATAACCAAACCCACCTTGTGATTTATAGGTTATGGGGACTAATTTTAATGTCGATACATTTATTCAAAGCACAGTCTAAATAAAGGTTTAGTGTCGATCACATTTACAAACACTACAGTTTGAAATAATTAAAACAAACAGATGAAAAAAATACCTGCTAGTTAATTCCACTTATACATGTATTTATTATAATGCAAATTAGGGAAAAACCTTTTCAAATGGTGTCATCTCATCCCTTGGCAGCATTTACAATATCTGTATTCAAGCTAGTTCCCTCTGCCTGCCTAGGCAGTGCGCTGGAACTCAGGAGAACCACTTTACTCCCTATTTTCACTCACTCATCTTTAGTCAAGACACTTGGTCTCTCGGTGCCTCTGTTTCATAATCTGTAAAATGACAAATATCCTCCTTTGTAAAATATTGTGACATTGATATACTTAAACAGTCACCAAGCTACTTGTGTTTCTGTTGCTTTCAGAGATGTTTTTGCCTTCTGCCAGTGATGTGGACAAGATGAAGGGAAGATACCTTGCAGTCCTACCTTGCAGTCTCTGCAAAATGTCCAGTTTGAGTGAAGGTGTCCCATTCTTGAAAGTGAAAGTCTATGAACTTGGCTCTGCAGTGGAGTTTTGTCTTGCGGGTACATGAGGAGGTTTGTATGCGTGAGTTTGCCAGTCTAAGGCTTGCCCAGGATTTGTAGCCAGCCCCTTTGACATGGCTGCTCCGTTATTAAGGACCACATTTCCACAGCTTCTCTTGTGAACTAGATCTCTCTGGCCTTCCTCCACATCCATTCTCCTGATAATCTCTGTCCCGAGTCTATCAGCTGCCACCTTTTTTCTACTCCTACCTGTACTTTTTTCCCCGCCATTCTTTGACAGATTCTTTCAGAGATATCTGTTGACACGTCTCTACTGCTTATTTTCCCTGGTCTGTGAAAATTTAATCTGATGGACCTTAGGAGCGCATTTCAAAAGTTCAAAAACTATCAGATTGATTTGTAGGTTGACTATGGGAGAAGGAAGGAAGAATCCTGGGAAGTGGTTTGGGGAGTTAAAGCAGCTCTGCTTTCTTCGAGTGGGTATAATGAACAGTCCTGCTGGACACATACATGTGTTTGTACACGATCTTGAGTATCTGGACCAGTGTTTACATCAGTTTGCCCCTAACTTTCTGCCCACATGACACCCTATAAACAGATCAACTAGTGATAGACTTCTGTGGAAGTCTGAGCCTCAAGCTTCACTTCAGAAGCACATGTAGATGCTTTAACAGTTCTGCCCATCGTGGTCAGTGGTTGATATAAAAAATTCATATGGTCTCCTGCTACGTAGACAGGTGTGTGTGGGATCACAAGTCTCTGGCTGTGGAAAAGAGTGTGCCGCAGTCATGGTGGCTTGATGGGCATCCTAGAGTCAAATGCACTCAAACTGAATGATTACGTCAAATGTCTGTGTAGCAGCTTCATTCTTTCAGCTGTCCCTTAACAAGAACCAGTGATGAGTTTAACACGGTGTCCCAAGTCACAGCCCCAAGCTACATGCAGGAGAATTCCTGCTACTGAGACCATCCTTCATGTCCCAGCGCTACTGTCATGTTAGAGGCGGCAAGGCTTTGGTTGTGCAGTCATTTTTTCTCAGACCAGGATAAAACGCACGGCCTGCTTATGCACAGCTCCTGTTGACTGCAAACACCAGCTGAAATCCCATCTACATTGTTCAGCCTGGCTAGGGATAGTGAGAGCACAGAACACAACTGTTGCTCCCCAGAAACAGGCCTTGTAGAAATCAACCCAGTGATGCCAGCTGTTACAGACAAACCTTTATTACCTTTAAACTGTGAAGTCAAAGCCTGTGAGAGCTTGTTTTGGGCAAACCATCTTCTCATTTCCTTAGGCCTATGGGGATCATAATTTTACCGTAATCGGGGTGCTAGTGGAGGTCGCATTAGATAATTTAAAGCTAGCTAAGCTATGTCTACAGAACACCAAGGCTAAGATGGTACGTGATCCTGCATGTCACAATACACTGCGTAACAGCAGCGTGTGCCCAGGGACCGTGCATATGCAAGGCATTTAAAATCTCAACACCGTTTCTCAAAGATCACCAACTTGTCACAGATTCTTCCTCCGTTCTACGAGACCGTTTTGAAAAATCCCCTGGAATTAATGAAAATTTTGTGCAGGTGAAAATCTAGGGAGGACATCCCATTTCAGTATTCAGCAAGAAAGGATTCATTTCTAATTCTATTTTGAAATAAATCTTGGTTTTATTTTTCTTATTGTATATGAGGTATTATATATGAGATAGGGGGGTTCCAGGAGAGATGCACTTACTCCTCCAGGCTCAAGATCAGTGCATCCCTAGGAGTAAGACATCGAGGAAAGGCAGGAGGCCTGCATGGACAAGCAAGGAGTTTCTGGAAACAATCAATTGGAATAAAGGAGTTTATGGAGGGTGGAAAAAGGGACCGGCCTCTTGGGAGGAATATAGCAATGCTGCCAGAGGTTGCAGGGATGCAACGAGGAAAACTAAAGCCTACTTGGAATTAAATCTGGCAAAGGATGTCAAGGACAATGGCAAGGGCTTCTTCAAATAGATCATCAGCAAAAGGCCAGGGAAAATGTGGACCCACTGCTGAATGAGGCAGATGCTGTGGTGACAAATGATGCAGAGAAAGCTGAGTTACTGAATGCCTTCTTTGTTTCAGGCTTTGATGCTAAGGTTGGCCCTCAAGAATCCCAGACCCTGCAGGAAAGAGAGAAAGTCTGGAAAAAGGAAGACTGCCCCTTGATTAAGGAGGATTGGATTAGAGATCACCTAGGCAAACTGGACACTCACCAATGCATGGGCTCTGACGGGACGCACCCACGAGTGCTGAGGGAGCTGGCAAATGGTATTGCTGAACTGTGCTCCGTTGTCTTTGAAAGATCATGGAGAACAGGAGAGGTGCCTGAGGACTGGAGAACAGCTGATATCACCCCAATTTTCAAAAAGGGCAAGAGGGGTGACTTGGGAAACTACAGACCAGTCAGCCTCATCTCCATCCCCAGTAAGGAGATGGAACACCTCATCCTGAATGTCATCTCCGAGCACCTGGAAGAAAAGCTTATTGGGAGTGGTCAATATGGATTCAGCAAGGGGAAATCATGCTTGACCAATCCGATAGCATTCTATGACATCATCACTGGCTGCGGAGATGAGGGGTGAGTGCTGGATGTTGTCTACCTTGACTTTAGCGGGGCTTTTCATGCTGTCTCCCGCTACCTCCTCATGGGTAAGGTTAGGGAGTGTGGGTTAGGGGAGTGGATTGTGAGATGGATTGAGAACCATCTGGATGGCAGAGCTCTGAGGGTTGTCATTGGCAGTGCAGAGTGTAGTTGGAAGCCTGTGGCCAGCGGTGTTCCCTAGGGGTTGGTACTCAGCCCAATATTGTTCAACATATTCATCGATGACCTGGATGAGGGGACAGAGTATACTCTCAGTAAGTTTGCTGATGACACAAAACTGGGAGGAGTGGCTGATGCAGCAGGAGGCTGTGCTGCCATGCAACGAGACCTGGACAGGCTGGAAAGCTGGGCAGAGAGCAACCCAATCAAGTTCAACAAAGGCAAGTGCAAGTCCTGCACCTCGGGAGGAATAACCTCTTGCACCAATTCAGGTTAGGGGTTGACTGGCTGGAAAGCAGCTCCGTGGAGAAGGACCTGGGAGTCCTGACAGACAACAACTAATGAAGAGTCAGCAATTTGTCCTTGTGGCCAAGAAGGCCAATGGTATCCTGGGGTGCATCACGAAGAGTGTAGCAAGCAGGTCAAAGGAGGTTCTCCTCTCTCTCTGCTTTGCCCTTGTGAGGCCCCATCTGGAGTCCTGTGTCCAGTTCTGGGCTCCACAGTTCAAGAAAGACAAGGAACTACCCAGCGGAGGGCAGGCCACAAAGATGATGAGGGGACTGGAACATCTCTCCTGTGAGAGGAGGCTGAGTGAGCTTGGTCTGTTTAGAGTGGAAAAGAGAAGACTGAGAGGGGATCTTATCAATGCTTATGAGTATCTGTAGGGCGGTTGTCAAATGGGTGGGGCCAGACTCTTCTCAGTGGTGCCCAGTGACAGGACAAAGGACAGTGGGTGCAAACTAGTACACAGGAGGTTCCACCTCAACATGAGGGAAAACTCCTTTACTGTGAGGGTGACGGAGATGCAACCTGCTGTAGGTGAACCTGCTTTAGCGGGAAGGGCGTGGGCTAGGTGATCACCAGAGGTCTTTCCCAACCCCTACCATTCTGTGATTCTGCGAATCTTTGAGAACTTGCAGTTCTTGTCTTGCAGTTTTCCTTAAAAATCTAATTATGAATTTTGGAAGAATATGTGGTTCCAGTGACAGAAAAAAGATTTGTACACTGAAATAAGGCTCGAAGTGAGGACTTCTTGCCTTTGCACAGAGATCTGCAACAATCCAATTCAGGTCAAAGAGGAAAGGAGAGAAAGAAGAATAGGGAAGAGGCAAGGAAGTAAAAAAGAATCAAAGAAGGTGGCTGAGAAGGGACTGGTATAAGGAGAAGAAGATACACTGATGAGGAGCAAAGAAAGCGGAAAAGAAATAAGGGGAGAGAAGGGACAAGACAAAGCAATGGGGGAAAAATAGAAAAAGTACAGAGGGCAGAGAGCAAAAAAGAAGAACTTAGAGACAGAAGGAAAAGCTGCAGGGAAGAGAGTTTATTAGAGAAAAAAATCGCAGCTTGCTGAAAAGTGGTTGGCGTAGAAGATTTTTATTTCATACCCTGCTGCCTAGGCTCTGATGATTCCTAGGCTGAAGGTATATGACACTGGTAGATAACATACGGGCAGCTTCTGTGCTCTTATGAAAAGCTTTTTGTGTCCCTGACAACTTGTTCTAATTGCACAAGTTCAAACACTTCAGATGTTCTGTGCGGCTGCAAGCACTTTAGAAAAGGTTGATGTAGAAAAGCCATCTCTCTGTAGTATCTGTGGACTGACTTTTCTTCACAAGTGCTTATGTTGATAGTTTAACTTCATTAATCCAAGCACAGAGCAAACACTGTAAATACCTTGAATTTTTTAAAAAATGAGTTGCAGGAAATTAGTGGGGAAAATGAAATTTGCCTCTGTATATTCAGTGGGACTTGCTGTATGTTTTCCCGAACTAAGAAATGTTTATTCAAGCAGTTCCCTCTGTCTGCCTCCAGCACACCTAGGCACCAAGGTTCTTTATCCAAACCTAGCTCAGCCACATCAGCTGCTGACTTAACTTTTAATGAGTAAGAGAAAATGCTTTGAACCATCAAAGCCCAGGAGAATATATGAAGCATATTATGATGTGACCAGGAAAAGAATAGTATATATGTCACCTGGGACCTCATTTGAGGTCCTCTTGGGAACTGATCATGGAAATGGCAGGACTGACGGGAGCTGAAAGAGCAGCATAATGGGGAAAAAAAAAGGGGGGGGGCTTAGCAAGCAGAGATGGGGCTGGTAGATTTTAAGACTCCTTTCAGTGCTGAGGGGAAGAGTTGATTGCACAAAGGTTTTGTGGAGGTAGGAGTTGTTCAGAACTAGAAAGCAAAGGTTGCAGATTGAGGTGAAATAATGTTCCAAGAGAAAGGACAAGCCTTTAAAGGAGAAAGAGTGTGGGAAATGAAGTGGGGCATTAGGACTCTGAGTCACTTTATCACTACAAACTGTGTCTATTGTGCTCTATTTCTTGTTTCTGGTTTGCGTCACCTGAAGTTAAAGCCTGGAAGGACATGCTCTGTTTGTTGTGTATAGAAGTGTGAGAGAAGACAACCACAGACACTCTCTTAAAATGAATTCCTACGATGAGTCTTTGCACTTAGCTCTTTGGGCAATCTTAAGCAGAAGGCAATTCGAATAGGTTATAATGCAAAAGAAATACAGGCAGTCAGGGAATGGAGGTCAGGAAAAGTATGCTATTTCCTCCCACTTTTTTCAATCACAACCAATTTTCAGGCAGGATAGAAACAAAAGCATCTTAGTCAGCTAAGGTGGGGGAATTATATATCTTCGTAAAACATTCTGTGAGCTGTGAGGCTGTAGGAGCAGCGCACATAAGTTGCACCCAGTCTTTGATATGCTTGGCTGTGCAACCCAACCTGCAGGTCTGCGTGTATAATGTTCACACAACACCACTCAGATGGAAGAGTTGCTGTCGCAGACACCCTTCACCGTTCGGGGTATATTGCCATTGGGTGTAGTAGGAGGATGTTCTCGCCATGTAATTCGCTTTTGGGCTAGATAATGTATTCACAACCTGGTCTCTTCTTTGGCAGAGGATTGGAGTTGCATGGCATTAGAAGTGTAGATTTAGGAAAGGTATTGACATGGAAAAAGCAAGAAAAGCCCCATTTTCTTGAGTATGCTGAAAGACCCCACCCCAACGTTGCAATTGTGGTAGCACGGAGATCTATCATATTACTGGGATCTTGGCCCAAGAGTCAACAAAAGCTGCTTGAGGGGAGAGGGGACAAAGCACGTACAGGGAGATGAAATGAATATTCTGATTTTAGTTTCAGTGAAACAAGACTCCCTCTCTTAAACATCTACTAAAATGATCTTTATCTCACACACCAGCACAGGAAAGTAGGTTATTCAAATGTTGCAGGATGGTGGTGATGGGGGTGACTGGAGAGGGAGCCTGTAAAAGTTAATCTATAATTTAAACAGCCCCAGCGACTCATAAAATTGAAAGATGATAACAACAAGATTTTTCTTCCACCTGTTTACATATGTCATGAAAGGCACTACAAAGGGGACATCAGCAATATGTTCTGATAGAATGCAGGAATTGGCAGATGTTTGTTAATTAAAAGAATTCAGGTAATGAAAGAGCACCAAGGGTTCACAAGAGATGCCACATTTGCGCATGCCTGCGTGCATGTACATCCTCTTTCACACCTTCCATTCACCAAACAGCAACTGCTCACCTGAATGTTCTTGGGCTGTGGTCAGCGTACAGGAAAAAAAACGTGTAAAACCAGATTTGAGGCAAGTGTCTTTTCAAAGAAACCCTGAACTGCAGGCAGATGTGAACTGTCCCACTGATGGCCCTGCACATCTGAGGAGCTGACAAACAGGGAGCCTGTTGCTTCTGCTAAAAATATGGGAACATTGCCTGACTCAGTGGTTCACTGCAGGGACTGAGGCCGTGTTTGTAGTCTGCCCTCAGACCTTTAAGTGGGAGAATGGCTTCTAGTGATTGTAGGTCAGCACTGGTTTAAGTGGTAGTTGTCCCTCAAAGCCCATACAGAGAAGGGCAATCAGACATACCATGTCAATAACGGACGTGAAAAGTGAGATCCCTGCATACATTTTCCTACAGACTGCTTTTCAACTAAAAACAAACAGTCAAAGCCCTACCTGAGAAAAACCTCATTAGGAAAAGAACAAAGGAACAAAGTCTGTGTTCAAGCTCTGTGTGGGCAAAGCCTGGCCTAAGCAGCAGAGCCTTCTGGCTCTGCCTTCAGGTGTTGCCAGCTTTTGGGATCTGGGATAATAACACTGACTTTTGTCAGAGAGCCAAGTTAGAACTTTGTTCTTCGTGTTTTAAGTAGGTGATGGGCAGTGCTTCTCCACAGACGTTATGAAAATGCCTGGAGTAAGGCTTCAAGGAGGCAATTCTGAGTGCAGGGGCACACCTGGAAGTGCCCAACCCACATAGCAGGTGCCTATCCCATCGCAGTGAAGAAATGAGTTATCCTGTTCTAGGTTGCCTTTATTTTTCATGTCCCAAGTTGAGATATGCATTAAGAAGAATCAGAAAAAACCCCAGTGATTCAGTTCAGATAGACTCCCAACTCGGGTTTCAGGGACAGACTTGGAATTGGGGAACTTGATGAAATCATGTCTCTGCCATAAATGCCTTTGCTGTGTTGCTTGGTGTGGCTGTTGTTGGGTGCAGTAGTTCGTCACGTGCAGTATGGGGCTCACGGCTGTGTCACAGCAAGCCTCAGAGCAAACTGATTAGATTTATCACACAAATTAAGGCACCTGGAGACTTTTGCTTAGCATTTGCTGAAAAGTGTAGGTTTGTATTGTCTTGAATTTATCTTTTGAATAAAAAGGATATGTAGCAAGTGATTCATGTAACTGACCTAATAATAGTGTTCTTTTGTGATTGCTTAATCCCTTCTGCTTAAAGTTCCAGCAGAAATCCAGAAATGAAGAGGTGTGTTAACACATTTTGCTCTTGCACCCCAAGCTTAATATTTATTGTCTCTCAATTTTTACCTTAGTCTTAAGAGCTCCTTAAGTCAGATATCTGTGCAAACTCTGCAGGGAAAAAGATTGTTTGTTCATTTCAGGTCATTTTGGGTGCTCGCAAATTCATCATTCAACTAGATATGAGAGGTTTTTTCACCACAAGAGCAGTGAAGACTAAAAATCAGGTTAATACCTCCTGTCTTACAGCCCTTCAAATATTCTTTCAAAGCAAATATTTTTCATACTTCTGCAGCATATCTGTAGGAATCCTTCCTATATTCTACTCTGGAATATCTACATAGCCTAAAATTGATGCCAGTGAAAAAATTCAGTAGTTAGTAGAATGTGCAGGGGCAACCTAAGGTAGACTTGAGGAGTCCCAAAACAGTTCCTGGAACAATTTCTCTTGTCTCTACTGAGATCCAACAGTAGCTTTTGTGATGTGAAGGCTTAAGAGAACACAGCTGTGTTCCTCATCAGAGGTTCTCCACACACTCCTTCAGCAGAGGCGGGAGCTGAATCTCCAGTCACACTTCGAAATGGTTTAGTTTAGTTTGGAGGACTGGGTTTGTGTCAATAAGACACATTATAACTATGACCAGGGTGGGAAGATTTAATGTCCTTCTTGATTACTCATGTATTGTTAGCAGTTCTTGAAATATATCTGCAGCCTTTCTTGCCTGGGTTATTCCGAGCATTGGTTTTTAATCTGAAAACATCTACAGCCTTCATATGCAGCATTTAGCATCTTGCCTGTCATCTCCACAAAAGTTAATCTTACAGTGGAATAATGCATAAGGTTGTACCTCTGAATGGTTTCAAGTGATTTTGCACGAAATTACAAAAGCTATGTAGTTGAAGAAAATATTTAAAATTAGATTGAATCCTGGCTGCTTTCATGAGTTACTTTTTTATATTTTCAATTAATGTTTATTTCCGAAAGAAATATATTTTCTCTCTTTTTGAAAGCTTTTTTTTCTTTACCGGTTTTTACAAACACGGTTTTCTATGTCCAGGGCAAGTTACAGGACACAAACACCATGTAAAAAGGAACAGATGTCATCTAAAGTACATGTTTATATGGAAGTGAGATTAAAATTGGTCCCCAACTGGGTAGCTGTACCTGAAAATTTGCCTAAAATGTTTTGTGTTGTTCTGTTACTGTGTTATTTCATCTCCTGACCTTACATATATTAGTGTTCTCGATATCCCAGTGAGAAAGCATAAGATGAGTATCCCTGTTATTACACACGGACTGGGGACAGAGGCCTAGAAACAACAGCTTCCAAAAATCACACAGAAATTCTCTAATTTGGTCAGTGAATCAAACTCAAGTCTTCCTAAATATCTGAGTAGCACTGAAGCAAAAAGCAGCTCTGTGGAACAAGCTACGTTGAAAACAGAGTTTCGTATTAATTTTGCGAGTAGCTTTTGAAAGTCCACATTAAACCATATCTGAGCTGTCTGAAAGCCTTGTGATGGGTCTATTCATTCTGTTTGTTAGAATTCCAGTTTGTCACTGGGGTTTAGGATTATCCTAAAGCTGAATGGAACCTAAAATTTTTAATATTGTTTCGTTCAATTAATTCAGTCATCCCAGTTGTGCCTGGTGCAGGACATCAAGCACGAGACAGGAGTGCGTTGGTAGTGAATTTACAGCACACTGAAAAACACAGCAACACAACTCCTCATGTCAAATCCTGATTATGGATGAGCTCTTTGCTCTTATGTCCTTCCTCAGCCATAAGCACTCTCAAAAACAGGCTTTTAAACTTTTCTGTTGAATGAGCCTTATAACATTGGAAGGGTAGAACAGTCCAAGTGATGCTGCTCATACCATAAAGCAGAAAAAAGTTTTCCCCTGCCAATGGATAAGAAAGAAGGTCAAACTCTGTCCCTTCTCTCTTACTACACCACTTGTATCAGTCCAAAACACGGCAGTCCTCATGCCGAGTTCAGAGGCAGCACTGTTCCTCTCTGGTTTGCATCCCTGGGCGCTGCAGTGCTGTGCTCCACAGTAACTATTTGTCACATTGTGCCGTGAGCAGTGCTGGAGGATTTCTTGCGAATCCTGGAAGTGTTATTGGAAGGGGTCTGACTCTGTGGGTTGCAGTGGCTTCCTTGAAAAACCTTTGTGTTTTATACACAGTGTTAGGATGTCTAAAGCACTAATGGTGTTTTTTTGCTCCCTAAAGACCTCTTCCCACATTTACCCAACTTGTTGCAACAAGTGCAGTTGAAACATTCAAACATATTTGCACTCACACATGCTCAGATTCCTAGGTTTGTGTTGGAATTTATCTTTGGAATAGTTACTCCTCAGCTTCTTTAAAAGGCGGGAGTTTGGTATGCAGGACTGCGGTGTCTCAGGTCTGCGAACTGTGCATCAGGAAATGAAAACTTTTTAATAAGAGTGGCTTCCATTTTCTCTTCTCTCTCTTCTATCTCCAACAGGTCACCTTTCAGTTGCAAGGGAAAGGCTGAGCGTGCTACAACTAATGTGGATTGTTCACAGAAACCAAGTACTCTGTGGTGATTGGAAATGGTTCTCTACAAACCACCCACCTGCAACTGTGTTTTAACGCTTTCTGTCAAAATGCTGAAATGATGTATGATGCGATTTCTACCTTTGAAGGTAAGCAGCCAGACTTTCCAGGTTCAGTGGCTGAAATCTTGAGTAAAACTTCATAAAATGTGAAGGCCAGCTATTTGATTCCAAGAACAACGTTGCAATTGCATTTCCAGGATCTATTAAACTTCCTTGTCACCTTACTGTAATTTCAATCTTTTACCAGTATGGAGGACCCTCAATGTCACCATGGCTTTGTCATAAAGAGGAGGATCCATGCGCTAAACACATTCACAGTATCACAGTATCATAAGGTTGGAAAAGACCTCTGAGATCATCGAGTCCAACCTATGACCCAATACCTACACCTACTCCTACTCGTCAACTACACCATGGCACTAAGAGCCTCATCCGATCTCTCCTTAAACACCTCCAGGGATGGTGACTCCACCACCTCCCCGGGCAGCGCATTCCAATGGCCAATCACCCTCTCAGTAAAGAACTTCTTACTAATGTCAAGCCTAAACCTCCCCTGGCAAAGCTTGAGACCTTGTCCTCTTGTTCTGTCGCCGGTCACCTGAGAGAAGAGACCAACCCCTGCCTGACTACAACCTCCTTTCAGGCAGTTGTAGAGAGCAATAAGGTCTCCCCTGAGCCTCCTCTTCTTCAGGCTAAACAACCCCAGCTCCCTCAGTCACTCCTCACAGGGCTTGTGCTCCAGCCCCTTCACCATCCTCGTCGCTCTCTGGACACACTCCAGCATCTCGACATCTTTCTTAAACTGAGAGGCCAGAACTGGACACAGCACTCGAGGTGCAGCCTGAGCAGATGGAGTGAAACACAACTGTCTCCAGTGTCCTGCACTGCCCTAGATTGCTATGAACAAGCAAAGTGAGGTCGTTTTTTTTTTAAAGTTATTCTTAAATTTGTGTAATTAATAGTAATGGGAGAGAATTTCCAATTTTCTTAAATTACTTTGACGATCTCAATTACAGGAATAATTCTGGTAGAAGTAAATCCCTTCCCCTTCCCCTTCCCTCCATTTCTCTCTTTATTTCCTTTCTCTCTTTCTCTCTTTTCTCTCTTTCTTCCTTTCTCCCTTTCTCTGTTTCTTTTTCTCTCTCTCTCTTTCCCCTCTCTCTGTCATTCTCTGTTTTTTTTTTTTTTTTTTCTGTCCAGTAATTAGCAAAATAAATGTTAAAACAGAAATGGGAATTAACAAACGGAATAAGCTGCTGACAAAACATACGTAACAGTTGTGGTGTAAACACTCTGCTCAAAAGAACAGATTTTCCATAATATCTGTCAGTTTGCTTGAAGGAAAAAAAAAATGCTTCACAGAGTAGTATAAATAAATAACAGTGTGATGTGTAACTAATATTTTCTAATTTTCCTAAGAGCCACCATCTTGGCAATGTTGTGTTGCTTAGGAACTGACAAAAACATGTCTTTTTTTGTTTTGTTTTTAATGGTTCCTTTGTGCCCTGATATTTTTCCAAGTTGGCAGCTGTAAGGAAAAACAATGTGATTTGGTTAGATTCAGCCCTTCTCTCTCTCAAGTCTGGAACAGAACAGATAAGAACTTGTGTGTCAGAATACAAAGTTTACTCAGCACGAGTCAAAAGCTTTTGATGTTTGCTATCCAATCTGGCCCGGTATCTTTGAAGTTCAGTTACTCATACTATACCCCCATCAGTAAGAAATAGCCATTTTCCCTGTGTTAATTGAAACACTTGATGAATAGAAGCACCTATAGCAAAAGCAGCAAGATATTGTTTTCAGAGCTGATGTCAGAATTTTTATTTCTGTTGGTCTGATAGACTGAAAATAGTCAATCAAATATAAGAAAGAAAATGGAAAGAAAATTCTATGGTGTAATTTAGTATCCTGTTCCTGGAATGTGTTTCTGTATGTTGTTCATCATTAACAATTTAGTAATTCCAAAGGCTCTGAAATTCTTACTTGCATCATCTTTCTATACCTACCTTTGAAGTTACATGTGGTCTCATTTGTTATAAAGAATGAAACTTCTTAAATGCCTTAACCAACATCGACAAGTAACCCTTTTTCTGGTCAAGAGGTAAAATTCATAGCTGGTGTAAATAAGCAGAGTGCCTTTCCAGTTGGTGAACCTCTGCCGATTTACACTGGCAGAGGACGTGGCCCAGGAAGGCTGAGATGCAGGAAATGACTCCCAGTAACCCATCACAGAGCGGGAAGTGCAACCCAGCCCTGAAACTCTGTCATGTGCTTTAACTACAAATTCATAATTAGAGCAGGAAAAGCAGTATGGTTTGTGGTGTAACTCTTATCAGGGTCTTTTGAACTATGTAATGAATTATTTAGTTGGCATGGATAAATCCCTTGCACTTGAACAAAATCCAGCCACAGTGTTAAATATTATGGATGACAAATATTAAAATTATTTCCCTGTGCTATTAGTAGTGTTCTTTGAAGGAACAGCCTCTTTGTTCTAGGAAATGAAGCTGTTCAATCAGGATACAACTAGTGAAATCTCACATTCTCTACCTTTTACTGAGTAAACCTTAGACAACAAAGCAGAAACTCTCCTCTTTTCATCCATTCTGGATTCTCAAGGAGATCAGTGCTTGTGAATTTTTCAGGTTATTCTAAAAGGTCAGTTAGATTACATTTTGTGGCCAAGTAAAAACTACATAGACAGAAGGAACAGCACCACCTTTAACTGGAAATCTGCCGTCTCAACAAATTGTAACAAACTCAACTTCAATTTTATTGTAAATATGCCCTGAGTTATCTGTTGGGAAGATGAAAGGCTTATATAAAGGATACAACTGAGTTACAAAAAAACCCACTGCCCAATGGAGAGAAGTTTTTTTCCCCTAAGCTTTTCTTCTGTGAGAACCTGTCAAGTAATCATTGGGGATTGTTTTTATCAGTATCTGAGTATTTAGTGTAAAGTATTGAAGTTATGCGTTTTCTCTCTTTTTCCTTCTTTTGTTGCATTCTCCGCTCCACTTCAGTCTTTGCCTCTTACCACCAATCTGTTCACCTGAGAAGGATACGACATCTGGGAGACGGGTACCAATTCTTAACCATGACAGAAGAGCTTGCACACAGACTGACGCACGCACACTCCATCTTCTAAAGGAAGAAGCTCAATGGCATTATGTGCTACCTCAGAGATAGATGTATTTTGCCTTACTGAAATATGTGGAAGCTGTTCGTAACATGACACAGAGTGTTTGGAAGAATTTGTCTAGTCTTGAGTTGCTGTAACACTGTCTGGCTTGGAATGTGCTTCAAACATACCCTTTTTTACCTTGGACCTAGAGGAAATAAAAGGAAGAAAAGCTTCTACTAGATCTCTGAGATTGTGAGTGCTAATATTTCTATGATAAAAAAAGACATTAGCTTGTCTTCTCAATAAAGTACTAGGTTATGGTCAAGTTTCCTTTTGTCCAAGAAGGAATAAAAAATATAGAAAAGATGGTTAACACTGGGGTAGTGGCCTGTGTTACTGATTCTACGACCTCAAATCTTTTTATAGGAGGATGTGGGTGCCCCTTCAGCCAGAGACAGCATTCGCTCGATGTGACCAGAAATGCAGGTGTTACCCATTTCAAAGCAAGCAGAAACAGACTAATGTGAGATAAAGCTAAGAATGAAACAAGGATTAGGTCTTACAAGCAGGGGGGTTTTGACCTGTTGCCCAGATTTGTTGTTCCCTGGAAGCCTTAGGGAAGGAGCGAGGAAAGGGATGTCTGTGCAGATACCTCTTCTGTTGTTTTGGAAGTCTCGTTGATGGACATCAGAGACCTCTTGAACCCTCTGTTTTTCAGAGCCATGGTGCTGGTGGGTTTATCACTTGAGAGGAGGTGTGGGAATTTCTTGGAAGAGGTCCTTGTAAGAAAGGACAGATATACACAGAGATACAAAAATGCTTCTCTAGCAACATGTTAATTAAGAATGAGCGATGTGTTTAAATTCAGCAGGGAAGTAGTTTTGCTGACAATTGATCTATCCTTGCAGAAATGTTCTGTGCCCTTATCAGAGTGAAAAGATGGGATGCTGGGCTTTTTTTCTTTTTTACTTCCTGTAGAATAATACCCATCTCCCAGGGTAATACTATTAACAAACTTTTCCTCCTACACAAATGGCTGAAAGGTGGTTCTTGAGATATAGACCAGCAAGGGAAAATCAGCATAGCTCCACAAAGCTGATTTACTGCAGTCTTTGTTTTGATCCAATGGATATGGTCTGTAAAATGAACCTTTGCCCAACAGAGGATGTGATTTTTACATTGAAAACACTATGTAATCCTAGAAAGATAAACAGCTGGGAGTTTCGATTTCATGTGCAACACGATTCTTTTATGTTGCTTGAGCAGTGGAAAGAAATCTTAGAGAGTCTTCAGAGTAATTATGAATGAGATCTTTGGACTTTCGTTCCTATATGTGTATAAACTCTGAAATTAGGCATGAAGTCTCATTGTATTCTTAATAATCCACTTTGCCGCAATATAGTTGCAGGCATTGTACCGCCCTGGTGATGCTGCTTTTTCCACCTCTATCTGCAGTGAACGTATCTGTGTTTGGATGGTTGAATAGGAAGCTCTGTGATAAATGCACGTTTGTCTCTATATTCTGTGCTATACAGCAACTGCTGCCGGTGGCGTGCTGCAATGAGACTTGCAAGCACGTTGTTTTTGTACGAGGACATATGGAGTTCGTTGCGTGAGAGTGGCTATCATTTCTGGTTCAGCCTTAACCATGGCATTTATGATTTGAAGGTATGACGCTGTATAGTGTTCTTTCATTTCCCAGATTCTCCTTCCAAAGAGAGGAAACCCGTAGGATGATGTTTTGACAGTAAAGCAAATGTCGATTGCTCTTTTATAAATTCTGACAAGCTACTGTATGTAACATTTATTTAGTGCTCTCTGTGTGTTGCCAGCAATACTAGCTAAATTTCTTCAGCAAAAATAAAAGTGTTCAATCAATCATATGATCTGGGCAACCTATATTTATATCTACAGTGTGTCATAATCTAGTGTTGCTTGTCATTTCTTATCTGATCTACAAATAGTACAAAAGCAATTTTCTGCCAGACTAAGGCTTGATCACAGTTGACCTCAAACACCTAAGCATATTCACTGGAGAACCCCAAGAGCTCGGCGAATATTTGAGGATGTTGTTCTCTCTCTGCTGGAGCCATCAGTATCAAGGAAGAGCTTTCTGATGTTTCCTAGTTAGGTTTCTTCCACCTTTATACATCCTCACGTCACTTATCTTTTGCCAGTTTCTAAATGTTCTGGAGACAAAAATAATGATATCTTTCTGTCTTCAGCTGGGTGGTGTACGAGCTTAGAGAGACACCCACTTTTCTTATCTCCCTATTGCTCTCTTTCCTTTTTCTCTCTCTTACTAGTTTAGTCTTTGTTATTACAAAATGTATCTTTTTTTGTTGTTGTTGTTTGGAAAGTGTACAATGAAAACAGAATGCCAGCTGCATCTTTGCTGAAAGAGCAGCCTCAGTTAGCACAGTAGATTCGGAGCACACTGGGAAACTGTTGATGCTGCAACCTCTATGACTGTGAGAATATTGCTCTGTGAGTTGTTTTTTATCAGGAACTCATAGCTGTTGGCTGGATGTCTGTGGATTTTTCTGGATTCAAATTTATCCTCCTCCCCCCCCCCCCTTTTCTCCCCAATACCAGATTTATCTTTGAAATGTACTCACAGATGGTATAAATAATTTCTAAATGTCCTCGGTACAATGCAGTTTCTTAGGAATTCCTCTACTCTTGTTTTGCAAATGTTTTTTTTCTTTGGCATATTGAAGTGACCTTGGTGTGTCTTACAACACTCAATATCAGGAGGCTTTATAAAACTCATATCTCAGAAGTGTCTGACACTACATTACAAGAGGATCTGTAAACCTCCGTGAGATGACGAATGTCTTTTTTAAACAACAGACCAAGACTTCATTTAAATTAGTAACATGGAGATTAGAAGAGCTCTCACAGGCTGTGCTGCAGCCATGCCAGGACTCTAGGAATATCAGTCACATGAAAGCTGTTAAGTTTGAGTTGGAAATAAATCAAGGAGCCTGTAAAAACTGTCAGCAGGTCAGGGAAGTTTATGAACTCTTGCTGTATCTAACCATAAATCATAAGAATAAGCTAAAACCGAGAAGAAAAATGTCCTCTTTTGTAATCTAATGCTGTCTGTTAAGGCAATAAAACTCAAATGAAATGCATGCATTGCAATTTTTAGTTGATACTTTACATTATTACCAAAGTGAAGGAAGAGTTTCAAAGTTATAAAAGTGAGACAAATGAGAGGTGGGCCTGTGAGGGCTGGTGTTTCCAGGCCTGCATCTCCTCTGCCTTCCAGAAACAAAGAGCACTCATCCAGCAAAGCACTTAAGCGTGTGGGTAACTGCAGACACTCATGCAGACGTAATAATGGTAACGGCACAGGTTCACGTGGTTAGAGCAACATGGACTGTAGCTCACAAGACAGGCGCAGTAAGTGCTAGGTAGGAAGTAAATGTGGGTGTATGTGTGAGCTCCAGTCTAAGGAGTGAAGTAAAAGGTGGAGATTTGTGTTTGGGCATTGTCGGCAATAACACAAATTGTTGTTGGCCGCAACCAACCATTTAACCTTCTGATTTCTCTCTGTTGTCACTTTCGAAACCCATACAACCAGTTCTTTTGATTTTAAAATCTTCCAGCTCTAGAAACCAGAAAAAATCTCATTGAGCAGAACTGGATTTGTCAAGTTTTAGCCTCTTTGTGCCTTAAAGTCTTTCCATCTATGCCACTGAGGAAATAGTCTGGGTCTTTTTAGAGCCCCGTTGACTTCAGTGATACCTTGAATAGGGGTGAGGGTTTATCTGTGGGAAATGAACTGCAGGGTGAGTGACCATAGACTGAAAATCTTCATTGCCTGGAGTGCTGTTGAAAAGCACTTTGAATGTTTCTGGTACTACGGACATTGTTATGCTGGAGATCTATCTCAAAGTATGGTAAATGTTCACAGTACTTTGCACTGGTATGCTAAGCAAGGAGGATTTTACAACCTGAGGCCCTGACCTTGCAATCTGATCCCCACTGACAAATTCTGTCTGGAGCACCACTGAAGTCAACAGGACCAGTTAAGGAGTAAAATACTATCCAGGATGAAGAAAAGAATGGGGAAAAAAAGCTTGATACTATGTGTATGACGCCTGACAGAGGGAGAGGAAACAGCTTGCATTTAGCAGAACACAGAAAAGTTTGAGGTTAGGTTTGCTTCCTCTGCTTCTTAGCAGGACTGTGCACACTGGCCTTTGAATCACCTGGACTGGCTACTGAGAAATGTGAAGGGATTGTGTGTGCACCTGTGGAATATGTACACAGATTTTACACCCGAGTTTTCAAACTGAGGGTGGCAGAAGTCAGTGTGAAAACTGGGGACGGGCAGTAAACCCTGTGTCCATAAAGCTGGGGAGATGCTTCATGTGAGCAAAGCCACAAACAGCAGCTGAGCACTCCTTGTATTGTGAGAGCTGTGTGTTTTTAGAGCCAAGTCCTAGCTCCATCCCTTCTGAAGTTAAGCACTCGAGGAATTCTCCCAACCTCAGATAACAGAGCAGGGTCTTTATGATACTGCTAATATACTTGCTCGATAAAGAAAGCTAAAGACAGAGGCAGAGGGCAATGCTCTGCAGTCAGGAAGACTGGAAATAAAGTTTAAAGCCAGTAATAGATATTGTAGCTGCTTCTGACTCAGGAGAATGTTTCTGTTAGTCAAGATGCCTAATGTCAGAGGATGGTTTGTTCTTAAGATCAAAGAAATGTTGGTATCTTATGGTAGTTACTGAATTATAATGAGCCCAGTGGATTTCTGCTCCAGTTTCTCTAACAGTGGACAAACTCAGCAATGAACTGGAAGGTGGACATACCCCATGGTACAGCCATGTGTGCTGTGCCGTACGCAGAGACCTGGAGCAAAGATTAGCACCATGAGAGCCTCTGCTTCTTGATTTGCGTAATCTATTACAGAGCTAGCTTGGGTTTGAGTGTGCAAGTTCAAGGAACAAAAGGAATCAAAGCTATGCTTCAGAAACAAAGCTCTGTATTTAGCATTCACAGGGTAATAAAGTGAGGAAAATCTCCCACCCTGAGCGAAAGCTATGCCTATTCGAAGTCCAAAACCTGTACTTCTGATATTTCTGAGCGTAGAAATAACAGTTCCCCATGTCGTCTGTCCCTGGCGGAGTACCCGATGTGCTCTGAGCCAAGCAATACGACCTCAGGAGAGACCGAAGTGCTGCCTCCCACCACAGGTGAGAGAAGGGCAATAGGCTGCCAAGTCTTGGGATGGGGAGAGGTTGGTGTGGTGTCTTCTCTGGGTTCTTGAGGGAGCACTTCCGTAACAAGCAAGGCCTTCCGCACAGCTGTTCAACTGGCAGGTTGAACAGGCTTCTCTGACAGTTGTTCTCAGAGCACAGAGGTGATAAAGCCAGGACAATGGAGAGGAGAAAGGGCCAGGGGAGGCTCCCTAAAGGTGTTCACCCAGATCCCTTTTTTTGCTAGTGCACAAGGGCTCCCATTTGTCTTTTCCTACACTCATGCTGACCTCCTCGTCGCACTGAGTGCTCAGCCTGCTGTTTGTCCTCTCTGCCTTAAAACCAGCGAGGGGCCTGATTAACCTCCTGTGTGAATTGCCTGGTGAGGACTAATTACTTGTACTTCCTTCTGTAGCACTGAAAAACATGTTTTATACTTGCCCTCCAGACACAGACAGGACATCAGGATTGAGAAAAGGCTATAAACCAGCTCTTCATTAATTTCTCTTCATTGTTACTGGGACAGGACCTTATGGCTTCACTTCCTCTGAGAGGGGGTTACTGAGACAGAACAAAATGCAGGTGCCCAGGTGCCCATGACATAGTTTTCCCCTGCAACCAACCTGAATAGCTTTCAAGAGGAGAGATCAGAGACTCCAGCTTTTGTAATGTCAGCATCCTTGTAAAACATTTAGCAATCTGAATTCAGCTGCAGTAATGCCTCTAGCTTTTTTGTTCAATGGACACAAATCCTTTAACAGACTTGTAATGATATTAAAGATGAATGAAGAACATACAATATTTAATTCCTTTTCTGTGATCTTCAGCGCAGAGCAGTTTGATCTGAGTGTTTGCTTATTATACCAAAAGTGAAGGTTTAGTAAATAAGAAGGAAAATTCAATGGGTGGGCTGGCAGGGAGAATAGGGATGGGTAGTTTGTGACAACTGGTGAAGGATGGTCTGGAAAGTTGTGGCTGAAATAGAACTCTTACATCTTAGAAGGAGAGGCAATGAGAGAGCAAATTGGCAGCGGGGGATTTCCTAACTTCCCTATGATTAGAAGGATAAGGAAAAGGGTTATTACATAAATCAAAAGCTTTATTAAAAGATCAGTCAAATGCAGACTCAGGGGACTGGCCCTGGTAGCAAATATCTTTACATTGTTAGGTCACCCCACTGAACTGGGTCAGAAGTAAAGGTTTTATTAACTGAAGGTTGTTGAGAAGCAGGTGTGGAACAGATTAATGGTTTGGAGCTCAGCTGGCTGAGAATGGCCAGACACAGAAAGAGACAAGTATTAACCCCAGACTAATGTGCAGAGGTGCTGTCAGTGTGCAATGTGGCTGAGAGAGCCGTCAAACATAGCACGGAGCAAATGGATGGGGAAGGGTAAGCGGTGAGAACAGCCCAGAGTGTGTCCCGGCGCTAACAGTGTGCAGGGTAAGCAAAAGGGAACAGAGAGCTCGTTTTCAGTGAAAAGTGGGTGTCTATTGGATGTCCTCAGGAAACAGGGCCACAGATCAACGCTATTTGCTACTTTCATGAGTTTAAAGGAAAGAATGTCATTGTGTCGGTCCAGTTTGCCGACTGTACAAAATTCCACACCGTGGGATGCGTTGGGTGGGTTAGGTAAACCTGGCTAGCCTAGTGTTAGTGAAAGAGGCTGCAATTAAAGGCAGATAAGTGTAGGTGGGAAGAACTAGCTCATTATTAGGTGGGCCGGTATCGCTTCCCATGGCTGTGTGAATCCCCTTGTTGCTCTCCTGTGCCTGGGACTATCCCTAGGTTGTGGCAGGCCACTTCCCATCAGTCAATAACTACATTTTGGCCACTTGGGATTTCTCAGATCACAATCATGAGAAAAGCCCAGGATGGAGATTCTTTAGCCACACATTCTCTCCTGTTCCTAAATAGCTTTTTCTTGCAAATTGTATGCACCTACCTGTGTATTTTTTGAGCCAAAAAAGAGAAAAGTCCTACATAAAGTCAGAAGGGGCCGTTCCTCAGCGAAAGGGTGTTCCTCGGTGATGTTTACTCTTCAGATAAGGCAAGAGAGATAGTATGAAAGAGTGGAAAGAACTCTTCAATGAGAATGATTGAAAGGATTCAACTTGTCTTCCTTAGGAAGGAGATAAATAACAGGAAAACACAGGAAAAAAAGCATATGAATTTTAGCGATCATTGCAACAGGATGTTGTTGAGAGCATTAATTTGGTGAGATTAAAGATTAGAATAGGTTCTTATTTGGCTAATGAATTTCCTAAAAATTATATAATAGCTAAAGGCAAAAATATAAGATGAAATACGCTGTGTCTGACCTGAGATCTGCTGAATACTGATCCGCTATTAGAGATTCACTGGTTCAAGCTACTGCAAGCAGATGAGCTTCAGATCTAATCCCGTGTGGCAGACAGGGTACTTCTCTACCTCCTGGATTCTGAGTCTGCAACACTATAATAATTTCTGTGTTCCTGTGTTTGAAATGCTTTCACACCTCCACAGTATTACTCATTGCCTGATTGTTCCTTCTTTTCCAGTTTAAAACTGAAACTGCTTTGCATTTTTCCCGAAAAATATCTTACTGTTTCTATTATCTGCGTCTTAAAGGGTAAATCAGTTTAAAGTTGAGTTCTGTTAACAGTGTAAAATGTTTGGGTTTCAGTGTTCAAAGGTGCCTTGTGTTAAGTTTGATGCTATTTCAATTTAAGTATGTTAAAATCTCAGTAGTTTACTTTTAAGAAACGTCTGTTTTGTTTACTGTAGTCGTTGCACTTTTGAGGAAAACTATTTTTTCCCCAGCAGTTCTGCTGAAAAATATATAAAAGAATTCATTATTCAGTAATTATCAATATAAAAATATATTCAGATTAGCTATGGGAATACCACTGGGATTTTGGGGGGTTTGCCTGTTGCAGTAGCTTCTCACAAGACTGGGGTCAGTAATTGGGATGAAAGGGAAAAGTGTTATCAGTCATTGTGCTTCAGGGCATAATCTGATCACCAGCTGTAGGCAGAAGAGATCACTGTCTCTAGTATTTAACAGGACTAAATTTGTCACATTTTGATGAGGAGGTGAAGAGGAAGGGTATGTCTTTGGCTGATGAAGTATTGAAAACAGCATCGCTAGCAAACCAATTTTTGATCTGAACTGAATGTGTGCATACGTTACACGTTGGCTGCCAGCCAGCTAACCAATTCCTCCACAACTTTGTTCAAATTCACATTTTTCTGAGAGTGACTGTGAAAAGACAGCGTTCAAAGTGAACTCGGGCAGTGAAGCAGCCTAAGCATGATGGGAGCGCACTCAGCTTGTTGGTGTGGGTGAAACCACTGGAAGGTCACTTTTTGTATAAGGTTTTGAAAATGTAATTTGGAATTTCTGTTTCATGCTGTTTACTGTTGGTTCAGACAGAAGCTCACTTTCTTCACAGCAAATTGCAGGTTGCTTCCCTCTTCAGTCAGTTGAAGAGATTTTTCTGCTGGAAAACATCTCCAGGGAAATATAAGTGGAGAAAGGGAAGTTTATTATTTCATTTTATGTGTGAATTGGATTAATTTTGCTTATGATCAATAGGAATAGTACTATCCCACTAATTTGAAAGGGTACCACAAGAAAACCCTAACATGGTTAAAACTGTGAAGTTGTGCCCTATTTTTTCTCAGAATCAATTTCAACATTTTTATTTACTCCACCTCTTCTTGGGAAGGGTGAAAATAATAACTAGTTGGAGGCTCTGCCCACTTCTTGAGCTGAGCCTGAACTCCCTCTGAGTTTCAAAGGAGCGTGGATTGATGTTTCAGTAACTCTTTTCCATGGCAGTGTTACAAGTGGGAAATAAGAGAAGGCAAAACACTGACAGAACCCAGAGAAGGAGGGCATTTTGCTTCCAGTGCAAGGCTGATAGGGGTGGGGTTGAGCGCTGGGGATAATGAAGGAACGAGCGATGCGGCTTAGCACTGGCATGAGTGCAGTCAGTTTGGTCTCTCATGCTGGACAGTTGCTTCCCATTGCTCCACCCTGGCTTCGGGGCCCAAGCGAGGGACGTGGATGAGGTGCGTGTTGCTAAAGCTTTGGGGGTGATGCGGCTGCCGAAGACAGTACTTAAATTTCAGACATTGAAGCCTGAAATGAAGGGGAAGGACACAAGGAAATAGGTGAGATGAGGGAGCTTGTGTGGGCTGTGAATGCCAGAGGCGACGCAAACCAGTGTGCAATTCCAGTGATCAGTACAGATGGACAGCTATGTGTAAAGAGTAACCAAGCACACGGCACAAAGCACCAGGGAAAGAAGACTGGACAGATTACAGAATGAAATTAAGAGTGCAACAAAGTGATAAGGAAAGCAAAGCTGAGAAGGAAAGGAAGATTGTGCAGGAGGTTAAGACAAATAATGAGAAATGTTTCCAGAGTGTGAGGGCCGTGAGGTCACTGAAGGAGAGCATAAGGCCTCTAAGACATTGCAAAGGTGATTTATTGTCAGAAAACATTTCTAAATGTAATGTATGCTGGGGCTTGATACTCACAAAAGGAGGACAGGGGACAGATGCCACAGGCAGACATAAATTTCCCCTGGGAGGAAAAAGAAATATGGGGAAGGGGGAAGGTGTCAGGCTAACACAGGACTGCCTTGTGACCTTCGAAGACTGGCAAACAGTGTCAGGATGGGATATTAATTGAGAAAAATAATGTCTTATCATTGTGCCAGCTGAACTAAAGAGAACTGAAAGCAAACCTAGTCGGTCACCTCAGGCCACTGCTAACACATCTGGGTTGCTCTGTGCAGCATCCTGTGGCCTCCCTGGGAACCAGTTTGTCTGGGAGCTGAATTTTATTTTACTAGATGTGGGTGAAAAGACTATAAAATGCTTCTGAAGTCACAGCTAACTTTAAGTTACTCAATTTATATATGTTTTGTTTTCCTGCAGCCCTGAAATAAGGGAAACACTTAACTGTTGTGTGGAATATGTTTAAGACAATGATGACTTCCCATGGCACTGATAATCATGAGGGCTTCAAGCCAAGATTTTTTTACTCATTAGGAAATAATTGTGACTATATGAATGTGTACAGGAACTTTCTCTTGACAGGAGAATAAGAAATATACCTCTAAGCTTTAGCCAAATTACCTTTAAAATGTTACATTTTGCTATTTACTTTCCGCAGATGTTCCTGAGTATTCATAGAAAATAAAAGACCTTTTCTTGAAAAAGCCTGGGGCTTGATTCTTAGCTGGTGCAAGTCAGTATTGCTTCAATGAATGGAAAATGGAGTTTCATGCAATACTCTGAGTGTCTTTATGTGTCATTTTGCTGTTCCTAAGGCCCTTATGAAATCTTTCTATGGTTTCCGGAGCTGTTTTCTCAGTCTAGACTTATGAGGCTTGATTTTTTTTTTTCTCCTAAGACCTTTCTCAACTGTTGTCTGGCAATTTCTAGTGAAGAATTTATCTGAAAACAGACAATCTCTAAGGATAAGAGTTACTGGATCTGCATCCTATACCAGGTGTTCTCTCCATCCCCTGCATAAGGCAGAAGACAGGGAGCATCCTGGGAATAGGATACAGCTGTGCTTTGTTCTGCTCGGTCGTCAGCTGGTATGAAGGTACTTGCTCCAGCAGCACAACACGGAATGCAACAGAGTTGAGAGTCACAGATGGCTCCTCTTTTTATCTAGGGTGGTTCAGATGAAAGAGAAAGCCAGTCTGGAGTTGATAATGAAACAGAAATTTTTTGTGTTCTTCACTGAGGTAGGTTGAGTCTGTACCACCAGATCACGTATCCCTTACTATGGCGAATGTTTCTGTCTGTGTTTATTTCTGTTTGCTCCTGTGGGGGTGGTGTGTGAGAGCCAGCGCGTACTCACTCACGTGAACAAGGGTGATGTGCTGTGACTTGCAAATAGTTGTGTGGTTAATTTCTGTAGCAAGGCAAAGTCTAAGTCAGTTGCCTCAGTTGAATGTAGCTTGTGGTATCCACACTCGGTTTTGGTTCCCGCTTATTTATTTGACACAGCTTTTAAATTAGAAGCATATTTTCTTGCAGACCTATATGGGCATAACCAGTCCCAGCATGCTAAGAACATTCTGACAATCTCCTTATAAAGCCCTGCTCACTGGTGATGTGGGCAAACAGCAGCTGGTAGCTTTTTGTTGTTTAACACTAGCATACGTGACGCCCGAGTAGATTACAGATAGGCCAATCTATCCTGATAAATCAGGTGGTACCAGGTTTTAGGACCAGACACTGGAACCTGTTTGTCTACATGGTTAAATTATTAGAGAAAGCTTATGTTGTGCCACCTACCACTCTCCAAATCATTCCCTGGCATGGCTGAGGTTAGCACAGCCCAAATAGTCTTCCCAGTCGGTGTTTTGGATGCAGCCACCCTGTTTAGGAGGCAGGGAGAGTTTAATGGCATAGATGCAGTCTGTTTCATGCCAGTTGACCTCAGTGCCAGACAACAGTCAGAAGTACCTTTAATTTACCAGCAGAGTCAAGGCTTTGTTTGTCAGTAAACTGCATGGCATAACTTGGAGGATGGACTAGAAGACCTGGCTTTTATTTCATTCCAGACTCGTGCAAGTGTTACTTTATCACTTTCAGTAAAGCCGTTCCTGGTTTGTTCTGCTACAAAAGAAAGAGAATGTGGCTTTGAAGGCAGATTTCCACAGAAAGACTCTGAGAATAGTGACCAAAGTGTGAATATCCCCTTTGGATGGACCTTTATGAGAAGGGAGAGGTCTGTAGTGGTTGTGAGGTGCCAGATTGCTACGACAAACCGTACATCTGGAGATGCACCATTGCAAGTAAAGTTATGTCCTCTGTGTTACTTGTGCAGACACCGACATGAGGTGCTATCGAATCTTGCAGTCGTTGGAAGGCCTTGAGCCTGCTTTTTGGCTACTTGCTGCTCCAGAGCTCTGATACCTCTTGTTTTAGCCAAGGCTTATCTCTTTGCTGCTGTGACAGGAGCCTTGGAAGCCTGAAAAATGCCAGCTTGAGTCTGAGCGATTTGGGCCTGCTCCCTAACGTGGCCTGCGAAGGCAGGCTGAGATCTGGGACAACAGCACTCCTGGAAACGATAATTGAGCCAAGCTACAGAACTTGATCTGCCAGGGATCACTAAAGCTTCAGTTGTTTCGAAGATTCTTAAATAATTTTATTTATATAGAAAAGAGGCATTTACCCTGGAATGGAATTTCCAGTTTTTCAGCTAGAAAATTACAAAGTAAAAGCATAACAACCAAATTATGGCTGCTTCTAGTTGGTGTACAAAGCAAGTCATTCGGCAGAGGACAGCAAAGAATGAACTAGTGAGCACTAGAGAGTACTTGATAAGAAAAACCTTGCTGAAAACAGTTATGGGTGGGTGGGGAATGCCTGTTAGTGAAGCAGAGGAAGCAGACCTAGGTAGGCTTCCTGACCCTTGTCTGTCTTAAAATTTCCTATGTAATCTCCATAGACATCTCCTTCAGTGCAAATATACTTTGGCCAGTAGCCTTGAGCTTTATTAACACCCTGGAAAGTAATTATTGCCTTGTCCACACTCCCCATGGCAGTTATTGTTTAAGTATTTCCCTTATCCTGGATTGCAGGAAAACAATATGTTACATAAATCTACTGACAAACAGCAATGCTGCAGCAGCTCGAGAAGTGCAATATTCTCTCTGTGCTAATTTCAGTAAACCAGCACGTTTTTGTAAATGAGCTAATCCACAGAAAGTGACAGAATGTTACATTGCAGAGGCCTGGCTGAGCTAATGGTACAAAATGAAAGAATGTTTTCACTGCCTGTCCTCTGAGTTCAGTTGGCATAATAAAATACTGTTTTCCTCAGTAGAATATATGCCCTTCTACTTTGCTTCTCTGTCATAATAAATGACTGGCCTGGAATTAAATGGGTTGTTCCTGGACATGAGATGTTAGTGATGGAAAAGACCTGTTAGATCACCCAGGCCATCGCTTTGCCAGTACAATGCTCCTTACCTTGCATTTGGTGATGCTCTTTCTAATTTAGTTTTAAAAGTCTCAAGCAGCCAACCTTCCAGTGCTCTCCTTACAGCTCTTTTGCTCCGCTGCAGAGTGTGAACTCGCAAGCAGAGACAGTCGGGTTACTGAGGCGTAATGAATTAGCCCGCTGTAATTATGAGGAAAAACACATTAACCTGCACCAATAGCAAAATACAGCATGTAAGCATAAATTACAGCTGATGTAAATAAGAAGAGACCTTCTCAATACCACATGTTAATATGTTTTTTTTCCACAATTGCGGTGGAATAAAGACTCTTAAATAGTCTGTAATGTTGTCTCAGCTGATGGCTGAGAACTGGAGCAACTTGGTCACTTCTCATAGTGGTAGCTGGAAAGTTCTCCCTGTTGGTCTGCCTAGTTTCATCTTACAATTCCCAGCTATATCCCTGTGTGGCACAGGTAATAATTTCCATTCCTGTAGGATTGATATGTCTGAAATATCTGTAGACTGCAAAAAATCTGAATCGTTGTTTCGCCTTGTAGAAGATCCAAGTTCTCCGTGTTTTACTGAGTTGTGGCAGCCCAGAAAATGTCTTTGCATATCCTCCCTGTCAGTCTACACTCAACAGTAGCGCCTTGTTTCAGGGCTAAGAAAGGACGAAAAATATCACCACTGGCTTTACCATGGCTTACAACCTCTTAAATCAGTGTTTAACACAGGTTTGAATCATACAATGAATAATAAAGACAGACACTGACTTTCATCTGGGAATGTATAAGTCTGCATCAAATGCTTCATTGTGTGTCATGAAATCTATACTCCTGTACCTCAGGGTATGCTGTTAGACTCTCGGGTCAAGAGGAGACCACTGCTAGGGTCCAGTTAGAATGAAAACTGGGTAGTGCTGGCGAAGAACATGCCGGTCAATATTTTATATTCTCCACCAGATCTGTGTCTGACTGCAGCTGAAGCACTGAGAGACTGCGGATCGTCCAGAAGGCAACAAACAGCTTTGCCAGTCCAAGGATGTAAGACATCTGGAAACAGAGCTTTCTCATCAACCTTGGGTAGTAGTTCCTACACGTCAGTGTTGCTACTTTCGGGGTGGTTTTTTTTGTTTTTTGGGGGTTTTTTGCTTCTTGTTAATCTCGTGTAACTTTGGACTCTAGAGAAAATGATGGAAACGTTTCTGGATAAAGCTGTTGTAAATGAGAATGAAACCTGGTCCCTATGTGATTCTAAAAGGCTTGTAACTTTAATTATAAAGCAACATGCTCTGACCAGTCTGAATGAATCTTGATACTGATTTTTAAAGGTGTGTCACAAGCCAGCTGTCTCCAGAAAGATAGCTTTGAAAAAGCCATTATGTGCCTTTTCCATGAGGGGACTAAGGATTTTAGATTTGCCACCAACCTATCTTGAGCTTTGTGTTTTAGTAGGTTAGGCCCCTGAAAAACTCTTCTGCCTCTTAAAAAGATCACTTAATTTGATGTCAAGTGGTTTGACAACAATGGAATTGGTGGCTCCTCCTGCAATCTGTAAAGGACTGCACTGTGTTATTAGCTGGACATTACCTTTATGCACACGTCAGATAACAAATACTGCAAAAGCTTTTACTGTTTTGCTTTTCACTCTTGAGTCTTGGTGTGTTCATTCAAAGCTCCCATGAGCCCAGTGTGGGACATTTATAAATAAATGGATTGATAAACTCTGATTTTAGAACTACGGCAAACTAAGGAAAAAACTCAAACACCCCATAAACCTTAAAGAGAGGTGATTCCTGTAGTAGTTGGAATTATTTAGTATCCATTGGGGAAGCTTCTTTCCTTAAATTAAACTCAGTGTAACTTCAGTTTTCCTGTATTTAGAAGGACTCTGTAGCCATGATGAAGTTCAGGAAGCACTTGTGGCAAAGCAGTGGGGAGCGTACAGGCACGTCACTCTCTGCTGGGATTCAGGATCTGGCTTTTCTGGATGAAAACTCTTAACTGTTTCCTATAGTGAACTCGTTGACCCTGAGTGTGTTTTATTACCCGTCAGGAGAGAGGATTCATGCCAGTGGGCTCTTTTAAAGATTGGAAATTGTAAACCAGACTTCTTATTTCTACAGAAAGGAGCTTATTTAGCATTAGGTTGTCAGCAAACTCAAAGGAATCTGCCAAGGTACCATCAGGGCTTCTAACTCATGCTACCTTTTGTGCCAGCTTCATCCTAGTCTCACTGGAGTCACTGCTTTGGTTGGAATACCGTGGTGACAAATCTCATTTTCATTTCTGTTATCCATATATTTTTCCATATATCAATTGAGTTGACAGGGCCTGGCCTGAGAGGTGTGCCTGATATAAAGAAGACTTAATATTGCTGATTAGAGAATCTAAATATTCTTGCCCTCACTTGCAATCTGACCACTGGAAAAAAACCCAGTTACATCATTCATGACTGCAGGATGTTGGTGAGTCCACTGATAATTGTGAAAGTAATTGCCTCAGGCAACTACTAGTAGAATGACTGACAGCAGTTTGGGGTTTGGCATTGTGGAGATCTGTTATTGAGGACTCATTTTAAATATATAAAAGATTTGGGGGATAAAGAAGACTCCACACTTATTTTCTTTACCTTCTATTTCCTTCAAAAGTCTGTATGTCGTTCAGTTCCTTTTTCTGTTGTTTCTGGAGGAAGAGATCAGGGACATCTCAAATCTGCTCTTTTGTGTTGAGGTTTCTATCTATTTATCTATCCAATAGCAGCAATGCTGTTGGAATTGGAGTGCCCTAGCATATTCTGTACTGTTCGCTTACACTAGAGTGTAAGTGAAGGACCCTTAACCCTACAACTTGTTCACTTTTATCGGTTATATCAGCGAGCCTGATACAAGATATTAGCTTTTCCTACAAACCCTTGTTTATCTAGATATTAATATCAGTTTCACGAATATTGTGGCCTGTATGGCAGGAACACGAGAGCAGTAGAGTGTTTCTGCCCTAAGTACTATGGTGGAAGAGGGAAGAGAGGCAGCACAGGTAAAGTGCATTTTGTAAGGACACTAGCGGAGCTGAGAGTTAAACTTACGTCAGCTGAATCTCAGTCCATGGCTGAGCCATAGGTACACACTGCTTTTCAGGAACACATGGAGTTGGACAAGCTCTGTTGAGCAAACGGAAATTCACTCTGAAATACAGACTGTGCATGGGGCCAAGAACATTGAGATTAGTTCCCTTCTCCCAATGTATTGCTGTTTATTTTTCTGTAAAGTGTTTTGTCCCTGTGTATTTCAGCCAGTACAAAGCAGGTGTTGAGTTCAAAGTGATGTTTTCATTTTGAAATCTTGTTTTTAAAAGGATCAAGCAGTCTCTGAAGTGAAAGAAATTCTGATTTCAGATTGAGATGAATCAAATAGCTCTGGTCAGGCCAAACTCGTGTTCGTTCTGTTTTAGGAGTCAAGGTGGGCCTTACTCAGAATGCTTTGTTCCTGGGAGTGTCTCTTCCCACCCCCTGCTCCTGTAGCATTCTGACCAGTTTATATTGCTCATGTTATTACTTTACAACATTGAGGCAGATACTTGTAGCAGGAATTGGTAGTGAGATAGAAATTTGAGGGTCTCATCAGCCTGGATTGAAATGGTTGTCCTTTAATGGCCTGTGTGAAGTAGGTGGGTGGATTCAGCTCAGTTTCTGTGTGTGCACACACTATAAACTGGTTAGCTTTGTGCTTCCAGACCTGCGCAATCCAGGAGCAGTAGCGCTCTTCAGCCCCAGAGCTGAGGAGGGCGATGAGGCTTTTCTGTGGTTTCTTTGTATTAGTCTTTCAGGTCTTCATGGTCATGAGCCTGGTGGTTTGGGGAAGCGTTAAACGCTGCCCGATTAGCAAGGAGTGATCTTTCACACCTCTTCTTTCCCTGTGTGTTGAACCAGATCTAGGGGCAAATAATACTGGACTGTAATCCCGAACTCCAGGCTGCGCAGCTGAGAACTGTGAGGAAGGAGGCACTGGGCTCATTTCAGAGACCACATGGAAATCAAGGATCCTCTTGAATAGCCTTGTCCATGGCTAGTCCTTGTTTTTCTCCCACTAGGTACTCTCCTGCTAGGGCACTGCAAGGAGGCTTTGGTGCAGTTTAGTACTTGTTCGTTCATTCCTGCAAACAGAGGTGACAACAGCGAGCACTGAAATACCGAGGTGCTCTTCTGTGTGGGTGCCCATCTTGCAAGAAACTGTGGGTTGTCTGAGACTCCACTAAATGCTGATTTTGATGGATACCAGCACCTGTCAGGATTGATTCCGTTAAGTCTCTGAGGCACTTGTGGCAGGAATGAATATGTTCTTGAGACCATAAATCACATCTGCAACTTGGTCGGATAACAAGAGAAATCAGCCTTTCAAGTGGCACCTGGGCACAGTCTTTTGCTAGTCTGGTCCAGTTCACTTCTATGTATTCAGACCTTCTCTGCTGCCCTGTCACGTGTAAATGCCATTGCAGACACATATCTGGCAAGCTTAGCCCCTTCAGTTTGGTGGCAGTACTTTGCATAAGCCTTTTGAGTTTGGTATCTTAATACTGTGCGCTCAGTAAGCCTAATATTTGTAAGGAGGATGTGAAAGACAAATGAAACTAATTTGAAGTAACAAGAAGTCAAAAACATGTCTTCTCTTATTTTCTTTCCTGTTTGTCTAAGGATTATTTATTGTGTTTGCCTTGATTCCAGCCACTTAATTTTTCCAAACAGATGCAGCTGATTGATTAATGGCATTTCATGTTTAAAGTCAAAAGTGTCAGCAAGACTCTTGCACGCCTGTGTCATTCTCTCCTAGAACAATAGGTTTGGCTGAGAAGCAGGGACTTGTGCCAAGTATTCTTGAGGATAGGAGGTCACGTGCCACTTTTCTGCTAGGAGACAGATATATATAAGGACAAGGGAAGGCAGGAGTTTGGGGGGTTGGAGGGCTAACTGTGTTCTAATAATAGGTGGATCACATGGTTGCTAAGTCACCTACAACAAGGCTTAGTTTGTGGAGGTGAATAAAAGTGCTGGGAATTAAGGACATTTCTTTGACTATCCTGTGACATATAAAAATAGGCCAAGGGAAATATATATGTGATGAAGAAAGAATTGACTCTCTAGGCCAAAACTCCTCAGAGGAACAGTGGGACTTCAGTTCTCTCACCTCCTTTTATGATTTCTCTTCTTTTGCTTTTTAATAATCCTGCACGTGAAAATAGCATACAGGTGGTCCAGATTCTCACCTAATATGTAATAGTATGTATTTGTGTATAGCAGGCTGTGGGCCAGAGCCTCAGCTGTTGGAAACAGCGACAGCTTGACTGATGCCAATTACCCCAGTCAGGATTGGCCCTATCTGCTGAGCTTGGTGTGAGAACTGGGTAAGGAGTTGCAAATGGGGAATTACGTACCCATGCACCACATTGGAAACCTATTGCGTAGTCTAGTGTCAGTAATAGAAAGCATCTACATTTGTGGATCAAGATGAAACTGGCATAGGCTCTCCTTTGACAGCTGTTTCAAATATACAGCTCATCACGTTGTAATTCTTTCCCAGTACATGCTTAGAAACATGTAAAACACCAACGAACCCGAGACCCTATTGTTCACTTCTGCACGTTCAGAGCATTTTGTGTAAATGTATCTCAGGTCTTGAAGGCCAGATTCCTAGATACTGAAGTCAGAGCCTGAGCTTTGCTATTTATTGTCAATGGCATTAATCAACAAGTGGGGAGTCCCTTTTGTTTCCCTGACCCTCTGTATATTTTCCCAGCTTCACAGGGTAGGCTTCAGAGAAAACTTCTTCTGAAACTATAAGCCACTAGAGGCCTCCTGAATACTTGAATTGCTTTTTCTTCCAGGAGGACACAGTCTCCTAAAAAGTACATCAGGCTTACAGAAGGAAATGATTCCTAGTTTGCCAAGGCAGGCTGACACACAGCATAGCGAGGGTGAGCGAAAGATAGCAGAGCTGAAATAAAGAACAGAAATGCACTTGAAATTCAGTTCTTAAAATACAGCCCGTGTAATATTGAGTCACGGTGAATTACTCATTTCTATTTAGCCTTTATCTGTTGCAACCTGATTAGAGAGAGAAAGTACGTTCCTTTATTCAGGCATGAGGCCAATATTCATATTAGTCATTTTTGGCCAAAATAAATTCTACAAACTTTGGTCAAAATGTTTAATCCAGTAATGCAAAGGTAGGGGCTTTTTAAGTAAACCATCCCACGACAATCTCTATTTATTTTTTGTTTGCATCCTCACACCTTCTTTCTCTCTTCCTGTAGCTCTCTTTTTGTGTTGCACCAGCCTCATTTGTGTTTACCTCTTTTGCATAAGCATCTATAGCAAAACCCCCATGGATATCAGAGATACTTCGATGACACAGTTGATGCTTCCTCTCTGAGCTATGCCAGGTTTGCCCATTGATCCAGAAGCGTGTTCCTGTTCATTAATGCAAGGTCACCCCTAATTCCCTCCTTCTGCTCTTTACCTCCCAGCCCTCAGGGGGGCAGACACTTGGAGGAGAAACCCGTTTGCTTTCTGTGTCAAGAAGCCGGTTGGTAGCTTGCTGCTAATTACTTTGGCTACAATAATTCTTAACCCGATTACAGTGATACAAATTAAAGCACTCTTGGCGAAGGCCAGCTAAATCCACATGTCAGACACCAGAGCCTTGGTTTATTTAGGGACATCACATTTCTTCTGATCTTGTTACCCAGTTTTCCATCTTCTTTGGGTAATCCTGAGTAAATCTTCCTGCAGTGGAAATCAGCACCATACACGTAGGCCCAGATTATTAGACAGGCCTTTGAAATTGTCTCATGAGGTTCCTCCTGCAACCCTTAGGGGCAGTCAGGTCCTCTACCCCAAAGATGAAGAACAACTACTCATTTCGAGAGCTCGCGATGACGCATTTTGTCGGGGCCTGATTTTCAGAAATGTTGTCTGCGCCCCATCCCTGAAATCATCCTCTGCAATGTGTTTCGGAGCGAGTCCACCGAAGGAACTTGTTCACGCTAAAAATACAGGTCTGCCTACTTGTTTGGCCTTCGCTTCTGCAAATCAGATAGCTGTCAGCTAGCCTCCTTCCCGGTGCCTTGGCTGCAAAAGACTGTTCTGCTTTCTACATGCTTTTTATGAAATGTGGGGTGGAATGGGAAAAGAAGAATTATTTCCTTGATGAACTGGCACCACCTTCTAGAGACAAGCAGCATCTTTCTGCGTGTGTTTCCCTCGCGGTGGTGAGGACCCTTTTTATTTGGCTTGCTAATGAGACAGTGCTGGCAGGTAGGAAGTTGGACTTCCGTCTCAGCAGTTCAGATGCACCAGTGAAGCTGAATTTCTGAACTGCTATAGTCATGTGCTATAAACTATGAAAGACCTCTGCTAAAATAATGTTTCCGATCGATACACTGTGAATAACACACTGATCACTGAATTAGTTCCTTAGTGGGAAGGAAAGTAACAAGATTAAAGAGAAACCTGGGAATAGATTTAGTTCTCTTTTACTTCTTTCACTCTGGCATTTATCAAGCTAAACTCCCTGCAAGTCAGAACTATATAAATATTGAGTAAAGACTGCAGGATTTAACAGTCAGTTCATGTCACATAATTATTAGCCTCTGGCACCCTCTTATTCATTTGTAAAGCCACTAACATGAATGTATTGTGCCAGATAACAATATTGCCAGGTATTTTATTTAGCAGGTCTATTCTGTTGCAGCTTCCTTTCAGAGAACCTCAGCTGTGCTGTATGCAACAACCAGAATCTACATTTTCTTTACCATAAGGCACGATACAGTTGATCACAGTTGGCTTAGCCATGAAATAACCTTCCTTGGTTTAGTTTCACATATCTTCTGTGAAATTGGACACTGCTGTTCACGCTGAATTACGTAAAAACAGGAATATTTTGCATGTTGGTTTGAAATGGCCAGGTAGTGTAGAATAACCTAATGTTATTTTTTTTTCCCAATGGATTTTATACAATCCTGGACAACTTTCATTGATTCCTCTGTGGTTTTGGGTAGAATGTCCTGCTTAGAAATAAGAGCACTATATGCATTCTGTGAACCAGAAATTTCATGTAAAACAAAGCTCCCTCCCAAATAAGGCTGAACTTGGCATGGTAAGAAGATACTCACTGCCTTGCTGAGAGCACATGCTTATATCTCTAAGTGTCTGAGTTAGCCCTTCGTAAACTTCCAGACTGATTATCCACACAGATTCCTGTTTCCAGATGTTAGGACTGGAACTGAAAGGCTGAGGCCGAAAATCTATAAACTATGTTTGAAGATTTAGATCTGTAAAGCCATACCAAGTCATATTCAAGGGAAAAAAATCCACCACCAACTCCTGTTTTTCTGAGCAGCTGCTGCGCTCTCTGAAACAGAGCTCCAGGCACCTCTGGGGACAGGTGACTCTTGCTTGCATATTAGACATGAGCTTTAAGCTTCTAATTTTAGATGTTTGAGATATTTGACTCGGTGCCCCTTTTGCTCTGCACCAGAGCCTCAGGATGTGTTCCTGTGGGCATTTGGCTCCGGCCTCGGTGTGTTCTTGCCCACCTTTTGCCTCTGTTGGTTGTGCATGACTCCTGCCTCTACATTCTCCTGCAATGTGCAAACACTGGCGGTGATGATGCCAGCGATTTCGTGGTGACCTTGGGGAAAGCAGCACACCCCTGGGCAGACCAGGATCCGTCTCCCGAAGGAAGTTGCGGGACGTCAGATATTCCACTCCTGTCTCACTGAGCTCATCCGTCCAACAATTTCTTTCGTTCTTTCCCCTCCTCCTGTCCCTTTTTGTTTGGTTTGACCTTGGTCACTGATGACAAGGCTGCTTTCCCTGCCAAACCAATCAATAAGCTAAACAGAGAGAAGATGAGTATTTAGAATATGGGAAGCCAAACTCAAACACAGATAGGTTATCAGCCTAGCCCAGAGCAGACTTCTAAGCAAATATTTCATTAACAAATTTTTCATGGCAACTTGCATGTTAAAAAAAAAAAAAGGGAAAAAAAAAAAAAGGCAACAACAGGAGAGGAAACAGTAAAGGGGATAAAGTGAAAGAACTGGGCTGGAGCCATCAGGCTTCGGCTGTTGCGTTGCTGTCTTTGGTTACCAACACTTCCCACAACACACTGCCTCTGCCTAGAGGAATGGTAAGTGTGAAGGGTGAAGACCTTGCACAAGTGCGGCTTTGAATGGCCGCTCTGTGCCACCACACCTTGTGCTTTCCTCTCAGGCAGGGAAAGGCTCAGGGTGGGTGCGTAACTGTACCATGTGTTTACGGTGCAGCAACACTCTGGACACAGTCTGAAGTTTAGAACTGTTTAATCCTTGGACCTCTGGCAAGGGTTGCATACATTTTCTGTTAACAAATAGGAGTCTGAGCCAGTTATATCAAGTTCCCGGTTAGCTTAGTGACCTGCAGAAAATATATTTGTAATATTGCAAAACCTCATGAAAACATACCCAAAGATGTCACTTCTGAGCCTCTCTCACCCCTTCCATGTGAGACCCAGATTTTTTGATGCGTTATTGCCCTCCATTTGAACCAATAAACACAAATTAATGCGTCTTGTGCAGATCGGGATATATTACAGCATTCTTAGCATAGATTAACAAACCCTCACTTTTGTATGTCATGGGAATGAGGAAGAGAGGCTTAACCATTTTTTTCTTGACAGCTATTTTAAAAGGTTGAGTGAAGGGCAGGGAACTTGCTAAATAACTTTTCAAATACTGTACAGGAGAAAAATATAGGTCACTAAGCAATAAACTCTCTACATCCTTCTTGCTAAGGAAGAGACTCTGAATCTCCATCCACCTTTTACTAAAATGAGACCAAAATCCAAATCCAACATAAAGCATTACAGCTTTAAGTACTGAAAATATTTATTATTTTTATACCAGTAATCCAATAGCATAATCTCAAGAACATCAGTGCTCCAGGAATGTCTAGAAACACAATGGATTTGCCTTTATTCCTTTATCCAGATGTTTCTATAAAATACTCTGGATACTAGGAATCTGTAGGGGAATTAAAGATTTATTTTTAATACTTGAAAAACTTGAATTTCTAATAACTATGATCCTTTAAAATGTTTTAACTGCAGATGCAACATGCTCTGACTCTTTGATGAGCTTTCCCTGTATATTTTATCTTGCTTTCCAAATAATGGACAACTGTTTCTCACAGGCAGCTGCAAGATTGTCACAGGACATGGGGACTTTACTGATAGCTGTAAATGTGAGAATTAAACTACGTGTTGGCTTCAGTTCAGAAGTTTATCCTTATTCAGCAAAACTGATTAGATTTAAATTTTATCTGTACAGCACTGTGCAGATATACCTGAGCTGGGGAAGGAATCACCAGCATGCTAAATAATATCTGTGTGGGGCAACAACCAGCCCTGCTTGTTGGGGACTGACTTTCATTCAGCTATTGCATGGTAGAAGGTCTTTGCATAGGCTGTCACAATGTGCAAGGCTGTTATTCTACCTCATTTCTGAAATACCTATTTTTTTGACAGATACAAGCCCATGAAAATAATTTCCAAGCTTTCTTTGCTTTTGCTTACTTAATGTTTGCCTGATGTAAAAGTAATGTAGCTCCCCAATGTGCAGTGTAGACGGGGACACTTTTCAGTACCAGGGTGGTAGATGTTGAAACAATGTGACTTTTGTTGTTTAGGAAACACTATGGATTTAATGAGTTATTTAATAACATAGCAGATGCAACAATCATGCAGGATTTTAGAGGCAGACATCTCTAAACTCCTGCGTTCCAAATAGTGGGTCAGAAACTGATTCTCTGAGGAAATCCAATGTAGAAATTTCACTGTATGTCAACGTCCAATTTAATTTCTGAATTGTCTATAATTTGTTTTCTCCTAAAATTCTTTAATAAAAGTGGAACACCTAGCTGTATTGTATGGAACTGTTCTAAAATACTTCAAGATTTCTAAATATAATGATAAAATTGGAGAGATGCTTTTAGTTTAAACATCGTGAGTTGGGAAATTGAATCTTCACCGCAATTTCTTCAGCTTTTTTAGTTTCAGGTTCACTGTTTCTTTTTAATGGCCATTTGGAACTCAAATAGAAGTGGGAAACAAATCTTTAATTAAAAGAGCAATTAAAGATCAGAACACACCCAAAGAAATGGTGGTTTTCATTTTAAAAGTTATGTTCTGCCTAAAGCCACAGACTTGCTGCAGGAAGTGCTGACTGAAGTGCTCTGATTTCCTAGAACATATAGCAGCGTCTCACAGTAGTTTCTTCTGGCCTTAAAATCAGTGAATCCACAAGTTCACCAGGTCTTTTGCACACCGAGAACAATTTGGCAAAGAGTGGGGAGAAGCAGAAAAAAAGCCTGAAGAAGAGTGTTTGTAAAACCACAGATACCGACAACAGAACACAGGGAACGTGATGTTGTTCTCAGAATCCAGTGCCTGCTACCTCACAGTTTTCCTTGGTGACTTTGGAAACTCCTGTGCAGATCTGTTCCTCTCTTCTGAAAATGGTGGTAAAAGGCCTACCTTAGAGGAGTGGTGCGTGGATAAAAGATCAGAGCAAGACAAGCACTTCCTTTGCTTGCAGATTCTCCTGGGCGATGTCTGTGGCTTTCTGATCTGAGGGATTTCTAGGCAAGAGAGGTGCATTGTATCTGTTGTCTTGAATATCTTTTCATTATGGGAGGGAGATGCCTTGCCTTCCTCTGCAACTGCAAACATGAACACTGTCCCAAAAGATTTAAGGTTTGAGACCATAAGATGCTCAGCAACTTAGCACAGTCCAGCAATTGCTCATCGCTTCAACACGTGGCGGTACTGCTTATGTTGACCTTTTAAAGGTGACTTTCTGCCACAATACAGTCTTTGAAGCACTTCTATAAGGACCAGAGGCAGTGATGTGCCTGTGCCTGTGCAATCCTACCCCTCCTACCCCTTGGGCAGATGAGAAAGAGGAGGGCAGCCAGCAGCAGCACAAGCTGCCCTCTGCAAGAAGACACCCGGCTTCCCACAGGTTTCAGGATGGAGACAGCCAAAGGCAGACAACTAAATCTTCCCTTTTTTTTCTCCCAGCCTACAAGAAAACTACATGGCAGATGCCCAGCTGATGTGATGAAAGTGCCTCCTGCATTCACTTCACAGTGCTTCTGTTCAAAACGCAATAAATCATCAAACCCGAGTCTGCCCACAGACCGCACAGTGGATTAGGAATGCTCCTCGCGTAGCACTGACTTGATCTCATCTTACACATACCCCAAAGCAACAGCAAGGGGAAAATGCTGTGAAGCATTTTTTCCTTTGTTAGTGCCCTTAGGGCTCAAGATGAACCTTGTAAGAGACAAAAAAGAGTAGCTAGGAAAAATGGTGAGTTTCTGCATGCCGTAAGGACTGGAGGAACTTACGCTGTCATCCTCCGTCTCTGCTGCGAAGGGGGTGCAGATGCAATGGTGAGCAGGGCTTTCCTAGCTACACTCAAGTCAAACGTGGCTCGCACTGCATCTCCCTCAGCAACCACCTTCCACTTGGCTCTTAGCTCGATCTCAGGAGCAAGATGTCACCTCAAACAAAGATTATTTTTTGTCTTAGACTGATAATAAGATTCTGCTTTTTTTTTTTTTGCCAGACTCTTGTTTATTTTTTCTCTCTTTCATTACTCAAACCTCCTCATCACTGAATTGTCTGACCCCACACCCAGCTGAATCAAGAGAGGCTTTAATTTTCCTTACAAAAAATCTGTATCACTCGGTGGTACAGTACACTATGAATCTGAATGAAAGCTTGTGCAAAATGTCATCTTTCTGTAAGTATGAGAACATTTTCAAGACGTTGACCACAAGGGGCAGGATTAAGTCTCAGAATTCAAAGTATCAGAATTTATTTGGAGCCTAAAATTTCGGTTTCTCAGATTTTCCTCTTTTACATAGAATTTTCTTGGAACATAGAAAAACATAAGTTTAGGAAGAAGGGAGGGACAAATGCTATTCTAAAGCTGAAAATTCAGTTGATATTGTGCCATCTTCCATAAGAAATAACATAAAAATGTTATCGTGCGATAAAAAACTTCACTAATCTTGCAAAGATATATACATATACGATGAACTTCATTTATTCTGAGCTCTTTCATGTAACTCACACTAAATCAGAAGGTCTGTATTATCTGTACAGGAGCAGGGGCTTAACTGTAATGCATGTTTATAAGATTTAGGATACCGATACTCCTTGTGTCCAGCTACAAAATATGTAGTATTTGCAATTTTATTTTGCGAAGGATTCTATGAATGGTTGCTAACAAGAGTGGGCCCTCAGTGTTTGTGCTGACTTAGTAGTGTAAACATAGCACAGACTTTGTCTTCTGTACCCACTTTGGGTAAGAAAGGAAGCTCGTTCAACTCTTTCCACTGGAAAACTTACTCCTGTGGCCTACGTTGCTATTCTGGGTGTTGACTGAATCATGTGGCAGAAGTTGTGCTCCCTTATTCCTTTCTCCCGAGTGTTGTTTGATGTAGAGTGCAATAGGTGAGCAGCTCGCACTATCCTCGGAGGCCAGAGTTGGTCTCCAGGAAAGACCTGGTTGTGGGGTGGTGTTGGCTTGCCTGGCTCCTCACATCTGGAAAGAGTACAGCAATGTCAGGAAGGGCAGTGTGAAGGCGTGTTACAGCCTGGTGATGCTCCTCTGGCAGAAGGAGCCCTCAGCCCACAAGATGCTTCTGCTTCCCGCTTGATCTCTGTTGATCCTAAGCCTGGGAAAGTAATGAAATTGGCTGAGAGCCTGGCACATCCAGAATAACTTGGTCACAGCGGTGTCGATCATCCTAAGTTTAACTTTTGGGCTTGCAACTGGTTTTCCAAAATTTCAGCTTGAGTTTCAGAAGTCTGTGGGAGGAGCTGACTGAAAAGTAATAGAGAAGACAAGAACACTGATAAGAAAATGAAAATGTGCGAAACTGAAATTAATGTGCCCAAGGGCCATTCACTATGCAGGCTTGAAAGAAATGAATTCGCACTATGATGAACAAGACAAAAAAATAATCAAGGGTAAGAAAGAGGCATATGTAAGGCATAAACATCAGGTACAGGGGAAGACCAGAGAGGTTACAAAGTGAAGTTAAAAAAAGTATTAAAAATGCTAAGAAAAGCAAAAAGAATGGAAAAAGATTGCACAGGAGGTTGTTATAAACAATGATTTTCAAAGTACACAAGGAAAAAGAGGTCTGTGAAAGAGACAGAAGGGCCTTTAAGACACGGTAAGGAAACGTTATTGAAAGGAAAGGTAGGTGTTGTGTAAAACATTCAATGCATTTCTTACTCTCATGCTACGAAAAGAAGGGTGTGATGGTGGATACAGGTGTGAGAAACAAGCATGGATTTCCCTAGGGACAAGAGAGAAACACTGAAGGAAATCGGGATCATGCCAGAAGAGGTTATTAAGAAACTAGAATATCTGAAGGCTTGCTCGATGGGATGCAGTGTGGTTTCAGTAGAAAATGTCAAGAAAGGCCACATAACGCCAGTCAAACACGTTTGAGACCCTGTTTGTAGGAGTGTGCATGGCCAAGGAAAGAGCTGACAGACTACAGTTTTGTAGCTGCTGTGAATCAGGAGGATTCTGTGGACTTTGTGGGAAGGTTCTGGTGGTATAGTGTTTGTCAGCTTTCTGTGGGCAGCATCAAAGTGTTCATATAAAAAAAATTATGAAGCAGCATATAACGTTGGAGTTTAACTTCTTAAAGCAGTATTTCTCTTCCAGGGATTACGGACTTAGCAACAAACTGGACTTCAGTTATTTGGCAGAGTCCTTAGTCCTGCAGCCTTCTGGTGGAGCAGCCTGCAGTTCAATAGCAGATTTGTTTAAATTTAATTTATATAAAAGTTTACTCAATTAAGTACATAAATGAATGAAACAATTGGTATTATTTATTTTCATATTGAATTCAGTTTAATTGATGCTATTTTCCTGACGTTCACTCCCTACATGGTTCAATGTTGTGACGAAAATGCAGAACGGCATTGTAGGAGTTGCCATGGGGAAGCTGAAGTCTTTGGCAGTTGGGTAGGGGACAGTTGGAGCTTTTGGCACCTGGGAAGGCATGGGAGGCAGTTTGGGATTGTGGAGTAAATGCATTGGCCGGATGCTTCTGCTAAAATGATCATCAGTGGAATCATTAATAATGTTGAAATTCGAATTGTCAATTTTTGTTTCAGCATTAACACACTTCTGAGGGGAATGCAGTCGTCCACATCTCTCACAGCCGTAGTTTCAAGCTATCTGCAGCGTTAAATATTGGTTTATTGCCCGTTAATGTTTTCAAGGTTATCTTCACAAGCATGGCAGCAAGATAGCATGGAAGTTTTGCTTCAGAAACATAGCTGTGCAATAAGGGGAAGGTGTTTTCGGCATATTCCGCTGTACCAATATCACAGGCTACTGGAAATTCAGCTAGTAGTTCAAAAACATATCTGGGGAAGTTCTGTAAAATTGCATGTCTATGGGTTTGATTGATTTTAGTATTTGGAAGAGAATAAAATCAAAAATCAGAGTGTGAAGGAAGGAAAAGGACTAAAAGGCTTGCGATGCTACTGCAGGTACTGTCCGTAGATGCACAGAAGAGATCATCTACTGGAATTTTTAAGGAAAATCGTGAAAGACAGGCTGAGGGAAGGCCTGGCTACAACTCATCTGATCCTCAAGAAACCTTCTTCATCTGTTATCACACAAAATATTGCTTCTTAAGTCAGTAGGCAAGTTTGGATATGAGGTAAGTCAATGGATAAAGAACTAATAAGGATATCAAAGAAGACATTTGCAAGTGGACAGAATTTAGGCCAAAGGGGAGAGGCTAAAATGTGAAATGAAACAAAAAGCAGTGTTATTATTGATTTTCTTTGTAGATGGACTTCAATGAAGAAATTTGCAAAAGTGGTCTAATTTTAAAGGTAAGTGGGGATGGTAAGAAAGAGGGATTAGGTAGCATAGGAAAGAAGACACCATGGTGCGGGACAGAGGAAATCAGCAACACTGAAATGCTAATCAGTAAGAAAAAAAGAACCAAGATGATGTAGGGATTGTTCACAAGCCCCTAGAAAAGGGGAAATTCAAATGGCACAATAGGCTCTTCTTCCCCCAGACCTTTGCTTTTCCCTGGTTGTTATCAAGAATGGTCTAAGAAACATTGTTGTTGGAAGGAGCAAAGTTGGAGAGGACTCAAAATAGGCAGGAAGTGATAAGTCCTAGTTCTCCACGCTGGAGAAAACAAGAGCATCAGTTGGGCCACTGGCAAATGCAAGAGAGTGGTTTGAATGATGGTGGTACAGATATCAACTCAGACACATGTAATAGTTCCTCTACATTTGTGTGCCTAAAGAAAAGCTTTCTGTAAAAAATTAATCTTCATTTTCTTTGGGTTTCCTCACTTTTTTAATGGGCTTACTATGTGGTTCAGTGCAGCCTTTAGAGAACACGGTAGCAGTTAAATGATGGAAAGCATTCAGTATTTCAGTATTTATCCTTTCTATTACAATAATGCTACAGATGGAATACATTGTTTTTGCATGGTTACTGGCCAGAATTAAATTTTAGTTATTTGAACTAATATGAAAAGAAATTAAGTGAAGCTTCTGGTTTCGCTGGCAGTTGCAAGCAACATGTATCTATGTTGTACGTATCTCCGGGCCTCAGGAATTCTTCATCAGGGAGTGCCATCCCCTTAGCAAAGCATCATCTGTCACCTCTGCATGCTGACAGCCCTGGCTATTGTCTTCAAGACGGGCACATAAGAATGCTAAGATAATGTCCCCATGTATTCAGAAGTAGGACAGCGTTGTAATCTGATCTGTGACAGATTCAGTGTCAACTGCTGTGAGCCTGGACAAGTTCATTATGGGTCTTGGAGCATGCTGGAGCCCTGTGCATGTCGGAAGAATGACTCACTTCAGTTAAGATTGCACACACACTGTTTGGAAGTTTGAACCTAAAAATGGTACCCTATGTTCCTTTGTAGTGCCTGTTCCCTTGGATTCTGAGCTTGTTTCTCAGCTTGTGTAAGCCGGTGGGACCCTGTTGAGGTTAGTGAACTATGATCGTTCACAGCAGCCAGAGACCCTGCATCCATTCTTCCTGTTCCCTATAGAAAGGTGCTTTGGTTTAAAACGTAACGAGGCAGCCATGTAAAAACAATGCCCTTGCACTCATCAGAGCAAAAGCAGACTATGTGTCAAACTGTAGGATGACTGCTTAGGTCTTGTGTGGCTGAACCCCTCTTGGTGTTTAAGCATCCAGTCCAGCTGCGGAAGAGCAAACAGGACTCTCTGGGGCCTCCAGGTCAGTGCAGATCCCAGGAATGTCTGAGCAGTGGAAACTGTACCACTGATGAGACTCTAATAGCAGAGAGATCACAGCTAGATTTTCTAGTCTTAGGATGAAAGGACAGAGGTGGCAACCAGGAAAATCATCTTTGGGTCTGCAAATAAAACAAAAACTCATATGGAAGGCACACAAAGAGAAAAAATGATATAGAATGCCTCCTTATTATTTACATTTTCTATCTTTCCATAAGGCTACACGGACTTTATTAAGCAAAAGTGGATGAATCTAGTTTAGTGGTCTGATATTGTTCAGATACCGGTTGCTATTCCTAGCATTGCTGAGTAATATTTTGACTTCACTCCAGGGCTAACAAATAGTTGCTTTACGATTCTGATATGCCGTATCTTGAAATCTGTAATGACTGCTGCTGCTGACTGGGCTGGGAAGAAATACCATGTATGTTCATTAACTTGTGAGCTAATGGTTCTTCCATCTCATATGCTTCAGAGACTGCTACAAGCAGGTGAAGTAGGTTTTGACTAGGGGGGTAGGGACCATGTGCATATGGGTCCCATTGCTGCTAGGGTGGAGCACCCTGAGCTCACCATAAGGAAGTTACAGTCCCGTCCCAAGGTGGCTCAAAGGCTTGATTGGCTCAAAGCAGTAGGAAAATGTGGGGTTTTTCAGTTATTGTCCCAAGCACCTCCAAAAGATAGGAAGTCTTATTTCAGGTCAGATGATAAAGAGAGGTTCTTCTCAAAAATTACATTAAATCCTGTTTTGAATTTCAAAATGAGACACCTTATTCTGAATTCATTTTCTAAAAATCCCATTTTAAATGAAAAAGAGCGTTTCACTTCAATTCCAAAACATTGTATCAGAAAGTAAAAAAAAAAAAAAAGACTTTTCTAAAATGTTCCTTTCCCCTCCTGCCATTTGAGCCTCTTTATATTAATGGATAGTTTTCGTAGACCCAAATCCCTGAGAAAGGATTAATTAATGGAAAAATTCTGTCCACTCCAAAATGACCTGAAGTTGATGTAAAATATTATCAGTTTCAAAAATAATTCCATGCTTCTTGACCTGTAAAGTCATTCAGGATGCTATCAATAAAGTCCTAAGTACTCCTGTAACATTATAAAGGCTAAGGGAATATATTTTGGTACTAGGGATAAGTATTAGAGGGATACTGGGAAGCTGCTAGTCTGTTTAACATCTGTCTTACAAATAAGCTTCATATGCTGTCTTTCTAAATTCTTCTCATTTAATTTGCGAAAATAATCAAGAAAGAACATTTGCTGTCTTTGGACCAAATCTTAAGGCCTTATTCAGGCAAATGCCGACTTAATAATTAGTGATCTTTCCAGCAGAAGGAATATCTGACTGACTACGGAGTATACAGAACAGCTTGGCGTGGTTTATACTATAGTTTTATTTCCCATTGCTCGGAACACAAGGAGATCTGGCTGGGTGAAAAAACACTCAAAATTAACTTACATTTTGGCTTATTGCCTCTTAATAGGATCCTTGCGAAGGAGGGATTGAAAAATCAGTTTCTTCCAGGGATGGTTATACAGTGCCATAATAAAATAAGCTTAGTCATTTAAAAATATTCTAAGGGCAAAACCATGATCACTGTGGCTTCCCCACAATGATATTCAGGTCCTGAACACTTGTTGCCAGTGGGGCAAAGGCTTCTGTCCTGCTTCCCTACCGTGCAAAGAGAAGTGCCAAACAGTGAGCCTTCCCTCTGGCTCCCCTTGGCCCCGTGCTTTTGGAGCTGCCAGGTGGTGAGCTCAGATGGATCAGGACCCCATCTAGTGCAGGTGCCCCTTATCTTTCTTCAGCCTTGTAACCCTTCCCTCGATCCTGGATCCCTTCTGAATTTTAGCTCTTTTACTTGTTCTTGTTGCTCAAGCTCTAAACGGCCCCAAGCTGCTGTGAACAGCCCCATAAATACAAAATGCGATGAAATTCCTGTTACCTGTAAGGTAACCGTGAGTTTCTGTCTGTCTTGTTTCCTGTGTTTTCTTTGGTTTATACTCTGGGCTGTGTTTGGAGGATGTGCCTGTCCCTGGCTGTAGCAGACGGGCTGATTCAGGAAACTTCAACACAAAAGGATACCAGTGCTCTAAATCCATTAGATAAAAAAGACAAAAGGCAAAGCAAAGAAAATGCAGTGGGATGTAGAGAAGAACTGACACTGCCTGCACATCTTGCCTGCTAACTTGAAACAACATGAAGAAAGAAACTATGAAAAGAAATCCATTTCTCTTATTTCTGCTTGTGCTCTTTTAATTATCCTGTCTCTTGTGTAGCCATTGTCCTTACAAATGCTGTTACTGATGTTCAAGAAAAGTTCCTGAGTTCCTTCTAGCTTTTATAATCCCACCTTGGCTCTTATTTGTGTCTTTGCACTTTCTTCCTTTGTTTTTCCTCTCCTGCTCCTCCACCTACCTTTTATTTTCTGCCTCCCACTCCTTTACTAAGCTTCAACCAATATAAGGAAACATTGTTTTTTTTCCTAGGGATCAGAGCACACTTTGATCATTGCCCCATATGGATATCTGCCTTTTAGGAGGTTTGCTTGGCCAGGTGAACATCTGTTCCTTAGTGGTCTTATGAATAAACAGCAATAATTCTAACAGAGTGAGCTTAAGATGGCAGCTTAACTACTTTCAGGCAAGAACTTAATCGTTCTTTCTTATCTGACTCCCCCTCCTGGATTTGCACACACGCACGCACACGCTTTCTTATCTTAGCTATTAGACCTAGTTTTGCTTTGGGATATAAATCTGCCTCTCTCTATTTTGATTCAAATGAAACTTTCATTAAATTGTACTTTTTTTTTTTCAGTTTGTTTATTTATTAGGCAAAAACGTTTGATATGAAAGAGATTTGGAGTGACCCGTAGCTCCTCTCTCAGGTGAACTTGTTTCCTGGCTGCGCAGACCCCTCCAGCCCTGCCAGCTTGCTCTCCATACCGAGGCAGCTCCTCGGTGGTGTTGAAGGGACCTCCTACCGTGTGCCCCTCTGCCCACTGCCTGCAGGTTTCCCATGGCAGTCCCTGCTGCTGTTCGTAGCCTTTGGTGGGCAAAGTCATTCAGACTGTGAGTCTGGACAAGTCACGGAGGGAGCTGACAGAGGGTACTCGGGAGGATGTGCCTGTACGCATCCTTCCAAGCAGATGAGAGCCTCGCTTCCCTCACTACAATCTGGGAAGCCCACACAGCATGAAGAAAACAAACTTTATTTGCTGTTTGATTCGTCACTTCTGTTTGCTGCTGAGAGAAGGCGCTGGATTTACAATTGGCTGCAGCTAGAGTGAGGGGAGCAGAGCGTGTAATGATGAATAAGAAGTGACTACGTGGCAAGTGAAGTGCACTTCTAGTATTGTGGCTGGTGATACCCAATGGTGCCTACGAAGTGTAAACCCAAGCAGGCAGCGCATCATTGACCCTTTAGCAATACTGGGGATGTGCAGGAAGCCAAGGCCCTGGATCTCACCTGGGGGAGCCTTGCACAGCTTTTTTGGCTTTGCAAATAATGACTGTAAATGGCATGAACTCATTCTGCTGCTAGGAAAGAAGATGTAACACAGGAGCCTCCCACTTCATGGCAGGTCTGCTGATTGTTTCCAGCTTGGCCTGTGTGAAGGGGAAGAGGGACTATGCCACCTACTCTGCCTTTCCTTACCTGTAGAAATACCTTCCCTCTCTGAGTAAACCCAAGTCATGCCTGTGCCTTGCTTCAATTAAGGTACAAGTCCCACAGACACGTGAAAACTAGAGGGGGAAAGGAGTTATTTTTAATTCAGGAAAAGAGTTGCACAAATAAAATGCAGTTAAAAGCTGCTGATGTGAGAGCCCCCTTTTCTTTTGAAGACCGGCAATGGAAACGGGGGGAGAGCAGACAGGGAAAGGCAAGACAGCACAAGAAATGGAGGCAAAGTGAACAGGATGAGAGAGTTGACAAGTTGTCACTTTCGCTTGCGTCGGCTGAAGAGGAAGTGCGCGGCCACCCCCCTGTGCGGCACACTTGATGTATCTCAAGGCATGACAATATGGGTCTGTTTGCTTTGGTCTGGGGGGAGGGGGCCAGTTTGTTTTCTTAAGACTATTAAGTCCTTCTAAGTACCACTATCGGCATCGTATGATTGAAAGTGACAAACAGAAGCAACCCTATTTAAAACCTGCCACTTTGAATTAGTGGAAGTATCAGCTTAAGTTTTACAATATTTTACTGCTCCATTTTTGCACTCTTTTACATAAGGACAGCCAAATAAATATCCTAGTGACTTGTCTTTGCCAGAATTCCTCCCCATGAACCCGCCCCATTAGCTGCTGTCTTATGAAAGTCGTGCTAAACAGAAAGTGACAGCAGCTGACAGCGCAGCCAGGGCCAAATTATCAAATGTCTGAAGTTGCGCCCATGTAGCCACGCACAGGATCATTCGTTCACATGCAAACTGGGTAACTGCATGCAAATGGGTGTTTATGCATGCAAGGTGTTCTTGCAGGACCTCCTTCCTGGCCATGCACTGTTGAAAGCTGTATCTAAGAGAGCTTGGTACCTACAGGTCCCCAGCGTTAGAAGCACAGACTTTTGAAGTAGTGAGTCATTCTCCATAAAGAAGAAAATGGTTTTATGCAGTTTAGCTTTAGACCGTGAATTTAGTGCCAAAATTATGAGGCTGGAGTGCCCGAACAATCAACGGGGGTAAAAGGAGGTTTCTGAGTGGTGCTGTAAGTGTGGGTGTTGGTGCCAGCCCAACTGAGGACTCTGAGTTGCTTCTGAGAGGACGTAGTCTGTACATCCCAAGCTGGCTGTTAAGTCTGAGCTCTTCAAGCCCCTGAAAGATTCTTCCCCACCTGAATCCCAGCACTGGCATAGCAGCAGCTCTGGTTCATGTAAGCACTGGTGACGCTCCTGCCTGTGAGACATCAGCCGTCAGCATATGAGATGTGAGCTACGTCGTACTGTGCAAGTGCAGTGTGATAAAAAGCTCGAGTTGCTGCCTCAGATCTCCCCTTGGCTTCAGTCATGTCTGGGAATCACATTATGAACTTATCCTATTTAACAGGAAATATCCATTTCTCATAATTTGTGAGCTCCTCTTCCCCCGGGAAGCACTGCTATTTCTGAAGGCTTTCCAGGTGGGCTGCCAGGATAACCTCGGACAGGAGCAGGACTGAACCTCAGCCTTCGCAGGGCTCCGTGTCTGTGGGGAGGGAGAGCTGAAACGTTTCTCAAGAGCCTCTATTGGCTGCAGTGGGCCAAGGTGCACTCTGAGCCTGGAGCCTGTACATGGAAACCATCCTCGTTGCCTGAAAGGAGTAAGGCATTTTGGCTTTCAAAACAAAGCTACATTTGCAATCTTTGATCTTTCTTTTCTATTCTTTGTTTTTCATAAGGAGAGACACAGACAAAATAATGCAGACAAAGCAGGTTATTTGTAAGCCAGTTTGAGTACCCATTAAATCTTAAAGGCTGTATTATTCTGACTTTCAATGCTGATGCACAAATAGCTTTTCTTTTTTTCCCATGGATCTTCCATATGGCCAGATGAACAGGCTGGCTGCATGGTGAGCAGCAAAAGGAACAGCTGACATATAGTTTGCAACCACACTGCAACATCTGGGCAGAGTTTGGTCAACTGCATGCCTGATAATAGTTTTTACATTCAGGCAGAGAGGTTCCTTTTTATGGGATTGTGTAAAATAGCAGAGAAAATATTAATGTCGGCTTTGAAGTGTACAATGAGCAGTGCGTTGTAGCCGCACGGCAGCCAAGCCTGTGTGCTGCAATACACAGAGCACTGAATTGGGAGATAGGAAGGAATCTTATCTCTGGTTCTTTCGGTACATTTCTGTGGGATCTTAAACAAATAATTTTCTCCTGCTTTTTAGCCTCTCTTCCCCCCCTTCCTCCCTCCTTTCATGTAGTTTGGGGTTTTTTTGTGTTGCTACTTTGTCCATGAGCAGTTGATTGTCATCACATACCTCACAAATATGGCCCAAGCAGGCATTGCTGACTCGCTGGTCAAGGCACGTACTTTCTCTTTCCTGCTCACCACTTCAGATGACATAAAAAGATACCTTGGGTTGTTACTTGCGGAGATCAAGAAAACAATTGCTAAAGGTCGGGAGCATAGCACTTCTGGTGGGACTGCTGCAAGAATGTGGGGAGAGAGAGAAAGGCAAAGTACACAGATGAAGCACAGGTGGAGACACCTGTACAGGTGTCAGTGTACAGAAAAAAGAGAGCTCATTGAGCAACCTTGCCTCCTTCATGAAGGATGAAGGAAAACACTGCGGCAAACATCTCAGAAAGTGCTCCCTTTCTGTCCAAAGGTTGTTTCAGTAGCAATTAAGGTGTTCAGTCTATCTGACGAGTAATCTAGGAAGGTGAACTTGCTATCCCACCTCAATTTTATCAAATATGAGGAAGGTGGCTGGTGTATGGAGCTATTTCTGAGGGTCTCTTCCAAGGTTTGATCACTCCTGTTTAGATGAAAGACTGTCCCAAAGTACTGCAAGATGTCTTTTGAGGTGTGATTTCACAGCCCCAGCTGAATTGGCGTTCACCTCCACTGGTTTGCACATGGAGGAAGGCTCCATATGGCGTGTGAACGGCATCCCAGCGCAGCCCCTCCTACCCAGGTGTAGAGCCCAAGGCCTGGGGAAAAGGCGGTTCTGCAGAGGAGGGGACTATGCCAGGGAGACAGCATTCCCCCGTCTGTGCTCCCTGGGCCAGGATCCACAGATCCTGGCTCCCCTCTGCCTCTTCTAGATTTTGGCCCAATGTTTTGTCCTCATTTTGCTTGTTCTGTAGCAACAGTTTCTTAGCAAACACCATTCTCAGAGTGGTGCTGATATTAATTGATGAGGCTGGTGCTCAGAGTTGTCTTGGCATGGTAAGGCACTATCTAAGTAGAAAAATAAACAGCCATGTTCACTCCAGTTTCTTTCAGAAAATGGAAAAATAGATCGATGCCTCCCAGATGGAAATAACGAAATCATCAGCAGAAAAATATCTTAAAGCTCCTAAGAAAGCTCTGAGAAGGGAGGATGAACACTTCTGATTTACTGGGTATTTTGTTTCTGGGGCTTCAGACAGGGCACAACATTTCAGGAGTTTATATCCTTTCAGAAAGAAAAACCCTATCTGCTGTGGAAAAATGGTGATTTATCTTGCAAATGATTGGTTTTCCATTGAAAAGGCAACGATGGGAGGTTTTGTCTCACATTTAAATGTTTCTTTCATTCCTTGTAACAGACCTGACATAAAACATTTTGTTTTTAACAAGTCTGTTGCCCCTGGCTCAGACTGTGTGGTGGACACTGATTGCACTGTAATGAAGGGGAGACAATTATATCAGGTATAGCTTTAACAACAATGAAAACAACATTTGAGAGCAAAAGTTTTTTGAGAAATGTTTATTAGATAGCAGGGTTTGTAATACTGAGCAACATATTTTAGATGCTCTTTTTTTTAACTCCCCAATTCCTAATAGGAATTTAAAAGATACGCATTTTTGCCTTAAATACGACATAGATGAATGGTTTTTTTGTGTATGATGTTAAATATGAACAATACATTTTAGAATTAGTATGTAAATGATCAATAAAAAGGAACAAACCAAAGCCATAAACTGAAATGCAAAGATTTCAGCTTTCTTTGATACTTCTTACATTCTTTTTTCCCTTTCATACCTGTGGTGAAAATGAATTGTTTTAAAGGACCTTGAGGACCTGATACGGTAAGCTTTGAAATCATGGACTGCATATTCATTTTAAAGACACTCGATGGCAGTTTTATAGGAATCTTCAAAGCAGAGTTTATAAAAATTTCATGCTTTGGTTTTCTACTACGTTTCACTAAATAATAACATAAAAGGCCCCTCAGTCTTCCCTTTTGTTTCAAGGATATAATTTCTTTAGTTTCAAGTGTTGTCTCCTAAAAATGATCCCACTAATGTTTTCACTAAACATTCTCTGTTAAGTTAAAGTTCTCCGATGACAGGAATAAGTCTCCGTCTGTGAAACAGGAGCCTTTATTTGTTCAGACTCAGAAAGAGCATCTGATTCAAGTCTTGGGAGAAGACAAGACTCCACTCAGTGCTAGCACAAGTGGTTGGTCTTCATCATTTTTCATAATAGTTTCCCAGTGAAGAAAACCGGCATGATTCTCAGGATCAGCTATCCACTTACTATAAATAATCCAGAGCAAACAGCGTGTGTACGACTGAAGAAAGGCCATGCTGAGAAGTGGAAATCAAGAAAATAGAGTCAATACATTCTCAAAAAGAAAGTGATTTCAGATTGTGAGATGGATTATCAGCAAAGACCTATGCAGCAGTATTTCAGAGTACGGTGTCCAAGAATTATGGTATTTTTCTGAACAGCCCTCTGAAGACAAGATGCGAGGCAACTCTCTTTTGCTGCCCTTTCAAACAGATTGGCATCAAGGTAAAGTGGAAGCTGGTAGATGCTGTACCTGCCCTGATAAAGGTTCAGAATAATTTTGTGGTGTAAAATGTAAAAAATGGTTAGAATAAATGTTATGGAAATTGCCCTTTGTTACATTATTTGACTATAATTAAAAGAGAAGCCAAGTGCTGATAGCTTAGCACAGAAAATATTTTTATACTTATCTAATCTGTGGCTTTAAGTAGGGACAGACAAACTCATTTTACCTAGTTTCAAACCCACTTGAACACTATTCAGCAAAGCACTTACTGTTGTATTTTCAAAGCTTGAGGTCTTTTCTTTCCCCCACAATGGTATCACTGCTGATATTCCTTCAGTGAGAAAGTTCACATGGTTTTACAAATGAATTTCAGGAGCATCTGAGTCTAAAAGCTCTGTGAAAGTCTGAATTATAACTCTCTGGTTGTCTCTTTTCATCCCTGAGCCCTTCCTTTCCTCTCCTTAAAGCAATTGGCACACAGGTCGTTAGCAAGTTGTCTATCTGGCACATAAAGTGCATGGAGTGAGAAGAATATAGGCTGTTCCTGGATACCCCATAGGGTCCGTGTCTAGCCAATATTTTCAGACAAATCTATTTGTTCAGTTCAGGTTTCTTGGTTCCTTTTTTTGATTCAAGATGAAGTTAAGGCTGGTAGGAAGCGTAAGAAGCTGCAGGATTTTGAGATGCAGAGCAGGAAACACGAAATGCTTGCCCTCGAAGGCTTTCCCTATCAGGCTGAAAGGGGGTTTCAGCATGCTATCCTGTTTTGTTTTAACTGACTTTAATAGACCGAGTGCAGCAGCCAGTAAAAAAAGACCAAAATCTGTGAAAGCACTAATTAGTTCTAGCATCTGGTAAGAGTGACCTCAAGTGTACTGATTTTCTAATATGTGTGCAGAATCAGGCCTACTATTTGTACCAACTCCTTTGTATGAGTGAACTGGGGACCAAAGTGGGTTTTAGCTGCAAAACAAAGGCAGGAGGCTTGATATGAGACAATATCTACTTATTATTATTAGGTGGAAGATGGACAGGATTAAGAGTCAAAATATGGATTGCTTCATCTAACTTTCCAGCTTTGAAGAGCTTTATATGCTCCGGTTTTATTACCATTTTTAACTCTTCTTTTATAGAGTGAAGAGGGAGGAAAAGCAAAAATAACTCTCTTCAGCCCTTTTGGGGGTGCTCCGTGGCTGTTCTGTCCCATTTAGTACTTGCAAACTGATCTATAGCTGATACCAACATAAATACATTCCCGTGCTGACAGACAAAAGTAAGCATTGCTTTCCAGTCATTTGTCCTTCTTAGTTCAAACAAGACAGAAAATTAGAGTGAAAGAAGGCCAATCAGAAGATAAAGATCTGAAAAACTGTTGCATGACTGCACAGTGAGACCAGATGGCTGTATGAACTGTACACATGAGCACACGGATAATGAAATAAGATTCACACTCATCATCTCTCTGTAACGTCCACTGTGTCATATGGAGCCTGTGACCGAGTATTAAAGATTAAATAGCTGCCTTTTGTCAGAATGATGATTAACACACAAACCTTGCTCAGTCCTATTCCTCCTACATATAGCTTTGGAAATCTATCATGATTTGTCTAAAAACAAATTGTCTGTTGATGGCCCGCGTTAGCTGCAAGTCGGGAGTGCTAAAGAGATTGGTACGTACTGTGGGAAGCGCTCTGTGTGATCTCTGTCATCCAAACCAACACTGTAGAGTTTTTGTCTATTTTGTCCAACCTTCTATTACGACTCATTGTTTCTGTTACTGATTATTTCTGTTATGACTTGTTATTTCTGTTCCTACTGCATTGTTTTCCCCAGACTCTAAGACAGCTGTAGTTACTTCTACCCCACTTTCATTTCATCCTCGTTTCACGTTCTTTCACTGTCATAAAAGCAACCACTTCAGATCTGATCCAAAGTAAAATAGAAATGAACTCCTAGAACTGAGAATATTTTGGCATTCTTGGTTCTGGGAAAGTGCTTTGCAGCTGCTTGTTCTTGGCTAAAGCAGGACTGAGGCAAGAAGTGGGAAACAATGATGGGACAATGAAGGATTTCATGAAGCGCTTAGCCAATACCCAATCCCCCAAAAACATTTCCTCATCTGACAACATTTTTCTGCCCTATTACTTGAGTTCGTGTTGCTACTGTGCATCATTCCCTCGAGTAACAAGATGCCTCCAGGCCTAGTTTCACATTATTAACCTACGAGTCTTTCCAGCCCTGTAACGATTGCCTTGAAAGTACATCTGGCAATGCTGTCTGTCTCAAAAAGCGTATGACCAAAGGCTGAAGTTGCAAGGTATTTTCTTCATCCAGAAATTTCAGACTGCCACTTTAGTTATCAGAAGTTTTTTAAGCAAAGTATTGGGCTGTAAGAGTGAGTTACGAGTTACTGAATTCGTTTGCTCCATGTGAGTACTCGTGCATTTCTGAGGGGACACCTCCTCAGCTTCTATCCACGTCTTGTGTTGAATTTAAATATGAGGAGACATTCTCTAAGTGCCATCTCTGCTTTATCTATTCCAAAGTGCTGTCTAGGAGTCTGATGTGACCAGGGAATTTCAGTCATGTTTCTTTCTTCCTCTTGCCAAGTAAATGCCGAAGTCTTCCACGCGTAGTGAAACAGCTTTAACAGAGCGCTCCTGATGTCCTAGCTTGCTTTATGGGCTACTGGTTAGCACAAATTTCTGGAAAATAGGCTATATATGTTCGAGTCACTGCAAGCAGATGGAGGATATGAGGTTCTGTCTTTCATACATGAAACTAACTCCTTTACTTGGGTATTTACCTCCCCTCATGACTCAAGATATTGAAGTGAAACAAATCCTTAAGCTGCTGCAATCACAGTATCATAAGGTTGGAAAAGACCTCTGAGATCATCGAGCCCAACTTGTGACCCAACACCTACACCTACTCCTACTTGTCAACTACACCATAGCACTAAAAGCCTCATCCAATCCCTCCTTAAACACCTCCAGGGACGGTGACTCCACCACCTCCCCGGGCAGCGCATTCCAATGGCCAATCACCCTCTTAGTGAAGAACTTCTTCCTAATGTCGAGCCTAAATCATCAGGACTGAAGTAATTTCACCTTTACTTTTTTATAATTGTTCTCCAGTTTGTGTCCTCCTACGCTTTCTTTCTGGATAGCTTTTGAAATCAGGACACAAATTTCATCACATGCTTTCTCCTTCCCGAGATGGTAGTGCCTGGAGCAAACTCGAGAACTTCTGATCGAGGGAAAAACGGGATAACAGAGAAAGTGGATGCAAAATGCTGGAATGCAAGTTTTCAGCTCAATTTAGCATTCCCTCCAGGGTTTGCAGAATAACTGTTTGAGATCTGTGGCACCTACATGAGATATGTAGTTTGTGTGGAAATGAAATATGGCACAGTATTCTATAACATAATATTTAAATAATGCAGAACTAAGTGTCCAGCTAACTAGGTTTGATTATATATTTCACTGTACAGAAAAAGTCAGTAGCTGGGCTAAGGCTGCTACACTGCATATTCCACAACAGGAAAAAAAGCAATTAAATTGCTCAGAAGCCTGTTGTTCCCATCAGTTCTTCCCAGATTCAGCTACCTCCCTTCCATCACCCACAGCCCACATATTTCTATCCTTCCCCTGAGCACTCAGTCCTAGCAGTGTTCGTCAGTTATAGGTGCTCTGCAAGGTGGTTGTCACTGCAGTGAGGTCATTTCCCTGAATTACATGAAGTTCATCTTTGTCTCCACCTTTGAAAGGCAAGTGAGGTGGAGTAACAGCTCAGAATGGTGCAAGGTAAGCTTCTCTGACGTGCCCCACACACGTGTCAGTGTATGGAAAGCTAGACAAAGAAGTGAGGAACTGTAGTGCTGCTACCAGTTCTTAGCCAAGAGTACGCATGTTTAATATTGTTGACAAGTAGGAGCAGGTGTAGGTGTTGGGTCATAGGTTGGACTTGATGATCTCAGAGGTCTTTTCCAACCTTATGATACTGTGATACTGTGATATCTTCATTGATGATCTGGATGAGGGAATTGAGTGCTTCATCAGCAAGTTCGCAGATGACACCAAGCTGGGAGGAAGTGTTGATCTGCTGGAGGGAAGGAGGGCCCTACAGAGGGACCTTGACTGGCTGGAGAGATGGGCTGAGTCCAACAGCATGAGGTTTAACAAGTCCAAGTGCCGAGTTCTACACTTTGGACACAACAACCCCATGCAGAGCTACAGGCTGGGGACAGAGTGGCTGGAGAACAGTCAGGCGGAAAGGGACTCGGGAGTGCTGGTGGATAGGAAACAACATGAGCCAGCAGTGTGCCCAAGTGGCCAAGAAGGCCAATGGTATCTTGGCCTGCATGAGGAACAGTGTGGCCAGCAGGACTAGGGAGGTCATCATCCCCTTATACTCGGCACTGGTCAGGCCGCACCTCGAGTGCTGTGTCCAGTTCTGGGCCCTCAGTTTGAGAAAGATGTTGAGATGCTGGAGTGTGTCCAGAGGAGAGCAACGAGGATGGTGAAGGGGCTGGAGCACAAGCCCTGTGAGGAGCGACTGAGGGAGCTGGGGTTGTTTAGCCTGGAGAAGAGGAGGCTCAGGGGAGACCTTATTTTTCTCTACAACTGCCTAAAGGGAGGTTGTAGTCAGGCAGGGTTTGGACTCTTCTCTCAGGCGACCAGTGACAGAACAAGAGGACACGGTCTCAAGCTTTGCCAGGGGAGGTTTAGTCTTGACATTAGGAAGAAGTTCTTTACTGAGAGGGTGATTGGCCATTGGAATGCGCTGCCCGGGGAGGTGGTGGAGTCACCATCCCTGGAGGTGTTTAAGGAGAGATTGGTTGAGGCAATTAGTGCCAGTTTAGATGATGAGTGGGTGTCGGTGTTGGGTCATAGGTTGGACTCGATGATCTCAAAGGTCTTTTCCAACCTTGTGATACCCTGATACTGTGATACTTAAGTTTGCATACATGTGTGGGCTGATGAACCAGATTTCTGGGAGCTATAAGACTGCACCTTGTTTCTTTAGGGCTGAAGAAGCAGACTGTGATACTACAGCATCTTGCAGTGCCTTTAAGACATCAGTGCCACAAATGAAGACACTGAGATCCTTGCTCTACTGTAACAGAAAATCAGGAGGATGCAATGAAATATACCCTAAGAAATTAGGTTGTTCTCTGCTAACGTAGGGGCAAGAAGCAATCGACTCGGCTTGTCCCCAGTTAGCAGAAGGCCCTGCTTAACCCTTTGATGTTTGGGCTTGGGCCAAGCAAGTATTCAGGGTACCAGAGCTGGCTCAATTTCTGCCATACTCAGCCTCTGAGAAAGTGAGTGAATTGCAGCTTTAGAAAAGAATCAGTTCCCAGATCTCTTGTTATTCATTTTTGCTTGGCTGCTGAATTGTGAAACAGTCCTTGGCACAACTTTTCACAGCACAGCTCCCTATGGTGTTTCTTGTGTGCCCATCTCCAAGACTGGAGACAAAGGTGAAACTTTGCCCTCACCCACAACTGCATTGTGCTTCAACAGGCATTTAAACACAGGGGAGAAATTCAATTGTTTAAACTGTGTCTTATTCCGGCATTTGGGACACCTGTGCTTATCTGGCATATTTCCTTGGGGGAAGCTGACCTGATTATGGACTTACGAGAGACCCATACCCTTCCAGAGCAGCAGTCGCCACCAGGTGGAATACCATACAGCATCTCCCATAGCATGAGCTGCCTACATTAGGCAAATTAATTGAGCACTTGGTGTTCATCCCAGGAGAAAATCCAGTATAAGCCCAAGAAGAGCTGAGAGAAGTTTCCTCTAACTGTTCATAATTGTTTTGGAACTCTTGTTTATTTGGTTCAAAGCTGGAAAGATTAGGTGTGGGTATGGGTGATGTTTCTGTGAGGGGGACACATGGTGTTATCCTTATTTATAATGTTTCTAACCGTCTTGGTCACGGCTGAGTTTTTGCTCTTATTTGGGTTTTATGATTGTCCCATTTGTTCTTGGTTGCAAGTGTTCCCTCACTGCTTGAATATCACCATCTGCAGACATGGAACAATATTTGTCAGTCAAATTGTATGACTTCTCAGAAACTGACTCTTTAGGCTTCCTGAAGGAGCTGGAATTAAATCAGACTTTTCTCAGGCAGAAAATTTGTAAAAAAATCAGAAGTTGTTGGTCTTCAATGTGAGAAGAGAAATTTAGAAAAAAAGTGTTTTATTATTAGAAATCAGTGAGAAGGAGGAAATTGTCATTTGTTTGAATTCAGTCTAAACCAAAGCCAGCTATCAGACTGCTGTAAGAAATAAGTGGAAAATCTCAGTTAGGTTCTTACTCATCATATGCCAATATCTCTACTGGCATCCACCACCTGCTGGCCCACATGGGAAGGAGGGTCAACAGCTGGGGTGGGATGGAGCAGGATTTGGCTTTAACTTGTTAAAATGTCTATAGGACCTCATCCAGGACTGCAGTCTTCTGGCAGCATGAAGTTCTCAGCCGTAGCCCATAGCTGTTACAAGGATCTGGTGAACGAGTTTAGAAAAATGGTTTTCTTGAAAATAATCTTATTTTACCTGTTACTTTTCAGCTATATGAGTTCTCTGACCCAGTTCAAGATGCAATCACACACCCCTAGCAGAGACAGTTGTACAGGCACAAAGACAGGTAGCCCAAGACAGGATGCCTTAAATTGGCCAAGGGAGCTACCAAAGGCCTGAGAAGGTGGCAAGCGAGAAACACACAAAGAGAACCTCACTTCACCGAAATGTTAATTCAGCACCTTTTACTAAAACATTCACTTAAAATATGCGTTTGTCACACTGGAATGTGCTAATGGTTGCAATCAGGTTGTCTTTCATCTGCAACTCACAAAAACAAATGGGCAACCAGCCACATATCTCTGGTGTTACGTAGAATAAAAAATTTCCTGTGAAGAAAGATAGATGAGGATAAGGAAAGACTGAACCTTCAGGGGCAGCAAATCAACTTGAATCCATGCAGGCCAAAGTGTTTTCTCATTGCAAATGCAAGGACGTGGGTGCTGAGCAGATAGTGGGAGTGCAGTGGGAGGTAGAAGAAGGATGAGGTAGCCCTGGAAGGAAAACAAGAGAGAGAAGGACTTTTGGCCAAAGCCCTTGCAGAGAGGTAGGCTTGAATTCTTGAATGGGAAAGTTGATTTTTTCTCACATTTTCTTTCAGTGGAACAAGAGTTTCTATGTATATGTATTTTGTAAATAAGCTGGATTAGAACAAAGAAACATCTTTCTCAAATACTCAGTTTTTTCTCCCAGTTTGTATAGGTGAATTAGCAAGGCCAAGGTTTAAGAGGAGGTAAGACGAGGCATGTATGTACAAAACAAGGGCTCTGGGTATTCCAACATGCCCCTTTTCTTCTGTTACACAACTGCAAAGGCCTCTTACCACAATGATGGAATCTGACAAAGATTAGCTGATCATATATTTTAATCAATTTTGGCATTTGGAGAAAAAAATAAAGAAAATCAGGCAAGATATCCAGTTTTTTTAAAAAAATCAGTCACTGTTCATGTGCTGTAAGTGTCTTCTACTGAAATGTCACAGGGATTTTTTGCAGAGGGATGTAGGGTTCATATGCAGCAGGCAGGCTGACACGGAAGAACTTTGCAATGATTACAAACAGGCCCATGAGATTTGATGTGAGCTGCATTGCCTCTGTAGGTTTTATTAATCTGATGTCATCAGTTGTTGAAGGGAAAACATTAAACTGCAGTGTGATTTAGCGGCAGGTGGAAGAAGACAGATCACATTTTCATAGGTTTTTGTTTAAAAAGATAAATGTCTTCGTGTTGCCCAGGAACAGAAGTCGTTCTCATCCTGGTGTCTGATTTCAGCAGAGCTGTACCCAAACAACAGAGAACTTAATCACACCCTTTAAGGAAAATATATCCAAGAAACCAGATCGCCTGTATGCAACTTTCAGCCAGCCTGATTTCCCTGTTGAGCAGTCTGGGACTGAGTTAGTGGAACAAGGACGTTTTGGATCCAAGCTATTAGGAGAGCTCCAAACAAGAAAGCCCTGTAAACCAGAAAAGAAGCAGTAGCTCCTCCTGGCTTTAATTACGTTGTGAAAGGATTGACCTCACAGTGACTGGATATTGGTGGTGTTATTATTGTTGTTGTTTCTTGCACCAATGTGACTACTAGCACCAGCCATGAGGCAGGTCCTGCTGCGCTAGGCTCTACACAAACACAGGGAAGAGTTCAAAATCAAAGGGTGAGAAAATGGACCACAGGTGGAGCTAGACTAGAGCTGGGGAAGGTGTCGAAAGGGAATGGATCTGTGTCAGTCAGCTGTTTCTGTACCTCACCTGCATGCTAGAAAGGGAAAAAGGCTCTGTAATTCGTTGCAGCACCTTGTCGAGGAGCTGTGGCACTCAGCTCTGCACCACTCCTCATAAAGGCAACTCCTCAGCAACCAGGGACGTTTCATGGGAGTTTTCAGTTCTTGTTTCTTCATTATTTCTTGAAATAAGGTGCAGTCTGTCTGTAACTGGATTACAATGATCATCTACTTGCCATGGCTTCAGAAACCAAAAGCTAAAATTGATTTTTTTTCAGCTGATGTCTGTTTGAAATACGAGGGCTGGAAAGACAGAACAATGCTCTGCGTGTGGTGTGCACATACACACGTACGTGTGCGCGCTGCCGGTTAGCTGTGGCATTAAGAAACTGTGGCATTAGAAAGACAGGTTGATGTGCTGGGGAAGATCAATGAATATGAGAGGTTCACTGATGACAGATGGCTGGTTTCATACTCCGAAGGAGTGACAGAGGAGGAGGAGAACCAGCTGTGAGCGAGTTGCAGGATGAGTGCATTGGAAGCACAGCCTTGTGCAGGAGAAGCAGCCCTGTTCCAGCAGAAGCAGGAGGATATAAAGGGCAGCGGCTGGGAAACTGAGAAGAGGTAGTAAAGGAGGGAAGAAGTGTAATAAAGACAGAGTGGCTTGTGCCAGTGCCCAGTACATTTTGCAGAGTTTAACGATTCAGAAGACAGGATCTCACAAAATGATGAAATGAGCATGGGGAAATCTGCAGCAAAATTAGATCAGAGAAGTGTTGATGGCAGAGTTGATGTTGCAGATAGTCACTGCTCTTTAGAATACCAAATCCTCGCACAAATGCACACGAATCGAATGCTTCCAGGAGAAGGGGCTGGGGATTTTCAGTCAGTGGGCTATGTCAGGTAAAAAAATGGTTTAAAGAGTCTAGCATCAGGCATGGTGATTTTTATAAATGATGTAGGAGGAAGGCATGCAGGTACTGTAAGAAGAAAGCCTTACACCCTTAGCCAGCCCGTGGAAGAAGAAAGCAGCGTAATGGCGCTTTCTACTATGTAAATGGTTTATTTTACGACAGATAAATTAACAGATTGGGGTTGGGGTAGGGAGGAAGAGATGAGAGAGGTTTGAGAAATTATAAAGAGCATAACAGAGAAAGCAAAATGGCAAAGGAGAGATGGCCTGTATTATTCTCACCCCTATGGGAGCAAACAGATTGTCCACTAATAAGGAAATGATCTAGCCATTTTTTTATATTAGTGATGTGGGAGGAGAAGAATTTAAAGGAGAGAATGCATGGGTCTCTCAGTAATGTATCCACTGGTTGTCACTGTAGGAGATAATGAGAATGTAAAGCAAAGGTGGGAGGAGAAAATATGTTTTATACAAATGCTGTGAGCATATTAATAAGGTCACCAATTGGAAACATGCACTTCCAAGGCTAAGCATGATATTCCTGGAATGTGTGAGCCAGAAGGGACTGAAAACGGAGTAGGGAGATGCAAAGTTTATTAAAGGGGAAAGGCTGTGTTCTTCAGTCACAGCAGAGAGAGCAGTATATATCCATACCCAGAGCAGGAAACACTACAAATGTTTTGCCTGTCAGAGCAGAGGCTGTTTGGACAGAAGCTGAGGAAGGACAATGAATGCAGTCATGTTATTCCTGGATGTTGCTACTGAACCCCAGGGCAGGCAAAGAAAGTAGGTTGGGAAATCTTTTTACAGATAAGAGAAGTCTGTAAAACAGCTACAACATTGATCATGAGGGATTTTAATTACTCGGCTATCGATTGGGGCAGCCACGATGCAGAAGTGAAGCAGAGGAGTGGGTTTCCAGAAGTAATGCAAGATTGCCATCTCGCATGGCTTGCTGAACAGCTAAGGTTGCGTAGTCTGAGGCTATTCAGATCCTAATTCTAGGAAATGTGCCAAGTCTGATCAATTAAGTTGAAGTTGGGGAGTAGTTAGGATCCAGTGACAACACCTATCATTAGAAAGAAAATGCTTAAGAGGAGGCAGCACAAACACTCCCGACACAAGAGGAAAAGAGTTAAGCAAATGAAGGTTGTTCTAATGAAATTTGACTGGAATATTGTTACATGTTGGAAATGTGATAAAAGAGATTTCTTGAAAGAAGCCATAAAGAGGAAAGGGAAGGGAATGGAGCAGTAATTGAAATTCATCCCAGTTCAGTCTAGAGAGGGGATGCAGCGGCAGAGGCTAATAGCTGCAATGATCCTTGGCTAATGGAGAGTTCAGTGGGGGTCATGAACACCTGCATATTTTAGAGCAGCCCTGACGCTGCTCTAAATTGTGTGGATGTCTCTGGCTGTCCCTGGTAACTATAATAATACCTTTACACCTTGTCCCTCTGAGGTAGATCAATTAATGCTCCAGAGCTTCTAAAACATAGCCTTCTGTTTCTTATGGTGTGAATGGTCTGAAGAAATAGTGGTCTCTGTGGAAAAGTAGAAACTTAAAACTAATTATTGTCTCAAAAGGTGAGAGGATTTAATTGGGGGAATTAAAGGTGAGGGGATTTAATTGGCCTAGGAAACAACAGCATTAAGAAAGGGATGAGCTGTTCCTTCTCTTTTAGCAGCAGATGAGGAAAAAATACCTTACTTGATGATAAATAATAAAAACCATTAAATCTCACAGGTGATACGACAAACCCCTAGCATAGAAAATATGAAACTTTTTGTCGGTTAAAGGAAATTATTTTGAAGTATGTGATTGTTCCCACACAGAATAACTGGAGAAGCCCTCTAGAGGATCGTGGAAATGAATATATATAATCACAACATGAAAAATGTAGTGGTAACTACAATATGAGCACATATGTGTGGTCTTTCTAGAGGATGAGCTGAGAAATACGAAGCGTATCACTGACCTCAGATTAGAGCAAGAAAAGTAAGCAGGAGAACAGACCAGGACACGGTATTGCCCAGAAAATTCATACTGTGAAAGCGGTCTGCACACGACAGAGAAGGGCAGATGATGTTGGAGTACTGCAGCAGCGAGGACCTGGAAAAGGCAAACACTGGCGCAGGCAGGTGACCTTAACTATAGGTGGTGGAATGAGCTTATCTACCTTTCCTCCTCAAACTGTTTCATTTTTTAGTGTTGACTGAGTGGCCAGGAGGTTTCTTCCTCAGCTGCAGGCTATGCAGGGTAGATCTCTCCATCTGATTCACTCTCTCTGGCCTCACTTAACAGCTGATGGAGAGCAGCAGTCATACTTAGGGCTTAAATAATGTGTGATAAAAATTCTTGCTTCTCTCCAGCAGCCATAAGGCTTATGGATGATGAGCTCAGATTTAGAAGCCTCTATTGAAGGCATCTATAAGGGGCCAGATGAAGCTTACAATCAGCCTGCAATATCAGGGCAACTGTTTAGGTTGTAGGATGCCAAGTCCCTGATTGTATTAGGCAAAGTAGGGACTCAGACTGGTGTCTCCTACCTCCTTCATTATTGCCTTATCCACTGGGCTTCTGGCTGTCTGGGCTGTTCCCTTTTTCTGTGTTTCAGTACCTATCAATGAAGAGTGTCAGTGCTGATGAAAGGCATTGCTCTGGCTACATCAGTCAATTGAATGGTTCTCTGTCAATTCTAGTAGGAAACCATTTGCTTGCAAATTTGTCCTCTTTTCTTGCTCATTGATCAATACAAAGATCTAGCAAAAGAGAGTATCCTAAGAAATATATGTGTGTGAACACAGAATATAAAATTATCCATCGCTTTCTGATCAAGTATTGTCAATAGTGTGCAATAGTCCTTGAAAACATATCAATGGCTGATGGTGTATCTTGGTCTACGCAGAGAAACCCCTACTTAGATTTGTGGTTCCTAAAGCAGTTGTATTCACAATGAAGTCAAAGACTATTTCCCAAATTTTCAATAAACGTTAAAACAAGAGAACTATAAAATACAGTATGGAAGGTTTGTTCACATATAAGTGGTATTAGATTGAGCAGCTGCCCTTTTCTGTGGGTATCGAAAGACACATCATTGTATAATGTTGTCAGAAGGGTTATATTTAGGATACTCCCTCATGCTTTGGAATACATGTTTAGTTCTCATTAGCCTTCAGCAGCATGGGTGGTTGCAAAGACTAGCATCTGTAATTTGGGCGTGAACACTGTGAAAATAGCTTTTCTTCTGATATATTAGACACTCTAGTTCTACTACACCAACAGAATCCTACGTCTGAATACCAGGGGGTAGCTCAACCTGTGTATTTTCATGTCTATCTCTACTTCTGTGCCAAATTCTACCTACTCTTTCCGCTTACATGAAGAGATGGGGAGGAGGAAAGGAAGGAAGAAACAGCAATGAGATACAAGGCAGAGACCAAACCCCAAAGTAAAAAAAAAAAAAAGTTAGACTGTAGAGCCTAGAAAAAGAGTCTCATTGTATTAGACCTAGAAAATAGTCCTAGGAGCCTCTCAGATGGTTTTCAACATGGAGACACATATTTGTGTATCATCATTAGTCTTTATTTTAATATCTTTTATTCCTGGCAAACTAATTTTCTCTGGGTTGAGGACTATAAGCCCTTGGTCGTCTTAAGTTTTGTTGAAAATTATGTTATGGTATTAACATTGATAGAGTATTTTAGAAGGAAGCAAAGATTGAGAGCTGTGATTTAGCTCCAAAAGCAAAACAAGGTAAGATGATAATTTTTCCTACAAGACCAATGATTAATGAAGAAATATTTAAAAAATATGTGAGAAGTGCTGCATATGAGATATTAAAAGGAGGTTCAGAGCATGACTGTAAAACAAGACAGTAAAACAGTGACAAGGCAAGAACAGGTAAAAATGCAATAAGATTTCAGAGGAGGTTAACATAAATAATAAGAAAGTATTAAAGTATATAAGGAACGGGCTCAGTGAAGGAGATGTGATGAACATGGCTTATTGACAGCATGGGTAGACATAGCCAGAAATATTAATGGATACACTGCCTCAGTGTGCTCACATAAAAGGATGTGGAACAGGAACAGAGACAGAAAATAATTTCCTGGGGTTGTGGTGCTGGGGGGTGGGAGGAGGAAGAAAAAGAAATAGTGAAGAAAATGGGAAAGCTCCCACAATCTTGCCCCGTGTCAGAACGTATTTTCCAAAAAGTATTTGAGCAAAACTTGTCTTTCCTGTAAAGGTAAATAATGTAGATTTGGCAATTTACTGCACAAACGGTTTGGTGGAAGAAATGGGAAACCCAGTCAAATAAGGATGGAGTGATGACAGAGAGGAAATGCAGTCTAAACTAGATAAGCATGATGCCGAAGAGTTGTACTCCATGGCACCAATAAACTCACCAGGAAGTGAAAGCCAAATAAAAAGATAAACGTAGGAAGCTTCTGTGGACCAAGAGAACAAGGCAGAAAACGATTGAGTAGGGTGTACACAGGGAGCAGGGTGACGGCATTAGCTATAGAAACTTGAGTTTGTCTTCATTTTGTTTGAAACTCTCTAGTGCTCTCCAACAGTCCTGCAACCCTGGGCTGATCCTCCCAGCAAGGGCCAGCCAACAGGACCAGGAGATCACCCACCCTGTTCTACCTCCTGGGGTCTCGGTCTTGGCTCTTCCCGCACCGCTGTGGGGAAAGGCTGTGGGGAAATATTGAGGAGAAGCTTGTGTGTGGGCACAGAAGCAGGACAGGCTGCCACCCTCCCACCTGCATGGGAGAGATGTTCCACCTGGACATGAAGAGATAATGAAATATCAAGCTTCAAACATGATGACAATATTAGGGAATGACAGTGATTCTGTAGTAATGCATAGGAATTACTCGTGTCGGGGAAAGCCAGTGCCAGGTCTCCCAAGGTGTGTGTGAAGGGTGAAGGAAGGCTTGAGGAAACAGGTTCCAGCCAGAACAAATGAGAGATGAGTCAACATACTTGAAAGCAGTGGAAGTGTAGTAGTCATGGTGCTTCCACCTCCTGATTCAGAAGCAAGGGTCACATCAAAATGACAATCTTATTTATGAGGATAGGCTTTGGCTTTTTTGCTTAATCAGTTCTCTTCGTTATTGACTCATTCCACTCATTTTTCTCTTTCACACACGAGTTGTTTCCTGACTGACTTGTTGACTGTCTGTTTTCTGGGGACGAAGGCTATCTCCTTTGTCACTTAGCCCTGCAATGTCACACAGGCCCTCATCTGTAACCGAAATTTTTAGATGCCACCATTACCTAAGCATTAATCACAAAAGAAGCAACTAAGCCTGAGCTTCTGTCCTAGATCTGCACAACTGCAACGTAGGCATGAGGCTTCAAAAATACAGTCCCTATCAGGTGGCAGCTGTGTCGTGCTGTCGAGGTGAAAGATGTGAGTGTGCAGGGCCAGGCGTTGCTGATGGTGGTGGGGAAGGTGGTAGGGCACGCCGGGAAACAGCATTTGACTGGTCTAGAAGGCACTCATCCAGCATGTGTTTGCGGAAAGATTTGAGATGAGAGGTGTGTTAAGAAATAATCTGAAGTCCAAGGGTTCTTCTTAGGCAAACCCTCAGCAGCTGGCAGCGTGGAGGAAATGACTAACGTGTTTGTTGTTTCCAGTGCGACACTTGTGTGTGCCGAGCCTGAGGGAGGGGGAGAGGGGGATTTTCTCAAACCGTGTCTGCAAACAGATCCTTCTGATTGCTTTGCTTTCACTGCTGGCTGCTTGGAAGGGAAAAAAAGGGCTCAACACGGTCAGCTTCATATCACGTGGGGAGAGAGACACTTTTACCTGGGGAAATGATCAAAGTAGTAACTGGGAGGAGGAATCTAGTGTAAAGCACCATGTGCTCATAACCCTTCCTGCATAGTTAATAAAGAAGTAAAAAACATTTAGGTTTCGAGCCGTGCCTCACCTGCTGCAGTAGCCACCGACCACACACAGGGAATACACACCTTAATCAAGCTGGGAGTCCTGAGATTACGCCAAGGAAAAACACTCCCTGACTTCTTAACTTCCAGCTGCTCCGTAGAGGTCTTGCTACTACATCCCAGGTGTCTGTGTTGGGGGTTACCACTGCTGACCCTACAGGGAGAGGAGGTGAAGAAGTGAGGGAGGTGGAAGGAGACTTCTCTCTTGCTTCCTGGGTAGCGCTGCTGTCCTCAGGACTCAGACAGCATCCAGGTGCAGAGCGAGAGAGAAGCGTGACGCGACCAAAGCAGTAAAACCATAGCTGAGACAATGTTGTGCGACTGGGACTGGGAAGAGAGTAGTGGGAGCTGGAACAAGAGATCAACAGAAGCACACAGAAATTTGACTTTCACTTCTAACGGCTTGTGATGTGGCTCAAAAGACAACTTTCAGTTGCACATTTCTAAGCAGAGCAGAGAGACACTTCAGGGCTGTCTGAGAAGTGGACCAAATGCAATGACAATAAGAAACGAACGCTGGATTTGTTTAAAAACAAACCAAAACAAATCTTATCCCATTCAAGGAATAACTGAACACAATGGAAAGAGAAATACAGATAAATACACTGGGGTCCCTAAAACAGTAAACCAGTTCTACTAAGTCAGCCCATGCTGCGAGCAGGTGTCCACTCAAGCAGAGTCCTTGTGAGCAAACGCCGAGCGAAGCTGGAATGCACTCAGACAAGCAGAAGTCAGATATTTCTGTTTATCGGAATATTTTCTCCTCAATATTTTGTGCATTTCAGACTGGTGTTTGCTGTTGTTGCTGCAAATCTGACAAAAGTTCAAAGAATCAGAAGTTGACAGTTTCTGTTGCAGAGGCCACCTGGACATGAATGAGGCACTAAACAAAAGTAAAACAAATGTTTGGTTCGTTTATGCTATTGTTCCCTTTTCTGTTGTTATTATATAATTATTTTCAAATAAATGCCTAAGGGTTTTTTTTGTTGTTTTTTTTAAACTCTAAACTCTTTCAGGAATACTTTGTTCAGACAAGCCATAATCCCCATTAAATGAACGGTGTTGTGGTTTTAACCCCAGCCAGCGACAAAGAATCAAGTGGCAACTAGCTAATTTCCCACCTTCCCTGTCCCCAGTGGGATGGGGAGGAGAACTGGGAATAAAGGTGGAACTCGAGGGCTGGGATAAAAACAGTTTGGCAGGGCAGTAAGGGAATAGAAAAGACAAGAACAATAGTAACAATAAAAGAACGTACAAAACAGGTGATCAGCTGCTCACCACCCAGCGAAGAAAGGTCTGCATATGTTCCCAAGCCTTGATCCCAGGGAGCTGCTGAGCCACAAATCCAGCCTCTCCCTGCCCATCCTGCCCAGCCAACTACTCTCCCTTTTATGCCGGACTTGATGTTAATGGCATGAAGCATCTCCTTAACCAGTTTGGTCAGTTGCCTCAGTTGTTTTCCTTCCCAGCTTCTTATGGAAATCAACTCTTTCCCCACCAAAACCAAGAAATTAACCCTTTCTCAGCTGGAATGAAGATATTCTCTATGGCATTATCTGTACCATCTATGTCATGCCCAAACCTTAAACTTCCCAACTGATCACCACCACTTTTTCTGTCTTTTATATGTGTATATATGTACAGAAACAGATACCACTCCTTTAGTCCACGGGACATCCCTCCAAAGTGTCTGTTGAGTTCATTTAGTGTCCATTGTCAATTCCACTCCTCAACCCCAAGCCCATCTATACTTCCTTGATGGCCTTAGGTATCATGGGTCCACCAAGCTATAAATAATTCACCTTTATATTGCCAGGCTAAGTCCACCTGAGCCACTTCAATCTTAGCAGCCTGGTCCACCTGCTGGTTGTTTTGATATTCCTTAGCAGCCAGACTCTTAGATACACCTGCATCTGCATGATGTACTTTTACAACTAGGTTCTCCACCCACGCAGTGATACCTTGCCTCAATGGGACAGTCCAGATAGATTTGCCTCTGTGTTTCCAGTTGCTCTTCTTCCATTGCCGTAACCGTGCCCACAGGGCCTTTGCCACCCTTCATGACTCAATATAAAGTACTAGCTGGATGGCTTTCACCTCTGTAAATTGACTTGCTTCACCTTGTAAATCAGCAGCTTCTGTGATTCATTATGTAGGATTCCACACAGCAGTTTTCTGCTTTCAGTGTTTTCCTGCAATGCAATAGGACCCGTCAGTGAACAGAGCATATGGTTTCTCATTTTCTGGTAGTTTATTATATAGTGGTGCCTCTTCAGTATATGTCATTTCCTTGTCTGGTGACATTCCAAAATGTTTGCCTACTAGCCAGTCCCTGATCACTTCCAAAATTCCCAGGCAAATGAGGTTTCCCATTCAAGCCTGCTGTGTGATAAATGTGACCCACTTACTCCATGTAGAAACAGTTGCATGATGTGTAGAGGGGACCCTCTCTTTGAACATCCAGGCCAGCATCAGCAGTTGGGCTGCTAAGAGGAGATGTGCTCCATTACCAGTCACTTCTGAAGCAACTTGAACTCCTTCATGTGCTGCTGATATCTCCTGTCAGTTGAAGTGTAATGGGCCTCAGATCCTCTATATCCCTGACACCAAACCCGTAGGGATCAACCTCGAGTCTCCCCTGCTACTTTCTGTCAGACGCTCCAGGTAGGACTGTTCTCCCTAGCTGCAGCCTAGATCACATCTTTGACATCTTGCTCCTGCCCAGACTACCGCAAGAATTTGTTCAAAGGCTTGTTGTGGCTCAGAGCTCCATTTAAAATCATTCTTCTTGGTCACTTGATAAAGAAGGTTTAACAATTCGAGTGTAATTGGAAATACACATCCTTCAACCCCGCACAATGCCCAAGAAAGACTGGGTTTCCTTCTTTTCAGTCAGTGGAGACATAGATGTTATTTTGATCAAATCCATTGCGATCTGATGACATGCACTTTGCCACTCTATTCCTACAAACCGGATCTCCCATTCAGGTCCCTTGTCCTTGCTCTGTTGCATGGCAAACGCAGCTTTCAGAAGGGTTTGAACTATTTTTTCCCCTTTCTCAAAACCAACCTTTGCTGCATTGCCCTTTATGACTATGTCATCAACGTGTTACAGGTGTTCCAGAGCTTCACCCTGTTACCATCTGGGTCACTCTATGGTAAATGGCAGTTGTGTTTCCACCTCCTGGGCAGTTGATTCCAGGTGTACTGGACACGTCTCCAAGTGAAAACAAACTATGGACTGCACTCAGCTGCTGAAGGGATTGAGAAAACCACATTAGTGGTATCAGTTGTGGCATGCCACTTGACTGCCTTTGACTCATACTGTTCTACTATGTAAGATCGACCCTCCTTCTCTACCAGAAGAACTGGAAGAATCCATTTCTGTGACTGTTTTTCCTTGCAATTCGTGTACTCATGCCTTTATGGTTGAGGTGGATTTTCCATCCCACTTCCTTATATCCTCTCCATAGTTATGCAGGTAAAAACACACGGTGCCTTGTGGTGTATACCCTCTATGTCATCTTTCTTGAGCAGAGACACTGGTCCATACGTGCGGGGAACTGGCCATATCCTCTTTGAGTTGCCAGACCTCCTGAGACAGTTTCTCCACATCCTCCTCTTTGATTTGCTGGACTTTCCAGGGTAGTTTTTTGAACATGTCTTTGGATTTTTCAGGCAGTCTTTCCACAGCTGAAACACAGGCCTGTAGGGAGGAAGAAAGGCTTTTTTTTGTATTGCTGGAGTTGGCCAGCAAATCCATCTGCCGGTTGTGTCTCACCTTGCCAATGAGTTGGTAAATGATGATGGTGCCCTTCATAGAAACTTCCACCACATGGGTTGTAGGCATTGGACTTCATCTGGATCTCTGGGTAACTGCTCATTATTCAGATCACTATAAATCACCTCCAGCACAATTAATTCCCTCAGGTACTAGGTACTAGTTACCTCTCTAGTTCAGTTCTGGGCCCCTCACTCCAAGAAGGACATTGAGGGGCTGAAGCGCGTCCAGAGAAGGGCAATGAGGCTGGGGAGGGGCTGGAGAATGAGCCCTACGAGGAGAGACTGAGGGAACTGGGGGTGTTCAGCTTGGAGAAGAGAGTGCTGAGGGGAGACATCATCACTGTCTACAACTGCCTGAAAGGAGGTTGTGACGAGGTGGATGCTGGGCTCTTCTCACAAGTGACAAGCAATAGGACAAGAGGAAATGGCCGCAGGTTGTGCGAGGGGACATTTAGTCTGGACATTAGGAAGAATTTCTTCCCTGAAAGGGTGGTCAGGGATTGGCACAGCTGCCCAGGGAGGTGGTGGAGTCACCATCCGTGGAGGTGTTTAAAAAATGGGTGGATGAGTTCCTTAGGCACAGGGTTTAGTGGGGAGGCAGGCACGGTTGGACTCGGTGATCACAGAGGTCTCTTCCAACCTTCTGAGTCTATGATTCTGTGATTCTCTCCATGGTGGTCCACTTGCCTGGGTGGCATGTAACATCTTCCTTGAAGGGATAACTTTCTCTCACACCTGACAGAAATGACCTCCAGAGGCTGAGGGACTGTGTCTTTTTTTCCAATCATTTTGTCAATGCCTCGTTCCCCCGACAGAGAACGCAGCCCCTTGGCTTCACTACCCTCTAATTCTAAGCTACTGGCCCCGTTTTCCAGGATCAAAGCAGCAAGATAACAATACACTCACCTGGGTAGTGGCTGACGTCTTTTTGCATATCTCACAGCTCCCTTAGGAATAGGGACTGGACGATTGTCTCTAGTTCTATCTATTCCTCCTCGTTCTTGTCATGATCATCATCATCCCTCACGAAGCAAACTGATTTCTGTGCGTATTTCTTCTTCTGTCTAGTGGTGACTGATGCTGGCATGGGTGGGTTCTCTGGTGCAGCTGCAGTGCCTGTAGCCAGGGCCGGAGTAGCCACAGTGCCTGTAGCTGGAGTTGGAGTAGTCACAGTGCCTGTCACAAGGGTTGAAGTAGGTGCAGTGCATTCTGTTCTACTTTACCTCTCTTCCCCTTGAGGGTGCTGCATAATATCAAGCAGTGTTTGACAGATAATGGCCAAAATGACTATGTGGCCAGTGACTATTTAATTAACATAATAAATGCGTATAACAAATATGTTTTAGCACGCTGTGGTCGAATCTGTCATTTTCACAACCCTTTGTGCCCCACATTGGGCATCAAAGATGGACTGTCCTGATTTTAACCCCAGCCACAAAGAATCACACGGCCACTTGCTCACCGTGCCTCGGTGGGACAGGGAGGAGAACAGGCAAGAAAGAAGGTAAAGCTTTCAGGTTGGGATAATAAAAATTTAATAGGGCAGTAAAGGAAGAGGAAATAAAGAATAATAATGATAAAAGAATATACAAAATGGGTGATCAACCACTTGCCACCGGGAGAAAAAACCAGTCTCTTGGGTTGTGCTGTATGCCTGCTGCTGAACTGTGAACTCAGCCACTCTGCCTCTCCTGCCAAGCTCCTGCCCCCTCTTGTATGCTGGACATAACATTGAAGGCATGGAATATCTCACTGGCCAGTTTGGTCAGCTGCCCCAGCTGTGTGCCTTCCCAACTTCTTCTAAAAAATTAACTCTTTGCCCACCAAACCCAGGAAATTAACCCTTTCCCAGCCAGAAACAGAACAAACTGTTCTGTAAAGCCTTTAGTTCAAAAAGCTTTCAGGAAAATAGAAGGATATCTAAGTAGCTTAAGAATATGCCAAACAACAGCGTTATCCTACCTGCCTTCAGAGAGGGCATGGAAGAAAAATTTATTTAGCAAGAACTGGTGGATTATTAAGTGGTTTTATCTCCACTCGGCATCTGTCTGTAAATAAGTCAAGGTTTGTTGGAACCTTGTGCAAGTGTTGGCAAAATTTAAAGCCTTAAACAGTGAACGGCTTTGAAGAAAGCTTATCTTCCTAATGGAAACAAATTGTGCCCATTAGTTACATGTGAGGTAAAGCTTTATTAAAGCAGGGAGGGTTGGCTTTAATTTCCCTCTTTAAATAGGTTCATTGTTTAAAATCAAACTTAAACCCTGGATTATGACATATTGATAGAATATGGACCATACACCCTAATAAAAGCAAATAAACTTATGCTTTATGTACTACCGTCAATGTCTTAAAACACAGATGGGAGGCTCAAAATTATCCATTAAAGAAAGTAATGCATCACCAGGTGGGTATTAGCTTGGAGAAATGCCTATCGAAGTAAACGAGACAATCTTAGTTGTGCCCCTTGGGATTTGAGCACATCCTCGTGAGTCTGAAGTATCCGATACTCGTACCACTGCTCTGAAATGAAGTGTACTGTCAATGCAGAGAAATAAATGTAGCTTAGGTTTCTTACTACCACCACAGGATTTCATAGGTTTTGATATGTCAGATAGCAACTAGAAAAAGAAACAATTTTGCTTGCTTTCAATTATTTAAACTCTTGAACAGATTTTGTTAACGTTATGATTTGTTTTTCTTAATTCTGCTTCTCTCAGTTATGAAAGGTTGGTCATGATAATTACAGCTTTCAGTTACAGATCTGATTTCCATCTTACAGACTCTTACAGAATGTGTCGATTTGTGGTGTTAGGATTCCAAACGCTTCAAGTGAGTAGAATTAAGCCTTCCATTTTTTCTTCCCTTAAAAAAAAATTGAAATAGCACAATTGGATAAGGCTGAATATTACATTGGATGAGAAACACACTTTTTCTAATTATTTATATATACATATGCATATATCTACTATTAGTTTTAGGGTGTTCAGAATGTAAATCAATGTTTCAGTTTATGATTTGCCTCTGCTGTTTTAGCCTACCTATTATGGTACAGAGGACCTGTATGAAAATAAAGGTATCTAAGTTCACCACATGCAATACTCGAGCATGAAACTAGCTTTCTCCCAGGATTAGAAACTGGGAATAAGTTTCAAAGCACTTAATGGTGGAAGGAGAGCCAATGGATAATCTTGTGTGGTTCCTAGTGACTAAGGAAGACCAAGAATGCCTTTTACAACCTCTCTTTCCACCACAAGGGCATCACTCTCTCTGGAAAACTTATTGCAATGTTTTCAGGATGCACCGGTCATCTGCTACACCAGGGGTTAGGCACAAGCTCCAGGCTCTGCTCTACAGGAGGGCTGGGGAGCGAGGAGGCACAGCGTACACGGTGCGTGCTGCAAAGCTTGCTGGCACTAGAAGTCCCAGCACAGCTGATGGGCATGGGCAGCCTTTCCAACTTGGTTTGTGTCTCAGGGAGCACGTTGCATTTCGAAACACAAGGTATCAGCTGTCAAGAACTACATTTGGTTTGCATTAAATTTTGTAAAAAAAAAATAAAATTAAAAAAAAAAAAAGAAATTTGTACAGCCACAAAAAGAATCTTGTAAGGTATCCTTATGTCCCACCCACAGTAATGGAAGCCAACAGTGTTGAGATGCCACAGTCCCTGGATAGAGCAACCATGTCTGCCGTGTAGATAAGGTACCTTAGCCTTTGGCCTGTTGTCTATTTCTGGGAAAGATGGTTGAAGGTGAGGCATGTTTTGTGTTGTACAGTGACAACTTTGCTGTGTAGAGACCCACACATCCAAAATTAAGTGTTTTGGTACTTCCACTACCCCTGGGTCGGACTGTACGAGGACCCTATAACATTGTTATGTTTGTTTCCTTGACACCCAACACACCTGGAAAACAAGGATGTCCTAATTGTGTCCTCCCGGTGGGTGGAGAACGAAGACAGGGAAAGACTGAGAGCCAAACACTTTGAGCCTTTGAGCATGTTGCTCAAAAACTTCTCTGAAGTGTTGTTCAACACTTAAATGAGTGCCTGGGCTGCAGCAGCAGGACCCCCAGTCAAGAAGGGAAGCAGAGCTGGAACCCATCTCTGAAATTGAGTAACCTCATGCATTGGGGTATTTCGCCTTCCTTTTAAATTTGCTTCCAAACTGGTACAAGAGTATAGAGAGAATATTGCTATTAGGTGCAACGTGAAATAACAAACAAAAGCATATCTCTTGAAATGTAGAAAAATAAGTTTGGTCAGGAGTACTTTGTTGACCTAACTGAAATAACTCCTTCTCTGACCCAGATATAACATGTGTAATCCACTTTGTAATGTCACTACAATGCTCATCAAGATTTCTGCCTTGATATGACATCTGTAGATCAGGCGTTCATTGTTCTGATCAGCAGTGTTCTCATGGTTGTGTTGCTACCTGGGCAGCTGCTGACACCAAAGAGACTTTGGCTGTATAAGATCATTTGAAATTTGCAGCAGTGGAGCATTTAGGATTTGCAGACAAAACCATTAAAAGTCCATTAAAGTATGGGCAGGATAGTTTTCTTTCCTTCTAAATATGAAGGAAGAGGACACAGGGATGACACTTTATTTAATTTGGATTAAAAGAATGCTGTGAGGTTTCATTTTTTTAGAAAGGTGAGTTTTGATGTTACCTTAAACGGGTTAAAAAAAAAAAAATATATGAAAGTTCTGGTTGAAACTGTTTCCTCTGGAGTTTATTTCTAAAATCAAAACGCCTCTCTGATTTGAAGTTCTGAAGCCCACTGCTGTGAATAAAAATGTGCAGCCATTTCATTTATTCATTTTGGAAGAATAAAAGAGGCAATGAGTAAAACTACAGTGGGGTGAGGAAAACCTGCTGATCAGAACGAAGGTTACTTATATTACAATAAACATGTGTTGGTCTTGGCTAATATTGGTATAAGTCACAGTCTCATTTGAACTCAAAGTGCCTTTTGCTTTAGCTGCTCAAAGGACACAATTGTTATCAAGGAAGTAAAATCTCTTCTGTTCCCCCAGCTGGAAGAAAAGAGATTGGAGGTGGCAGTGGAAGGGACAGGGCACAAGAAAGAAGAGGAAAGGAAGACAGACACTCGCACACAACTTCTTACAATGGTTCCAGCATGCCCTTCCATTGGCAGGAATCCTTTTGATCAAATCCTTGCCCTGGGCTGAAAGTGTTTTAATGAGCATACAGATACCGTCTTTTTTTCTCGGTCTATTTTGTGTTCTTAAGGATAGATAAGTAAAGTGTGCACTTAAATGATCATGTCTGTGTTCCTTAAATGTACTCTAGAGGAAACGCATCACGCTTGAACGTGGAGGCTGAACAGCGTCAGCCTGAAGGACAGAAGGAAAAGAGCAGAGGAGGAAACTTGAAGTCAACTTAATGTTTACTTTAACATTTACATCAAACTTTAACATTTTTTTTTTGGTGGGGAAGGAGGAGAAAGAAAGCAGAGAGGTGGGTATTTGGGAGACCGAGAGTTTTATGGAAACTCCTATGTCTTACAAAATATCCCCAGCACGCCCATCAAGGTGATTGCTGTTCCCCCAGCTCCTGCTGCCTGCATCCCAGGGGTTACGCATGGTACTGTGCCCGGTGGCAGCACCCAGCCTCGGCAGGAGGATGTCCCACGCGGTGCCTTGTGGGAGTTTGCTCCTCAGACTCAGTCCTAGACCTACGCTGCTGATTCCCCTGTCAGGAAGGTTGTGCATCATTTTGTCTGCAGTGACGACCCACTGGTCCATGCTCTCCCCACCGTTCTGGGGGCAGGTGTGAGACCACATGGAGGACCTCCTTCTGGCAGCAGTCTGAGTGTAGTGGGTTTGAGGAGCTGAGGGAAACTTCACCTGCCTGGGCTGCCAACATGGTACTTCCCATAAGCCCTAAAACATATTATACATAAAATAATAATAATGATAATAAAATATTACGTTTGACAAAAGGCAAATGCAGCTTATTTTGACACATCTCATTATTCTGAGGTGTTTGTGGAAAAAGGCAAACTTTATCAGGATATCACAAGGTACTAACACTTACCAAAAGTCAATACAGGGACCTGATCCCCTTTGAAAAAACGCCACTAACTTTCAATTTACCTGTTAGTTTTCACAGCCGGGGGTGCAGGAGGGCAGAAGCAAAGAACTCTGAGCAGAAGAAACAGAGCCTTCCCCAAACTGGGATGGTGAGAGTTGAAAGAAAGTTTTGCCTTGACAGTAGCTGCCAAAATCAAAACCTTTTTCGAGTTTTTTTGATGTGAATCACAGGAGGTGCAACTACTGGGATTTGCATCCAAACAGGAACCCTGCAGATTTCTGCAAATCCTGGCGACAAAGGTATGACATTTATGATTTGTGACTGTTATTCCACATGTGTGAATTGCCAAAACAAAGCTTTCCAAAAGGCAACTTTTATTTGTGACTGATGCAGTTTGTAAACAAGAAAGTGCCAACGTTGAAGCACTGTCTGGTTTAGCTCAGGGTATCAACAGCTTCCCAGGTAGAGCTGCTGCCTGGAGCTGACTGTTCCAACGGTATTAACAATGCTCTTGCAAGAAGGGGAAAGTTACCACTGCACAGCTTTGGCTTGGCTAGCAGGCACGTGTGAAGTAACCGTATACTTATAGCAATGCGGTACTGGGTAAATAATGGAAACTTATCTCATAGGGATAATTCTGACGAGTCCATAGTTTATGTAGGTGGAAAAGGAGGTTGTAGTCAGGCAGGGGTTGGTCTCTTCTCTCAGGTGACCAGCGACAGAACAAGAGGACACGGTCTCAAGCTTCACCAGGGGAGGTTTAGGCTCGACATTAGGAAGAAGTTCTTCACTGAGAGGGTGATTGGCCATTGGAATGCGCTGCCTGGGGAGGTGGTGGAGTCACCGTCCATTGAGGTGTTTAAAGAGAGATTGGATGAGACTCTTAGTGACATGGAGTAGTTGGCAAGTAGGAGTAGGTGTAGGTTGGGTCATGGGTTGGACTCGATGATCTCAAAGGTCTTTTCCAACCTTACGATACTCTGATACTGTGATATTTTGCCTCAAAAGATGGTAAAACCCACCCTGGCAAAAAAGTAAACTGCAAAATATGCATATCGAGGAAAAATTCCATAATTTACAATATTTAGGAATTTGTATAGGGTTTTGTAACTCCTGGTGCTAATTAAGCTCATGTCATTATTACTCCTGTTGCTGCCTTTTTATCCACTTCCTTCATTATTTTTCTCAATAAAATCCTCCAACAGTGATTGTTTCATAAGTTAAATATATGATTTGTAGAACTTTTGCACTTCCAGTTTTAATTTTACTACATTCATTTATTTAGGAGTCTCAAATTTATCCCATGTAGATTATTCATTAATCCACTCACTTGTGCTCATCCTCATGTGAACTAACCTGCAGTACAGAAGAAAGGCCAGGGCATCAAATTACTTTTGTTTCCCTTCTTGGTAAAGCTTCTTTCTGTTCCATCTTTTCCTGTGATGCCAGCTAAGAAGATGCCTCTTCTCTCTTTTTGTTAACAGTATCATGGTCTTAGTGTCGTTCTCTTTCAATTAGCACACCTTTAAAATTAAAATAAATGTTCCATATAGTAAGATTTAATTTAAATACATTAATCTGTTTAAAGATTTGTTCATTTTTATGGTCATTCCACCCTTCTAAATTTGGGGTGATTTTCTTTAGTTCTTTATTTCTTCAGCTATGTATATGTTTGTATACACACACACCCCTGAACTGGGTCCGCTTGTTTCCGTCAGCTTTTCAAAGAACCCTACCTTGATGCTTCCTGACTGGCAGCTGTATTGGCATAGGGCAATTTAGAAAATAATCAATTCATTAACTAATCTCAAGGATACCTGAACAAAGTACCAAACCCAACAGAAATAAAAAACTTTGGTGGTTTCATCTGTTAGAACGAACATGTAGAGAATTCAGATGGTATGCAAGTAACTCAGAAAATGTTTATGTGGAAAATTGTCCGTGCATTTTATTACTTGTTCACGAAAAATCTCAGTGCACAACTTAGCTAAATTACTGGCAAAGTTAAATTAGGCGTGCACACTTAGAACTAAAAACACCCCTTCTGCCTGCCACACGGAGGCTGATAGTTCATAGGGAATGGGAACACAGAAATACCTGTGCTTCCATCTGTCAGAAGACTGTTCGCCCGGGTATCCGTGAAACAAATTATTAGTAGAAATAATGGACTTAAACAAGGATGTTTAAAAATTATGATAGGAGGCACCTCTGCTGTGGTTATTTTTATACGAATCACACCAAAGCACCAGTTCACCTATCAGAATAGAGCAGTAGCCACTACTGATAGTCTTGCAGTGTCACGTGTTAGACGCGGTGTTTCGGAAACACATCCCCCAAGTTAATATTTGGAATATTTCAGTATTAAAAGTAATGGCTCAGGTAAAAATTTTTTGATTTCCTATTATTTGCTGTTCTCTAAGACAGTATTTTATATATACATAAACATTCATTTATTTAGGAGTCTCAGATTTGTCCCATGTAGATTATTCATTAATCCACTCACTTCTGCTCATCTTCATGTTGACTAACCTGCAGCACAGAAAGAAGAGCCATGCACCAAATCACTTTTGTTTCCATTCTTGGTAAAGATCCTTTCTTCTACACCTTTTTCAGTGAGCCAACCAGACCTGTGAAAGAAAAGACGCCAATCTTTTTCCTTTCATGTAGAAATTATCAAAATTTTGTGTTTACAACGTAAATGGGACAAGTTGGATTGCTGGGGTACATCTGTAGCCCGAATTAGGCTCAGCTGTGCCACGATGCCTACAGAGGGAAATTTCCGTGCCTTCAAGGGGCAGAAACCCCAGAACAGCAGGACTTTGGATGCTGCAGAGCCAGACTTGCACAGGTATTTGGGTGCTGGAAGATGCAGTAAGTGTCTCGTGGAGCTTCCAGACCTTTTTGCACCAATAATGACGTGTGGTCATAACAGAGGCTACAGAAGCTAAGCAAGGATTTTAAAAGATCTAGCAAAGGAGCTCTCTGAACCATTAATGATGATTTTCAACAAATCTTGGTGCCCTGGGGAGGTTCCAGAAGGCTAGAAGAAAGCTTATATAGAGCCAACATTTTCAAAGGTTAAACGGGATGACTTGAGTAATTATAGGCCTGTCAACCTGACATTGATCCCAGGCAAAATACTGGAACAGCTGATATGAGACTTGATTAATAAGGAATTAAAGGAAGGTAATATAATTAATGCCTTTCAAAAGGGGTTTATGGAAAGTAGATCTTGTCAAACTAGCTTGATATCATTTTTATGAAATTACAAGCTTGGTTGAGAAAGGTAATAGCATTGATGTAATGTACTCAGATTTCTGTAAGGCATTTCACTTGGTACCACCTGACATTTTGATTAAGAAAGGAGAATGCTACAAAATCATTGCAGCAAACATCAAATGGATTTGAAAAATAGCTAACTGATACATCTCTATATATAATTGTAAATGGGGAAAATTCATTGAGCATCACCCTTGGAGTCCTGCAGAGAATGGTTCTGGACCCCAAGCTGTTTAATGTAGAAATGTTAACCATGTCCTGAAAGAAAAGGAAAGCGGTCCCTACAGACCACACAAACACTAGGACAGTAGATAATAATAAAGTGAATGTGTTATTGATAAAGAACAAGTGAGATGTTTTGGCCAAACACTAATGTTTTCTGTCTAGAAATAGCAAAGGATGGACTTAAAGGACCTTACTTGTAGTAGGTGTGACTTTCAAAAAGACTTAGGACTCATTAAAGGTGAATAATCAGCAAAACAGAAGTTACAGTCAATGCGGTGCCTAAAAGGAGTTACAGTACCACAGTATCACAGTAACATAAGGTTGGAAAAGACCTCTGAGATCATAGAGTCCAACCTATGACCCAACACCTACACCTACTCCTACTTCTCAATTACACCATGGCACTAAGTGCCTCATCCAATCTCTCCTTAAACACCTCCAGGGATGGTGACTCCACCACCTCCCCGGGCAGCGCATTCCAATGGCCAATCACCCTCTCAGTAAAGAACTTCTTCCTAAGTCATCATTGACTGTGCAGCAGGTCTAAGCTGGGTGGGTTTATATTGCTACTGATATTGGCATCAATGCCACCCCTTTGGGAATACAGGGTCCCCTTTTGAATCCCAGCTGCAGAGGGGCGTTGACAAGCTGAGGAGTGCTGGAAGAAGGCCCCCAAGAGCGTGCAAGTAACTGGAAGAGGTGATTTATCATGGAGAGTTTTATGAATTCAACATTTTCTCCAGAAAAGAGAGGACTAATGAGGTGAGCCGATGACAGTCAAAAATCACGGGACTTGTTTTGCCCAGCTTTCCCTATCAGAAAGATAGGAAGATGGTCGAGGCTTAGTGCATTGTCATCCTTATGCAGTCAGTGCAGAAGTCAGACTATCTCCAGTGGGCAACTAATCCCGTATGAAGATAGCTGCAATGATTTGCCTTTTGGTAGTTCCTGTTTCTCTCTTCTGATTACAGAAGAATCCCAAAACACTGAGTGATATAAGATGCTTCATTTTTGCATGGTTAAAGTTAAATGAGATAATCCCACACTAATTGCCTCCATGGGGAATGTAATTTTTAAAATGAGGGCTCTTCAGTCTGTTAAATAACAGGTTCTGAAGGTTGGAAGTTTTATAGGGACAAATTCAGATTAAAAATCAGGTGCACATTTTTCTCACGGAGTGTAATTAACCTTTGGAGCAAATTACCAAGGGTTGTGGCACTTACTTCACTAGTGGAAATTTTAAAATAGAGATGGAATCTTTTTCTAAAAGATTTGGTCTACTTAAAATGCACTGATTTGGGCAAGTTAAGTGGCTTGCATTGTACAAGAGGTCAGAGAAGATCATTGCTTTTGTCCTTTCAGGACTAACAACGCGTGCCTCTACGTCTTGCAATGCTAGAACACCTTCAGAAAGGTTTTCCTTAACTCTTTCACTATTCCTAAATTTCGTTTCTGGTTACAGTAACTGGAACTCCCTGCCTTACAGGACAAACACATTAAGGATTTGAGGTGTATAAATATCCTGGAAACAAAGGCCATATAAACATTTAGAGTATGCTGAAGAAACATAGACAACTAGAGTAGACGGAGCTTGAGTAAAATTCACCGCCCAAGTGCTAACTGTGTGTTAGTCTTGCTGGAGGTGGGTGCTGCCTGAGTATCAAACCTATTGCCAGCTTCCATGTGATCAGGGCTCAAGTGTCTTGAAAAAAGGCATACAGCGTTTTCAAAAATATCCCACAAAATGTCCATTTTCCTTTGTGCAATTGGTGCTGGAGCGAGGCCAGATCCACCCTGCTCTTGGCCTCCACACCCTGATGGTTCATGGTTCAGGCCAGCAAGGTCACGCTGTTGATGTGGGGTTAAGTGAACAGGAAAGCCATTAAAATTTATGTGATTTTGGCAATGTGCTGCATTTTCCCTGTCTCAATTCTATGACTGGATCAAAAAGAAAAAAAAAAGAAAAGAAAGAAAATAAAAAAAGCTTAAAACCCCATCAATGTAATGATGGAGATAATAAACTTCAGAAGCATTCAGAGAAAGAGGTTGGACAATGTCTAGAGCTGGGCACAAAATTTTCATTTACATTGTTTTGGATGACCAATTGGTCTTTACGTTACATAAAAATTATCTAGTGTGGAGTTTTTCAACTTTTCACTTTAAATACGTGCAAATACAAAAGTGAAAAGTTTTTTGTTTTGAATTGTAAACGATCAGGAGCAAATATTTTAAAAGCCACAGTGTTGGCTGATAGAAATTGTCATTCAGGTAGGCAGCTGTTGTGATGGCAATGCTTTAATTTCTTATTCTTTTATCTGCACCAGATTTCTGCCAAAATTTCCTTCCCAAAATGTAAGCTGAGATCAGAACATCCTATGTATATAATGCATATATACTCTTAAAAATAACAGGTGTTTGCAGGTGCCTGGTGGGACTGGGGAATCACAGGGCCAAACACCCAGCAGAATTTCAGGCTAGTAACCATGTGAGCTACAAGCCCATGAAGTACCACAACATTTTGAAGTCAAAACTAAGAGTCTTTGGTTGAACATCTGAAAAATTTTTTAAAATATGAATACTGAGGGGAAGAAGGAGCATTCTGGGAAGCAAGAGCGACGTTCGTACACCTATGAAAGAGCATATGAAAAAACAAATAGCCAAGATAAACCAAGAGCAAACTGAACAACTGATATCACATCAGGCAGTTCCTGAAGACAGTGATTTGAGAGATCGAAACGATTTCAGTTAGCGCATGCCTGAATCCGTGGTTGCTCAGTGGTGTCCCTTGGCGTAATAGAGAACAGGAATTTTGTTGCTGGGTTTTTTAATGTGCATCTTCCAGTGATTTTCTGAGATGTACGGCTCAGGATGTTGGATCAAGTATTTCACTATCCACATGATTGCTAGCAGGTTGCCACCCGTGCCTGCAGCACAGGAACCCACGGGCTGTGCAGCCGTTGGTATAAAGCTACTAGCGCGCAGCTGTAAGTAGAAACCAGCACAAATCTGACCAAGCTGTGGGCCTTACCACTCGGCAAAGCAGAGATCCCAGTGTCCAACACCCTCCACCTCCTTTTTTTCAGACCCTTTGACACCGCTTTTAAAAAACGCCCAAAACCTACTGGGAAGGAGGGGAGAGCATGAAGGTCCTTGGGCTTTATGGTCAAGTCTCCTAGGGATGCCTTGAGCGTGGCGTGTCAAAGTGTTGACAACTGACCTAGGGACACTCAGACTGTTGGCTGAAAACACTGAATACTGACAGGTGGAAGAAATTTGCTGTTATACCAGAGAGAAGCTCCAGTGTGGCTGAACATCTTCCGAAAGCAGGATCAGCTCTACTTCAGCAGAGGGGTTTGGCCACCTGAAATGCAAGGAGGTTGCACCTCTGTGCCTGTAACTTATCCTGCCTGCACTAGAGGCTTGCACCTGCCCTGACACCCAGCAAGTGGTCGGTCAAATGCTACCTGGTAAATTCAAACCAAAACCAACACAAGAGTCATAGCCAGGCCTTCCTTCCCAACTTTCACTTCCCATGATGATTTTCTGCCTGAATACATATAAAAGGAACCAAATGGGAATTCAAATTCTGTGACAACTCATTATAGTTTTTTCTGCTTCAGTAACCTTATTGATTACAGAAAAGGCTGATTGAATGTATGCTTCATATTTTTTCCCCAACACTTTCAATAAATCCCCTTTACGTGCTGTGAAAAATAAATAAATAAATAAGTAAAGTGTGTCTTCCTGACAGCTGGCTGTAGAGTAAACTTAGAGCACCTGCTTTTTTCTCTTTTGTTCACTTTTTACTGCTAAATGAATAACACTTAACACTAAATAAAGAAGGAGGGTGACCATGGCTACTGAAAAAGATTCAAAGGCAGTCTGAGCATTGCTTACACGTAGTATACGGCAGATAACGATATTCCTGCACAATAATCTAGCAGTAATTCACATTATGGTTTAAGTGCCACATTCTCATGAAAGCCACTGAATAATCTGAGGCAATTCTATTCTGTCAGGTGCCACGCGTTTCTTTGGCAAATTTAACTGATATTGTGTTTAAAAGTGCTAGTAGGACAGGCAGCATCCTTGAAAACTGGCAGAAGGGGACAAAAGCAACTTTGCCTTATTTTGGCCTCATCTGTGGGAGGGTTTGGGGGAAAAATCCCAACCTTCTTGAGGTCTTGATTATTTTGTTTGTAAATAACCATCTGCTTCTTTCTGATCAAGAGCCAGCATAGTAAGGTATGACCCCAGGGAAAGCTGTGATTGATACTCCGCCACCTCTATTAGCAGGGGTGCAGCACAAAAGATAGCGTTAGGCTCACCAGTGGCCCATGATGAAAAAGAATACACTTTCTTTAAAAATGTAAATGATCTGATGGTATAAAAGGATGCAGGTGGCATAGGGGAGAAGCCCAGCCATCAAACACCTCATTTCTGTCATACCTACCTCCCCTCCCCTCTTCCGCTCGTTTGTTGGTCCAGCTGCTGATCTTCACTCTGGAGAGGGAGGCTCTGAAGCTGCCCTGCCTGGGCTGGGCAAGACAAGCACCGCATCACCCGCCACTGGCGTCAGCCACCCAGTGTCACATCTTTATCACCAGCTGACCGCTGACTCAGAGTGTAACCTTGGACAAGTCCTCTAAGCTCTTCATGCATCAGTTTATCTGCTGGTGAACTAGATATAATACCTTTACTGAGGATTATGGCAATTAAATGTGGTTTGTAAAGCACACCGAGGCCCTCCATGCTACAGACACGAATATTTTGGCCATGACTTTGCCATGCTGACCAATTGCAGAGAGAACAGATACTGAGTTCCTGTGCTGTGTTACTCATTTCCAAGAGCTTTGGGGACCTGTCCTGGGAAACAGGAGTGCTTAAGAGAAACTTTCTGTAGAACAAAATGGTTTAGGTTGCTGCTGTTCTGTTACTTGTGGCGATCCTTGTGAGTGCCGTGATTACAAAAAAAAAATCAGCTGCTGAGAACTGTTTCTGACTATTCAACATTCAAAAAATCAGCTGCTGAGGATTTTTTTCTGGCTATTCAGTGTTTGCATCTTTCTTTGCAACCCAGTCACACTGGTAAAGCACTAGTTGTTACCAGGCAGAAACTACTGGGGAAACTGTTCAATGAATTTAAGAAAAAATAAAAGGGGGGGGGAGGAATAAGTTAATAAAACCCTCTGGTGTCTAGTGGATTTTTTCACTTAGGTATTCAGCCTAATGTGCTTTTAGTGGAAAGGTTCCAAAAGTGCAACCAGGAAAAAAAAAAAAACAGAGGGGGGGAAAATTCCCAGGCAAAATAACTAGAGGTAAATTCAGTGTTTTTCCACTCCAGTGACCACAACCTTTGCTTTTATTCTGGTGCAAACAGCTGCAGGTGCCTCAAGTCAGCCAGTTCTATCTATCTGCAATGTCATCCATGTTTACTTGCAGCACTGGACTTTCGATTCTGTCAGGATGCCAATCCAACGGGCCGCCAGGCACTGCAGCTGACAGTCAAATCTGTAATGCTGAATCCTTCTTCTGGAAAAAAGGGCTAAAGAGGTTAATACACTCAAGTAAGGATAAACACACCAGCTGTTATAGTTTCTAATATTTAATGTCATTATCAAATAAAATAACTCCTAAGAAATAAAAAATATGCAGCCTCCAAATCACTCATCTTTGTTAGTATTAATAAATTATCCGAAAAGCCTACTCTATAAAATAATAATGGGTAGCCTACAATTAAAGTCATATTTGCTCTTCTGCTCTGCACTGATACCATTACCTTTTGGTGTTTTATCAATATTGGTATCACAGACCGCACAGTATTTATAGGATAATCAGGGATAGATTATTGGAATGTTAACGAATACAATTTAACTTGCTTTTTTAGAATTTTTTCTTTCAAGGTGCTTATTGAAAAATTCTATCTATTTGATTCACTCAATGTAATTATTCAAAGATTTCATTACTCTCAGTCTTTCTGTTTTACAAAAATCTGCTTAGGATCATAAGAATAACGAGTCCTGCAACCACAAGAGTGCTTTTGTGTGTGTTTGGGTGTGAAATCTCAAAGGATGCCCTCCAGAACTCTTTACTGGGGCTAAATACTTTTTTTCAGCGAGTCAGGAGGTGAATATATGTTTTCCTCCCATCATTACAGCTACAGCTTCTACTGCTGTTCACCAGTGTGGATGAAAGGGAGGAGAACTTGAGTGCATTCCGAAAGGTTGAGAAATACACACAAACACACAATGCAAGAAGCTTCACGGCCGGCAAAACAGCCTGCAATAGGCTCAGCTTCCAGTTTATGATCTACGTTACAGCAAGACACCCTCACTGCCTTGTACTCAAAGGTCTATGGCCAACCCCATAAAAATCCTTGAATTTTAGGATTTATCCGTCAGCCATTCCAAATTGCATCAGACTAAATCTTGTCAATCCAGTTACGCTTTCTTTTTGGTTTTGCAAAATTTGATTGAAATCTGTTGCTCTGGTTATTGCTTAACTGTTGGCAAAGGCACGGAGCTGACGGGGACTTTGGGGCATGACTTTGTCAGTAAAGGCAGTGACGCTACTCAACACAGAAGCACCGCTCTCACCAGCCACTTTGAGGCACAAAAGGAGATATTTACTCTCCTTGTGTACCTCTCCAAATCCGTCTTCAGTGTGACTAATGGTCTTTTGCTGGCCTTTTCCACACAGGTGCATTAATTCTCTGCACTGTACTTCTAATAATGTAGGGATTATAGAAAAAGAGTAGATTTTTTTCCCAATCAGTGTAATACCAGGAGTAAGGTAGAGCTGACTGACTCAAAAAATTCCTTTCCATGAAAAAACAGTCATTTTAAAATTATCCTTCTGCCCTCAAATAGTGAGATTTTATTGGTTTTTTAACTGTAATTTTTTTTTTCCTAGGAAGTGCTCTTCAGAAAAAAACAAAATCTCTTTTCAGAGGAAGCAAACTGGAATTTCTTGGGGCTTGCCAGCTGCCTGCCGAAAAGGGAGAACGGCAGGAGCCTCGTCGGCAGGCTGCTGCAGGCTGGCCACCCCGTGCCTGCCTCTCCTCCTCCTCCTCGCCTTCCCCCTAGCCTGGCTGCTGGGGAGGCAGCTGGGCTGCAGGGCCGGCAGGCTGCCAGGGCACTCAACCTCCCCTCCTCCCTCTTCCAGACCTGCTGCATCTCCCCAGCTGCCTGCCTGGAAGACTATTGTCAATTTTGCTCTCTCCCTGCAGACGACAACAAAATCGACAGGGGCCTTCCAGCCAAGCAGCCATGGAGCCATCAGTTTTATTTTTTCCTAATAGAAAAATCAGAAATTTCTGGCAAAATTGAAATTTTCCCATAAAAAAAAAAATCCTGATTTTATGAAAGGCATATTTTTTTCCCCAGAAAGTCATTCCAACAGAACATTCCCAGCTGCTGTAGTTTGAGAGACCTTTGAATTAAAGTCTATAGAAAAAACCTGCTTGTGTGCTTTGCTGTGAAATAAGGGTGGGTGAGTGGAGTCAAATGCAAATAGAAACTGCCTGAGAACCAATGGGCAAGGTCCCACCTTCTAAGGATCAGGCCCGGGGTATTTATAATACGCGACCTTAAAGGAACTACAGGGGATCACAGCTTTACTATAAAGTACTAGAGATGATAATTAAGACTTACATAGCAAGGTTATGTCTATTTTTGAATAATTTACACAGGTCTGAACTCTCATGAGAGTAACTCCCAGCTCACGATTTCTACCAGACTGGTTCAGAAATGTATTCAAGCTTTTGTGGCCTCATCAAAATAGAAACCTTTTCAGCGGCAGCAGCAGCACATCAGACAGTGCAAGAGAGAGGAAAAATAGGGAATTTCACCCAGAGTAGTCCTGCAAAGTCACCTCTGTCTCTGTTTTATCTGCCTGCAGTTGGGGGTGATTCTCTCGGCAGGGAAGGATCCAGCACTGTAGGTCCTGCCCGTGCCACGTGAGCCTATGGATTTCAGGAGAGATGGGCCCCGGTGCCAGGGGGGCTCAGTGCAGGAACGCACCTTTCAAAGAGGTGTGAGATAAGAAGGTGCAGGCAGTCATGAGCAGCACCCCGTGCAGGTTTCCTCCAGTGCCACCTCCGAGTCTGTGTTGAACACATTAATCTTCCTTCCAGCCACAGGACTGCAGATTGGACTTGGAAACACTTCCACTTGGTGACTTTCCCCTAGCCAGGATGCCTCGTTTGGGTCAAATACCAGCTTCTGACTTCCAGAGGAGCAGGGATGCTGGCCCTTAGCACGTGAACGGGACTGTAAAAGCAATTCTTCAAATATTTCCTTGTGATCTGCCACTACCTTTTTCCCAGCGACCTTATAACAAGAACGAGGAGCAAATTGCAGAGCCTCCACTCAGGGAAACCTCCCACTGAAGTCATCCCGAGCTTTATCTGAACAAGAGCTTTAAGAGGGTCAAATGTGCTCCTGAGTGGTGTGAGGCCTTGTGCAGGCTCTTTGCAGCAGGCGAGTTTCTCTGCGACTGGAGCGGCTGTTTTGTGCAGCAATGCAGGAGCCTTTTACGTGCTCTGGAAACGTTTCGCACCACTAAGCAATCAAAATGCAATACAAAATTATATCAGATGATTAAATATGAATAAAAATGGTCAAACCCACACCCATGGAGGTGTGGAGAGGTGAAGCCCCACTGCGTGGCACCCGGCAGGCAGAACACCTTGCTGCGGGGCTGCAGGACTGGCGCTCTGCGCTAGTGACTCGTTGTACCTCGTAGGGTATTGATTATACTTCGCCTGAGATGCTTGTAATACAGAGGCACAGCAGGGTGAGTTAAAGGATGGAATGGCAGCTATTTTCTGAATGCCTTAGCCTTCGCAGATATAAAACAAACCCTTTATTTGCATGTAAATATTTGCAATTAATTCTTGATAGTTTTGTTTTCAAATGTTCATTAAAACTTCTCTCCTCTATATTTTATTCATATAGATCAGACTTTGGCCAACATCTTTCATAAAGTGCTGAAATTTGCCCTTGAGGCATCAGATGGAGTAGTCAGATTGTCAAATAAGTCTCCTAATTGAAGTTAACACCGGCACAATATTTGTCTTTTGAAAATAAACATTGCCAGCAAAGTTGCAGGTCCACCACTCCGTGTGCGCTCTGGCAGTGCTGGAGAGCCATGGAGTGCGTAGCAGAAAAGGGGGAGTTTGATATGAGGAACAGCTTAGAAATGAGTACGTTAGCATATTGTTTCAGTGAAATACCAAGCGTGCTAGGCTTTATCAAAACAAAACCAGCAAAAGCTGCTTTTTGTGTTGAAGTCACATGTTAGCAGGTACAAGGAATAAATAAATATTCTCTTTAAGCAATGTATTTGCATTTTTATATCTTAAAGGGTCAGACGCAGACATGGGAAATCAATAGTTCTCCTTGCACATTGTGAAATTAATCAGTAACTTCGGGGACACTCTGTATTTAAAAAAAACAAACTGAAGGAAGATCACATGGCTTTTAAAGACATCCTCGTGTGATGTTTGTGGTTAGTTAGAGACAATAAAGGACCAACTATTTTCCAGTACAATGCCTACAAGAAAACCAGAACCAGCACACAAGACAAACACCATTTGATGATGCCAACTCAAAGATGAATCGAGAAGTGAGAGTTAGTGCAGTCATAAGAAACCTGATAGTGTATTGTGCCTGTTAACCATCTGTGAGGGAAAAGGTCGTAGACCTGGATTTTGCCGCTCACCTCAAGTGCTGTCTCACCTCTCCATCGCAAATTTAGCAGCTGGCTTCAGCAAAGTGTTTAAAATCACCGTTCTCCTGAAGCACGTGTTCAGCTGGAGTGGAAGTGGGTCACGTGCTTTGGGACTTCCATGAATCAGAGAGGACTGCTTCAGGAACCAGGTGATGTGCAAACACAGCAGACCATGGCACGAAATGAAGGCTCTAATCCCCACATTTCCTTTTTTCCTGTTCACACGCTTTACAATTAAAACACTGGCCTGCATTTGCTGTTTGCTTTTATTTTGAGTAAGAATCTTCCATCATAAATGTAGAAACTGTTCTCCGTAATAGCCTATTGGGTATGCCACCTCATCCTGTCCCTGCTCTCTAGCTATTTGGCTTTATGTAACAAATCCAGAAGGGATATAGGGGTGTGCAGCAGTTACTATTCAGGTTCGTATAACTGGCAGATCTCTGAATTCACCGTAGGTGATAATTCAAATACCCGGGCTGAAAATTCTGCTTCATCAACAGCAAGAGGGCTATTAGATAAATTGAAGCCATTAACAGGTGATCAGACAACCCACTCCTGCCCTAAGCCTCTGTCCTGGCTAGGAAGTTTGCTGGGTACTCTGCCTGCATCCCCTTGCGCCGTCTGCTAGGCAATCCAATTCTCAGCCTGAGCAAATCCAAACGGTCTAAGAATGCAAGGGAAATAACTTCATTAAAAATGACAGCATATAACGACTACACTCATGAGGCATCCACTACTGCTGGTGGTGGGGTGTCCTTGGTGCATCTCCTGCCACCCTAGTGAGTGCAGCATGACCTGATGGTTTCAGCCCAGCCCAAAGCGAAGCTGCCCCAAAGGTGCTGTCGATAATCTTTTTTTTTCAAATAGAATGGAAAGAGCTCCAGGCAAGCCTAGGACTGCAGTGAAGGAGAGTAGAAAGATTATGTAAACTTGTCTGTGTCTCTTCGACTCCCCAGCCGAAGAACGAAGAGCACTTGAGAACCAAGTGGTCTTGCCCATGATAGAATAAGAACAATGCTCTTGCAATGCGGATGAGTGGCTCTGAGCCATGTGAACCAAGACTAGGAGCTTCAATTTAAAGCACTAATTTGCTAATGGAGCTCCCACTGATAAAGCAAAACCCACTGACTTCAAGGAGAGCAGAATGAGGCTTTTGTATCAATGTAATGCAAAACACGAATTGCTTGATGAGAACTGAAGACTCACTGGTAGCATGGGAGTAATAAAGAGCTGATCCTACTTCCATTAATTTTATTAGGAGCAGACCCAAACCATTTGAGTGGAGATTGGCATATCACATCTATCCAACCTAAAACATCTCAGGATTTATGTTACGGTATCAGCTCTGAGACAGACAGATGACATATTACTAGTACTACATTTAATTTACAATCTTCATCTCACTAAACCTACACCTATCTACTTATATGGTCCCCATTACCAAAGTAGCTGAGTGGCTGCCAAGTATTTAGAAATATAAATAAAATAGCTGAGATCATATTGTTCTCTGTCTCTGTACTTACCATGTAGTTTTTAAGATACTCCGTAAGGTTTGTCCTGTTTTGGACACAAGTGGATGAGACTGGGAATCTCTGGGTTTGTTTTAAACTTTTGGGGGAAAACAGGTATGCCACAAAAGAGGCGCGCATTTATGTCTGCACATACTGAGATCAATGACTCTCAAAGCAAATAATGATGCCTAGCTTTAGGAGCTGTGAGGAATCCATTGCATAAGCTTGCAAACTTCCCCTGTCAGTTCACAGTCCAGATTGTTCCTGTCAAATGTCATGGGAGGTCGTGTTGGTGGAAGGAGACGTGATATCTCAGGAAGCAAAGTCCAGTACCCTGAATAGTGTTGACTATCAAGACAGAAACACTGGGCAAACAAAAGGAATTTGTGCAACTGAGCAAATGGGATTTTGTGCTTGGAAGCATTCAGAGCTTTCACAGGGCCTGGGGCTTTGGTCCTAGATGTTATGAACAGCCATGTCAGAACTTCTAACGGCACACAAGTGTCCAGTCTGTGTCTTGTAGGGATGTCTATATATTTTTGACTGGTCAGTCACAGTCCGAAAGATTAAAAATCTTCACTAAAGATGTGTGCTTCCCCTCTTCCCAACAACACCATGCCAGCCCTGAGCGGGCAGCGCCGCAGCTACCAGCTCTTCAGAGAGGTGCTCTCAGAGAACATGGTGGTGGTTGTGGCTGGGACCAAAGTTATCACCTCTCTGGGTTATGCACTCAGCCTATTTCTTGCCATGGTAAATGCTAATGACATGGTGATTGGGACCTGCATCTTCGGAAGATTCGAGATGGAGCAAGAGTTGCTCTGAGACTGATTCAAAAGGAGGAACATGAGACATTTCAAGATGTGTCCTACAAAGCTGGACAGGACTATATTTTCTTTTTCTATTTCTGGCTTCTGCTGAGCTCACGAATCCCTGCCAATGGATAAATAGATAGGGCTGGACTCTTCATAATTGTTTCTGGATATATCCTTCCTCAATCTTATTCTGCACAAAACTTCTTGAATAGCTCATTTAAGGAGAAAACACTTGAAAAGTATATTAGCAAACTCTTTCAGTGGGGTAAAACCATCAACATAGAAAATTCAAGTTTTCAAGAGAGCCATTAAGAGTGATTAAACCTTTAAAAAGGGAGAACAATGAAAGCAGCCTTGTATTTTGCAATTTCATATCTTTAATTGTACAAAGATTTTCTTTAAAAGCACAAGCCTGAAAGGAAGCTGAATGTTACAGTATTTACTGGAGGAAAGCAATGAGAGAAGGCCTGTTCACCAGCTAATGGAGCGAAGCCCAGAAATAATGACAAAAAAGCGGTAACGACCACTCTCCAACACAACATATATAAAAGAGGGAGCCATAAAAAGGCAACAATTCTTGACTTAGCTTTGAGTTTCACAATGACTGTGATTACAGATAGCAAGTGGAAGAGCATATAAGCCATGACGAAATGTAGTTGGCTTTGCGTTGAAATTCAAGTGAAAAAAAAAAAGAAAAGGGGCATTGAATTTCTGCAGCACAAATTTTGGATGGGGTATGAGAAATGTAAAGAAAAGAAGAAACAGCAAGGCTATCGAAAAGTTCAACAGAAAATGAATATGTTCTCATCCATTCCATCTAATAATAAACACATTAGGGGCCAGATCCTCAGTTGAATTGAACACGTAATGCCAGTTGTTGAGCTAGTTTGCTGCTCCTGCAGATGTAAATATCATATAGTCACACACATCCTGACGTACTTTAGCCTGTGTCATCTTGCAGCATTTTTCATGTATAGAGAAGACTTTGATTATCAAAAAAGAGAATGAAAAAAAAGAAGTTAAAATCAAACTGATTAAAGCACACAATAATTATATTTATGATACATTTTGTGCTAGTTTAATTATTAGTGTTGAATTAAAGAGAAAATATTTGGACTTATTTTAATGACATATTAATTATCAGCTTTATTTTTCTTGATCAATATTTTTAAAAAGCAGTATTAACATCTGATCTGTGATCATATCTGTGCATGGTTTTCTTCATATATGTAATAGTCATATTATATGTACATGTACTTCTCCACGACAAAGCTATGTTATCTCAGTTGCAGCCTTAGTCACTCTTTAAATTTTAGTGGTCAACTTTCTGTAGTGCTTTTCCTAAAGCTTTCCCTTTAGAATTATATGAACACCTTGAAAGTTTAACTTCTATTCACTCTTTACAAAACAACAAAACCAAAGTTTTTTATACTTGTAGTTCTAGAGAAATTTAAAGAAATAAAACAAACCAACCTTAAACCTTAAAGATACAAAGCCCAGAAGGCAAATGAAAAGAATCTCAAAAATATTGAAATGGCAAGCTGATGACGAGCAGCAGGACAGCACCAGTCCAGTGCTGGTGGTCCAAGGCAGGGAAGATGTCATGTGGCGTGCTGCAGTCCCAGCAGACTCACAGGGAGAACGATAACTGAGATTTAATGCTGTCATATAGGGAGACTGAGTGGAACTGTATTAAGTCTCTATCTGAGGAGTTTACCTAAACAAGTGTGTTGCACTGAACACAGAGTAATACGAGCTGTAAGCTTGTTATTTAAAACTGTGACTACTTGCTTGAGCAACGAAATAAAAACAGGGAGTCAGGGAGAAATGGAAGGGTAGTGTACAAGTAGCATGTCAGTAGGCAGAAGGGTGGTGAAAACTGGTATCATTTCAAAGACTACAAAAGCTGGTGTGATTGTGGGACAAGCATATGAGAAAATCAAATGTCTGACACCTACTATGGAAGCAGTGGCCTGCTGATGATGGTCACATGAGATATGTCTGACTGAGGTCATCAGTATAAAGAATCAGATGAAAATGCCATTTCAGAGCAGCCAAAACTATCTGCAAATGCAGTCTCATTCACTGAATCCCTCAGTAGGAATAAAGAAAACATGCTGGAGAAAGACAGATACAATCCAGGTCTGGTATTGTATCTGAACAGGAGTTTGTGAGCCTGATAGCTTGCTGATAGGTCAGTTGACAACGTGCTACTCTCTGCAAAATCTTTCCTTGTACATATCATTAGAACACCAGGACTGAGGTAATAGCGTTAATCCTCTTTGCACTAGTGAAGCAATGAACCGTGAACCCTTTAAGACAGCCTGGGTTACCGTAGGATTTCCCACCTCTCTCTGGCCCAGTGTCTAATTAATTGCTCAATGCCAAATACCCTGCTAATGTTGGCCATGGTCCCAGTCTCAGTGTGGGACTGGACTAGTGACTTTCCAAGGTCCCCTCCAACTAGCTTTTCTGTACCTCGGAGATGATATCCCACCCTCAGTTAGATGAATGTTAGGCAGGCACCCACTCTTCAGTGCTTGGCACCTACCTCCCTTTGCCTTTACTGTGTAATAATTAAATGGAGATGGTCTCTGCAAGATTGTCTTGGTTTTTTTCAGCTTGGTAAACGGACAAGAAGAGCGGTGATCGGGTAGTCCTGGTAACCGAATTAGAGCAGGTGCCTGAAGCTGAAGGCTTCTTCGTTTGAGAAATGGCGTATTGAGAAGTGGGCATAGTTGTCAGAAGAGTCCAGCAGTAGAGGATCCCTCCAGTTTGACTATTAATTGTAGAAATCTTATATTATTCATTACAAAGATAATTCAAGAAGGGATAGAGGATTCCTGGTAGCTCTGAAAAGAATATCCAAAGTTGAGCCATAATTATCACTTGAAGCACTGAAAAAAGTTGTGTGACAGTGTACTGGTATTTCTTGTAGTCACACCAACTCTGGAAAATGTTGACTAGAGGCACTATTACAAAACTCTTGCCTCACAAATGAAGAAAAAGACAATGCCTGTAATTCAGATTTTGCGGTATGCCACCAATTAAGTTGTATGAAAATCACTAGGCTGAAGAGAGCATTTGCGTGGGAAAAGTGAATGAAAATGCTCACTCTGGGCTACGTACACTGAGATTTTGCTAACGAAGAAGCAGTACAAATACAGAGTTCCACTGTCTGAAACAAAACCAAACAAAACTTGATTTCTCTGTGCTATAGCCCTTAACAATGGTACTAACAGGCACTTATACAAGATGATATTTTATGATTACAGTAAAAAAAATAACATCCTTACATAAAATGAAATTATGAGTCGATTCGTGAATGCTACATCCCTGACACTCATAGGACCGTGCCACTTTTTTTCCAATGAAACACTTAGGCAATTACTCTTTATGCATAAGGCAGGAACGTTTGGATGTACAATGGCTTTTGCATTAGAGAAGTCACTGCGATATAGTCTGATGTTTGTATCTACTAACCTGTGGTGACCAGAAACCATTATTTCCGATGGACACAATGCCAACCAGAAACATTACTCTCACAATACTGAAAAATGCAAATGCATTATCTCATGACCTTCAAGGATACAGTATGTGGTGCTGCTGTTCAAAAGGTTTTGAAACTGGTTTGCAATGTACTTATGTCTACTTGCTCATAGAAAATTACTCCTGCTACTTGTTTTGTTTTGACCTCCCAGGAGAATGAATGGCTCACAAACATGATCTTTAAAAAGGTCCACATCAAAAGCAGAAGAACCAGGAGTGATCAGGTTGAGGAGGTAAAAGAGAAAAGAGCTATTATGGGTGAGGAATGAAATAAAAGCTTGGTCAAATGGAAGAATAGCAAACAAGGCAGCAAAGTTGGAGAGATTTTTCTAGTTCCCCGAGGGACAGGAATGGTAAAAAAGGTGGTTTAAAAAGTGAATCACCAGGCCTCCACTAGCCATTCACCAGAAGTAGAACATCAAATTTTGTCCTCGTGCGAGGTGGGTCTCTCTGGAGCCTTCAAGGAAGGGGCATTTTCTTGAACTAAGACTGAATTTGAGAGAGGGAAGCAAGGAAGAGAGGTGTGCTACTGGAAGAGCACATCAAGAAGCAGACACCGGAAGGCAAGGACTGCCAGGATGAAAAAATATCCTGGATGAGTTAGGCCATCAAGATCATAAATAATAACTGTGCCCTGTTTCCTGATCTGCACTACTGCACAGCTGTGAGCGACACATTTTGGTAACTGTGACTGAAACCTAGATTAACCTGACATTTACTTTGGGCTTTTTTCCTTTGTTTTCCACCTCATTATCTTGAAATGGTACCACTCTCACCATACCTTAATTGCACATTTCTTATATCAGCAAGCCAGTAAACAGTTGACCTTAGGTCTTTTTTTTTTAAGGGTCACTGAAATTCTCAGTTTCTTAGCTCTAGTTTACTATGCTCGATTTGGGATAAAGCGTTTCCAGCTTGTATTCACCTTTGTTTTGCTCTGCTCCCCATCCCCGCAACTACTCCACGTGCATGTGCACATGCTTCAATTTCTACTTCAACGTAATTTCCTTCCTGGGGCACTTTTTTTCCAAACAGGGTCTAAAGACTCCAGATGAAATGCTGTTTTGAAATTATTACATTTGTTGTCACTGTTAACTAGCAGGACAAAAAACCCCAACCTCCATAGGTTGCTGCATTTTAAAAAAAATGTAACTAAAATTTGAGATTTCTTGTTTCTTGCTGATTTGTGTTCTCTGATACCTCATCGATCCCTAATCCGAAGCATGTGTTGGACTGCCTGTGGAATATGCTGGGATGACCATCATGCAAGAAGTCACTGTCTGCCTCCTGCTTTCCCTGACGCTCAGGAGGACAAATTATGTCGGGTGGACACCTGGTACAGCATATGCTGTCGGGCAGACTGGCATGGCTGTGCCACCAGGCACACTGGGAGAGGCAAAGCAGAAACTCAACCAGCACAAGGGTAGGGGGATACAGCATCTCTACATGCAGCATCTCTGCAGACTCCCTCTGTACTGGACGAAGCACAGCATGCTGGTATGCAGGGAGTGGGGAGAAGTAAACGTCTCCCATCCCTCGCTCCTTTCAGCAAGCATACGGGAGGAGAGACCCATTTTTCTGGCTGTGAGAAAGGAGTGGCTTGGAGGACCAGTCACCTGGTGGGTTGCCCTCACTGTACACTGGTGTAAAACTAGCATACATTTTCTGTGAGCAAGTTTGCCAGAAAGTGAGTTTTCTTTTGTAAAGGGCATGGGCAAGCTAAAATAAAATGTGTTGGAAAATCCCAATGAAAGTTTAGAGAAAGTGCAACAGTCCCTCACCTCAGTGAGTCACGCTTCCTTAAACTGCCTGCTGAAGTGCCACCTATGGGGTCCGTTGGATATGCGTTTAGAGGAATGCGGAAGTGTGTCTGTAATTATACGTGCATTTAAAAATACACCCAACTCCTGTGAGACTCTCCATTTGACTATTTCCAAGTTGCAGATAACATGAGCCTCACAAGGGCATTAGCAACCTGCTAGAATGTGGCTCCTTCCAGAACGACTGATCAGGAGTAACCCCATCCCACATTCAGAAATACTACCGTTGCTCATGGCTGTGCTGTTTCCCTGGACCAGCAAAACACCACCAGTCAGTGTGATTTACTGGAAAACTAGCCTTGAAGAAGTAAGAAAATCACAGTATCACAGTATCATAAGGTTGGAAAAGACCTTTGAGATCATCGAGTTCAACCTATGACCCAACACCTACACCTACTCCTACTTGTCAACTACACTATGTCACAAAAATCTTTTGAAAGATGATTGCCATCGTGGAAACGTTCTATTTCTTGTGACATTTTTCATGATTTTTAACCTGTATTTCTGCACAGAGGAGGATGAAAATATTGGGGAAAATATATTGTACAAAATAGAAAACAGTAGCAATACTGATCCTGCAAAAGGGGAATATTTTTCTCATCTTTAAACTGTTTTCCTCCTCTGATGGAAGATGTATGCATGCACAAGAATTTGTTGGACCAAGACAACAAACCTGATCTCTGTGATACCATGTCAGCCTGTGGCTCAGCCAGTCTTCTGATGCACTAAGCTTGCATGGAAAGGGACTGGAAACCCATAAAGAAGAACCCTGCTTATAAGCAAAATGACAGTAATTTTTTTCTCTCATGAATTTAACATTATTTCCACATACAAAGGATAAATCAACCCTGTGTTGACTTTGTGTAAAACAATCGGCTCACTGTATTTGCGTTTCAGAGAGTTTTTACTTCTGTTTTAGGGACAAAACATGGTTTCTACTACAGTCATGAGAACTTGCCCCCCACCAGGAGGCTGTGGAATACAGCGCAAGGGTGGCCACTGACTGACTTGCCATTTCCATGACTGCGCAGAGAAACTGGCGTGGCTCATCGGCAGTGCCTGCAACAGCTGGTGGGGAATGCAATGTCTGAGAAGGAAATATTTGCCAAGGTGTTTTTAAGAAAATTATGCGACAGGCAGAAATTTGACACAAGAAAGGATGGGAAAGTCGGAGTAGGGGGGTCTGTGGCATTCAGGCAGAGGCTTCTTATGGCCATTGGGCTTGGGGGCATTTTTACACCCATAAGGAAGAATAATGCTCTATGTGGATGGCAGTGAATGTAAGTAGCTTGGAAAAAAAATAAGTAAGCACTTGACCAAAGACACTTTGTGGGTACAATTGCTTATCCAATCCAATGGAGATGGGTTTCACAAGGGCCCCCCTCTTGTCCTGAAACATCTTACTCTCCTTGTTAAAAGGCATTTAAAAGCACAAAATACTTTTATTAAAAATGCTTTTCAGAGCTAAATGACGTTAAAAGCACTTTCTATAGCTTGCATTGCTATTTAGGAGAGCATGTTATTTCTTTTTAATTTGCTCACTCATTCCTGAATAACTTTTCATAGGACTCCAGACACTGCAGTGTGACAGCTAAACCAAGGAGCATCGGATGCGATGGAATTGCTCTACAAGCAACCTTGCCAAAGGCCCTTTTGCTGCACAAAGCTGGCTCTATCTTTGTATATTGAGGGAGCTAAATCAATGTTAAATGCTTGGCTCTTTTCACAGGACAATGACCAGGACCTAAGCTGCGTCCTTCCTTTTTGATTGACACTTGAAACGTTGAGTTGGAATCAGCCAGAGGCACTGCTACAAGCTTGAAGCCTCTGCTGGGGATAACAACTGGTGACATCTGCAGAAAGGCCGACAAAAGGCAGTTGAAAGCCGTGTTTGTTGCTTTCCCCTCTCAGATCTCCTCTCTTTCATGGAGCTCCTTACTTGCTTTAATATTATGATTCAGCACCTGGCTCTTTTGAACCTTGCTTTAAACTTCAAAAGGCGAGGTGGTATTAACAAACATGAAACGAAAAAGTGGCAGTAGTTTGATTTACTGTTGTCGTCTTATCAAGGGGGTTTTTTGTCACCAGCTGCCACTTTCTGTCATCTTTGGAACCATTATCATTTCTCTAAAATCTAAAAGACTCCACTTAATAACAGCTTTGAATACAGGCAGGATCAGTAACATATACAGTTCTGGGATGACAGGACTGTCAAATGAAAAGCAAGATGTTGCCAAAAAAAAAAAAAAAAAGAAATCCTTAAAAAAAAACCCAATAAAACAAATAAAAGCTGTCGTACTTCTAAGTGACCTTGATTTCAGAATTAAACAAATCAAGCGCAAATCCATTGTTCTTTTTGGATTCATTCTGCACTTTCCTTGCAACTTTTCTTTTTTGTTCTCAAGACTAATGGAAAACAGAGCCAAGGCTTCCAGAAAAACTGCTCGGTGCACCACAAGCACTTGGTATCACATGGACACTGTAAGCTTGTAAAAGCACCAGTGATAATTACCAGTCTTGTTTCAATGCTGTTCTCGTGCAAAATCTCTCATTCAGGTTGAGACAGAGCCTTGAAAGCTGCCTCACTAAGGCAGATTCATCGGTCGAAAAAATCTCCTTGCTGTCTTTCCCAGTACTGCTGTGCTATCCTTCGGCTGCCAGAGCAGAACCTCAGATGCCTCTGTGATTCACTGGGACAGTTTGCCTATCACAGTTTTCTAGGTTCAATTAAAAGTGATCAAATAAACACAAACAAGTTTCTGGCCCTAAACCTACCGCACTTTCTCACTTGCCAACTCATGATCCTCTACAGGAATATCATTCTTATCCCTTTTGTTGGTTGTTTTTTTAATGGTACACACAATGAACTTACCTGGAAGGAGAAATTTCTCTCAGTGCCTTCTAACCTCTTAAATTATTTGGTAGACATCCCATTACCAGCAGCGACTTTTATCTTACATAGATCTGAACTCGTGCTTTTGGGTCTGTGCATTTTGGTAGTTACTATCACCTGTGCAAAAGGGGTGACAATCACTGCAAAACCAAAGGGATCCTTCCTCCCGTTCCCAGTGTTTTCCTTCTCCCTAGCTACGTGCATCACAAGGCAAGAGGGAAACGGCTGCTCCAAAATATTTTCCCCAGCATCTCAGCAGCTGGTGTCCCTGCCACTGCCCATTGACACTTTCCAGACCCTTTTCATCCCAGGAATCTGGGGTGGTTTAATTCCAGCATCACTTGCTAAAACAGAGATGAAAATACAGTGAGAATCCTCTGTGATGTGAAAATGTTGATGCCCCAGTTGATGGAACACCAGGATTGCCAGATTCCAAAGTAGATTTTTTTTTTGTATTGGAATATGACAAAACTCACACAAAAGTGAAATGGAGGTTGCTAAAAATACCTATTATCTTCTGACTGAGAAGCTCACTGCATAATCACACCGAGGGTTTCTCATGGAGCATGTCCACATGTCCACGTTTGAAATTTTAGTCATTTTAGCAAGTGTTAATTACCACATGCTAACAAGCAGAAGTGTGTATGGGGGAGATGTTGTGTATTTATTTGTTCCAGACTTGGAACACATTAGAATATAGGCTGTATTCCAGTTTACTGCTGTATGAATGAATGTGTTATCCAATTACAAATGAAAGATATCACAAGAAAAAATAAGTAAGGGTCTATTCCTGGCATGTTATTTTGATGAGGAAATCGAGAATATGTTTACCATATCAGGTCAAGCGGAAATCCAAACTTGAGTCTACTAAAAGTGCCCGTGACACACAGGAACAGAAGCAATATGCCTGTGCAGGGTAGGGAAAAAAATATTTGGTTTTTGGTTTTTTTTAATAAATTTACCCATGAAAAATAAGAAATTCTGAGAGAAACGTACATGTGAAAGTGTTGGTGCCATTGGATCAATGTGCCTGCAAGGTTTAGGATGAATGCAGAAGAAGATTTGATGACTATATTGTATAGGCACACAAATAAACAAACAAATAAATAAATAAATAAAATATTTCTGTAATTCAACACCTATTTTCAAGGTATTTTTAACTGTAGCAGGATATAGATAGAGCAGTACATATATTTATATATAGCAGCATATGTTTATATTGTTGTAAATATTGTTGATATAGTTATAGCAGCATATGTACATTTATTGAACATATAGAAGCTGAATTTTGGTTTTATTGTTTTCTCAACAGATTTTTCAAAATGAGAAATCTGAAATCAGCGTTTTCTTAAAATCAATGACAACAGAATACCAGATACATACCTGGCAGGCTAAGAAAACTCAGTATGCAGCGAGGTCAGAACATGAGGTGAACCTGAAAACATAATCCCCACATCTGATGAATGATTTTATAGTCACTACAAATCGCATAGTATAAATTACCAGCATGAGAAGTGCAAAAGTTGGGCAGCATTGAAACAGTCCCACAGCCTCTACCAGGAGGTCAGTCAGAACAAGCCAAAAAAGGGAACTGGAGAATTACATTGAATCTGTTGTTCAAGATGAAAACTACTGATGTAGGAGGAATATCTTCAGAAGGAGCACCTGTACATGGAAAGAAACATCTAAGTGAAAGGAACTGGAAATGTCCCAATACCCTGAGTTTATGTCTAGATTTAAATAAACAAACAAAAAAGCCCACAACAAACCCAACAAACAGAAGCATTGCAAGGATTCAGTCGGGTCCAACAACTCTTGTGCAGATTTACAAGTAATTTAGTCAACGTGCAACCACTCCCAGGCAAATAGAATGAGAAAAAAGTAGTATATAGAGATCTTTGTGAATCAGCTTTCTACATGGTCTGCTCTGCACTTGTTTTTAGGGGAATCAGTGAACAGGGTTTGTTTCTTCAGAGAGAATGAGGCTGTGGATCTGTTTCAAATTGATGATATTATTAAAGGTATTTTTGAATGAAATTACTAGAATATCCTATAATCCTATTACTATTTTGGTAGTGAATACAATAAGGAGCAAGATTAATAACTGAATTCAAATATATATCCAGAAAGAGTTATCATTCCTTTAGAGGGAAGCCATACAAACAATTCTGCCAGAGTTTTTAAAGAAGATTGCAGACATAAGGATTACGATGATTTGATCATAATTATGCAGCTGGTTTTCAAAATCTTGTTCATAACATCCCTCACCATAAATTCTTAAAGAAACCTAAGAAACTCCTGTTGTGGTTTAATACCTGGCTAACAGATATGAAATAAAGATCATCAAAAAGTAGCAACCATCATTTTAATAATGGAGTTGAGGTTACCAAGGTGGTTTTGAGAGGACTCCGCTGTTGTGTACATCCATTAACCACTGGGGAAAGATGTGAAGTCCAAAATGGCAATGCTTTCTGGTAGGAAAGTTTACTGGAGAGTTGCAGCAAAAGCTTATTCTTGAAATTGCTGAAGAAACTCACAAACTATGTGGTGGTGTGGCAGAAGGGCTGGTGAAGTTCCGTGTTGATATTTGTGAAGTGAAGACGATAGGAACTCTGAACACATTCTTGCCATCATGAAGGAGATCTTGGAGTCCTTAAAGATACTGTAGAGTCATATTCTGAAAACCTCAATTCAGTAAGCAGTGACAGTCACAGAGAAAAGAACGTAAGGAATCAGTAAGAAAAGAAGTGAGGCAAACACCGGCAACAACAATGGACCATTCTCTGAGCTGAATGTGGTTCTGCTCACTCCTCCCCCTTCAAAATAAAAAATATTGGAGTGTGTAAGTGTAGGAACAGAAAAGGAACAACTGGATAAGATAGAAAACAATGAAAACTTTTTGCGTTGGAAAAAGAATAAATTTAGAAAGTCCTAAAAAGCACGGAGAAGGTGACTAGGGCATGATTATGACTATTATTTCCCAAAACGTAAGAACTAAAGTAACCTTATGAAATGAGGAGGCTGCAGAATCAAAAGGAATTACTTTTAAACTCATTGCTCTATTAAATTTTACAACATATTTCCAAGTGATGTTGTGGAAGCCCGGGATACAAGTGGCTTCAAAAATTAACTACATGGGAAGATTACTAAAGTGAAGACCTTCCTTTTTTTTAAAACAGTTATCGTTTGACAGTTAATTGTTTTTGTATAAAAATACCTTAAAAAAAATTCTATATATTAATATAACACTGACCTTCACTGCTTTTATCTTCTGTGATCTTTCCTGTGCCTGTATTTCACATAGGATTTGCCCTTCCCCTTTGCGAAAATGTCCTTACAAAAACATCTGAAGATTAGCTTAAGCCACCCTTTGAAAAACTGAATTATATGTAGCTTTACTTGGGTTGCATGGGTGACGTAAGACTGTCCAACTCTGAGTAAATGCAGGACATAAGTAGCACATTTTAAAGTTTTTCTGACACCAATAGGTGTTTGCAGGTTTAAGTTATCAGCAGTTATGTACTATAATAGCAATTAAAGTGCTGATCTGTTTACTTCTTCCCTTACTGCTGACGGTCTGTTACGTTGTGGGTATTCTCGTTCTGCGCACATCACCACCTTAACGAAGCCCCTATACCAATTGTTCCTTCACTCAGTTTTCAGGCTGCTGAAAGGCAAGGCCAGATCAAAAGAAGGGTTTAAACATAAACAAGTCAGGAATTTCAAAAGTCAAGCTCAAAGCAGTGCATTGAACGGTGAATGCTCCAGAAAAGTGCTCCAAAGCTCCTGCTCACTGTTAATAACAGCACGAAGCACATGTTTGCCTGAACTTGACTCCCAGCTCTGCTGTTTAATGGTCCCTCTCATTTCAAGACCCAGCTCCTGGTGCCCACCCGAGAAGTTGGGACCTTCACAGTTTTATGATGAACATCTGACCAAGAAAGGCAAGATATCTGTTCAGTGCTTTGCCAAAGTCAGTTTACCTCCTCACTCTAGGAAATGGTCGCAGGCAGAGGTCATAGGTTAATGATGAGCATCTTGTGAGCCGTTCCCTGTAGGAAGTGTGCCAGTGTGAAGAGAGAAAGCCAAGATTCTTGGCACTAGAGACAAGTGGGTGTAGGACTGTATGGTTTTCCTTTCAAATGACCAAAACTGCAGGGAAGAAGAGAGCTGCTCTGGATTTTATAACACTGTTTATGCATTTAAATTAATGGGTTAAGACAACAGAAAAAATCCAAAAGACTAGTCCTGCAATCCATGCCCCTCCCCCACACACCCCTCATCCAATATATCACACTTGTTGTCTTCACTCTTTTTTTTTTCTGGCTCTACAGGTTATCCCATGCATTGTTTCAACCATCGTGTCCCCAGCTTGAACCCAGAGAATAACCACTACCACTGGCTACTCCTTCATCACAGTAATGGGTGGCTTTTGGCAGACTGAGCTGGAGGGTTAAATCCCAGCAGATCAGAGAGGGAACTATAGGTTACGACAGAAAAGGTGGACCGACCTGTCTTGTATGTGGTAACCTTCTCCTCAGTACACACCTGTATCAGCACTTGGGGTTGGGAGGTGACATTTCTTCCTCCTTTCTGGGTGCCCACAGCCGCTAGGTGTGAGTTGGGTGCCTCACAGTCGAGACCGGGGCAGATCTGCACACGCAGGGCTTGGCAGCCCCTTGGCAATCCTCGGATAAAGCAGCTGGGGGGCTGGTAAGCTCAGGTGCTTCTGAGGTTAAATGGTTGCTGCCTGCAGAGGTTCATGTGCAAGGTGTCTCTGAAAGTCTAAAATCTTGCAGTAGCACTGGTTTAGGTGCATGTGGTCTTTGGTTTGGATCAGGCCCCCGGGTCCTTCCCTAGTGATGTATTTTGGGGTTCTTGAGCTGCCCCCTAGTTGCATGAGATGTGTTAAAGGACAAAGCCAAATAACACAGGTGAAATCAAATGGCACTTTCTCATTTCTGGGCACTGCACATGAGTAGCTACATTGGAAACTCACGGGTGGGTGGCTCATTAGGAGGAGCCACTTTGGGCTCACGGTCAGCATTACTGCCGGCCGACTTAAAGTTGTATTTTGGGTTTATTCATATCTGCCATGCACAGCTCATCTTGCACTGAGGTAAACTCTGTAGTGAGCTGAAATCATGTGTTTCATCAGGAAAACTCCCTCACACACGTGCTTATTTCTCAAGCTAAAAATATCCCAAAGCAAAACCTCCGAAATGGCACCCTCCTCTGGCTCAGCCGCACCCACGGCCAAACACACTTATCTGGCAATCACAGCAGCTCCGATGGAGCCGAAAACCGCAGGATACTTCGTAGCAAAACAAACAGGACTGTGACAAACGTGTGCAAAGCTCTGGAGATCCCAATTCCTGTCACCTGACCCCAGCATATCAAATGTCAAGAACCAGTGACTACAAACCAGCACCCAGCCTGCATGTCTTCCCGTCAGCCAGCTGGGAGCCGTGCACGTTGTACCAGTCTTCTCTCCATCATAGCAATGAAAGCCCCTCCTGGGAGGCCAGGCAGAGGGCTGAAAAATTCCATTTACAGCACGTGTATTCTGTGGAAGGAATCCCCAGGACACGGACACTTCCAGCAGGCACAAGATTTCTGTAGAGGTTGCCATGAAACAACAGAGTAGGATTTGTCTCTCTGTGGTGTCGTGAGGTAAAGTACATGTAATTCAAAAATTTATTCATACATATGTCAAGGTTTGGCAGTTCCTAGTGTTCACTTATCGTGATATGAGAGATGAGAGGCTGAAATTCTCCTTGCAATTTCAAGAAGTGCTTGCTTCCATGTAATGATTGAGGACCACTTCTTGCTTCCATGTAATGATTGAGGACCACAATCTTCCTGCTCTCACTCCCACCGAATGTACGCTGCATCAGCTGCCTGGTGGGAAGGCACACGAAGCACTACTCTGCCTGACCTTCCGATACACCTCTTTGCTCTAAACCAGAAAGATCCTTTCATGCATTTATGAAAAAAACACACCCAAAGGAATTTCCCAGAAGCCTCAAGATTCGCCTTGTAGCCTCAAGAAGGTGGTACATCACTTGGAAATAGAGCTTCTCTAGAAGTCACTGAGACTGTTTTTCAAGTAGGCATGGCTTGTAAAGCACATTGTGATTTGTCTTCAGTATAGATGAGGAATAGAATTTTTTTCCCACGTTCACACGAGATTGCAATCACATCCATTCGAGTACCAGTTCATCTTCAGTACTGAGCCTGAAGGACTCGTTCTAGCTGGCAGGGGCAGATGGTGATGGCTTGCAGTCATGTTTGCTTGCATCTAGTCCCAAATCTTGTGAAAGGAAACAAGTCTGGCCCAGCAGACCTGATGCACCCTGATGCAGCTCCTAATGTACTTGTGCGCATGTTGTGGTACCCAAAAGCAGAAGCAAGAAGAAATTTGTAGGAAAGTGTCCGAAAAAGAACTCGCTTCTCCTCCCACAGCTCCCATTGCAATTCATGTGCTTGACAGAAGGCCTAGTGCGTGTCCCATACTGCCTCACGAGATGATGTGACCAGGGAGCTGCCTGACTGTGACCCTACGGAATTATTTTTCTCAGCGATGTCTCAAATACGTTGAGTTCATTGTCAAGCTGAGAAGTGACTGCTTTGTCCTTTTCAACTGTTTTTACCTTGAAACCCATCCCAAGACTTGGAGATTGGGTAGAAAACAACCAGCTGCCTAAGGCGTGCACCAGTTCCAGGTTCACTTGGGAGGTTTAGGAAAAACGGCACAAGTTTGGAGGTACCGGATGCTTTCTATCTGGGACTCAACACGCGATTGGGCGATCCACACAACCTGGCATGCTCACAGATGTGTGGCTTTAAATTTCAAGGCAACTTAAGACCAACTTGGAGGCTACCTTGTCTACTGACAGGCAACTTGACAACTGATGCCTGGAAACCCCACATGGACTAAGCTGGCCACCCACTAGATCCACTGAGGCAGAGAGGTTTAACATTGTGGGGAGGTTGCAAATGGAGCTGCTTCTTGTTGTAGCTTCATTCTGCAGCCGGGAAGAAGAGCTGTCAGCTGAGAACTATTCACAAGCAGTAAAATCTACTCTGAAGGAAAATAAACAGAAGAAAGAAGACATTTCAAGTGGCTTCAGCAATGCAAGAAACAAGAAAGTGACAAAAGCATACAGACATTTCTCACCATCTTTGTGCTTACAGGATTCCAATTCCTTCTTTTTTTTTTTTTTTTCAAGAAAAACATGATTTCAAGATAATGAAATATATGGTCTAGTGAAAAAAGTCAGCTATTTGATGTCTTGACATATCATGACCAAAATCTTAACAAGTTACGTGGGAACATATGGTTCTTCCTTTTTCTTAATTAATCTCAGTCTTTAGTATACGTGTCATATTTTAATTACAAACATTTTACTGTTTCAAAATCCCCAAGCTGTTGCCAATAACACTATTTGGCTTGAGTCAACTTTGACACTACCAGAAAAAATGGTACTCCTATCGAGAACCCTTTTTTTCTTAGATCTTACCAACTTTGAGGAGTTTGCTGAGCCCAGACAAGGGCTTTCAAACTGAAAGATGCTAAATTTAGGCAGGAAACTTCATGATCATGGGGAGCTGAAGGAGCACTTTCTACATTGCCTCCCATGAACCAGAGCTGAGAAGCACCATGCTACAGAGCAGTGAGGAGCACCCCTTTCTCTCCAGTGAAATATCTCAGATAAGTGGAAAAGATCAATTTAATAACCTAGATTGCCCTCCACTAGTAAGTCAGATTAAAATGTCAAGCTCCTCCCACGCTAGAATTTAGGGCATTTTGTGTTCCTCGCCTGGCCTTTTGCAGAGATGGGGGCCATCTGCACATCCTGGGTCCTGTCCAGGTTCACACTCCCAGTGCCTCAGCATGGTGGTGTTTGGTTTTGGTGGTCTGGCCCCCATTTAATTTCAAAAGAAGTAAAATGAAATGATCTTTTTTTTCTCTCCATTTGGCCTAATAAGCTCTCCATATTTCTAAATTACCATCTCTTTGCATGTGTTCTCTGTAGAGCTGCCAGTCAACGTCAAATGAGGTGTATAAATCAAAACTCTGGTTATGTTCTGATAGCATTATATAGACTGGCAGAAAAACACAGGTGAACAAGTGTCACATCTACATGAGGTTTTTTTCTTCCTTTTTAAATTGAGACATCTGTCTAATCTCAGTACTTCCCAGTAAATGAATATAGGCACCTCAGAAGCTTATCTGAGCTTGATGTTAAAGAAAAACATTTCTATGGGCACATTTGTACCTGTCAGCACTTGCTGTAGAGTTCTCTCTCTATATATATTAATGTGAGTGACATCAGAATGATTAAAATGATTGTTAATGTTAACACTGCTTTAGCCCCTATTTTACCCTGTTTTGAAAGGGAGACTTTCCTTGAACCCAAGTGAAAGTGGGTTTTGGATCATTTCTCAAAAACTTTGTGGAAACCAGGGGAAGGCAAAGACAAGGGAAGTCAGCAATGCACATCGCTCGGGATTACGGACGCGAACCTCTATCTCTCTGCCAGACTGATAAGCCTTCTCTGAGCTGCTTTTGCAAGACAGTCGTTTAACGCTGAACAAAAGTAGAGCCAAGACTTTCCTTTCCCACATCCAGCCACATCGACACTTGAGTGAAATGCCTTACATGTAAACCAAGCCCACTCAAAGACATCTCAACCTTGACATTCTGTTTTCTTTTGCAAAACTCGGTTTCTTTACAACCCCACTTGCCTGGCACACTCCCACGTGAGGTACAGTTATCAGAATAATAATTAACAGGCTCTCATTAATTTAGGATGAAACAATACCCCCTAATGAAGCAGAGACCAACCAATGTGATCCCTTAAAGTGAGGCGTATGCTTTTCTTACACCTCGTGGCATCTAATCTGCCGTAACCATTAGGCACCGAGCTGACCGTAAAGGCCCGTGTAACATTGAGTCAAGGACAGTTAATGGATGCCGGAGCACAAACAAGAGTGCTCCAAGCATGTCAGTCAAGACTAACCTGAGGCAAAAACATCAAAATGCAGGTTGGAGTTTTGACATTCCTGCAGGCTCTGTATGCCTCGCCAGTGAATTTTTAAAGTCAATATCCCCCTCCTGCTCGTGAACACTTTCTATCTGATGAGTAGCAGTAATGTGGATCTGATTGAACTGTGACTAAAGTATTACTTAAAAGGCAGCTTTGAATGCATGTGCGTGTGTGTATGTGTTTTGGGTTTTTTTTATAAATGTCTGTGATAACAATAAAGACAGTTTACACAGATTATCACAGGCTGGGTCTTTAGACTTCAAGGTTATATGATTAGGAAATTAGAAAAGCGATGAGATTAGAAAAACCACAGAACATTTTGAAAAAGAAAGCTTTTTGCAAATTATCTGTGTACTGAATTTGCACAGAATCTGATAGATAAATCTTCTCATATTTGGAAATGGATAAATGTGACAATGTAAATAGAAGGAACCAGCTTGGGAGCGCATGCCTGGCAAAAGTTCAAAAAACATATTAAGTATTCTAATTCGCTTAAAGCTTACTTATAAAAAAATGCATATTGTGGTATAAAATGTAATGATTTCTGCATAGAAATGTAATAAGCAATAATAATTGCTCTGGGTGAGCATAGTACACACTGCTAGAAAGCACGGTCCCTTTGCCTTCAGATTTCACATTAAACCTTTATTTTCTTTTTCCTCTTTGCACAGTCTGAATGATTAAGGCAAATGGACAAAAAAAGCCCAGATCATTCCTAGTACTGGGCAATCCATGTAAGCATGTAGGGATGCGATAAAATTGGGGTGGTGGCAGCAATAAAAACACTTCCTATTACTGGAAAAGAAGGTGTGTTTTCAAGGGGAAATTATATTAGCTCAAGTGGTACATTAGTATTTAGAAGTCCTGACCAAAATTTCCAAGCAAGCTATAAAGCTTGATTAATTTAGGAAGCCAACGTTTCGGTGCAGTCTCTGGAGGGTTTCTGATGTTGCACTCACGGTGAACATTCTGGGTGGGGGTCGTTTTGCTCTCAGAGCACATCAGTGGGGGAGCCGTTTCATGTATTTTTTGTTTGACTTGTGACCTTTCACCTGGCGTTGTCCTGTTGTTTCATGTGTTGGAACTTTTTTTTCAACTTTTAATTTTCCCTGAACTTGAGATCATGCACATTCCAGCGCCACAGAAGCACAAATATCTTGCGTTAACTGCACGCACCTTGGGCATATTTTTTTTCTTTGCCCCTTGGCTTCATGGAACATTGCTATGTCCTGTTAAACAGTTGTGTTTCAGCACAGAGACTGCTGCATTCAGGAGTGGAGGAACTTGTATATGGCTTGTTAAGAGCTCAGTTTCCTCTGGGTTCTTTAGGAGTGCACTGTGCTATGCAAATAAATGGGGAGTACGTTCCTAAATATTTTTCTTATCCTACAAAAAAATTAAAGTCTTCAGCTAAACTTTTATGTATTGCTGTTTCTTCTCTATGAAGAACATTTGTTTGATGCTGATTCTTTTTCTCTCTTCAGCTTATTAACATCTGATTTTGATCAGGTCCCTGTACAAGAGGAAAATGCACTTTTCCAAAAAAAATTCTGTGACAACAATAAAAACACTTCTATTTTAACAAAAATATTTTATCTTTCTATAACAATAAATTTAACTTTTTATAACAATAACAACTTTGGACAGACTATCTAGATGTCCAGTAGGTTTCTACCGAGGCCAGTGTTCAGACCCCTCTCTTTTCCCTGGCTGAAAACCTGTAGTGCAATGAAAGAAATAGAAATGAAATTATCAAATCCCAATAGCAGTTTACTATAGCATCACGTTTTTTCTCTCTTGCATGAGACTTAGCATAGTCTAATGATCTCATGATAATGTCATGGCAACTCTGTGGAGCAGAGACCATATTAAGATGTCATTCTGATGGCAAAATGATGGCAATTCAAGCCTTTGGAGACTTTATGACAAACGATAGTAAAACAAACTCAATCCAAGTCCATACAGAGCACATTATCATGTCAAGAGAATAGTACAAGCTAATAGATCTTTTCTATCTCTAACTTCTGAGAAAGCAATGTTGATAGCTGCCTATGAGCACAGAAGTAGAATGGCAGCAATGAAATGAAATAGGTATCTGTTCCTCCTTCATCTCTGAAGTATTGTTTATGAGCTGCAACACTGCCTGAGCATATTAAAATACACAAGACCTTTTTATCTTAGATTTGTTTACAATGAATATCTCTGTCTTTCATCACCTAATTAAAAGAGAAAAGAAGAAAAAACCAAAAATTCAATTACTGCAAAGTGTGCAGTAGTGGGGAAATATGGTCTGACTGTTAAGCTGCTTGTGCCAGTGCTTTGGGGTAATGCCAGTCTTTGAGATGCCACCTGATGCAGCAGGTAGAGCGCAAATCTCAGTGATGTGTAGGGCCCGGGGCACCTGTCTTGGCTCCATTCATGAGGCTGGGGAAGGGCAGCATCCTGATACGCTCCTGAAGCCCAGGGGGTGGAAGGGGACCAGGACTGCAGAAGGACTCCTGACATGAACAGGTTCCTGGGCTGTCAGAGGGGGTCACTGGCACATGGGAGCAGTAGGTGCACTGCTGGCACACCGGCAGTGGCTACGTGATTCCAGAGGATGTGCTAGCTTGAACCTCTTTGCTGCTTCATCCAGTTCAACACAAGACTCAGCCATATGGGTCACTATGATCTGATTAAATTAAGGATGCTAGAGAAGCCTTAAACCTGAATTTCCTATTTTAATTTGAATGTTATTTTTTATGCTTAGTTAATAGTCACAATCATGTAGAGTGTGCTAGTCCATTACCACTATGTTAATGGCCAGCTAATACTCAGAAGCCCTTGGCATTGCCTTGGGGCTTGAATTCCCAGATGGTCATTAACTACCTAATAAAAGACCACCACATCATACATAATTACTTAACATCTTGTACTTGAAAACATATTAAACAAAGTGAGCTTTTAAATATTTAGAACTAAATTACATTAAATAAATGTTATTCTTGGTAAATAAATTGAGAGGTGGGGATGTACTATATGGAATTAAAATCTTGCTGCTGCTTCCTCATGACTCAATCAGTTCAGCGTGCAAAATGAATACACTCAGCCCATTTGCAGAGGGGTACTCGGCATATCAGTGATTCATTTCTAGCTAATGTTACTCTTTAATACTCTTTAATACTGAGGCATATGTGACAGGAAGATGTTGCTTTTGTTTTTCTGCTCATATTGGGTACATAAATTAAAGTTATAAGGAAAACCTCTTTGCATGCACTGGTATCTGTTCAGCTTAAGCACGACAATGCTGAGTGCTGTGTTTCTAAGGATGCTCTTTGTTTTGGGGGGGAAACATGATCTACAGATACCATCCCTCACACCTGCCCTCCGCGCTTACTATCAACAGCTCTAATCACTGTTTTAAATTGTTTGTGCTGATTTCCACTTCTGTTTCCAGTGTTTAAACTATGATTATTTTGAGTGAGCTTGATCAGATCTATTAAAGAGCCGGACCAATGGACACATAACTAATGTGTAGCTTCAGTCAATGAAACCAGCAGGACCAGACACATTCCTCAACGCTTCTTGCCTTTCTAAATGTTGGTCCGATATAGGTTTGTACACTTAATGATCCACAAAGCAGATCTAGTGCAGGTCAGAACCCTTTCCTACAGTATCCAATCCCCATGGATCACTTTGCAGACACAGGAATGGTGTCAAAGGGTACAACCTGGGGGATGGCGCTGTCTTTCAGGAGTCTGGTGACCAACCACCGCAATTGAGGCATAGATGAGTCCCAGCACTGATGCCTCATCAGCAAAGCCGGTAGGGGCAGCTTATGGCTGCTGGTTTGGAAGAAAACAGTGGTTTGTACTAGGTATTTGGAAGGGAAGAGGTGATGAGTCCAGGCTGAAATATAGACGATTTACTGAGTGCTGGTCTGTGCAGAGGCAATTTGGGCAAGCTGGGATTCCCAGACATAAAATGGCCCCTCTTTTCCTGAAAGCTCAAGGCTTCTTCCCTCACAGGAGAGGACAATTTCTAGTCCTGAGTTAACCTCTGGGTTATAGATGTAATCCATATCGGGGTTGCAGTGGCTGAGGAGCATGGTAGTGCTAAAAAGCCTGGTCAGAATTTGAGTCTTTAGGTGCCTGTAATTCTTTGTCACTACCTATGGAGATGGCAAATGTTGGTAAGATGCAGGTCTGTGCACTTAATTATCCACAAAGCAGATATACTGCCAATCGCTTCCCAGTCAAGGGACCATCTGAATTTGGGCTGAGCTGAACAACTCATTTGCAGTCAGCCACAGGACAAACTGCCAGATGAAGTAGATTTAGATCCTTGACCTTAGGGTGAAAGGCTCTGTATTGCCCTGCCTTTCCCTGAGCCATGGGGTTCCCCTCTGAGCACTCTCAATTGTTATTTGTCTTTTGAAGTCAATGGCAGGAGGTGGCTACCTGTCCGTATTTTTATAGGCTTCATAATTACTAGTTGAATATTTGATGGGGTCATAAAGGGAAAATCAGGTAGATATGATATTGCAAAAGCCTGAAGGCATTCATCTTCTTTTACAGATGTTTGACATTTTATTTGGGTCCTAGGCCTTGGATGCATTTGGGGGGGAAATCCCTTAGAAGTATTAGGCTTTTGTATGTATGTTATGGAAACAGCCCTCACAGGAGTGTAATCAACTACCCTATGTTTTCTGATGCTGGTTGAGAAGAATCCAACAGGCACAAAAGATGAGACTTTTGAAGTGGCTGGAGCAGACAGGCACTTGCGGCTCTTTGCTTTGGCAGTGCGGGGTAGACACCCCGTTTGCATGCCAGTCCTTTATTGTATGCCAGAGAGCTCACAAAAATAGCACGTCTGAGCCGAATGTCCTGGAGTGATGTAATGTACTGCAGGATCCAGACCTCAGAGACCTAGCTGTTTCCAGCTAAACATGTCCAAAATCAAGCCTTTAATCCCTGAATCCATGCTCTGATTTCCACTGTAAGTCACACAGCCAGTCCTAGCAGGTTCTGGGAGAGCACCTCCCGGACACTCGTTCCTCCCCTAGGTACCCAGGTAAGGATTTAGGATCCCAAATTCAGCCACCGACAAGATTTCTGGAAACATGGAGACCTCAAAAAGTACCAACATCACTCCTCGTTAGCACAGTGGGGAGTATCCCCATCTGCCAGGTGGCAGACTGGGGTTCCCTGACAGGGAGGAGGCACTGCCTTTACTATAGCTGGGGAGGGGTGTTTACAAGGGCACAGTGCTAGGGCGAAGGGGAATGGCTTTACATTGGATTTAGATTGGACATTAGGAAGAAATTCTTCACGCTGAGGGTGGGGAGGCCCTGGCACAGGTTGCCCAGGGAAGCTGTGGGTGCCCCCTCCCTGGAAGTGTTCAAGGCCAGGTTGGATGGGGCCTTGAGCAGCCTGGGCTGGTGGGAGGTGTCCCTGCCCATGGCAGGGGGTGGAACTGGGTGGGCTTTGAGGTCCCTTCCAACCCAAACCATTCTGTGATTCTATGATTAAGCATCGAACTCGGTAGGGCATTTTCTGAGAAACACACTCATTTATCCTCTATAGCAACAGTGTTGAAAATCTGCTAATTGATTTTTAAAAATCGTAGGCCTGAACTTGCCATAGGAAGCGAGAATAAATTCACAAGGAGAGATAAAAATCACAAGAGGTGACTCCAGAAGAAACAGAAATCTTTATCATTTCTACATCCATATGATTTATCACTGGGCGGGAGCAGGGAGCACGCTTTTGCCATCCAGAAGGATAGCTCCCACCAAGAGGAGTGTTCTTCTCTAAATCTGTTATCCAATGTATCTACTGAAAGAGGAATACCCCTAACAGAAATCAAAGACAGAAACATTTTACCGTCTATTTTCAACAAGTACAATTTTTCATGCACCCTCAGCAGCACATTGGACCCAATCATGTTATTGGTTTCCTGAAGGAAATAAAATATTTAGGAAAGAGGGCCCAAGGTTTTTGGCCTGCTATGTATGCTAATATTCTTTGCTTTCTCCTGTTCTTCCTGCGTGTCCTTCTCATGGAAATACAGAACCATAAGCTCTTCTAGGAGGAAAGGAGAGAAGGCAGAGGGCATTCAAAAGCAAAACACATGCTACAGGCAACTCCAAACTATTGGAAGAACCTAAAGATGTGTTATTGAAATTAAAGGGTATTTCTGTGTCAGATTTAGTGTGTTAGGAACCGTTATTAATTGGTGATATGTACTTCATATGTGGATTATTTAGCAGAAGGCAAAATAGAGCTGCTGAAAAAGGAAAGCCAAATTTCCCAATAGAAAAGAGGGTTTATTAGTAATTTTTAAAGGTGTTAATACAGTCTCAGATTTACAGTTCAGTAAACTGAGGCACACACTGGCTAGGTGACTTGCCACAGGTAATCTCTGTACTCATTTATACCTTTAGCTGTCCTTTCCTTGGTCCGGGGACACAACACTGTCTTATCCTTGAGGATCTTAACTGCATTTCATGTTTCAGGCTGTTTTATCTCCTGGACAGTGATTATTCGCTTGAAAAGCAATGGACGTTCACCTGACTAAAGGCTTCATTAGTGAAATATCACCAGATCTTCTTCTATCACGAGTTCATTATAAAGCCTCTTGCAAATACGTGATGATGGAAGGCACCACTGACACAGGTAGTAGGTAGCCTGGCGGTGGCCTTTTGGGTAATGACACCAAAGTCACCCAGCACTTTGGATTTCGTGGGAGACAGCACATGCCCTGGCAGTCCTGCCAATAGGGTCAATTATGCTGATGCTTCTCACGGAATTGTCATTCCGAGACACCTCTCACTTCCCCTGTGACAACTGTGAGTTTAGGATTGCCTCAGCTTGTCCCTGTTTCGGCCCAGGTGTGCATCTTTTTTTTCTATTCATCTATACTGTCTTGTACTACACCTTTAAAGATGCCAATCTGCTGTTTAGAAAGGATATATGAGCTTTAGTTACTTGTAGGGTCCAGCCTGTGGATAGCACTGCCTGAATTAGCACCAAAGCACAGATGTTTTTATTTAGGTATATAAAATTTAAATTTTTTAGCTTTGGAGAAAGCTATTTTCGAAGGCTGTTTTTAACTGCAGTCATCCCTCAAGCCACTGCTGAAGACTTTTCAGCCTGCTCTTAGCTGTGGAGATCCCCGAACAAGATAATTTGTACCATCAGCAGTCATCTTTCTCCTTTAGCAGACTAGAAGTATCAGAATATCTCACTTACTGTTCTGGATTTCAGCTTCATAAATGGAGACGGCTTGTCACTTGATTCCCCAAATGACAGTTTTGGTTATGAATAGTACCACGCTGTATTTATTACAGCTATTCTAAAAGGGTTCTTTGTTGCCCCCAGTGAAGTGCAGGAAGCAGCAAACATTTATGGCATTTTTCCTTTTCTTAAAAAACTCTTGGCTATTTCCAGGTTTTGATAACTATCATTTCAACTTTGGACTTTTATTAAAAATGTTTTGAGTTTGACACAACTGTAGTCGCAGATGGAGTGGGTAGATAAACATACCTTCTGAATAGGCTTAATACCAAAAGTGGATAAGAGGAACGGCAAGGTATTTCATCTATGAAAATTTTACATCCATAAGATTTGCCACTTACTGCTGATAATCCTTTCAGCCTCAAAGGGTCAAAAGGTGAAAATGATTGAGGTACCTTTTGCTATGAATATTTCACGAGCTGCGTATCCCCTTTTCACTGAGATCTATGTGCTGACTGAGGGCTTCTTCAGGATGAGTCCTTAGTTGACTGATGAATACAAAACACCTCCCGAACAAAAGGCATTCAAGATTAGCGGAAGACAAGACAGCCTACTTTGGTTTCTGTGAGCAGTACCTGGAGTATCAATGGAGATAAAACACTGAGTGACAGGTAACTGAAATACAGAATAACACCATATATTGTTCTCCTATTGATTGGGGAAATAATGAGAAAGTTAGCAAGTCACGGTAATGTCACAGGCAGTGATGAACTTTGGAGAGCTCAAGGACCAAAAAGTAACATGAAACAAGGAGCAAAATGAAGATAATATTTGGTTACAGTACAGTCTCAAATTGTAGTGAAACACATCCCTTCGCCTTTGAGTATGCATGGTTTTTAAAACGAAGACAATGGGAAGAAATTGCTGGCTGAAACAATATAGCTATTTTATTTTACTACAGCCAGTAATGTGAACTTCTTGGAAGACATCTTCTTTCACCACACTATTGCAGCTGGGAACATTCAGAGGCTATGAACCAAAATTATCCTCTCTATGCATAACCTTTCTAGTGTCATATCCTGCAAGGTATTGTGGTAATTGAAGATATTCAGTACCAAGAATCGACTATTGTTTCGCCACAGCATTGAGATGAAAAAGCCAATCCCTTTGAAGAGGCTGCTTGTTCAAAAGAGAAGCAGCACCTTAACAAAACATGTCTAGAGAAAGTTGGTCTTTCTTTTCACATTTAGACAACACTTGGAAAGTTTTTAATTCATTTATCTCTGTAAGGCAGGGATGCTCTGCCCCTGCCATGGAGTCCCCAGCCCAATTCCAGTCGTGGGAGCTCCCCGTTTCTCCCACAGTGCTGGGCAACGACCCCATCTTCCCAGCACCCATCACCTCTCCTGTATGCTGGGTCAAAATTAGGCCAGTGAAAACAACCACACGGGCAATGAAAATAACCTCCTGCACTGCCCAGAACTTCATTACTTAATTTTATAAGTAAGGCTGTCCTTCTGTCACTTAGGCAGAACAGAACCCATGTAGGTTACAAATTGCTTTCCATTTAAGACAAGCAAAATTGTGTGAAGGAAAGAAATTCTCTTGCCCTTTGTTAAAGGCATCTTAATTTTAAATAAAGGTAAAATTGCTTTGTGCTTCTCATCCATTTTTTTGAACTGTTTATTCTTATTCTTCTGAGGAGCTTGTATTTTTCCTAGCAGAGAGTTAGTCTAAAAATATCCTTAAAGCATATTTTAGGTGTAATCTTGAAGAGTCAGGAAGAACCGTGTCACCCTAACGCAGGACGCATTTCAACGGCTTCATCGTCACAACAAATATTTCAAATGGATTTATAACCTAAAAGGATGCAACATCTACTTTCAATGGGATTTCAGCATCCACTTTTTCAGCCTCATGCAAAAGCTGTAACCATCAAGATATAAAGTGTCCTGAGCCCGTGCTCGGGTAGGGGAAGGTCAGGGGAAGATGCAGGTTGCATTTGCCCAGGCCCTGCCCAACGGTCCCCATGCAGAGGCTGAGACCAAGTGCCTGCCTGAGCCCTGCAACTTATGAATTATTTCAGGTCCCTCAGTTTAGGGGAAACCTCATCTCTGTTCAAAGGGTTCCAGGTCAAGACTGAGACTTCCATACTGTCTTTGATTCTCTCTTCTGATATAAAGAAATCAAACGATTTGTTATGTTTGCATTATACCGGAATACAGAAATGACATGGTAGCTGGCCTGATAATGCAGGATTAATTTAGACATTCAGACTGCAGTGCCCTCCATTCTGCAAATGTAATAAACATGTGGCAATTAAGCTCCATTAGGTCTACTCAGCTACCTGGTTGTGTTTGAAAAGCTATTTCCACAAATTCCAGGCTGAAGCATGGGGCAGATGGGACAGCAGAGGGTGTGAAATGGACCATTTGTTCCAGGATCAGGATGCATTTGCTATTCCAGGCAAAGAGCTGGGATAGCAGCCTTCAGACCTCTTCTGCACAGGGCACTGGAAGTGTATGAGCCATATAATCAAGGTAATAAGCGAGCACTTCTAAGATTGCCCTTTACATGCTGTTTCAGGCAGCTCATTTACTGGCAATTGCCCCCAAGCTCCGGTGTACCCTCATGTTCCACAAAGACAGGAATTTTGCTCCTAAACATGTTAAGAAAATACTTACTCATGCATTATCTCTAGTGTGCTTCACCTTTCGTGCCACCAGTGGTAACACCACTGTGCTGAGAAATTCCTGATCATGAAGGCAAGATACCTGATTTCTGCAACATAAGCTCTGTCCTGCAAGTAGCCATGAGGCAATCCAGGATGCTGTTTTCAAGGTGACGGTTCCCCTCAAGTGAGACCCTGATGGAGTCTGTCTGGAGTTCCAATCTGAACTGTGAGAATGGCTAGAGGACACAGCTCTTTCTGCTTAGGTGGAGCTGCACCCAGAAGCAAAGGTCATTTTGTTTGAGTCTAAGCACACCCAATGCACCATATATTGCACTATAAAAGGAACAGTTGTCTTGTCTTTAATGGAAAGTCTATCCAGCAATTCGTAAATAAAAAAAGGTGAAGTTGATGACAAATAATCCCTTATAAAATAATGTTACCATGTTTTGGTTCGGGTTTGCTGGCTACAAACATTTGCTACTCATTTTCTGCCCCACTATTAAGGGATAAAGGAAAGAAGGGGAATTTGCTACTTAATGAAGGATATCCATCTCATGCCATCAGATTACATCAGGTTCATCAAGTCATGCTTATATAACTTGATTTTAATTTATGGGTTTTATTGTTGGCAGGTTTCTGAGATTATGATTTGATTGAACGTCTGTTGAAGGTCTGTGAAATATTTGTTACTTTTTAAACGGGCTCTAATGGATTATGCTGCTTGATTCCTTTCTTACGGAGCTGTTCATCTTTGCACGGTATAGTAGACAAGTTACATCTTGCTTTGACTGCACACAGCACCAACTATAATAAGTATATGTCAGAGGCTGTAGCATTGTAGATAGAATCTGTTTAAAATCACTACACATGTATCCAAGGAGCCAAGGAGAAACACTTAGCGACCAGGAGAGCTCCAGCAGAACAACTCACTTCTATTTCTAGTTTGATAAATGCCTCCATTTTTCTCCTTTACAATTTACATTATTTATCGCAGAAGGTTTCTTTTACACCAAAACTTTTAAAACACTGCTTAAACTCATGGGGTCAGATCTCTGCTGGTTTCATCAAGCTGGGCTGACTAGGAAAAAAGATTTTGGCTTCCACTTCTTGAGCTGACTACTGGCAGATCTAGGGCCAGGCATGAGCAAGACGAAACACCTCCAGGGGACCCTGGAAACTGGAGATGCCCATGGGGTTTTTTTCCATGCTGAACATTGAAAGTGATTGAGAGAGGAGCTTTTAAGGTGGGCAACCTTTGGCTGACGGCTTTGCCACTGTAGGACAGAACACACAGTACAGGGTGGCCCAGGGAGCACTGGTGCAGGGATAACAGCACTGTGAAACCCCAGCTCAGGGGATCAGCTACAAACCAAGCTTTCTGCAAGCAAGAAATAGCTGGTGCGTTGACCAAACCCTGCTGATATTAGCAAGTGGTATCTTTAATAAAATACAACTAGCCAACCGAACATAAAAGGCTTCTTAAAACTGACCCACATCAGCAGTCTCATGGGCAATGAAGTATTTTGCTACGAAGGTGGGTCCTGAAGTACCTGTTCTGCAAGGAAGTGTGCAGTGTCCCTGGAAGAGACAGTCCAGAAAGTGAGACTTTTACTACCTGTTACATCTCACCTTGCCTCACTTGCCCGAGAGCTGCATGGAGAATCCTCTGAAGCTCAATGATGCTGACCTATAGTCCCAAAACAAGCTTTCCAATGTCACCAAAGAATTCAGAAAGAGGTGACTGCTGTACATGTTATTAGTTGGTCCTGTTGCGAGGGCTGCTGCCTGCTGCCCCATCAGCTGTGCTGTGGCCTTTTGCAGGGTGCTTTCTGGTGTGAGATTCACTGCAGCACGAGTAGTGAACAAACCACTGCAGGGTGGTTTGTGTTGTCTGGTTCTGCTGCTGTCAGTCTTTTGGGTCATTTCCTTAGCTGCTCTGAACCTCTGTTTTCCAACATAAACAGACGTGAGAGTGGTAATCCAGTGTTAGAAAGCATTTCCACTACTGTAAGAAAATCACTGGGCAAGCACTAAAAAAGGCTATTAAATGCAAGAAAACAGTTATACAAATAAGAAAATCTGAACTGTACAGCATCATCGTTACTAAGGTAGACCCTTTTTAAGGTTTTCACAGAAAGGAAAACGCAGCAGGAGGACAAAAGCTCTCTCAAATAACTACAAAATGGCAATGCACCTGGAAATTCATAAACACAACTACAACATTTCTTGAATGCAACTACCTAGGCTGCGATCAGCAGTTCAACAGAAACATTGCACGGCTTGTGTTTTCAACCTGCAGGTTGTTCTTGGGTCCTACTGAACATCCTGGGCTGTGACCACTGTCACTGAGTAATAGGAAGGCTTGGCACGCCGTGGGAACTGTCAGCTTCTTGCTGGGCTAGAAGAGACTCCTGCCCCAAAGGAAAATATTTATAATGGCATCCGTGCCCCTGGCTCTCCTTGCTGTACAAAGTTAGCAAAAGTTTGCACAAAAGTCTGGTTGGCTTTGAGGTGGTGAAGCTACCTGTCCTGGAGGAAGGTACCAGATGTCAGGGGATTCAGAGATACAGCTACTTAGAAAGCAACACATTAGGGTTCACGCTTGTACTCCTAGTCTTCTCTGAGTAAATTCCTTTTGAAAAGGAGCTAAGCTCAAGCCCTTGAATTTGCAGCACTTTCGAGCCTGTTTGTTCCACCTCACACCTTGCAGCAAGCACCACACGCAAGTGCAGTGATCAGTACACCCTTACCTTGTTGTCAGCTCACCGTCATTTAGCACCATCTGGACCCAGAGGGCTTGTTTGGCCCCAGGGATGCAATGCCCTTGTCTGAGCGATGTTTGGTGGGTAGCATGCCTGTGAAGGGAACACCTCCCAAACATGGTGCACCTCAACACACACAGCCAAACTGTGGAAACAGTCATGACCTTGAACACCATCATTCATGGCACTGACACCTTGTTACCCCACCTTGGCACAAGTGGCCAAGAAGGCCAACAGCATCCTGGCCTGCATGAGGAATAGTGTGGCCAGCAGGACTAGAGAGGTCACCATCCCCTTATACTCGGCACTGGTCAGGCCGCACCTCGAGTGCTGTGTCCAGTTCTGGGCCCCTCAGTTTGAGAAAGATGTTGAGATGCTGGAGTGCGTCCAGAGGAGAGCGACAAGGATGGTGAAGGGGCTGGAGCACAAGCCCTGTGAGGAGCGACTGAGGAAGCTGGGGTTGTTTAACCTGGAGAAGAGGAGGCTCAGGGGAGACCTTATTGCTCTCTACAACTGCCTAAAGGGAGGCTGTAGTCAGGCAGGGGTTGGTCTCTTCTCTCAGGTGACCGGTGACAGAACAAGAGGACACGGTCTCAAGCTTCGCCAGGGGAGGTTTAGGCTTGACATTAGGAAGAAGTTCTTTACTGAGAGGGTGATTGGCCATTGGAATGCGCTGCCCGGGGAGGTGGTGGAGTCACCGTCCCTGGAGGTGTTTAAGGAGAGATTGGATGAGGCACTTAGTGCCATGGTGTAGTTGACAATTAGGAGTAGGTGTAGGTGTTAGGTCATAGGTTGGACTCGATGATCTCAAAGATCTTTTCCAACCTTGTGATACTGTGATACATCCTCCTGAACGGTGTCATTTTGTCTGGAGGAAGACTGGCCACTCTACATGTGGGCCATGGGAGAAGCCAGTGCCTCTTTCCAGCCACGGGGGCAGTTTCCCATTGTATCTTGAGCGTTGGCTGCTCCTCAATGAACCAGAAACCCTCCCTGTGTCTGGGATGTTTGTAGGCAGGTATGGCTGGGATGATACACCGCAACTCAGGGCAGTGACACCACCAAACTACACAACGGCTCTCCATATGTCTTTCTGCTTACTCTGACTTCTCAATGCTACACCAGATGCCAGTGGGTCAGAGATGGCATCTGGGGCTCAGCACAGTATGAGGTCATTCTCTGCATGGCCCTTCTCCTTCTGCTGCCCTCCTACGCAGCACCAGGAGGCTGGAAAGTAGCAGAGGAATCTCTGTGCTGGTTGGCAAGAGGTGGCTGTTGTGTGACTCAGGGCAGGCAGTGAGAAGGGGGCATCACCTTGGACAGCCTAGAGGAGAAGGTAACAGGAAAAACAATGAATTGCAGAATTTAGGCAAAAGCACGCTTCTCACTGCTACACTTTCTGTATCCCCAGAGCTCCCTCAGCATAAAACAGCCAGCAAAAGCCATGACAACATCTAGCGATTTTCACATGGGCTGAATTCTCTCCTGACAAAGTACTGGTCTGTGTCCAGTCCCTCAGGTTTCTCAAATTATAAACGGTATGAACCAAAAAATTTTGTCACTAGCGATTTTACAAGCAATTTGCCTCCATGATGTTTGACCAAGAGTTTCTGTTGCCTTTTGCAGCACTGTCGACTTGTATTGTGCTCTGTGTATGGATAGACACAAAATTAAGAGAAAATTGTTGGCACCTCTTTTTTTTCTGTTCACAACTGGTCTGTAGCAGGGATTTCATATCTTTCTCCAGGGGAAGATGTGCTGGTTAGAGGGCTGAAGGGAAGCAGCAAAGCACCAGAGCTACAGGCAAACACTGAAACCCCTACTGGAGAGGAATTATTATTTATACTGCTGGACATTTTTCTTCTGTGAAACAACTGGAAATTATTTACCCCACAAATGTCTGGCTGTTGGCTGGGTATGTAGCCAGCAAATAGAAGAGGAATCAGACCATGCCAGACTCAGCTAACTGTATGCGATTCATTGCTGATCCATCTGCACCACATGATATCTGCTGGTTTCTCTGCTCCAGACTGGTTGTGAGAGAGGTACTTGAAGGAACGGGAAGCTGTGTCTCCACAGCTGAATGGTTTTCTAGCTCCACGTTGGTATGATGTGCCTTCTGGCTGCTCAAATGGTCTTAAATCAGAGCCCCACCACACTATACCACTGTAATTCAATTCTCTCATTTATTAGATTAGAAGCATTGTAGAAAATTCAGCTCTCACCTATGTACAACAATACAAAATTAAAAGTGTCTTGGACAACCTAGTGAACAGTACCTGGGTGCAAGTGAGAACCCTTCGGCAACATGTCCTGGTTCTGGGCCATCCTCTCTTCCTCACGGGGATTCATTGGTCTCCTCCTGCTCAGAGGAGATACAGTGGGAATACACATCAAACTATGGGTGCAGAGGGGTATCCTGAGAGGTGGTTCTGCCTCAACATGTGTTTTGAAGAAAATAAATGTTTATCTTTGCCTAGAGCCCTGGAGAAGGTGCATTTTATAACGTGAACCTCAGCCTAGGATGCACTGCACAACTTAGCAATGGGCTAATAGCAAAGCGGATAATTCCGGTAAGACAAACCTCAGTGGGATTGAACTGTCCTAGCATAAAGCTGCTGCAACACAGGGGGCTATCCATAGTTTAAGCTTAAGCATACTGCATGCTGTTTATGTGCTGCTCAAACTTGAAAAGTGTCAGGATTAGAGCTCGGCTGTACCTCCACATCAGAAAATGATCATTAGAGTAACACTCTCTCACACAACAGTGATGCAGGTCAAGGTGATCAAGGCTTTTGCCCATTCTCTGCAAACCGTTCAGGTCAAAGTTTTTCTATACAATTCATCAGCTTTGATTCCCTTCACCTTCTTATATGTTCTATAGGTGGGGGTTTCTAGGTTTTCCAGGGCTTTTTTTTCCCACTCCTGGAACAAGTAATTTTCCATTCTGTCCCTGAGCTTCTCCTGCTGTCAGATGGTACTAATGATCCTTATCTGCCACAAGACCTACTGAAGGAAGTGCTTTTGTACAGCAGTGTCATTTTACCCCAGGTGTCAGTGGGGACCACCTTAGCAGCCGCTCCCCACGCAACCAGCACTGTTTGTAGCTGAGGGGGGAGCCCCATTAGCCGACACAGGGCCCGGTCACACAGCTCTCACTCAGGAAGGCTCTCCTTTGACTTCAACAGGACTGCTGATTCATCAAGGAAACACAAGATTGGAGTTCCTGGTTGGCAAAGGGTCCTTTGGGTCTCATCTCTGTTGACTTGCCATCAGGTGCTAAGGTGTGAAGTACAACCTAGAGGAACCTCAGCAGCAAAACGTTGGTCTGAAACTCCATCCCATGCTAATATTGTACCATCTGAAATCCTTTGATGTTTTCGGAGTTGCTCTTGACTGTGAGGGTAGAGCCAGACCCACAGACCACACCACCTTCTCTCTCTCTATTTGTGCTGTTCTCATTACACAGAGCGAAATCAATTAATCGTAACAGAGAAATAGGTTGCTGGCCCTTCTATAAGTCACTGGGTACATAATTGTTCTGTTGCTTACATTAACATCTTATCACATTATTAGCAGTGTTTGCCGTTCCTTGGCTCCCGCCACAGCCGAGGCTCTGGTGGCTGCTCCGCTCCCTGCGTGGGAGGCTCTGCAGCGGGGTCCCCCTTGTAACCTGCCCTCGCACTGGTGCTACATGCAATTAAAGGCCTCCCATGGCTGAAGCCTTCGGATGGACAGAGAGACCTAAACCCACTCCTTTCTCTTGATTAGGCAGCTTTACACCAAATAGGATTAATGAGAGAGATACCACCACAGAGGGGAATAAAATACGGGCATCTCACAGAAGCAGTGGGAAGTAGGAGAGGATAACAGCAATTTTCTGAGCAATTCATACACTATTTTTAAAAACGGACTGAAAAAATATATTTATTAAAAAGTATAAATTCCTTTAAAATTATATTTTAGGTATTCAAACCACACATTTTTAAATTTCAAGTTTGAAAAAATATATAATCCCTGAAACCCAAATCTTCGAGGCACTGGAAATCAAAGAAAAGTTAGTTATGGCTTGTGAGCTTTTTGTCTGGAGAAACAAAGACTTAATGGGCAACAAACAAGCAGCTCAGAATCCCCTCTTTTAACAAAGAGGAGTCTTTGCTTATGACTATTCTTGCTGGATTAGGAAACTAAAAAAAAAAATCAAACAGGCAACAAATAATTTTACCATTACCAGGTAATATGTGTTAATTGCTCAGTTTATATACTCTGAATGACATACCATTAGAGACTGTGTATGCATTGTAACTAGAGCATTAATAAATTTAAAATGTGCCTATTAGGATGACAGCTTTGGAGGTGCAAAGGAATAACAGTTATCACTTGGCAGAAGCAGATCTCACCCCATCTGCCGAGACTTTGCATACATTTTCAGCTTCCTGAGCAATGATTAGGGCTGTCAGAACCTCTTTAACCTTCTAACTGCTGGTCCCAACTGGCCTTAATTAGAGACTAATGAATTCAGAAGATGCAGGCCGTGAGGAAAACTGCCTTGACAGTTTGTGTACAAATTAAGCACCAATTACTTCATGCATCTTTTGCATTGCTGATACAAGTCTCTGTTATTATTTTTGAATATGGTCATTTTAGCATAAACCGAGAACTTTGCTAATGTATTTTGTCATTTTTATGGCTCATCATAAAAAAAAAAAAAGAATACCAGGAGGGTCATGAATATGTGAAATAAACTACTGTAGATGATAAAAAGAAATTCATTTCCCTCTAGGGACTATCTTCCAACATTTTTTCTCCTAATATCATATTATTATTGTGATTAGTCACATAATAATCACAGTTTAAGAAACAGACATAACGCGGTAGTCTGAATATTTTTATTAGTAATATAGCTGCTGTTATTAACACATGAAGGAAAACAAAGATATAGGTAAAAGTCTTTCAGTCCTGGGATCTCAGAGAAACTTTCTCATCCGCCCATGCCAGCTAAAGGTTGCTGACACCGTTACAGTTAGAAACGGGACCACAGGGAGCTGTAGCTTTAAAATCAAGTGGTTTGGGGGGTTTCAATCTCCCTCATTTCTCCCTCCTGTCCACATCGTGAAGACACGAGAGGTTTAACTCAGCATTTTTTTTAAAACCACCCCAAGACCAGTGAAGGTGTATGCTTAACAAGGCAGGCGAACATTCACTTCATCTTCCCATAAAAGTTTCTTAGTGAAAGCTGAAAAAACTCCTATGCCTGGGGCTCCTGCCAGACCCAGTGGGAGAGCAAATGTAACTACTGAAAGGACAACAGACCAGCGCATCTCGTGTGGGTATGTCTGAGGTATGTGACCCTCTGAGCAGACATACCGCTGGCCGGTTACAGCTTTCAATTGGTACTGCTACATCTTTTCATTACTCCTAATTACCATCATGTTCCCCATTGCATTTAGTGAAATTTATCTGCACCAATGGTACTCCAAACCCCACCAGAGAAACTCTCTTGGTTGTGCTGCTGTGGAAGTCGAGGTGGTAGCAGCCTTCTCCCTGAGCATCTCCTGCCCCTGCTCTCCCTGTCACTGGGAGGAGGGGATTCCCTCTGGAGGGTCTGTGGAAGGAAAGCCAAAGAAAAGCCGAGGGATGGATGAGCTAGCAGTTATAGTGTAATTTTCCCACTCACATACCAAGTTAGACTGCGGGTTGTACATCTGTGTAATCTGAAGAGCTACAGCAGGACAACTCCTACAGTACTACAAATTTCTTCAAATGGGGAGGTGCTCTGCGTGAAGGAAAGAAGGAATTTCTCTTATGTCAATAAAATCTACCCCAAGAGGAGACAGAGAACATTAGAGCAAACTTGAAAACACAAGGCCAGACTCTCGGTGGCAAGTCACAGAGCCAACATCTGCGGGCCTTGAATTTCAGTTAAATGAAGCTCCAATTAATATCTCTCATGGAGTTCTGTCTTTGTCCACGCAAAACCATGATTGCCCTACACAGTCCAATCACTATACCATGCAAGAGCTTCCTCCACACAGCTCTCTCTTGCATTTCATCAAAAGTAATTTTAAACTTCTCTAATGAGGATGACCTAACGATCTCACGTGACACTTTCCTAATTGTCTCTATCATTAAGCATTGGGATTTTCTGTTGATAACCCAACCTTTTCCTGCTTTCCTTTGCACCGGTTTATAACATCTAAAACCAACATGTTTTCCTATGTATGACAGTACTTCCTTTTCCCTTGAAAATGTATTATATTATGAGCTGGGTTTGAATTTAAAGTCCTTAGCAAGTTTTTTTTTATCTCTTGTCATCAATCAGCCTTCAGTTTGGCCTCTGCCCTGGAGAAGAGATCCACGCTCCAGATTTGAAATTTGAGAGCCTATGACTCCTTAGACCAATACACATTGTGGCATTGAGGGGTTTTTATCGAATATCTCATTCAGAGATGATGAGCTGACCCCTATAGGGGGTTTTTTAAGATAAATCTAAGGTTGTGGCTCAGATGTGTCCTTACCTGACACAGTTTTTTCTTAAACTTTACTTGATGAAACTTTGGCTTCATAAACTTGATTTATTATGTTAACGGACTTCCATTTCCATTGTTGTTTGCCATTTTTCTGCCATTTCGATCACCCTTACTTGGTGTTCAATAACAGCATCTTCTTCAGGAATATTTACACATGGAATGCATGCAGATTTGACACTGGCATGTCGGTTATCACTATACTATGTATGGCTCCCTTCTGTTTTATACTGTGCGTGGCTCCCTTCTGTTTATCAGAGCTCTAATAACTCACAGTTGAGAGGGGACTCAGAAGAAAAGAGAGGAAAGGTGACACAGCCCCTTTGTCTGTTTCAAAGCACTGGTGAGTGATGAAGATATGCCGTAAAACCCGCAGAGAGGTGAGTTTTAGTTTGGTGCCAAAGACAGAAGGACTTTGAGCAAAATGGTGAAGAGTACACACACACGTGTGTGTGTGTGTGCGTGCGTAGACCTGTGTCTGTGTGCGTGTGTGTGTGTAGGCCTGTATCTGTGTACGTGTGTGCGCATAGACCCATGTCTGTGTGCATATGTGTGCGTAGACCTGTGTCTGTGTGTGTGTGTGTGTAGATCTGTGTCTGTGTGCGTGTGTGCGCGTAGACCCATGTCTGTGTGTGTCTCTACATGTGTGACAGGCAAACCACTCTCTAGCTGCTGGCTCATAATGAGACCAGCTCTTACTAGGAAAGTATAAAACCTCTGGGGCTACCTACCCACTTCCCAAGGAGGCGCAGAGTTTCTGTTGGACAGTAATTCTAGCTGTTGGCTCTGGTGTGTGGCCTTGTCACACCACAAGCTTCTGGTCCTCTTTGATTTCTCATCCTCCTTTTGGAAGCTGCCCCATAAGCACATCGCTCCCCATTAGGGATGCCCCAGCCTCAGCTCTCGTCCTCCTCGCTGGTATCACATTGCTGCACCTCTCTGTGGTGATGGCACAAAGCACACGCCAACCCAACAGGAACACTTTGCCATGATATTTCAGAAAGATGTCCAAAGTCCTGACTTTTCTTCACTTCTTTTTACTGACTAAAGCAGTTGGCTTTTTCAGATGGATATAGCTGTCTCAGTTCTGGTTTCAAGCATAGTTCTTTCACCTGATAGATCCATTTGGTTAATCTACCCCACCAAACGAGTTAGGGGAAAAAAAAAAAAGGAGAGGAAGAAGGATTAAATAAATAGTAATTTTAAAATTATGGAATAGTTAGCAGACGTCTCAGAGAAGACATTTATATTTAACTACCATACACGGAACCAAAGCATTCCCTGCAAAAACAAGCACTCTACGTATAAAAATTTAAAACCACATTGATAACCCATCTGGCAGTCTCCTAATTATGAATCTCTTAGTGGAGCAATATTCCCTTTAGAAGCAAAACAGTAAATACAACAAGGAAAACATGATTATTAATTTCTTTTTGCTCTGTCTTTCAAGACAAGCGTTCATTCACATGTGCACCAAAAATCTTTCTCAACTAGAATTTATTGAAGTAAAGATATAACACAATGCCTGCTAATTAAACATTTAAGAAAAAAATATCCTGTTCTCCATCAGGAGACGATATTAATAGGTGCTTCATAACACAGAGTCTGTTTGAATCCCAGCTGTCTTGCCCCATAAATACAGAGAAATAGAAAGGCTCAGCTTCTCCCTTCATCTTTATGTGCCAGTCTAACCAATCCAGTCTTCATAACATCCAGTCATCTCACGGAAAAAAAGCACAAGGCTTGATTATCTGGAGGCAACTTCTTTCCTTTTGATGGGAATGCTGTTTCGGAGAAGCTACCCACACAGAACTTTTCTTGGCAGGCACCCTCTGTGAAAGGCAACAGGAGAGGCAGGCAGTGACTTTTGGGGGAAGCTCTGTCCCAGGCCATCCAGCTGGGGGTAGATTTTTTTTATCATTCACTGTGGGCAACAGTGGCTTGAATAGTTGCTCTCTGGAAAGTCATTGTCTCCTTACAAAGATAGACCATTTTATCCATCGTGAAACAGATTCCCTCCAACAGGAGCCCTGGAAGGGACATTTTCTTTAGGAACCATCAGGTTTGTGACTGCTTTTGAAATACAAGCATCTCAAGATACTTGTAAGTAATAGGATATTGGACTCTGATTCTGCCCTATGGACACTTCCAGCATCAGCTAGAGGCTTTGACCATCAAGCCTGTGGCACTGGAGAAGGGAGAACATGCAGCCCTCTTGGAGAGCTTCACCCCTAGCAAAATTTCAAACCCCCAGGACAGTGATACTCAGGTTCTTTATTCAAAAGCCTTTTGCTTCTGGATTTTCCTCCCTAATAAAACAAAGCCTTCCTGTGGCTTGTGTAGAATCCTTCCTCAGCTGAGATCACCCTCTGCAGCAGGAGGTATCAGTAACCTACAGCACCGTGCCAGGCTGTGATTTAGCAGTGGCTCAGCGTCTCACCATTTTACAGACCCAGAGTTCCCCACCAGTCCTGCCCTGCATGTGCGGAGATCTTGGAACCCGATAGCTGGACAGACTGAGCTGCTCAATATCGATTACCAGCTTTAAGAAATCTTTTCAGTTCAGTCATAGGCTTATCTGCTTTTGTTGTCACATGGTGCGGGGATGATGCCATCAATACAGATTACGAATCTTTCTCAGTGCCCTGTAAATCTGCAAGTTTCCCTGTTTCAACCTCCCTAAACCACTCCATTGGGTCGTTTCGGGCAGTGAAAGGGGTTGTGTGTGTACCACATCGCGCTGTGTTGGCTGTGCAAAGGGTGGGAAATGAAAAATCCAAGAGAAGCTTAACAATGCTCTTGCTCAGACATCTGCTCCCAGCAAGGGCATCTAGGGACCTGCCGCACAGGTTGTTTTTTTTCCTTAAAGATGATCACCGCGAATGTTGCAACAAATAATAATGTAAAACATTTTGACAGCCAAGTAAGCCATGAAACATTAAATCTCCAAGGCCCATATGCTCCCCTCTGCTAACGCAAGTGGAGAGGAGCAAAAGCCCATGGAAGCTGGCAGGGAGAAGCGGTTGAGCTATATCACAGTATTCCCACTCCCTTCTATTGTATCTACAACCTTTCTGCCCCAGGGGTGTTGACAGGGAGCAGCGGAAGGGGCAGAGTGGTGCCTTGCTCCTCTCTCAGCACTGTTGTCTTTCAGACTTGGAGAGGTTTTCTCGTTCTTGCAGCTTTGACATCCAGCAGCTTGGCTGTAGCCAGTGGGAGCCCAAGGAAGCCTGATTCCAGGGAGAGAAGTGGACACAAATCCTATGGGCCAGAGCACAAGATTTTTATGTGTGTCTTTGTGATCTGTGGGAGTTTCCTGCTGCTCTTACAGCCTCAGCTGGCTTCCCTGCAAGCCAGCTGTCAGTGAGCAGCTTTGTCACCTAAAATTGTTATCTCAAAGAAATTCACGAGTTTCTTGGTTCTTTTTAAGAACCCTGTCCTTCTCCATACCTACAACCACTTTGCATTGCAGAAGCTCCTCTTTACTGACAAGAGTTACCCTAAACCAGTGATCAGTTGGAATGACTTAGGTTCCAACTGACTACCAGAGATCCCACCCTTAGCCAGTTCAAATTGGAGGCAAACATCATAAAAAATAGAGCAAAGGCTTGCCCGAGCCTCAGTTGTGTACCGAGCTAGCACAGGCACGGCACACACGTTCCAGGAGCCACCAAGGTGCAGGAGAGCAATATATTTAATGTTATGCCCCAGCCCCAAAGACTCCGTATCTGTTTATAACCGACATGAGTGAACCCGTTTTTGTGACCACAGCAACTATCCTTAGCTCCTTTATCACCGCCAGGCATCCCTGAAAGCCACCAGAGGGGATGTCCCTTAGCCCAAGCAGTAACTTCGTATCACTTCAGTTCCTAAACCTATATCCAAGTGAATATCCCAGCAATGGTATTACTGGGGCTACTGGACATACCTTGTTTTAGAATTAGATATATTCCTGGTAGAGGTGGCACGACTAAAGTCCTGGTGAAGTGGCAGTTTGTGAGTTTGTACATTTGGCAGTGGTGAGTCGGTGCCCCTCAGAGTTGGAGATCTCGCTGGAGTAGCAGTGGTGCCTGGCACGCACGCAGACCCAGAAAACCTTTCTGGAGCCTCTGAAGGGGAGGCAGAGGCACCTGGGGCTTCACATGCCTAATATTTGGCAATAGGCGAACATGCTCACACATCAGATGCTAAATATTCAGCATGTTTCGGTTTTAATGAATCATTATGACTGAAGAAATCAAAGGTCCCATGGGGAAGAGCTGCACTGGAACATCAGATATGGAAAACTTGGTGTGGGGTTTTTTTAAAGATAAAATGAACAGAATTATCTTCATTAATTCAATAACCACAGAAATATTTACAAAGTAATTACATCCATTCTTTTTGTGTTCAAATATTATTTTTAAGGGTTTCTTGGCATCGAAGAGCCTCTTTCTTTGAAAATTCTGACCCAGTGTCAGGAAGAGAACAGACCTAAGTCTCTCAACCTAATGGCTGTTAGTGGGGGTGACTACTTTAGCAATGCTCAGCTGAAAAATGAACTTTGCAATAAATGACCTTCAGAGAAGAAGACTATTCATGTTAATTAGTAGCTCTTTTCAAACAGGATTCATATATGCATTAGGCTATGTCATTTTGAACAATGCCATCATTGTAGTAAACATCAAGACGACTCAAGTACAGTTATGAGAATTTTAGAAAACTCTAGTTAGTTTTTTTTCCCCTAAGATTATGAGTTACAATTACTGATGTGTTGCACAATAGGATCTCTCCTAATGGCTTTTAGCTTTTGCCACTGCCAACTTTTATATTTTAAATCCATACAATTATGGACAATTTATAAGCATTACGAGGCTCTCTATCCTCCTCAGCCCATTTTTTTGCAGTGATTCTTACTGATTCAAAGCAGCTTTGAACCCAACAAATCAAATGCACTTTGCTTAAAACATAACATTCATTCTTACAGAGCCCACTTTATTCTTATTACTACTTATTACTTATTATGCATATTTAATTTAAGAATGCATATTCTCCATTAAAAAATTAGAATATTTTGAAGTAGTAGAAAGTGATTATTTTGGTTAGTTCCTCTTGATTAACCACTCAAATGTGGATGCATTCTTTCTAAAGCACATGCATAACAAGGATTGAAACTGGCAAAAGGCGGCTACCAAAAGGAAAAACATGAACAAAATAAATTGATGCAAAAAATAAGAGGAATTATTTTTACAGTTTACGTCAAAATGCTTCTTAAAAAGTAGTTACAGCATATAAAAAAATTGTTATCTGAGGAGAGATAGACTTAGTACAACAAATCTTATTCAGAAATGTTATTAGAAAATACAGTGGGCAGAAGGTAGTGTGTAAGAAAATTATATATTGTGATTCTGTGTGAATTTTGATCTGTATTTATTAACTCATTCTTTTAAAAATCCATTTGAGGAGTATCTTTCTTGCTGCTGACCATTCAAACTCAAACACGAAGTTAATTTTAAAAGCCAACCTGTCAGGCACTACGCAGTTACTTCACCATCCAAAAAACATACATTCCTAACTAATTAGAGGATTAACAATAAATGTATTGTGGAATAGCATTTTAGCAATTTGTTTAATGAAGAAAGTCATCTGTGTTGCAAAACAATTAGCTAACAAAGGGGAAATTAATAAATATTTATAAGACCAATGTATATGGTTTGTTTGGAGCCTTACAAGATTCAGAAAAGGCAAACAATTCAGTTGAGCAAACAAACTGCAAGATTGGTCTCATCCTAAATATCTGACACATGACAGTGTTCATTATTCAGGACTCGGAGGGGCTGATGTGCTCTGGATGTGCTCTCTGGCCTGAGCCGGGCATCTGAGTGGCTTCCAGAGACGATGGGCAAATCTGTCTCTCCAGTGGTCGCTGGCTTGGACACACACGCTCCAGCTCGGCACTCTGGCTTTTGTGAGTCCTTTTCTCCAGGGGTCACACTACCTGCACACATTGCCTAGGGAGTCCAGCTGTCTGCCTTCATATAACAAATTCTCATGAGCCCAAAACCGTTCTGAGCCCCCTCACCCCTATGAGGACAGGCCTTTCTGGCCACTCTGGAATCCTTTTCCCTCTCAAATTTTGATTTTGCAACACTCAGCACAGGCACCACAATGGTTTAGGTATAGTCGCTGTTTTATTTAAGCATGCAGGGCATGGAAATTTTTTTGTTTCAAGTCTTTTGCCATTTCAAAAAGAGATAGAAAGCAGAACCTGAGGCACCCTTGACTTGATCTTCCTTGCTTGGTTTTTGTGTGTGTGTGTATGGCATTATTGTATCTGTTCTTTAAAGAAATGAAAAAGAAGAATAGACCAGATGTGGGATTCATTTTATTCATATTCAGTCTGTGCAGAATTCAAAGAAATGGTTCCTTTATTTGCTCTCTTCTGGGAAAACATCTTGAGTTCATTTTGTTCTGCTCATAGACTTGTAGAAATAGGTCTGGAAAGGTACTTCGAGAGCCCATCTTGTCCATCTTGCTGCCTCAAGGCTGACTCATGCCCAGTGCTCTCCAATGGCGTGATAAATTCAAGTATAACAATAATCTTTTTTTTCACAAAAACACTGCAATAGAAAGTAAAAGGTTATGAAATAAGCTAGCAGCATGTCATGACTGTGCCATGGGATTTAATACTCCAGGCATCTGTGGTTGCCCTCTGCTAGAGGCAGGACATTGACCCTGTAGCTGCTGCCATGTGCTCAAGGCGTACCCAGTTGCAAGTCGTGAGGTTAACTACCCTGGCTTCTTTCGATTTACCCCAGCTTCAAATAAGGCAGCTCAGGTAACACAACAACCGTGCTGCATCTGCTCACTGGCTGCTCTACGTGCAATCAGGCTTCCTCCAAGACCTGCATCACTACACGGAGGCTGAGAAGGTGAGATGGCATAGGGTGCCCCTGAGGGCTCGTGTTGAAAGTTGCCCAGCTCGAGGTATTTTCAAAGGGCTGTTCTCCAGCTCAGTTCAGGCCTATATAAGCTGTAGCAAGTTGGGCTCCCAGAAAAGGAGGTAGGAGTCATTGGTGGCCATCTGGCTCCACAGGCCTAAGGGCCACTAAAGTATGAAGCAATGACATACAAGGAGAGCAGGTGCAATAAAGAAGGTAAACTTGTTTCTGGTTCCCATAAAAACTAACATATCATACGCAGGACACCTAACTAAGATGCCACACTGTCTACATCAGGTCATGGATTCCCACGTTAAACCTGTGTATCAGTTTTATTTACCAGCTCATAAAAAACCACTGAGAACACATGAAGGATTAACTCTTACCCAGAAAGCTCAGCCAAATCTGTCTTTCTTAACTATTTCATAGATGCCATTTCCAATCTTGTATCTTCCATCCCATCTCCTTCCTCTTTTCCTGCCCCCTTCTTCTGCATCCTCTTGTCATCTGACACCTATCCCTGAAGATACTTTGCCTGACCCTCAGCTTGGTCTCCACGCCATGGGTTTCCAATGCTCATTGTCTTGGGATGAGGAAGTATGGATTGAAGAGAGACACCTGAGCTGTGGCACAGCTGCTAGACTGATGTCTCCCAGTCGCAGAAGCAGAAGCATCATCCCACCTTGGGAAAATGGTAGTGAAGGCTGATCTGTGCTTCAGAGGAAGGAGAGGAAAGCGTGTAGATGGCTCAGTCCCTCTCGTACCACTGTCTCTCCCACTCCCAGCCTGTGAGTTTGCGGTGCTGCTGGTTATAGGGAAGGCACTGCCAGGGGCTGCTGCTCAACCATGCCTTCCCTTCCCTCAGCAAGCCACTCAGTGCTGGACACTTACCCTCCTACCATTCTTCACCTTGGGGACGTCTATGCTATGTCTGTGTCCCAAATAAAATGGGACCTTGTTTCAGACTCAGGCGCTGTCAAACAATCCTTGGCAGCATTTAGCTGTTAGTACCCTCCCTGGCATGGCTGCACTCTGGGCCAGCTAGCGTAGGTCCCAAAATAACCCGCTGGGCAGCAGCCAGGCAAGGAACGAGGAAGAAATGCTGACTCTGTAATAAAGAATGTGGGACTTGCATTCAGCCTAATCCAGTTCTGGCACAGCCTAGAGCAAGGCAGGCGTGAAATGGCAAGGAAAGCAGGGAGAAGGAGCAGGGCATGGGGCACCTGGGCCCCAAGGAGCAAGGAGGAAGGGCTGGAGCCGCGGTGGGAGTGATAACAGCCTTGACTGCATGAAGGAGGTTGATTTTTCATGACAACTAGGAGCCTAAAAAGAAAGAAAAACAGAAGTGCAGAAAATAGCAAAAGGAAGATTGTGCTCCAACAGCAGAGAATCATGGGACCCGGCTCCCTGTCATGGTGCATCAGACCTGCTCACTCTCACTTAACCATAGTTTTGCTTTTCTGAAGTAAGGGTTGGATGATTTTAGTGCATGTAATAATTTCTACTGGATGACTAGTGTTTTGCCCTCTTTTCACTTCAGACTCTCAAGCTGAGCTTTAATAGTTGCTCCCCATCATTTCGGGTGTTCCCCCTCTCAATCCCATCCAAGGCAGTTGGCAAGAGTTGAAAAAGCCACCCCTCGATCCACACTGGCTGACTGAGCGGTGGTGGTGTCTCAGGATATGCTACTAGCTCGGTTTCAGGCATTACTCCGGCAGATAGCAGGGGAAGATCTTCACTCGCAGGCACTGCCCCTGGTAGGCAGATTGGACACAATTAGTTGTGGATCCCAGTCATGATATGTCACACTTCAGTCAAGCGGGCGGGCCCCTGTTGAGTTTGTACCCCAATTAGACCCAGCCTTACATGCTAGATATAGACCCATGTTTGTGGATCTGAACACTCCAGACTGAATTTCAAAGGAACTTGTCTGTCCCCGTTCAGAGAACACCAAAGACAGGCAGCAGGGAGGTTCTTTGGGGATGGTGACGATGAAGAAAGCTGGAGATGACAGCCAGCTCCTGAGCATTTATCCAGTAGGTGAAAGGCTCATATACATTTTACCCAGCCCTTTTGATTTGAATCTAGGTGTCTATTGAGTCAAGAGAATGTCCTAGCACAGCTGGAAACCTTGCTCATGTGTTTTGTCACGGACTTTGTATGGCCAGGACTTCACTCAGGGGGGAACACATTGGTCTGCCAGCAGTGGCCTCAGAGACAGCGTTCAAAACCAGAAACAGTCAGGCAGTGCCTGATGGGATAGCGAGGTGGTACCAAAATAACTCCCTGTTGTCCCTCTCTTAGAGTACATGAAGAGTGAGGACTTGCTATTATCTCTGTGCCAGTGATGGGATCGTTTTGTACCGCTGGGCCAGATTCAGATCTTGGGAATTCAGACAAATAGTGTCTTAAATTGGAGCCTTCCTTATTTTACTTCAGAAAAACTAAACCAACATCTAGTTCAAACACGTGCACATCTGTGTAAAGCCCTTCACTCTCACGCTTCACTTCTCATGTTGGGTACACTGTTCACTGTAGGTAAAGAAGGCATATTTTTTGTGGATTGCTTTTCTTTGCACTATTTCAAAGTCTAAGCACCCTGTCCAGTGCCTAAGAAACTACTTTTCTCTGATGTTCCATTGGATACCCTACATTTTATAGTTATCATTTTAAAATGAAACGCATTTACTGTCTATTTCTAAAAGACAGCAAGATTACAAACGTATCTTTTAAGAACCTCTGGCACCATTTAGAAAACTGATTGCATTTACGATGAACATCACATTAGTTATGAAACAAAGTAAAAGCAGATGGTCCATACTCAGAGCACAAACTGTTGCTTTTGAATAACCTGAGTAAGGATACAAAAATTTCTCTACTACATTTCTCTGCTTTATAGAAGATCTGAGTGACTGATTTGCTATTAAAATGCCTCTTCAGAGGAAATAGTATTTTCTAGTATTTAGAAAATACATTTAGCTTCTGCAGTTGACATGAAACAAAACTATCTTACAACCTGCTGGCTGTTTAGCATGTAAATTAGTCAGTTCACTAGAATTGAATTTATATGTGAAACTTTATACAGAAATCCTCTTGTTTATCTAACCCACTAATAAGATCAGGAGAACAACCAAAACCATAGATTAAGTCTGTCTTTCAGATATAGACTCAACCTTGTAGTCATAGGGTACAATAACATTCCTTACAACAGAATGAAAAGTCAGGTGAAAAACAAAGCACAATTTTTATGGAGCCTACCAGGGCTCTTTGTGTGTTCTTAGGTATAATTTACCCTCAAACTTCAAGTAATCATGTGTAAATTTGTGTTTTTATTGCATCGATAATTTACATGAAAAGGTGAGCCCTTACCTAACGTAAATTTCTGTGGAAGCTATATATCATTTCTATTACAAGCATGCTTGTGCGCTGTACTTTGCTCATCTTTAGTGATAGAGGTATTTGTGAACTAAGAATTTCTTTAATGTTTTAATATTCTGTAAAAGAATGCATAGGGGTCAAAGCAGGATTGATTTGAAGGAGTTAGATTTTAAAATCCCTTTAAAAATCAGGACAAAGGATACCACACTATTAAAATAAAATGCTTAAAAATGAAAAGTATTATGCATGCCACACAGTAGAAGATCAGATTTTTATTAATGCAAGTTTTAAATGCTGATTAATCCTCTTGAGAATCAGTTTCCCAAAGCTTTGGCCTGCATTCAAGTCTTTTTCAAAGGGGCACATCACTTCCATTATTCTGAATATTAATTGAACAACATTATAACTAAGGATACAAAGCAAGATTTAAAACATGATTACAGCTGTCATTGCTTACATCTAAATAAGTCATTGGCAATTGAAGCTCAGGGGGAAAAAAAACCCAAACAAAACAAAACAAAAAAACCTGCCGTAAACCTCTCTTGTCAGGATGGGGAAGCTGCTGTGCCCTGCGGCCCCCCCTCTGCTGCGCCAGGATGGATCGGCTGCGCACCGCGCGCTGACGGCTCGGCTGGCGCTTGCACTTCATGTATTCACACAAACTGCCCCCCGTCCCACGCTGCGAACTGTGGGTGTGTTTTGTCTTGCGAAATAATAAATGTCCCAGGAAAAACAGTGTCATTTTTAGATGTTAACAGGAAAGAGGTGGTAATTGTTCAAAAGACTGAGCTGTCGTCTACTTGCTTACTTGCAGGAAGGGTTTATTTTATTGGTTTGGCGTAAACCATTTTCTGCTCCAGCTTCAGTGCATGCCTCTATATAAGCACTTGTGCGCCTAACGCTAAGCATATGCTTAAGTGCATTCCTGAACTGGGCCAAAAGGTACCTCCTTTGAATTTTTATCCATAGCTGCTGTACTTGGAATGATGCCTTTTTTTGGTGAAAACCGATGTGGGTTACAGTATCCATCTAATTCTGATTAGACAAACAGCATTATGGAAGAAGTATTAAAAATTTATAGTCCTATTTACTAAGTTTATTTGTTGGCCATAAAAAGCTGAATCTTACATAACATAAAAAGCACCCAGTGCTAATGATGAAAAAGATATAAAAAGATAATGGTGCAATCATAACATGTCTCTGAGAGTTTGTACATCTCAGTTGCAGTTTGGCACATCACAGAATTGTATTGTGCCAACCTGGCACCAAACCACAATATGTTAGTGAAAAGGGCCCGCGGTTTAAGAGGAAAATCTAGAAGTGTTAACTATACACTGCCTAATTATACAACCTTACTGTCCCAGAATGAGATTTCTGAAACCATTTCTGACATATGGGAAGAGGGTAGAACAGCTGGTCATTAAGGTTTTCTCAAGACTATTTAGTAACACACTTGAATGTAATTAAAGCGCTACATAAAATACCGCACTTGTGTACAATGTATTTTTAATCTTTATGGCATGCTGTAAAAGTAAATAAATGCAAAGCATTAACATTTCTCCCCTTCATCTCCTAAATTGTTACGATACTATGACAGTGCCTATCTATGAAGTGCATTACCTGAAGAGTAACTCTAGTGCTTTGTGAGCATCCTGTGCAGCAGTGGGAAGCAAACCCAAGCTGAATTGTGCAAGATGCATGTAAGTTTACTTGACTTCATTTGCTCAAGTTAAGCCATGCTTACTTACCTGGGTGTATTTCAACAGACAATGTTGCAACGAGCCCAGTTTATCTGAAGGTTTCCTTTGTTAAGGTGATGTCAAGCAACTTTGACCCGCACCATGTCTAATGCAAGAAGCGAAAGTTTGTACACAAAACGAGCAAACTTCTTTGCAGCAACCTTTCTCTCAGGTGTCCCAATGGGATTTATGCCACAAAATGCGGAGTCAGAACTCATTTCCATATAGATGCCGATCTCAGATGGGTTAAAACATAGAATTGCATTTATACCCTGTAATCCTCATTGCAACAGGAGAACCTAGAAATTCAAGGCAGTTGAACGCTATGCAGGATCAGAGCCCAGTTATTTATGCTTTCTCTTCCTCCATTGTCTGTGACTGTCTATGACCTGTATTTCCATTTCTATAGACAATAATTGGGGGATCTATATGAACCTAAGACCACTGTAAAGGAACTTGAATCAGGCAAAAAAAGCAGAACAACTCGCATTCTGAAAAAGGTGAGCCTGTGCTCTGCTAATGATAGCCTGGGGATTCTGTGGTCCCAAACTGCAGAGATGCTGCAGCGTTGTGAAAAAGATGTATTTTTGATACACTTCTTTGGTTTGATGCACAAACAGGTAAAAAAAAAAAGTTTTAAAACACTTTGACACAGAGTGTTTCTCTGCATTAGGCTTGTGCTTTCTGTTACTGGTGTTTTGTTTTACATTCTTTAATAACACTTCTGCTTTGAAAAGAGAGGCCAGAAATGTATTGCAACGTTTAAACTGTTCTTGACATCTTTTAAATCTCAGCAGATAAGTGTTTTAATTGACTGTTCACTGAATATGATCAAGAGTTGTTGTCAGTTCCTTGGAATCATTTTTTTGGTGAATTCAGCACTTGCCAAAAAATACTTTTCCTGCACTTTTGAGCATGAAGGATAGCTTTATACAGCGTTGTTCAACACCAAATCAAGAAAGGACAGAAAAGAAACTTATAAGAAGACAGGTCTAACAAAGCACTCAGACTGTAGCTTCCAAGGCAATAAACTGGCAGCCATCAGGAGCGCTACAGTGGAAACCACGGAAGTGAAAACATGTGTGTATCGCGTTCACAAGAGCTATTTAGTGACAGTGATGAGTTCTGCCTGTGACTGCACATGTGGTGAAATCAATTTTTATGTTTCTTAAGTTTTCAAAGGTAGGCACAAGTTTTTATTTTCTCTCAAATATAATGCTGGAGTTTGATTTGGGACTGATCACTATTTGCAAATGAGCAGAGGAGTATAACATGCTGTGTTTTACCTTTTGCTGGGCATTTTCTAAATCAGGCAGAATCCTTCTATTCAAATAAATGAAGCTTTTCCTCTCTGCTAATGGTGCATCTGCAGCAATCTCTTTGAAAAAGGAGCAGTGGCATGAGTAGCCAATCATCCAGTCTTCCTGACTGTTCATGGATGGATTTTGCATCACATTACATCCTGCAGCTGGTATGTGCTATCAAAACCAAGAAATGCCAATGAATGTAGAGAAACCCATGAATGCAAGAGCCACAACTCTGCTATGGCAGGTTTATCCATTTTCACAAGAGATGAGAATAACTATAGATCTCACCACATTCAGCATTAATTGCAAAACTCATCTCTCTGACTTAACTTTGCCTCATTAATTTCTTCACACGCAGTTGCCAGGTACCACCACATCTAAGCACAAACACAAGCAAATAAAAACATGCTAATCAAGCTACTTTTCCTACAGGCTAAAAAAAAAAAAAAGGTAGGTATACTAGGTATTTAGAAGAAGGTCAGATGTTAAAACTTCTGCAAAACAAACTGTCACCTCACTTTTTCAGAAAAGTAAATTCAAGATTAACCCAAAACCATTCACTTTTAGTTATCTATGCTTAGAGACAAGTATTAAGAAATAAGGTAGACATCACTTCTCTTGAACTGTACTTAGATGCTTTCCAAAAGCACTCAAAGACATGCAGCTGCCATTGTCTCGGACAGAGCATGGATGTTGCCAGAAAGAGTTCATTTCCCTTCTTCTCAAATAATTTTCATCCCAAAGAGGGATGCAGGGCATGCACTGATTGTGTGAGGCAGCTGTGGGGAAAATTTTTTTCCTGGATACTAGTGTGTTACTGGTGCAAAGGGAACCGAACGTCTCTGCAAAAGAAGAACATATCCTGGGTGATTTGCTTGAGTCAAACCTCTCCTGAATCACTGAAAGAGTTGTGTGGAGCCACATGAGAAGATGCAAATCAACGGTGAGCAGAGCTTATACAACGTGCTCATTTAAGCAAACAATACTATTCTTTTTCCCTTTTCTACTTGTTTTCCCTACAGTACTGATGATTTAACCCCATATAGTCATATCATGAGCACTGAAACATCCAAACAATATCCATAATCATTACAGAGCAGTTTGTGTGCATCACAGAGGTCTCCTCACTAATTTGTCTGAAAAATATCTGCATCTGCTGTGTGCAGAATTGTGTGCTCGGCAGTCAGACCTCCAGCTCATTTCCACTCAGCTGAACCTGAAATTAGATCTTAGAAAATAACCATCTCTAAGACAATCAACCTCAATCCAGGCATTTCTAGTGAATAGGCATTAATTGTCTTTGCAGAAAATACGAGCAACCCACCAGTACAGCGTTTAATTGTCTAAGCCTGACCAAGAGACCTGAATGGAAATCAAAGACCAGGGATCAGGGACAGGGCCACGGCTTTTGTTCACGCCCTTGTTGGCCCAGCCAGCCCTTCTTCTCATCCTCCTGCTCCAGACTGGCAGTGCCATCAGCCACTTCACAAAGGTGTTGCTGTGTCGTTTTTAGATGTAAAATTAGCCATGGAAGTGATTATTATCAACTTATTGCTCTAGGTTTATTGGCTCATGTCTTGAGCTGAACCACTTGTTGAATGACAAGCACCAACCTGAATAATCCTCCACTCAGCTGAATTATCTTGTGTATTTTTTATTTTGTCTTAGAGAAGGAACTCCACATCAAACACTTTATCTTCTACTGCTGTGTGTTCTCCTGTCACCAAAGAAACAAAAGGGTTGTTTCTTTACTTTCATTTATCACACTCATTTGCCTTTCTAGTCACGATTTCTAATTATTTGAGCCTACTGATTCAGTTAGATATTAAACTGAGCCAGGACCCATATGCGTAACCTACTGATTTAAATAATATCCACTCATAAATCTGCAGTTTTCAGGTGGGATGTTCTTCCTCTAGAAAATACACAGCACTCCTACTGCTATGAAATGCAGCCAGGTATATTCAGCTCAGTCTCTATGTATCTCTTCACCAAGATTTACGTGGGCAGCAGTCTGGCACAGCTTGGCTTTAGGCTTCCACCATACTGTCGTAAGTGTGGTTAAAAACATTGAATACGTAAAATTTACCTATAGATCTCTACATTTACTGCCCAAGGGTAGAAAGAAATGTATACCTGAGCTTACGAAGAATAAATCACAAAGCTGAATCTACCTAGATGAAAATACCTTGGACACGAATGCATATGAAAAGCACGCACCTAGACCGGGGAAGATGTTTTTTCTTTCATTAGTGAGACTCCTTTTTAATTACCTTTTCTGCTTTGCTTTTTGCGGTAGTGTGACTCTGACGGAAGAACTTTCAGAATGTTTTAAAATAGGTAAAGTAAATTAAAAGGAAAGGAAACCTTCAGTAATTTTCACCTGTAATGATGAGACCACTACAGGAAAGAACCCAGTGCAGGACAGTAACACCTTCAATCCTGCCTCTGCTAATACTACCTGCCACTTGTTGTTTGTCAGAGGTGCTCAACTGCTTAAAGCCCCATCCACAAAACTCAAAAATGCTCGAAGAGAATTTTAGAATACTTTCAAAGCTAAAAGAAATTTATTCTGATGCATAAGTTATGAGAAAAAAACAGCTCCATAAATATTTTTTTCTCCTTTCAGGACTCTAAAATAAAATCTCTTTAATTTCAATTACCAGTCAAATAATTTTTCAGGAAGATGCTGGGGGTTTTTTTAACAAAAAAAGAGCTTTTATGTGAAATGTGGGGGTTTAACCAAGAATTTTCTGAATTTATTAAAAAAAATGAACAAAGCCTTTGAGAAATTAAAGTTCCATTTGTTTTTCACTTTTTATTTAGATAAAAGTAATTTTCTCACTAACCCCAACTCCTCCTGTAGGAAAATAACACACAATTGTAAACATTGTGTAGGTGACAGTGCACAGCCGGCTCATGTGTCTCCGTACGACCATACATGGTCAGTTTGGTAAAGTGCCGCCTGGTACTATTTACAACTGATCAGTCATGAGATAAGATAACATGGTTGCACTGGACAAAGTCTTGAGGTTACACGTTGCTGTCGTGCTTTCCACAGTTTGTCATTAACCAGCTATTGCAAGATGGTTTTTAAGTACCTTCATCCTGTCTCCAGCTCAGCACTGTCTCTCTCCCTTAATAACCAGGCTAAATCAGCAGCGATAATTAGGGAATCAGACACTACTTAATGTCAATACAGGCAGCAAAATAACTTCTATATCTCTTCCTATTCCATAGGGTTGCCCTCCTTGTGAAGCCGTCTTTTCCTTACAGGAAGGCACAATACGCTAACCCATAATGATAAGATTTTTGCATGGTGTGATTGTTAGATTTTGCAATTGGTGTCAGGCACCACTACACACAAAATGTGTTTTCTTTCTCCCCTTTCTTGCAAATTGTCACTGCTCCAGCACATACTAGATCATTTTTTCCTGCACACCCAAGGGAGCGAAACACCCATGCCAGTTCTGTACGATGTAAGGATGTCTCAAAAAGGCAAGCACTAGGATTGTTTTCCTTAGCTAGAAATTACCACAATTCATACTCAGGAATTCTCTAGAGATAAATGTATTGTCGTGCTTGGATAGCAAAATATAGATATCACACTTCACAGGAAATTAAAAAAAAAGGAGTATTCAAAGTTCATCTCCACCACATAATTTAAAAAGCTGATTTTTGCATCGAAGTGTTTCCAAGAAAGATGCAATTACATGCAATGAAGAACCCTGTGATGTGTGTGAATCCACAGAGTTCGATTCTCACTGAAGTCTTAGGTCCTCATAACAACACGCACACTAGACTTGAAGTACACATCTCTTAATATACTCTATTACCTCATTGTCATTTACTTGTTGGTAATGAATGCGTGTGTTAACAGAATAGCATGCTGATGCATTTTTTCTGCCATTGTATGTAACATATTTTCTAATTCTTTTGCGCTATTCAGCATTTGACCCTAACGATAGGGGATTATGGTATTAACTCTCTACACAGCACACATTCTTTACAGACTTTCACTAAATACTGTAAGCCTGCTGCAGAGCGGAATAAAAGTGAAAGCATACCGTCTGGTCTTAAGCTGTGCACACAGAGGGTCGTGATCCAATTGGAAGGGAAGCAGAATTTTAAAAAGAAAGAGGTTTGACAAAATTTTAATCCTTGTCATTTTCATTTCTCTTACCCTGTGGATTTGGGTGATTTTATTTACACTGTCAGCTTGAGCCTAGGGATTGAAAATCAGGCTTTTATGGAGATTATTAAAAGTACATACAGTACACTAAAGGCTGGACCACTGCTATATGCTACTAAAAATATGAATGTGGATGCTCTATATTATACACTTAAGGAGGTAAGTGCCATCCTCCCTGTAAAGCTGGACTTAGCAGTTAGGCTCATCGTGATTATGCCGAAGTGAATGTTTTAACAAGGGTATTTATGAGTGGTTTCAGAGTGCCGAAGGCACGCTGAAGAATTGAGACGTATCTTCAGGTGCCTTCTAAAAGGACAAGGGGGCACCAGTTTAGGAGCAGCTGCGGAAGCTTTCCACATTGGATGTGTAACTGAACATTGAAGAAGCTCCTCCTGGAAGAGCTGCTGCTCTCCACACCCCACAGCCAGGGAAAAACAACCTGAGGTCTAGCCCAGCCTCACAGAAAAAAACCACCTGATCATAGGTGACTTTCTCCTGAAAGTCGTCTCCTGAGGTCGGCCTCACTCCACAGTGATTGAAAGTTCCTAGGTCAGGGTCCGGGCAGGTGTGAGAACGTGTGAGTCAGAGATGCAGCACGTATGAATGCATGCACTCGTCTCCTCCTGCCCTCACCCTACTCTGGCCCCAGAACGGATGGTTGTGCAGGGAGATCCAGCCCACGAATGCTCCTTGGGACACCAGGTGGCCAGGGCTGCTTCCAGCTACATGTCTGCACGCTGTTCCAGGTGTCCCAAGGAGCATCCGTGTCACGCCATCTTCCCAACATCCCAGACTGTTTTCTCACCCAGTGTAGGCATGGGTGATGGGTTGCAGGCACTGCTCCCATGCCCTTAGAGATTTTTGGCCCAAACCAAGGCAAATCAAATGACTGCACCTTGAGTGGGGCTCTTCTAACCCCCATCACCCTGCATCTGCCATTTTTCTGTGGCAGCTAAAATAGAACTCCAAATAGGCATGGAAACACAAGTAAATACCACAAGAGTTTGGGGCCAGGCTACAAAAAAGACAAAAGCCCCCAAAAGGGCTAAATTTCCCAACTTTCCATCTAAGAAAATTAAGGAAGATCCCTGCTGATGCAGCTGCAAGGCAATGGGCTCACTGCGTCCCTACATGGCGGCGAAGGAAATTAAATGCCCCAGGAGCCACCCTGAGACTCTCGGCAGGGGTAGAGTTGAAGCCTTCTACTCTGACAGCAGCTTTCATGTCATGGCTGGAGAGATGGAGCACTTTCAAGACCCAAGTTCACTTCCATCAGCCAAAAATTATAGGCTTGTTTTGGCCCTGCCCTGTGGAACCACACACTGGGTTTGGCAGTAGGGTAGATTCTGCACCCCAAATTCAACAATACTTGGTAACTTGACAATGATTTCAGTGGGAAATTTCAGTCCCTAGTCGCGCAATCACTTCGCAGACACACACCTTCACTCCGAGATCATGGACAGTCACGTTAAAACTGCAAGACTGAGGCCACAGTCACTTCTATTTCACATAGTCCTTGCTAATAAGGTTATTAAAACAATCCTGCTTGGACTCTGGGAAAGGGGGAGATAGATTTCCCTTTTTTTTTTCTGCTCAGGGAAACAAAAATTGTAATTTTCCATCCAAGGAACTGTTTGCTTGAAATCAAGATACGTGACTCTGGGTGACCTTACAGCCTTGTAACCTTGGTTATCTGAGGCACGTAAAAGAGGGGCTTATTGTGCTAAGGAGTGGGATGGGCAGAAGCGCCTGCACAATTTGGCCATCTCACAATTGAAAATGGAGTTAAGCTGGCTCCACCTAACCAGAGTGCCAGCAGCATAGGATTTTTGAGATGTGCTGCTTCCATACCTCCCTCAGCCAATTTTCAATGCATTTAGGGTGCCTTCGGATAACAGAGCCAAAAACAAACCCCATGGAGGGCAATGGGGATCTGTCCTTCAATGTAAGTGGCAGGTGGATCAGGCCCACTTTGAAAAATTTGGCAGCTGTTCTGAGTGATTCTCAGTGTGCCAGGGTTCCACTAAGACATCCAAATTGGCATCTCATAAAAATCAAATTGGCATCTCATAAAAATCCAGGGTAAAAATGACAGCCTTGGGTTGGACATCTCTGACTCAGGCCTTATCCTGCAGAGGTGTTCAATGCCCTCAGCTCCCACCGACTTCACTGTGTGCTGAGCAGGCTCAGCACTTCCCAGGATTGCTCGTGTTCTGCAGGATTGGACTTACTGTCCTTAATACTATCTCATTCTGGTTATTCCCTATTGCCCAAGGATAATCCCATGGCATTATTCCCATTATGCCACTTGCCATTCCCATTAGTCTTTAACAATGTTTTAAACCTATCTTTCATTTTTTAATTTCCTTAGCAAAATATCTGTATTTTAGTAGTATGCATTTATGTAGTCTTCAAAAACTGTGCTTTTATTATACATATGGCATTATCATGTAGCTTCACTGTTCCATAAGACTGATCGATGAAAACAACCCTGAATACAAGGGGAATCCATATGTCTAAATATTTTTAGCATGAACCCTATTACCTGTACCCTGTCATAAAAGCAAAATTAAACAGCATGTATTAAACCAGTGCACCACAGGAGTCATTGCAGCTTACTTGCCTGTTTCAGGAGGAGAGGAAGGAAGAAGCCATCATAATCACTTTATGTCTTTAGCGTGTGCAAGTTACAAAGCAGAGTGCCGGGATCTTACAGACCATTGTAGTTCCAATTCATCTTTCTCCTTGATGAATTGCTGAGCTGCACATTATTGCACAATGCAAGCTTCAAGATAATCAATCAGCAAGACTTCTCCAGCAGCTCTGTGATGCTTTCTTGTGTCACAGCCACCTGGTGTGGCAAGTGGCTCCACAACTGAGAGTCAGGTCAGAATGTGAGCTGGAACCCCACCTGCCTGCCCACTTCCTAAACCCCCACGTTGTCCCTTTCCCAAAGCACCGTCCCCATTCCAGAGGTCTGTGTCCCCCCTTGAGCACTGTGTTAGGGCTGACAGTGATTCCCACCTGAGCCCCAGGCCAGCAGCAATGCCTGACCTGCATCCTCCTCAAAGGTGTTCCCCTGGAATACAGCTGCTTCCCTTTCTCCCTGGTCGGGGTCAGGACAGCTCATTTCTACTGCAGATGTATTTTGGAAAGCCCAGGTGCTCGGTCCACTGAGCTGCCCGGTCTAGTGTGAGGCAGGAGAGAGACAGGGCTCCAGCCTGTTTTGCAGCCTGGTTTCTGGCTTCTGGCTCCAGGATTGCTACGAGCCTGCAGCCCACAGGCTCTGACAGGTAACTCAAGGCCACGAAGGAACACAAGGCATCAAAGGGCTCCTATGCGATGTTTTAGCCATTGGCCAGTTTGACACATCATGAGAGACAAATCATTCGAGATCGCATAAAAATTGACATTTGGCAGCACTTTTTATTTAAAAAAAAGAATAAGGAATGTGGGAAATAAGGCCAGAAAGGGTCAGCTGAGCCAGCAAGTGCATGCTTTCACAGATGATCAAACTGGAGAGTCCGCAGGCATCCTGCCTGATGTGTCTCCACACCCCACTGGCCCCAGGGTGCTCCCCAGCAGCCTGTAACAAACTTTACACTTCATCACTAAGCAGCTGCAAAATTAATGAGCCCCAGAACCCAAAATTCAGTGCATTGTCAGTAGCAGAAACTCTTAGATGAAATCTCCTGTAAATCCTAAGAAACTAAGACAGGTGAAGACAATCCCCTCTTCTGCAGTAGCTCCTGACAATCTGATCAACAGGGAAATTCCTTCTTTACCCCAAACCTGGTGATCAGTTTAAACTTGAGCTTACGAGTGAGATACATGCAGAGATAGGGGCCTTAGCCTGTATCCTGCTCTTTCACGGTTCAGAGGTGAAAAAGAGACCAACCTAGAAGTCTATCAATGCACAAATGAAAAGTAAAAATGACCTTTACTGACCTCCGCAGACTGCAAACAAAAGTCCTGAAGCATGTGATTAATAGAATAAAGCAACGGTGCAAATAAACAACCAAGTCTCTTTTCAAACTCAGCTGCTGACACCTAAACATCAGATACCAACTGATCCACATCACAAGCCTCATTTTCTGTCCCTAAGAATCCTGCGATACAATAGTTTTCATCAGCATAGCCAACTGCAGCCTTAACCAGTGAATTTCTCTGTTCCCATTCCCACAGTATCACTTCTTGGACAGATGGATGGAAATCTCTCTCTAAATTTCCAGTCTGAATGTATTAATAATTGGCTTGCATCCACTTGATGTGATGCCAGTATTATTCTTTAACTAATTCTTTTTGTCTTTGAAGTTTACCTCCTAAATGTCTTTATGAAAAGTCTTCATATCCCCTTTCTGTCTTAGTTTTGCTAGATTAAGCAATTCAAGAGTGTTCAGTCTTTCTTCATTAAAAAAAGTTTTAGTACAGGTTACCTTGAAAAGTTTCAACTACTTAATGCCAGCTTAAATATCATTTTAGGTCCACAATAAAATAAACATATTTTGTTGAAGCAAATGTAGTTTTCTAATTACTTAAAAATATGTTTTCCTCTCACGGTCACAAAACAAGGTAGATTCGAAGTTTAAGAATTGATGGAAGAAATTATTTTGCCCAGTGACAAATAGAAACCTCTAGAAACGAGAGTTATTGAACAGATATTTAGGAATAAAGTAAAGATAACAAGAAAGCAAAACCCCAGAAAATAAGCCAGAGATTCAAATCTGGATCGGCTGGCAATACTGAGTCCTGGAGTTCTGAATGAAGCATGGGGAAGATTGCAGGAAAATTGGAGGGGGATTTTATTTTATTTTATTTTATTTTATTTTATTTTATTTTATTTTATTTTATTTTATTTTTTTAACTCTTGCAGTTTGGAATTTTTCTAAACCTCCCCAAACCAGCACCTATTTCTTTATTCCCAGCCCTAATTATCTTATTTTAAGTACAAGTTCCTTGAGTGTTTTTCCATTATCATTTGAAAATTCAGAGTCCACTGCTGATGTTTATATCTCAAATAGAGAGGATTCAGGTTCTAAGGGATGCAACCCCTCATCTTTTCTCATAGTTTTAGCCTGTATTCTCTGACCCTTCCCTCCTCTTTCCATCTCCTCTCAGTTTACGGCCTATATTCTCATAACCTATAATTCTTTCTAAAGTCATTTGTATGGATAAAATTACTTACATATTCTCCCAGTATTTTTTGCTTCTATTCAGGATCCTTTACTAGTAATGGGGAAGCCATCCTACTGCTCTTCCCCATTCCCTGCTCCTTCCATCTGGTCAACACACGGCTTTTACAAGTGCTACAATGTGAAGAATGGACTAAAACTAAATAATGACCCCATTACATGTCCTATCTCCTTCTCATAAATTTCAAAGCCAGATGAGACCATTATTACCTACTCTGATCTCCAGCACAACACAGGACTTCCTGAGAGAGATTCCTCACTTCAGGATAGGAAACAGCAGCCCTGACTCATAGCTCTGGCCCAGTGTGATGATGGCCATCTCCCAAGAAATGAAAAAGAGCAATCCTGTTTCATGTCCCATTGCACGAGACTTTTGATTAGTTGTTACAGAGAACAGACTAACACAAATTTTAAGATGAGAACATACCAACATTTTTTAAAAAATAAAAGGCATGCTGGAGAAAATTATTTAGTGTGGCCAAAATTGCATGCTTAAAATATTACATCCTGTCTTTCACTCTAAGACTTGATAACAAGAGCTTAATTATATCTCAGACCCATAAAATCACAGTGAGTGACACGTACTGTCCTCTCAGGACGGCACAGCACTTCTTGCTCCCATTGCAGTGAGAAGTGACTGTCTTGTTGAAAATGATATAGGGTGCAATACTGAGTAGAGGCTTAAATGTAACTGCTACTAAAGGCAATCGGAGCTTTCCACTTCTCCCAACACATGCCTTTGGGAATTCCTCCTCCAACCTCGAATGGACGATACCAGAGGCAGAAACTACCACCTACTGCAAGTAAAAACCGCAGTCTGAAGCACCCGGCATAAGCTGCTTCTCACAAAATGCTCATTCAAGTACCAGCCTGCTATGGCTCATCTTTACTTACAGTGTTTTCGTACAGCTGTAGGGCCCGAGAACATGTTTTTCCCAGATCAGGCTCTATTCTCTTGCCCGCTCTTAGGTCTCCAAGGAGCTGCTCTGCCCCACTGTGCCTGGGCATGAGCGTCCCCGTGACTGCGTGAGGCAGCCGGGGGAAGGAGCAGCTGGATCCACCAGCAGCCACGCAAGCGTGCAAATCGAGCAAGTGTTTGGTCCGGAGGCCATTCGCAGCCCCATCCTCCCAGCAGCAGTTGGCTCGCTCCTGGTGGAGATGGAGCATATGCTCCGCTCTATACAGCCTACCCTGTGATTTTATTACCCCAGTTCACTCCGTCTACAGTGGCAAGTGCAGGTCCACAAATAGGCATTCTTTACCTCTTTGTTATCATATTGAGCCCACAAAAAGATTCAGAAAAGTTGGGCATCTGTACAGCTTTAAACCTCCGCCAGCGAGCACGTAGTGCACCAGCCAGAGAAGGACAGAGCTCAGAGCCAGACAGTGGCTAAAATACTGCAGGCATTATCCCTGGAGAAATACAAAGTACTCTCTGGATACTCTGTCATGGAGAAATAGAAAGAGTATGGAAAACAGAGGAGGATCCTGTACCAACAGGTCAAGGAACACGGATATGGGCAGCACTGTGAGGTCTCAGGCAACGCCCACAAGTCCATCACCTGTGGGTGGCATTCCCCAGTAGTTGGACATGGCTACAGTATTCATCTTGCCACAGCAAAGCATACGTTTCTGCTGATAGCAAACTGGCACTGCTCAGGCTCACTCTGGCCTTGCTTTGCCAGAAAGAAATTACTTGAACAAAAGACCCCTCCTTCAGTGCTTCAGATGACAGACAATCCTGTGAGGAGCAGGTGAAGAGCACCCAGATGTCTCCAGGCAGCGCTAGTGTTCTTCAGGAGCCTGGTTTCAGTATCAGTTAATTATTTCTGAACACCATAACATGCAGGATGGTTCTCACTCAATAGGATGGGACTGGAGCCACTGTAGCCCCCCCTGCCACTGGTGTCATAGAGTGGTTTGGGTTGGAGGGAACCTTAAAGATCCTCCAGTTCCAGCTGCCCTGCCATGGCAACAACACCTCCCACAAGATCAGGTTGCTCAAAGCTTCATCCAGCCTGGCCTTGAACGCTGCCAGGGATGGGGTGTCCACAACTTTGCTGGACAACCTGCTCTAGTGCCTCATCATCCTCACAGTAAAAACCTCCTTCCTAATATCTAATCTAAACCCATCCTCTTTCAGCTTCAAACGATTTCCCCCATTTCTATCACTGCAGGTCCACCCTCCTTCCTTTGCATAGGAAGGCCTGCAGGAGCAACCCAAAAAGACCTCACTGCCTTTCCTTTGTGGGGAGGGGGCATTCTGGCCAGGAAATACATGCTTGCTATGAGTGGCAATTTATCTTGCTTTCTCTCACCGAGCTGGATTTGCAGGACAAATGCCCTGACTCCAGCCCTAGCCTGCATCTCTCTTCGTGTGTGCGCAACCTGCCATTCTTTTCTGTTCTCCTTGCTCAGGCCCAATCTCTGTTCTGCAAGTTGGCATGACGGCAGCATACCAAGTAGGAGGTTTTGGCTTGTGCCTAGAATTTGGAGAGCAGTTTTGTAGTAAGTTGCTACACTTTTTGGCTTGCAAGCCCTGGGAGCATATGGCCCATTGCTTGCAAAATGCTGATATTTTAAAACTGGGGGAGGAATAGAGCATGGCACATTTATTTTACTTCTTCAGCGCCATTATTTTTGCCAAAACCTTCCCTGCCACACCATCCTGGATCATGCTGTTCCATCCATCTCTAAAGTGAACCCTCCACTAACTAAAAAGTGGATGATGTAAGATGGGGTCCTAACAGGCCTGAGGAAACTAGCCTTCCTCTACTCAATTTGCAATGTGAAATGCTGTCATTTAATAGCTGGAGTGAGTGAGCAGCCAGCGCAGGACTACTTCTGCTCACTCCCGAACTCTTTGCAGCTGGCCTTGCTCATGAATTTCAATAAACATCTCTTCTTTTCCAAGCAATCAAAACTTTATGGACTGTTATTTCCTTCCTCTCAACTTCCCAAGAGCTAACACCAGCACACTTGAGAAGCTGCAGACTTATCACTTCTACCTTGAACCAGTGGTTGACCTGAAGAAAGAGACGCCAGGAAATGAAATAGAGTTCTTAAGTACAGACAGGAGAACAGTGCTAATCCGAGCACAGCTTTGCTAAACCACCACAGTAGCTGTCAAAATACAACTCAATTTTTTTTTTTGGTGCCTTCGCCAAGCCATTTAATAATGTTGAAAAGCACAACATTTTGGCTTTGGAAAAGAAGTTAATAAACCAGTAGACAAAGGTGATCTGCAAGATATTAATTTACATGATTTTTTGAAATGTTTTTGATAAGGTCCCTCGTAAAAAAAAACTATTAAGGGAAATATATAATCACAGGTCTCGGGATGAAGTCTTTGTTGCAGATTAGAAATGGGCTAAGTGACAGAAAACAGTCATAACAAAGAGCTCGCTCTGAGAACGGGGAGAGGTGAACGGGACCATTGTCACCTGTGTTGGGGCCAAGTTTATTGACTGTGCCTGTGAATGACTCAAAGGAGACAACGTAGAGGGATTGAGGGTACTCAGGTGATGCCATCATATTTTGTTGAGCCTGGTTCTGTGATCTTTACTTACACAAATAAAATCCCTGAACCCAGCTGGGCTGTGTGTGAAAGTCGGTTACGTGATCCCCACAGTGTTTGCAGGAATTCACTTCTGGTTAATAATAATTACGATGGACTGTGAAAAACTCTAGATGTATTGCTGGTAAATTTAGAAGCACGATGGCAAGTTAGCTCAGTTAAGGATTACTTGAGCAGTAATTATTAATTATTACTTGAGCAGTATATTATCAGAACTCCAAATCTTTCCATATACACACAGAGTCACTTACCTGTGGGGTCTTTTAGGAAGAGAAAATGAGGATTAACAGAAGGTAAATCATGATGGGCCCAGTTCCACCTACTTTAATTACCTTGAACAGTTGTTTAACATGCAAAGATCTGTTTATTTCAGTGGATTATGCAAGGGTGCAGGAATGAAAGAGTCATCACTTAACGTGTGTCACCTCATAGAGAAGAAGTTAAAAGCAGAAAAATAGGGTGACTATACTGCAAACCAGAACATGCAAAACCAGAGCATGCTGTAATGATGTTATATTTTAAAAAGTTCTTCATCTATTTTTCTCTTTAGCTTTGTTCCCTGAACCACAACTGAGAGATATATTATGTTAGGAATGTTGAGAAAAATAATTCAGTCTTCAGAGATAATAATGACACATGATCTTTTGTCTTTGTGGAATAATCTCCCTGTCACAGTGGCAGAAGCCTTATCCTTAGAGAAGAACTAGGAAGAACCTGACTGAGGAATTCAACATGATGGACAGGGAAACCCATTCACTGAACAGTTACCATATGCCATATCCTGCAGGAATGCAGCTCTTCTATTATCTGACGGCTCTTACTTGCAGCAGAAACTGATCAAATCAAAGATGTCTTGGATTTTCTGAGGGGGGAAAAAGTGAGATGCTTTGCCACTAAGCAGAAGAGTCTGGGTATGCGTATTTCCATAACCTGATTTGCAGGTGGCCTTCGCCTAATCTATTCAGGGATGAATGCCTTCCTGCACATGCCACTAGCCCGTGGGGTGGCCTTTGACAGGTCACTTCAGCACTCCCAGCTTCTACATCCTCCTAACACACTCACCAAGCTGTTATGAGCCCTAATTAATTATTTTATAGTAACGGCTCATTTACCAGACCTGAGGATTCCTGAATGAAGAGTTCCAGAGAAGTTCTAACTATTGTGTTCGTTTCGAGTGTAAAACCCTAATGACTTCAGCAGCTTTTCACTGCTCACTGGGCAGCCAGTGAGTGGCTGGAATTGACAGCTTCTGGCTGCCTTATTACCACTGACGTATCCATGGGAATGGATGACAGATCTGCAGAAACAACAGGAAAGTTTTTAAAATACGACTTTGCTCCATAACAGCAAAAAATAATCACACCAGAAGGCGTAAATTTCAACAGAGGAATTCCAAGCACATTCCATCATTTTTGCGTCCTTTCCATACAACTCCTGTGAGAGAAGCAAAGAGAAAGGAAGGAGACGTTGTAGCCCCACCATGACATGCAGCCAGGCCCAGGGAGGAGGAAATCAGCAGCTGCTCAGCAGCACAGCAGTGCAGTGCGAGACAGGAAGTGGAGATAATGATGCCCAATTGAAACCATCACCTCAATGGAATTATCTGGTGTGGAATTTGGCCCAGGCAGTGCACTTCGCACCCCTGCTCTTTGCAAAAGCCTTACTGCTGGTGGTTTTGCTGATCTGTTTTCTAATGTCAGGAAAATATGAGTTTTAAACCTGCAGATGTACAACTGAGTAGCTTTGGCCACACAGACAAGTTCTGACTTTCAAACTCCAGTCCTGAAAATCATACTCTAACTTATTTTTGTCTATGTAGACATAGAGTTTGTGGAGAAATGGGACTGAGAATATTAAAAACATGGAATTATCCAAATTAACTCTGGCATTAGACTGTAGAAACTCTCCAGCTTCTACCCTCTTTATGCAGTATTATGGACCAGCTTTGGAAATAAGAGAATGATTGAATTTCTATACTCTCCACTCCCTTCCCAATTGCTCTATTTCCTACAAACCCTTTACAGTGCAGGACTGTGCAAAAGATACCATCTTGCATGCATCTTGTAGTATAATTGAGTCAAGGTTGTTTAGCACTAATAAGGTATCTCTGGAGTCCAGATGTTTGATTCATGTGGTGATGTAGAGGAGAAGGGCAGCCCACGTTAGCACAGCAGCAGGCACTATCAGCCAGTGCCTTAGTCACGGCACAGAGAGCCTACGGGTGCTGCAGGTGCAGCTGCTACTGACCCAGGAGCTACAAGGGATCAAACAGCTTCCCTTAATTATTGTATCTCACCCACCAACACTCCCTCATCAGCCCTGTCTCTCTGTATATACCACCAGCCTCTTTCATGACTTCCTTTGTAGTATTTCTTTAATAGCTCTGCCTCGTATTCAGTTTCTATCGCCCTCCTGTTATTCTTCTCCTGGCTGAAAAATTGCTCACCCTTCGTTTTCATTTATTTACTTCTCTGTGTGATCACAGGCAGTAAAGAGAAGATCCCAAAAGTCATTATACCTTCATTCCACAAAGGGTTAAATTAATTTTCCCTGCACATGGACAAGTCTCCACTTTTTATTCATACAATGCAAACTGGACACTTAACTCATAAAGGAGGTCCTAAGGCTGCATACAAGCTGAAGGACACAAAATATTCCTTCAGGTCTTGGTACCGTCCCAGCCTGCATCCAGGGGTCTGCGCAAAAGGAGAGGGAGTCTGAGTGTCCAGCAGGACTGGAAAATCAGCACTCCCTGAGCAAGGAGGGTTGTAACCCTACACATTGCCATGGCCTGGACCCATCAGCTTAGACATGACCTACAGGACATGAGGAAGGGAAAGAAAGGGATATGAGAGGAGTGCTCCAAGCCTGCATAACAGGAACAATTAAAGGTAGGATATGCACAGCATCTGATTTTGGTGAGCGAATCCTCTGAACTGCCCAACTCCCATCCCCTATAGCCTTTGATCCTGTCCCTGTGAGCATCCTAATGCCAGCATTAAGGACGGCATTGACACTGCAGAGAGGATACTCGCATGGAGAAAAACGTGTCTCGGACTGTATTTGCCAAATCAGAGCCTACTTAGTGAAAGATCGGGAGTTCTTGTGTTGGAAAGCCATCACTCACTATCTAAGTGGGTGTAAGAAGTTCTCAGTGGCTACCTTCAGCTTCCTAACACAACAGTTTAGTTACAATAGTCCTTGGCTCCTTTTCACATTCATCTTTGCATCTTGGAGACAATTGTTATAAAACATTTTGCCTGTTGGACTACCAATGTGATGAAAGAAAATCCAAAACCAGATTGCAACATCAGTCCTAACTAGCACTGTGCTGATCACTACTGGAAAATCTAAAACTCAGATAAAAATCTCTACGCTTTTTTTAACGCTTGAAATGAGCCATGTTGTAAAGGAAACCTGCAATAATGAGATAATATGAATTAAAAATAAATACTTCACATGTTTTCAAGCAAGCAAAGCAGCATGAAAGCACTGCTGAAACAGGTATTTAAGTCCTATTATTTGAAGGTTAGTATTTTCTTGTTCCTAATCTCTGGTTTATTTGGTGGACTGTTAGACTTCTTTGTAATATATTAATTTTAAATGTAGTGTATTTAAATCCAGAATCCTTGAGTAGCATAAAATGGCACGATACCAACTGTTACATAAAATAAAATTCAGTATTGATCGATAGCTATTTACCAAAACACTAACCAAGCAGGTCGGTTTCTGATGCATATCTAGAGAAACAAGACTCATACTTTAAGAAGGAGTTTTTAAATGTTGATGCCCAATACTATTTAATAATAACAAGTGTAAGGAGATCGGTGAAACAACTGTTTCTAAAGCAAAAAATCATCCTAGATATATCAGACAATGAGAGGAAAAGTGACTTACTAACATTTGTGCTTGATGGTGTCTTCCTTTTCCTCCTCCAGCTGAAGCTTGGGACAGCTGTTTGTCCCTAAACGCTAGAAGACAAGGACGCAAAAAGGTCACAGGAAAACATCTTCTGTTGAAACTAGAAATAGGGCTGTCCTTTCCCAGTTAAAAAATGTTTATGTGAATGTCAGTCTTATGAAGGAGACGGGACTAACTGAAGTGGAAACAGGAGTCTTCTCCTCAGGCATAGATTAGGTGGTAGCTTCCTGCCAAGGTGACACCAGTGCTGGCTGAGATGAAGCATCCGCCTATTCTGTGCTGGTGCCCTTGTCCACTCTTAGACCTCTCCCTTGCCAGGGAACTGCATCCCATGTACTATGGAGATGTGTGCTTTGGGAACTATTTCCTTTCAGCTATCACTAGCCTGAGCTGCATTTTAGTACAAAGGACATCCACAGCATCACAGAATTGCTGAGGTGGGAAGGGACCTCCTGAGGTGACCTAGTCCAACCCCCAGTTGAAAGCATAGTCAGCTAAAGACGGTTGCCCAGGACCGTGTCCAGCTGGGTTTTGAGTATGTCCACAGACAGACCCTCCAAAATCTTGCTGGACAACCTGTGCCAGTGTTTCATGGCCCTCACAGTAAAAAGGGATTTTTCTCATGTTTGAATGGAATTTGTTGTGCTTCAGTGTGTTCCCATTGCTTCTTGCTCTGTCACTGGACACCACAGAGAAGCATTTATCTTCATCTTCTCTCTTCTCCTCCATTAGGTATTTATACACATTTCTATGTTTCCCCCTAGGCTTCTCTGGGCTGAACAGTCCCAGCTTTTAGTCTCTCCTCTGTATGATAGATATTTCAGTTCCTTAAACATCTTCTTGGCTGTTAGCTGGACTTGTTCCAATATGTTTATACCTCCCTTGTACTGGACCCGTTCTTTTTACCCCTCACATGCCTCACCAAATCCAACTCTGGACGGACTTCCGCTGGCTTTCCTAACCCCAGCCCTCCACTGTTGGACACTGTCTCTATATTCCTCATAGCTCTCCCTGCCTTCACTTCTTGTATGCTTCCTTTTCGTGTTTGATTTTTACCAGGAGTTCATCCTTGCAGACCTTACGCCACCATTGTTTGATTTCCTGCACGTCACGATAGACCATTTTTTGATAGGTGGCCATTGAATATCAATCAGAGCTTCTAGACCCCTCTTCTCTCCAGAGCTGTATCTCACAGGATTTTTCAAAGCAGGTCCCCGAACAGGCCAAATTCTGCTTTCCTGAAGCCCACAGATTTAATTCTGCTTTTTGCTGTTGGTCCCTTCCCTCACGATCCTGAACTCTACCATTTTACAGTCACTGCAGCCAAAGCTGCTCTGACCTTCACCTACCTGACCAGTTCTCCCTTGCTTTTAAGTTTGAGGTCCAGTAGAGTGCCTGCCCTCATCATCTCTTCAGTCATCTGTTGCAGGAAGCTGTCATTAATGCACTTCAAAAACCTTCTAGATCACTTGTATCTTGCTGTGTTTGCCCTCCCTTAGATATCAGGGTGACCAAGTCTCCCATGAGGACTAGAGCTTGCAAATGCTAGGTTTCTTACAGTTGTCTGAAGAAGGCCTCATCTACCTCTTCTTGATCATGCGGTCTGTAGAAGACACTCATTGCAATGTTGCCCACATCGGTTTCCTTGCTGATCCTACCCCATAAGCTCTCAGTTGGTTCACCTCTCACGCCCAGGCAGAACCCAGGGTATCCCTGCTGCTCTCCCACATGAAGGGCAGTTCCTCTCTTCACCATGACACTCTGTCCTTCCTTCAGAGTCTGTATCTTTCCAAGGCAGCACTCCAGTTGTGTGAGCCATCCTGTCCTATCTCTCTCCCCTCAGTGAGGCTACAGTCTTGTAACTGCACACACGCCTCCCCTTCCTCCTATTAGAATCAGAGAATCATAAGGCTGGAAGAGACCTCCGAGATCACCGAGTCCAACTGTGCCTGTCTCCCCACTAAGCCCTGTCCCTAAAGAACTCATCCACCTGTCTTTTAAACACCTCCAGGGATGGCGACTCTACTACCTCCCTGGGCAGCTGTGCCAATCCCTGACCACTCTCTCAGTGAAGAAATTCTTCCCAATGTCCAGTCTAAACCTGCCCTGGCACAACTTGTGGCCATTTCCTCTCATCCTATCACTTGTCAGCTGCAAGAAGAGGCCGGCACCCACCCTGTCACAGCCTCCTTTCAGGCAGTTGTAAACAGTGATGAGGTCTATTTGCTTGTGATGCTGCATGTTGTAGTGTACAAGTACTTTAGAGACCCACCCAGTCACACTGTTTTCCCGGAAAAAGTGTAGGAATCTGCCCTGCCATTCTCTCAGCACCCCCTATGTTCGTGTGGTTGAGATGGGTCCCCTTTAGTCCCCTTTCTCTGAATTCAAGATCCATGCTACCCACCTAACCCTGCACCCTTCCTTGTGCCTGTGCTTCACTTCTCATTCCCACTGGTACCATGTCTTTGCTATTGTTATCACTTCAGTTTTCCTCAGACAGGGATGGAAAGACCTTTTGCCCCAAATAACCATTCCCCCCATCAGTGACCATATCACTCTTCCCTTATTTTCCTTCAGTGCTTCCCCTCGTGTTGGGCATCGAGATTAAGCTCAGGGTCCTTGTGTTTAGAGCTCTTCTTTTGCTTCTATCTCCAAGCACCTCTTTCGAGCACCCCTCCTTTCTGTCTTGGCCACAGACCAGACTTGCTGCCCAGATCCTGCCTTTATCTCCACAAGTGCCTGTTACTGGTTTCTTTCCCAGCACTCTTTAGACTCCAGGACAACCTTCCAAGTTGGCCTTTCTCTGCAAATTCAAATGTCTCCTTAAAACACATTTCCACAAGGCTTTTCTGAAATGAGAATTGCTACCACCCCAACACCAGCCTGCTGCCTCATCACCGATCAGTTCCAACCAGCACCAGTTTCTGAGATATTAAAGATATGTCATTTCCTAACCAGGCAATGCAGACTTCATTGAAAGCTCTCCTTCGCTCCTGACCTCACTCACATTTGTTGTATAACAGCTTATACCCCTTTAACAGCAGCAAAGTTATTTCTGGTTTGCACTGTTGTGACTTGTGATCAAAACCAGGCCTGTTGCCTATCTCTAGATATAAAAACAACGGCCCACTAAAACATCGCACAATACTTTATTCTTAAATTTCTACCATGAAAGCATGCAATTCACTTACAAATTATTAAAGCTCGGCTACGGTAGCATCCTAAAGGGCTAAGCAGGTCAATTAGACTGGTCCTTATAATCCCAAGAGTGATTACCAACAGCCATCAGCACACTGTAACTGCTTGTTGAGCAAGTGAGTCAGACAGCAATAAGGACTTTTAAGCAGCCAGCAAAAGCACTCAGATTCTTCTACAAGAGAAGTTTATTACAGAGCTCAGCATCTGTGTCTTGCAGCTGCCAAGTGTCCTCCATGTGTTGTTACAGCTGCTGATTCTGCTGTTAAGGAAGGGGGAGCAGAAGGATGAAAAGAGGCAGCATCAGGAATGTTCAGTTGCTGCAAAACACTGCCAGGCTGGTATTCACTTTATCTGCGTGCACAAAGTAAGCCATCTAAACATGTGAGCTCACGGCTCTCTGCTGGCTGGTCTCACACTACAGAGGAACCATGTGACAACGCCACCAGACACTTTTCAAACTACTCCAAATACAGAATCTGCTGAAACCCTGAAGTAGCACACCCAGCTATATCAGTTCTGTGACGTGACATGCTCTGACTTGTGAGGACAGACAAGAAAAGAAGCAGGAGGCTTTAGGGAGCGCCAAACCGAGGGAAAACCACTGCCTCACAGGCAAGACAGCGAGATGCTACCAAGCATCAGCCTGTTGCCATATTTTGAAGTACTGCCACACCACAATTCCACTGAATTCTACAAAAATAATTCCCAAGTACGCCATGATACAGGAGCTCAGCGCTAAGCACAAGATGATGTTCCTAGAGGCCCAAACCAGATCCTTTATGTCTCAGTGGCTGTGGACACATCATGAGTGCATCCCAGAGGAATCATAGTGCCCTCCAGCAGTGAATGATCAACTAATCACCACTAATTTTGGAAGGCAAAAACCCACCAATATGACCTTGAAGCAGGTCTAGCTGGCCCTGGACCAGCCACATTTTCACTGCCAGACCAAAAATGCACCCCAAAGGGGTGCAGTTTTCTTCAGTTTTATTGTGCCATTCCTTGTATTCCTTCCTCAACAGGAGCTCTGGCACCACGAGTCCTCTGCCTTCTGGTGGGAGAGGCTCTGCAGCCAGGATAAACTGGCAGCCAGGATAAACTGCGCCATTCCCTTGCCCTTTGATCCCTGCCCTCAGTCTTTGCAGATGCCATGAAGAAAGCATCGGATAAGACTGTCACTCTTTCCTGAGCAAGACGATGAGGTGCACTGTCTGAGCTGTGGAGTCAGACCTGCAGAGCAGACTGGTAACAGGCGTTGTTTGCACATGGGGTCCCATCGTCACACGTGAACAGCAAGCTGAAAGCTGTGTCACGCTCCAGAGCCAAATATTGCTCTGGGAGTTCAGAGTTAGGTCTAAGACCATGAACGCAGCCAATCCTGACCTTGCCTCCTCTGCTTGCAGCTACTATCTCTGAGACATTCCCCATGGCCCTGTTGGGCACTTTCACTGCCCTTCATTGCCAGTGGGCAGCCGACTTGTGAAAGGGACCAAACAGCACAACACTGATGGTTTTCAGGTGATGCTAGAGGAATTGTTCTGTCCAGGGTCAGCTCAAGGAGAAAACCTCTGGGGAAGGACACACCTTGTCCTCACTGGGAACAGCAGAGGTGGTGATGGCTTGGGTGGCTACTTGCACTCTGGGGGTGCCGTGAGGAGAGCATGCTGAGCTGTGATGTGAGCGTGTGGCGCTGTGAACAGTGCCCAGAGGTCAGCTGGGACATGTGTTAGCAGCCCTGGTGTGGGGACACAGGAGTGCCTGGGGCTTCGGGTGTGCCTCAGGGATCTGATGGTACCTGGGCGCTCCCTGGTTCTCTCCTTGCACTCCTGCCTGAGGAGTGCTGCAAGGGCCAGACAGGGAGATCACGTCTCCTGTGAGCGACCGTGACAGTGCCATGACCAGATAGCGTAGGTGAGAGCTGGGGAGACTATTCGTGTGCCACAGGTGAGGAAACCGCAAAGGAAGTAGCATCAGGTATTCATCAACTCCACCTCTTTCTTCATGGCATTATTAACTCCAAACCCCAGCACATCTGAGAGAAGGAGAAACAATCTCTAAGAGGAGATACGAAATTGAGGTCAATAGAAAGTCCATAACACATTTCATAGAAGCAAACAAATTGGTGTAATTGAGTAACTGGACGCTGTTTGTCCAAGGGATATTTAAAATAAAGGAGGACATACGAAGGTACTTTGTAGGTACATCTGAGCTGGGGAATAGGGGTGTGTAGCCTCAAGAAAAGATGAATATCAGCATGGAAATACTTCGAGTTTTACACTATTTACACAAGAAAAAAACTGTAATTTGCCACTACAGGCTCAAAGTCACGTCCCTATAGCTAGCGAGTCTTTGAAGCAAAGGAATTTATATACTGCATCAGGCAGTATTGTATTAGGAAATGTTTTTAACAGTGTTTAGTGATTGAAAGTAAGATACAATAGCTTTATGACAAAGAAGCTTATGATGAAGGTCCTTTCTAATGGCTTTTATATTACTGTAAATGATGATGCTTATGGTTTACTTTTTATTAATTTAAATGAAGTGCAAATCAAATGACATCTGACAGTCTAACAACAGGTTAGTTTAAACAGCTGAATATTATTTTAATTTTTATATATTTTAGCTTTTAACAGGATTTTTAATTTTAAATTGTTTTGATGTTTTTATCCATGTAATATGGCTGGAAGGCTGCAAGATGAGAGCAATATTTAACTCATGCTTGTAAGATATGGGTATTTGAAATCCATTAGAAACCGACTTTTTGTTCTCCCTTTTAATTTTGGTTCTTTCATTGGAGATGCCAAGACTAATGCTGTCACGACAGATGGGGAGAGCTCATAGAGACTTTGCACAAAAATTACTGGAGCAATGTGTCGTTACCATGTAGTACCTTCAAAATGTCACAACGGAAGTAAAATTCATTGTGGAACAGGGCTCTGATTGCAGAGACAAGGTCTCAGTTCCTCTCATAATTGCTGGACAGCATCAAATCAGTTTCATTTGTACCACATAAAACAGCAATATATGCACACTAAACACTTCTTCAAAATTGCACAGCCACCGACTGAGAGAGAACCCGTTCCCACTTCTCACTTACTTCATTCTGGGTGTCATTTACCTGCTTCAGTCATTCCAGATTGTTTCAGCTCTTTTACATTTTATTTGGTTAGATAGCTGAGCACAGCAACATTAATTATGTCAGCCTTATATTAGTTATTTACTTTAATAACTTGTATACTGTTAGTGGTGGTAATCTATGTTAAGTAGTTAATTTCTGCAAAAAGCATAGGGATGTAGCAAAACTTTATAGCGTGCAGAAAAGCTCCTGACTAATCCTACCAGAAGGAATGAGGTACTCTTTAAAAAGTGTGTAGGTCAACAATTTTGGCCAGAGAAGTTAGCCATCACAGCAGAGTCCTGTAATGGCACAGCATAAAAACACATGGAAAGACCATGCAAGCTGTGTGGAAACACTGCCTTCAGTTTCAGAGTAAAGCTTCAGAAGTGACACCACTTTAAAGACAACAGATACAGTTCCACTTACAAATCAGAAGGTTACATTTCTTGTTCTACCTTTCTGGGTTTTGCCCTTGGAATTCTGTAATGGTATGTAAGAGTATTAAAATGTGTTGATAAGAAATGAGAATTTTTCTATGTTTGGCTTTCCAGCTATTCAGAACTTCGTTAACTGGGACTGACCCACTAGAAAATGAATTTCCAGCAGCTATTAATGTGGGAATGAGCGCCAGGGCCAGATTAAAATCCAGATAGGAGCAGTGCAATGTTTTGTGGTACGCATTGTACCTGACCTTAGAGGTTTCTTCCTCTGGCTCTTGGGAAGTTCAGGCTCTTTGTCTACTCGGGCATGATCCAGAGACACTGAAACTGATGGCAGTATGTTCACTAACTCCAAAAAGCTGGGTTAGAAAAATGCCCATCTGTCTTTTTGTGGAGGGAATGAAATTAGTGGTACTGAATGCAGTGGTGGTGCTGCTTTTCACAAGAAATTGGATGGAGACCACAAGCTTGTTTCACACAGTCCAGCATATACCTTCAGATGCAAACAGCTATCAATTGGTAAAAGACTTTGCATCCCATCACTAATGAAGTGCCTTCCAGCTCTCTCCCCCTTGGTGAATGATAGTGTAATTAATTCCTTAAAAAAGGCTGAGGGATCCAGCAGATTCAGCCTTGGTAGGTTCACAGCATCGACATCCAGCCCTCAAGCCATCACTGTTGGTTAGGTGATGTCCAACATGCAAAAGCTTCTTATCTGCCAAAAAAGGACTTGGGGAAGGAGTGCAAAACACAGAAGAAAAGGGAGAATACATGGCAGAAATAGAGTCCAAGGATCCTTCTTCCATATTTATGGCTGCTGAAGAAAAAAAGACTGAGAGAATGACAATGTTGCCATTAAAATTGAAATAGTAAATAAATAGTATAGTCATCAAGTCCTTTGAAAACAAACTAACCGCCTGGAAGAACCAGAGACTTTCCTCCACATCAGCTGGTGCAAAGGAGCCAAAATTTGTCCCTAAGAGATTTTTTTACCACCCAATTTCTTTCCCCCCATAGACTTCCATAAAATCAATGACAACTCTAGAAGAAAAACAGTGCTTCAAGATATTTCAGCAACTCTGGAATAAATTCAGTGTGAGGTGGCCAGTGGAAAATTGTGGGGGGGAACTACAAAGATTACACCGTTAAACTGTAAAAGCTCGGTCTTTCGTGGTGCTGAAGACTTTTGGAAAGCTGCAGTGAAAACGCAGAGCACTGCTGAGAACGAGGCCCCGAGTTCACGTGGTGTGGTTGGTCACTCAAGGCAAAACAGGAAAAGTATCTGTCCCCTGCTTATTCAGAAAATCTGCATTCTTTATTTAAGACACCAGAGAAGCTGTTTAGAGATAAGTAAGCTCTTGGACTCTGCCTGCTGTTGAAAGGCACACACATACCCTTGCGTATCTCTATCATATTATTTGGTCATGGGAGAAAATGACCCCTCTTTGGGAATCTATTCAGCTGTCAAATCAGCCCCTTTATCTGGTTTCATACCGTTAGCTGAGAAGACAAGGATCCCCCTATCAACCCAATTTGGTGTTAACTGATTTAGCTTTCATCAGAATTTTTTTCTGAACTCAGAAGAGATCCAAAAGCCAGATCTTCGGAGGCTTTCCAAATGAAGGCCAGAAAACCTCACTCGGCAAAACACTTTGTGTAGAGATGTATTCAAATGTGTAGAAATATCCCCAGAAGTGAAATGATACTGTGAAGCGAAACTGTGGGTACAAAATGACTGGCCTGGGCTATGTACATAAGGCAGAAGAATCACAACTGTCTGTTCTGGATTTAAAACATGCCTTCCAACCCTAACAGGATTCTTTGGTGAGGGCAATAAAAAGGAACTATTAGTGCCTTCGATTTAATTTATCTGAACCCTCAAAGTACTAACAGCCATAGAAGGGACAGCTAGGTGAAAAGTACAATTCTGTTTTACTGAATTTGATTCCTAAACTAATCAAAAACACAAAGTAGTGCTGCCTTAAAAATAACTAAGGAATTGCTGCAGCTTTGACACTTAGATTCCAGTTGCAGGTTTAAATAGATTCTTCTTCCAGGAGCTGCCCTGGAGAAGTCAATAGCACTCCTTGTGCAGTAAAGCATTAGTAACCATGAGTAAGGGTGCAAGGATCTGGAATTAAGCTAACAGAAGTGATGATGTGTGAAAGGTTTCTGCTTCATCTTGACATGGCAATACAAGGGATAGGCAGATTTGGGGACAGAACATCTTTATCTGTCTGGCAGTCTAGGGATTTAAGCTGCTTCTATCACTGGTGTTTCTGTGTGCTCAGACAGCATCTGCAGGAAACAATCCCAATTATGCTCTTAAAGTGAAGTGATCAGGGCTGGTTAACCCAGATGAGACCCCCAGAAGAGTTGCATTTCTTTTCATTTCTGGAAGAGAGACTTCAGGGGAGCAGAGAAAAGGGGATAAAAGAAAAGCACGATCTCGGAGCCTCTCTGCTCCGGATATCCCTAAAAGGAGTTGTACTCATTAGGTCCTGGGCCTTCAAATGTAGCCATGTTGCCCAAGGAGCTAAAAATGTTGTCCTATGAAGAATACTATTTAAAGAGTCTTCCCTGCTTGCACAGCAACACCTTGCACCACCTTGTGCCTAAAAAGAAAGGCTGTACTCCCCTCCCTGCAAGACATTTCCTGCCTCTCAAGATGCCCCAGGTGCTGGGAGCCAGAGGGACCTGGTCCCAGTCTGATGGACAAGGAAAGGATTTCCACATGTGCTCGACAGAGCAAATGCATCCCAGGCATGCTGGACCCACCTGGTCGGTCAGTACTTACTTCAACCATGCTGTTAGTGTGAAATCCTAATTTTTCACAATAAGAAAGAAATTTTACAATGTGAGTTTTACATCGGGTTAAGGTTTGAACCTCTCAACCTTGACACAGCCTCCATAACATCCAATTTTTATGGGTACCTGAAGAGTCCTTCTGGAATATTAATGTTCTCTGCTTCTATACGTGAATATTGCAGGTATCAAAACCATATTTTTATTGGTATTTGATGGCTGCTTTGTTTGCCAAGTACTCACATCAAATTAATGGAAAGCTATTTCTGAGCAATATAAATGTGGGAAATCCCTTTTGTTGAGACATGATATTAATCGTGTTAGTGCCTACATCTCTGTGTCCTTATAGCAACAAGATCTACTGCTTCAGTGTCTACAGCCAGCTCCTAAAAATACACTATCTGACAGATTTCATGCCTCAGAGGAGATGGGATAGCCCAGTTCTTTAACAGTCTCTCCAGTATTCTCTTTTCCTTCCTTTTCCTTCGTATATCACCTATATTTTTGCATGTTTAGCACTAGATGTATGGAAGGAGTGGTGTGGGAACCGCCTCATCCCAAGCGTCAACACAACTCACAGAAGTAGCACTGGGGATGCCAGTACAGGTCAGGACCAAACCAAGGCGTTGCTTAGCATTTATATGAGTGCATTCCCAGATCAGAAGAAATGGACACTTAGTAATCTCCATCAGTGCCAGCCAGGTCTGTCTCCTGCTATCCACAATCACACATCACAAAAAGGAGGGTTACATACAGCCTCCACATGGACTTCCCACTTCCTCATGTCGTCATGACAGGGACTCCATGGAAACAACGGGCTTAGGCCAACCACATCGGCTGCCCATTCTCCTGCCTTACAGCATGGAGGGGTTTGATCAGCAGTGAGAAAGATGCAGGGATGACACAAGCACACCACTAGAGTACCTTAGTGATGGACATGGCAAAGTCTATTCCAACAAGGATCACCTCCATGCCTTGGAGGTGTGTCCAATGTCTACTGCAAAAGAGGTACACTGCATCGTATCGTATCATGTTACATGGTACTATATCACATAATCTGTCCTCTCACTGTATGTTTATTTGATCTCATATTTACACGCTTATTACCAGCCCATTCCAGTTTTCCTATGTATATTAATGTGCATGGATATTCTGTGCCTGAGAGCCTAGGGCTTTTGTTATTACTTCCTTGACTCTTTGCTTTAACTTTCTCTATGAATGTGTGTCTATAGGGATCCAGCTGAACCTCTCTCAGTCCCAATCTGGTCCTTTCTCACTCGTCCTCCCTTTGTCTCTCTTGTTCTACCACAGACCTAGTGTCACAAATTTGTCCACAGCTGTTTTGCTAAAACTTTCAGACCAGGAAGGTCATGTCTGATCACCTTTGGAAAAAAAGTGCTTTATATATTTTACTATGTAGCTCATATCTCTGCTGGTGAAAAACATCAGAAACTTTCACAGTTATGTTGACAAACCTCTTCCGCGATGCCTGTCCTGCAGCAGCACAGTGGGAACTGGACTCATTTCTGCAGAAGATCTGAACACAGAACCCAGGAGAGCATCGGTCCTAACACTGGAAGAGTGGTTCTCTCTGACCAGTGCACTGTTCATCCCCCCTGGCAAGAAGGCTAATTTGTGCCAAATATGGTGATGATTTTTCCCCTCCTGTGTTAAGGCCACCCTGCTGCCATGCACAAGACACTGCATAACAGCTGTAATAGCAAGTTTTTAACTTCAACTAGTGGCAACAAGAAAGTGACAGACTCCTTTTCTTATTCCCAGTCTTCTTAGCACTGAACAGGCAATTATTTCCTTGAGACCACCTCTGTGTACTAAATTACATGGACTGTTTCCAAAGAGCAATGACAACTTGGTACGCTGGGTGTAAGCTGGGTTAGCTCTGTCCCTGACCCACAAACTGCTCTCACTAACCTTGCGTGGTGTTGACAGACTCCAGAAATAGCCCTGACCAGTGTTTTCTTACTAGAAGTCAGGTCTGGGTCATATCAATGGGGGAGGTGAAATAAAAATGACAAGAGGAACCCTCCAGAGGGGGTGTCATCCTTCTTTATGTAGAGTCCCCAAAGGTGGTACTGAGCCATGCCCAGCATCACAGCCCCTCACAAACACGCAAGCGATCCCCTTTAAAGCTGGAACCTAGGGATGCTTGATACCTTTTGTGTTCCCTGTCTCTCTAATATTCCTCCTCACATTCCTTTGCTGCTAAATGAATGGCACGACTTTCTCAATGCTTTCTTTTTCCCAACTCTTTATTACAGTTTTCATTTCATTTTAATGCAAGGGCACCAGTCCTAGTTTATGTCATAATAGACGGACAACAATAGTGCAATTTAACTAAAATAAAATGCTAAACACTACTACATGTTTATGGAGTCATGACGGATAAAATTTAGAGTGTTTTGGTGGTTTCATATCTTCAAAGAAGTGCTGGCAAGTGTACAAAGTGACAAATGTATCTAAGAATCTATGCCATTCAAATGATACTACCACATGTCTGTTTGGGATTTTTCCCATCTAAATGTGGGAATATGGGCACAGATTCACTTGCATACTGTGTTCTTCTAACATAAAGTGTCGGCATCTCGGAGGGTGTGTCAGTGGCACCCGATGTCACCAGATACACATTGCAAAGGAGACAGCCGAAATAAGTGTACGTTGTGTGTGCCAGGCAGTCTTTATTTATTTATTTCATGTAAAAAGCAGGGGATGGTGCTCAAAACATTCTCACTGGAAATTTATATCAGGATGAGAAAGAGAAAAACGCACCATTTACATTTCAAGGCATTGCAAGTCCCTATCCTAGCTGAAGTCGTCAGCAATTACAATACAAAGAGACCAGATCCTGATGTGAACAACAATGCTGTAAAAACCCACTAATTTGCATCATTTTGACTGAATTATTCTGCATTTACACCAGTTTCACTAAGATGGGAGCTGGCTTGGGTTCTTTACGTCATCTATACATTTTGTGCCTTTTCCTCCTTTTATTTGTCACAATAAACCCCCTCCTTTGTTGATTATTTTTTATTTGTGGAATGTATTCATATTCTCACAGTCCATCTGCTAAAAGTATCCTATTTAAAAGAAGATGGCATCATTAGCTGCCCTCTCTTGCTATAAAGAAAGGAGCAGTTCCCATATTTTTACCCAGTTCAGTAGCTCAGTGGATGCACTAATCTTGCTGAACACTTCAGTTTAGATGGTATATCAATGAGGCATTCAAACAGAGCAGTTTATACACAAAAATTCTGTCTGCTTTGTAAAAGATTATCCTTTTATAAACACTCTGCGGAAAACATAAAAGCAAATAGGGGACAGCACATAGGACAGGAAAGATGTTAGCAGGGAGATTAATACTGAATGGGTCGAAATGAATGGTGCTTACCAAAACGAGGTCCAGATACTTTGGCTGCAGTGAAACATAAATAATGGGAATGACACATCGTTTATTCGGGATAATGAGTTGATCCGAAGTAGGGGCCTAGAACAAGAGATTAAAGATTAAATATCCATCTCCTGATGAATATCAGTAGCAAACTTTAACCTTTTCCTTCCAAAAGCACAATTTCTTTGAACAATCATGTCAGCACAACACAGTAAAGAAACGAGCTAAAGTAAACTTAAATCACATTCTTATCTTATCCTGTAAGAAAACATTGCTTCATATTTTAAGATTGGGAATTGTATTTTTATTTCCAGGCTTGCAACTCTTTTGGAATATTTATATGAGAACACAAAGATTTTGCTTGATGTTTTGTATTAGAAAAATCTGGCTTTAGTGTTTATTGCTTACATTTTAGTCCTCTGCAATAACTGAAGAAAGAACATACCCATCCTGAACATTCACTTGGGTGGAGAGATAATGACAAAAAGCAGCCTGCTGGAAAAGCACAGCATACCACATGCTGAATTAGAGTCTTGAATGCAAGGAGGACTTGGAAGATGTCACAAGCTTTGGATCAGGAAGGGCTGGAAGTGTAGCGAAGGGGGGAAAGGCACAGACAACTGGAGACAGCAGGTTGACTGTTCTGCAGTGCTGGCAACCTGTCCAAGCTGGTCAATTAGTGGTCCTTCTAGCTCAAGATGCTGTACTGCAACTGAGGCAGAAGACATAGGACAAGTGGGAATCTGTATAGCTGTGGCTTGCCCAGAACTTGGAACAGAGCAGCTGCTGAATGCATGCAGCCAGCCAAGCCTCGCATTGTGGTTTTGTTGCTGATGGCTGTCTCCTGCAAGAGGGATAAAACTGGGGACAGGGGGAGGAGGGAGAGGGGGTGAGACTTTCAAATGACATTTAGAAAACAGGCAGGCTAGGAAGCAAGGGTGAGTTCAGCATACTTTCACCTGCTCTGTGGAAAGGGTTCGCAACGAAAGGAGTTTGTGGTTTTCATTCTACTCTCTAGGGAATGCGCTGTCTCGGTGCCAAACCAGCATGCATGTACAGTTGGCAGTTTCTCTGCAGAAGAAGCCTAGGAGTAGTAGCTGTAGAAAAGTATCCATTTTTACTTGGTAAATATTTGCATGCAAAACCAGAAATTCCCATAGGTTTTTGTGAGGCTCTGTGAATTTGTTAAAAGGAAGGATTTTTGCTTTGTTCTGGGGGAGTGTGCATGCGTGGACACACAGTTCCAGCGTGGTTTTAGGGGGTGAGCTCACTGAAATGGTATCTTGAAGGACATTGAACATCTTTCAGAGGGCAGGTCCCATGTTTCGCAAAATTCTGGTAACAGCACAAATATATTATTGTTTCACACTGTCATTTTTTTCCATGGAAACAGACAGGATTTGGTGTATATCTCTTTCCTCTTGGGTCAGGAACCTGAGTCCACTCAGGCACCTTTCCTCCTGGGCTGTTCTGCAACAGCATCACTCCACTGCCCACGTCCTAAAATCTCCTGAAGACCTCTCAAAAAACCTCCTGGACCCTCCTGCTGCCATATCAGAGAACAGGATCTTAAGTTTCAGGAAGGCCAAATAAATGCAGGTGAACGAAGAGGACTTGGAGTGCTGGACTACTCAAGGAGGCAGAGCTAGGGCACGAAAACAAGACGTATGGCTGGTTATCATCACGATCAGCCAGAAGCAGGCTCCGCACTGATTGGTTAGCCTAGGCAGTCCCACGCTGAAGAGTGGGTCAGGTTTGTTGCTGCTCATGGTGGTGAGGAGAAGGGAAGGCCCATCTCACCGGGCGCCAAAGCAGCAGCCTCTGCTCCAGGGAACTAAAGTGCTGCTCTCCAGGGACAAAAAGCATCGTGTGTGGCTCAGCTGCTCTGCCCATTTTCAGCACCCTGCACTGATTTCCAGTCAGCCAGGCTTTTATCCTTGAGATACGAGCAGCGACTTTCCTATCATTCAGAAAGAAGCAGCCATTTTCGAGCATTAACTCAGCACTGATAATGCAAACGGTAGAGTTGTAAAGGGATGCCAGAGTCCTGCTGCTGACTGATGTCTGAGCTCAGGAAGCCCACATAACCCTGCCACACCACACGTGCTTGCTGGTGGAACAGCCACCACCGTGCCTGGAGGCATGAGGCACTGCCAAGGCCCCAAGGCCCCTTGGCCACAAGGACACATTTCTGGCTCTTCATTAGCTTGTTGTCTGTCAAGACCCCCAGGTCCTTCTCCATGGAGCTGCTTTCCAGACAGTCATTCCCTAACCTGCATTGGTGCAGGAGGTTACTCCTCCCTTAGGTTCATCTCTGCCCATCTTTCCAGCCTGTCCAGGTCTCGTTGCATGGCAGCACAGCCTTCTGGTGTATCAGCCACTCCTCCCAGTTTTGTACCATCAGCAAACTCACCGAGGAGAGACTCTGTCATCTCATCCAGGTCATTAATGAATATGTTGAACAAGACTGGGCCAAGTGCTGTCCCTTGTGGAACACCGCTGGCCACAGGCTTCCAACTACACTCTGCACTGCCAATGACAACCCTCAGAGCTCTGCCATCCAGATGGTTCTCAATCCATCTCACAATCCACTCCCCTAACCCACACTCCCTAACCTTACCCATAAGGATGTAGCGGGAGACAGCGTGAAAAGCCCCGCTAAAGTCAAGGTAGACAACATCCAGCACTCACCCCTCATCTCCGCAGCCAGTGATGATGTCATAGAATGCTATCGGATTGGTCAGGCATGATTTCCCCTTGCTGAATCCATATTGACCATTCCCAATAAGCTTTTCTTCCAGGTGCTCGGAGATGACATTCAGGATGAGGTGTTCCATCTCCTTACTGGGGATGGAGGTGAGGCTGACCAGTCTGTAGTTTCCCAAGTCACCCCTCTTGCCCTTTTTGAAAATCGGGGTGATATCAGCTGTTCTCCAGTCCTCAGGCACCTCTCCTGTTCTCCATGATCTTTCAAAGACAACGGAGCGCAGTTCAGCAATACCATTTGCCAGCTCCCTCAGCACTCGTGGGTGTGTCCCATCAGAGCCCATGCATTGGTGAGTGTCCAGTTTGCCTAGGTGATCTCTAATCCAATCCTCCTCAAACAAGGGGCAGTCTTCTTCTCTCCAAACTTTCTCTCTTTCCTCTAGGTCTTCTTTCCATGGTTGCTCCCAGCATGTACCTGTGAGCTAAAAACATGACAGTTTTTGTTCACAGATATCTGTTTGAACACCTGAGTATGTATAGGAATGAGTGGTTTGGGTTTTAAAATTAGATGGGTGTTTCCCTGTGAAAAATGTCCACTCTGGGAAAGAAACCAGTCCTCAGTGAAACTGCTTTGAGAGGAACCAAAACTCAGGTGTTCACAGCCTGGTTTATACAAGGGAACTACATTTGTTAACATCTGTGAATAAACTTGTGCAAACAGATGTGAGTTTTCTTATCAATTGTCCTCAGCACCCGTATCCACTGGGTAGTTTGTCAGTCCAAGGCTTTCCTCCCTGCAGGAGAGGCTGACAGATCAAGGTGCCCATAATCACCCAGCTGCTCCCCTGTTGTAGCTGCCACAACCAACCCAAAGCACAGCACTCACTGCCCTGGGTTTGCCACATAATCCATGGAGAGAAAATGGGGCACTAATCACCTCATCCTAACAGCTGAGAGGAATCCTACCAAAAAATGCCTGTTTCTCTTCATGGACTGTAAAGGGAGTTAAAGGCTGTTAGCTTCTTGGGTTAGTTGAAAATAACTAGTACAGTATTTTATTAGTAGCATTTCATTATTGACATTATGATGTAGGCATTGATTGGAACCTGTGTTTTTACTGGTGTGGCTGATTTGTCAGATCATGACGTATTCTGATTCAAATCATCGTGTCATTTTTAACTGTGTGAGCCTTTGAGGTAACGGAAGTATTTTCACGTTGCCAATGTGAGCCTACCAGATGCACGTTACCCACTTAACAACCAAAGGGGCTTGAATTGGGCAAAATTGTCAGAAATGAAACTTTCTTCCATCATAGAGTGGGAAGCTTAGAGTCTGTCAGTGACATTCGGACACTGAACCTGCGGCGACATCGAAGTGTCATGACAAGCAGTCACATAACATGGAGATATTTAGACTTGCTCCTAGTTAGAGGTCTGAAATCTGGATTCAGGTCCGTTAACTAGCAGTAGTATCCAGAAGCACCCCATACCTAGGCCATTTTAGGAGGGAAATGGCTCCCAGGAGGGAAACACATCTGGACCAGTTTGAGGAGCAGGACTGAAGAGCACCTTATGGTAACCTGATGCTGGGGTAGCTAGCAAGGTCCTGAGGTGCTGGTTTGGCAGCCAGCAGCAGAGCAAGCAGGGCTGTAAAGGCAGACTGTCCCTCTTTCTGCCCTCGGAGGCCAAGCAACACCCTGTCTGGCAATTGCCTTCACATCCAAAGAGCCTCCCAGAGGTCCTGCTGATGGCCGTGGGGGGCCATAAGAGCAGCGTAAAGCTGCTCCAGCAGGGTTAGCAGTATGTTTCCATATGGTCTTGGAGTCTACCTTTCCACAAAACAGCTGTACCCCTCAAATAAATACGCACTGGGCACAGCTCAGAAATGCATCGTTGTGGAGATTATTTCCATCTGCACATCACAAAGGATATATTGATTTAGCTACACTCCTGAGATCAGAGTGGAAACACTGTATAGCCGGGAAGCAGACACATGTGCTGCTTATCATAGCTATACATACGGCACAAAAGATGCCAGAGTGGAGAGCAACTGGCTATATTTTGCACCAGCACATGACCTGTTCTATAATTCTCTAGAATGAAGGAAAAGGAAGTGCTGAACGCTACTGTTCCTGGGCTGTGCAAAAGGCCTGTCAGGAGCACACTGATTCTGAACAAACTCACGGATATGAGGAGTCTAAGTAGTTGACAATTGTTATAGCAGTCAAGGATCACCCCCCAAAGCCTGTTTAGTTATTTATTTGTATTCCTTGAAGCTGCAGAGAAATGCAGCAATTGACACAGTGGGAAGGGATATCCCAGGATACCTGGCAAAGCAAAAAGTTGCATCCTTTCAGAGATAAGTGCAAAGTGGAACGTGTCACCAGAGCAAGGTTGTGTTCTCCCTGCAACGCTTTCACTCACCCACAAGAAGGCTGAGTTATGTATTCCCGAAAATTCACAGCATTTGGATTTGTAGAGGGTGATATAATTAAGGCCAAAAATTAAAAACCAGGAAAGACCATGCACCGTATGCTGGCAGCGTGCGTCCCTCAAACTGTCAGGGGAACTATCAGTAAAATGGTCATCCATGGAGGAGGAGAGGTCACTCAGGTCTCTTGCAGCATTAATCCTTCCTGGTGTCTCTGGGATAATATCACAGTATCACAGTATCATAAGGGTGGAAAAGACCTCTGAGATCATCGAGTCCAACCTATGACCCAACATCTACACCTACTCCTACTTGTCAACTACACCATGGCACTAAGAGCCTCATCCAGTCTCTCCTTAAACACCTCCGGGGATGGTAATGGAGAACAGGGAACCTTACTAGAAGAAAATAAGCACATATAGGACAATCCTTGCACTTATTTCACAAGTTTTTCTGGCTCTTTGTAGTTTTGCCACAACCAATAGCAAGGTCTCTGAGGGTTGGAATCATTAAGTTCTCTTTTCTTGCCTCCAACCACTTCTGTGCCCCTCCTGTAGCTCGAGATGCTCCTCCCTCACTGCTACGCCAGCAGGACACAGCATATGGGCTGTTCTCAGCCACTTCCGAGCAAAATCCTTGGGCTGAGTTTAAATGGCTGCTGACTAGTTTAAACCCAACTGCCTTTGCTGCAGAGCCCTTGCATTGAAGCCATCACACATTATGTGCTACTGCTATTATGTGCATATCCATGGCAGAGTCCATTCCCTGGACAGAATGATGAGAGGGACTGAACACCTCTCTTGTGAAGTCAGACTAAGAGAGTTGGGGTTGTTCAGCCTGGAGAAGGGAAGTCTCTGGGGTGACCTCATTGTGGCCTTTCGGTTCTTAAAGGGGGCCTACAAGAAAGACTGGGACAGATTTTTTGGTAGGGTCTGTTGTGATAGGACAAGGGGTAATGGTTTTAAAGTAAAAGAGGGTAAATTCAGACTAGAAATAAGGAATATTTTTTTTACAATGAGAGTGGTGAAACACTGGAACAGGTTGCACAGAGAGGTGGTAGATGCCTCATCCCTAGAAACATTAAAGATCAGGTTGGATGGGGCTTTGGGCAACCTAATCTAGTTGAAGATCACAGAATCACAGAACTGTTTAGATTGGAAAAGACTCTGAAGATGATCATGTCCAACTATAAACGTAACACTGCCAAGACCATCACTCAACTATGTCTCCAAGCACCTGCATCTACATTTCTTTTAATTATCTCTCCACGTCCCTGCTCATTGCAGCGCGGGGGGACACCAGATGACTTTTAAAGGTCCCTTCTAACCCAAACTATTCTATGATTCTATGACAAAGAAGTCTCATCTTAGTAGGATTTGGACAGGAGGTCAGTGGGCATACTCTCAAGAAGATGAAGGCAAAAAATCACTGGCTCTGATGAAAAAAGCTAGTAAAGTTCCCTGAGCTCCAAGACAGAACTGCCATCAAGTCACTCTTGTGTCTCCTCTACTGATATAAAGCTTTGTTGAAGTCAGAGAAGCATCAAAAATAAGTCTTTGATGGCTGCAAAAGACAGTGCCCTTCAAGTAAACAATTCATCACCGAGCAATGCTCAGGTGAACAAAGAAACTGTCCCTCCAAAACACACAGGATGGCTGAAATGAGGCACAGTATATTGCCCGCTCACAGGGAAGAGCTGACTGTGGATGCCTGACATCAAGACTTCCACCTAACCCAGGTACAGATTGAACCAACCTGGCAGTCACTGATTCCCAAACCCACTGTTCTTTCCTCAGCATTTTTTCGCTTGTTCTGCGGTAACTTGCCCTCCAGCAAGAGAGAACTCCTCCTGAGCAGGGGATGCAGAACCAGGCACGAAAAATGGCATAACTGCTTTTCCCTGGAAAATTCCACCCAACATCTGCACAGCAGCTGGATTTCCCAAGTCTATTATCTCATTTCACTGATCTGAATGGATTTACTCTCAGAACAGTTGCAGATCTGTATATATCACTCATGGCTTGATTCACCATGGTTTACCTGAATGAAATAATAATAAGCTACACTACCTCCCCTTCTCCCACCCCTAAATGCTAATTAATTTTAACTCATGACTGAAAAAAGTGGCAAATGAATGGTTACATCGGTACAAAACATTAACCAGTTCAGGACTACCAGAAAATAAGTTCTACTTCAGTCTCATTTTTTCCATTACTTGGACCTTTAAATACATTCTTTTCTACAGATTCAGCCAGAGAGCTGCATCACTAACATAACGGCCAAACAATGACACTCTTACTCACCTTGGGCACTCCCTAATCCAAGAAAGGTCCCACAGGAGAAAGTATGACTGAGGTGTTTAACATGAAGTAAAGACACCAGCCAGGTCGCGGCACCTTAAGTTTGCAGATTTTGATCGAAGATCAAGAGCTTTGCCATCTTTATAACTCGAAGGACATTAAATAGTTTTACAAAAACCTCTATGCCTCCTACTGAAAGGCACACACACATTGACAAGTCCTCAGCAATTGGATATTTTATACAAAGATGCAGAAGTACAAGAAACACATTCAAGGCATGCATATTTCTAAGAAGTAGTTTTCTGAGGTACACCTCCCTACATGCTGAACAGTCACAACTAGGTTTAGAATAAAATGCAACATACATTTTTCCTCTTTTTTTTTAACTTATTGCTGTTTATAACCCTTACACTCCGCAAACAAATGGGGCCGTTCAATTTGGCATTTTCTAATGACGGCATGCTTTCTTCTTTCTCCCCATCACAAAAATGCTTTGAAGTCCTACGCCACTAGTTACAAGTATTCTGATATTTCCCCAGCAAGGATGTAATAGGAGCCAAAACAAGCCTCCAGGTGCCAATATTGCACCTGACAAATTAGGCACACGACTGGAAAAGGGTGGCTCCATCCTTCTGCTTAATGTTCATTTCCTCTCATTTCCACATGAACAGGAAGTAGTTGGAATGGAAAAAAGGCTTTCCTTAAAGACCCAACTATCAAAAGGCCCCGAGCTGTTTCTCCTTGCAAACAAAAAACTTGGAAGCCAGCTACGTCCTATGATTTGGAGCTCATTTACAGTGACTTTTTTAACCCCTACTGACGGCACGACGAACAGGATGTTATGATTTATTTAACACTTAAAGCGGGTGTGAGAACAAGGTGGATGGTGCCCTTAGACGTAGTCTTTTCATAATTTATTGCTCTAAGTGCTTAATTTTTCCTCGGGGAAGCCTTTGATAGCTGGCTGCTGCAGTGTGGTTAAGTGTGTGCATTAAGCTGTAAAGCAAAAATATCAATAACAATCCTAAAAATAATAACTGTATCAGAAGTTATTTTGCATAATAATAACTTGCACATACTGCTCAGCTGGAACTCTCAAGTGATATCCTTACACTGACTGAATTGACTTAGGGACATACAATGGAGCAACATAAAGAGTGTTGAATTTACCTTATGAAGACTTCAGCTGCACGATCTAGCCAGAGACACAAAGCAAACTCACTGTCACAAAACGCCGCACGGCTCCTAGAGGGCCACTGGAGAACTGTATCAAAGATGAATTAAAAAATAAAAAAATAAATTATAAACATGGGACTCTGACCAAGGGGAGACTCACAAAAAGTGTTATGTCTGACTGGCTTTAAAGTTGAACTGGTGCTTAATAATGTTGTAGCATGCCTCAGAAGGTTTATCTTCAAGCACCTTCTTTTGAATGGTCTGTAATCTTTATCTGGAATACAGGACCATCCTTTAGAAACCTTTTTCATGTCAAAGTTACTCAGTGAAATAATGCACAGATCTTCTACCCTCTGGAGATCAGCGTTCAGCTCTGCTTCATGTCATTACATTGAAGGCCCTTGGTGACTTTAGCAAGCAAGATCTGTAGGAACGTTTGCACCTGTGGATAAAGGACTTCAACCTTGAATGATAAATACATATTCCTGGTTGGTTTTTTTTCCTCTTGAGCGTATATGTGTGAGCATAAGTTGTATTTTAATATAGACAGGCAGGTAATGCATTTCACTTTTAGAAGATGAAGTAACAATTTTAGCAAATTACATTCGTCTCTTTAATCTTATATTTCCATGCACACTGAGTTAAATGTTGTAAAACTATCAATTCTGTCAAAACCTAACAGAAAGAAAACAAGAAACCCTGCAATCTTAATGTCCAAACTGACTGGTGATTATCAGGAATTAAATGTGCAGGAATCCCAAATCTTTTCTGATCAGAGATGTCTAGATGACTTTTGTTTTTCCATAATTGTATGAGGTTCCTACATAGTATTTAAGAATCAATTATATTGCAATTGATGTAATTAACTCTAATAATCCAGTAAAAGTCAGTAGGAGGGCTATTCAAGTCAATAGAAAAGAGAGACTATATTATGAAGGTGTTATTAACCTATACAGATTTTTACTAGACATTTCCTTTTCTTACATAATAAATATACAGTGATGAGGAAGGCTGTCATTATAATTTAATGGGAACAATGGCTCATCACTTCCTTTCCTGTACAAGCCTTAACTAATTCTACATACGGTGTATAAGTAAAATGAAGTTAAATGAATCTCACAAATTAGCTATTAATCATCCATCAATCATCTGTTGCTCCATGATTAAAATCTGTGTTGCATTCAAAGCTGCGAAAGGTATTTGGGGAGTGGCAGGAGTTGCACGTACATCTTCCAATTCGTTTATTCATGCACTTCCATTTTGCATTGCCAAAGGTACTTACTGAAACCAGCCCTGAAGTCAGAGGAAGTCTCCTGAGGAAAGTTCCAGCCCTTCCCAGGATAAAGCAGAACTCTCATTTACATATTTATAGGCATTTCTCTGGCTTCAAGCACTGTGGCATATAAGAAGCTCATGCTTCTGAATTCAGTCAGACAGCTCTTTCTGGGGAAAGAAAGAAAGAAACACTATGAAGTTAGGGAAACTGAGGCAGTGGTCTGACATCTGCCATACAAAGTAATAAGAATTCCTCTGTCCAAGACCCTAATATCCTGTTTTATGCTCTAAACTTTTTTGCACTGCCCGATGAGGCAAACAGGAGTTCTACTTGGACATGACTATTGAAATCTGGCTTTTTAGGAATTTTTGTCTTCACCTTCATCAAGCTGAGCATAAGCCTTATTAGGTAAGGAAAACTGTATTGATCTCATCAGCGGAAGCGCTTGTCCCGGCAGTAGACAAAGATTAGGCGGTTGTGCCAGTGTTAGTCAATGTATTGGTTGCCTTCCTCATGGCTGGCTATAAGGGATCCTCTCGTCTTGCACCTTGGCGGCCTCAGTCCTCACGGCATCATTCGTTTCTCTCTCAAAAACTGCAAGGGACCCTTGTAGCCAGTTCCAAAACATAACCAAGTACACAATGACTTGGCGATATACTGTGACGACTTTTCCACATAGAGCTGAGGTGATCAAATGAGGTCCAGAAGAAGGCAAGGGCAAAAAGTACTTTATTTATTCTGGAGTCCTGTAAAATGAAAATAAATATTGAATGACCTGGATCCTCAGTGCAGCATCACAGAATTTATGCAAAAAAAGAGGCTGAGACTGAGGAGAGGAGATTTGTTTGACTGCTCTTAAAATACTTAAAAGAAGATCTTTGAAAGTTATTCCAAATGGACCCATCTCCATCTTTGTTCATACGTTCACAGAGCTTCAGGTAAGGTATAGCATGTGTCCTGAACTAAAGAAAGAGGGAGCTGTGATGTTGCCATAAATACAACACAGAAGAGTCCAGTAATGCATTGTAACTACAGCGGTAGGTTTGGGGGGGCTGGGTTTTTTAAAGCACAGCAGTAGGGCAAGTGCTCTACAGCTATCAATAGTTGCACCAGAACTGAGCTGTGTTGCACGGAATGAATGAGCTTTGACTGTAAGAACACAGATAGGCAACCCTGCTGACTCCTGCTCAATACACCCATTGTAAAACTGGCGAGCAACATCCTTCCAGGGCTCTTTGACATGTGGCTTCATCTAGCCTGCGACTCCTAAGGAAGATTTTTTTTCTTTATAACAGCATCACACTCTCCTATACCGCTAACACAGAAGACGCTTCTGATGTCCGCATTGCGAGCTTCACTTGCAGTGTACTTTATGTGGCAGTATCTGACAAGGCCTTTTCCTTAATTCAGGAGCCAATTCTGTGATAACAAGGACATAAGTGGAAAAAATAGTGCTTCATGAGGCATTAAATCTCTTTTTTTCTTCTTGTGAGCCAAAGCTAAACGCCCACGAGCGTCACACAGCCCCACATACCAATAACTGGTTCACCCCAACAGGTACATCTCACCACAAAAGTTGAGTTTTGAAAACAAGCACTTTACTTTTGGGACAATGATAATGTCTAACTCCTGGGCACGGTAAGCTAGGTCACAATGGGATGCAAGCAGAATGCAAGGCCACCTGCTGCAAGTGTCTCCCCAGGTCTGAGCTTTGCTGCACTACACCCTCCCAGTGCTACCTGAGAAATACAGGGGCGTTTTCAGGTGTCTTTGGAACAACAAGCCCATGCAAACAGGCTGTGCCAAAAATGATAGACTAAGAATTGCTAAAGTAAAGCAATCCAGCAGTCAAAACTTCCTTTATTTAAATCCCCAAACACCACTTAGTTGTATAATAATCTCAGTTCTTTCACGCTCCGCGAGCTTGCCTTAAATTGTCTGGAGCGGCTCCTCAGCCACCACAGATAGTCCCAGCCCGCAGAAGGCGGTGGAACTGGGACAGTTCCCACCAGCTGCTGCTCTGCCCTGACTGCAATTGCATTTCACACACAAAAGATGATAATAGTCTATGTAAAAACAAAACAAAACAAAGAAACGCACCCTCCCCTCAGTTTGAATAATCATCTGCAAGAAAAGATTCCAGTGTTTGGGCTTCCATGGAAAATCAATACAGTTTTATCTTTATTTTTTTTACTTTAAAAAAAATACTTGGGATGACAGTATTAGGTAGCACAGTGAAAAACAACTAAATATAGCAGTAGATCATGGTGGGTGTGAATGGAAAACAAAGGGAGTCAGGAGCCGAGCTCCTGCTGCTGTTACGTCACTATAACACCCATAATTATGTTATTATGTACGCTGCCCACTTCAACTATATCTGGACATCACTTATGATGATAAAAATCTGATTAATAACATGACATATAATCTTGATTTCTTTGATGAGAATTAACTTCTGTCTTCTATATTCTTTTCCAAACAGAGAGGATATTTGTTTTACCTCCCTTCTACGGGGAGTTTGGAAGAGTGAACATACAGAAAAAACTAAAAAGGGTAATTTAAAATCCCATTGCTGGACTTGTTTTATCACAGCATAAAAACACATTAAGCCACTTCTAAAGCACTGCTGTGCATATATTATCCTTCTCACAAACACCTACATTTTATAAATACAAACTCCGTGCAGAAATTTATCTGAACTTAGGGCATGTTTAGTTTCACAGCCGCAATGCCTTTTTATCCCGAGCAGTACAGCTTTCCAACTTAAACTGCCCTCGTATGCGGCACCTTGGGGTAGGCTGGCAGGTGGCTCAGGCGAGCAGTGCCCAACCGGGCTCGCACGGCAGGGACCCCACGAGCTTCGTGCTGGAGGACACCTGGTGCCAGTGGTGGGGTGGCAGCTTCGCAGCAGCGGACAGCATCGTGTCACACCTCAGGTGTTTCTAGCGACAGCCCCCTCACACCCTCTTTTGGCGGCTGCGCCCCCCAAAAAGCAGCACTGCAGATTTCTACGGACAGACTAATTTTCAAACAAAGTGAAGGATTTTAAAGGCCTTGAGAGATTTTTTTTTTAAAAAATATCTAGGGAGTGAGAGGGGAAAAAACAGAACTGGTAAAAAAAATGAATGAAAGCAATACCCTCTAAGATAAAAGATTTTTTTTCCCCTTTAGCTAAATGAATAGTAAAAAACCATATCTATTACTATGTCTTCAGCCCCTAAGGTTACCCTAACTGGTTTGTTTCACAATTCACCAGGAAAAAACCTCAAGATAGTTCTAAGATAATTGTTAAATGTCTGACTTTCATCTACAATAGAGGAAATCTGTATTGCCAACAGCTTGTTCTCAGAATTCCACCTTAAAACAGTTTTAGTACCACCAGACCAGAAGGGTTTGATGCCAAAGAGCTGTTCTGTCCTATTGAAAGCAGAGAATGGCTTCCTCTGCAATATGTACAAAGAGCAAGGAAATTTACTCAATTAATGTGAAACACAAAATGGCATCTGCCATCTGGAGATGCACACAAAAGCCATGGGCAGTCAAACACTTCTTAAGACTTTGGCATGTAAAATTAACATATTTTAAGACTTAAAGGGACATGTGAACTCCTAGTACGCGAGGATTTAGTTTTTCTCACAGCAAAATAAAATACACAACAGAATATTTCCAATGTAATACCCCAGAAACAGAAGTGCCAACCACCTACAAAAATTTGCCCGTGACATCAAGACCACCATTTATATACTGTTGGGTTGGAATTGAGTGGTGGTTTATTTAAATCTGCATTTTTAAACAATGGACAGGAACACGCTTTCACTAAGCCTTACAACTCCACTACAGCATGCTGTCTTACTGAGACCGGTGTAAAAGTCCTGTAATTTCTTCTTGTGACGCTGCACAACCATTCTGCATTTATTTTTCACTGCAAAATCCAAGTGATGCTGACGAATCAAGTTTAGTGCAGACTCAAAGTGTACTAAAAGGGCTTTCTTGACTCCAAGCATTTTAAAGTATTCTTTTCTTGAATAAAATTAAGAAAGTTCATCTCCAGTGTCTGTTCCCTTTTGTGTATTAAAAACCCATCCTGCTTTAAAAAAAACATGACATATGGTATCTAAGTGGTCACCACCATAAATTATTCAACTTCTGCTTGCTCCACAAACATAAATCTAACAAAATGCAAAACCTCAGGCCTCACCACAAAGCTAATGGTCACATATCTCTGGTGGTGTCCTCAGCACACGTTTGGCCACGTGTACCTGGTCACCACATTCAAAGTGTTTATCCAGACAACAGCTGTGATTTACCAATTTACCTGCTTTTTACTCTACTTCCATCCTTCATTTTGACACTCCTCAGGATCACCTGAGCTGAGCCCCCCTGCGCTTATGAGAGTGTCCTTTCACCCTGCCTGTTATGTGACAACACAGCACTCGTTTCACAAACTACGTCTCATGCCTCATGCTTGGGAGAGAATGACAAAAGCAGACAAGACGGAGGGAAATCAAATCCATTCCTGCTTAAAATAGAGCACGTGGCTCAGCAGGGATACCCTGCGTGATGTTGCTCGGGACAATCAAGACGTATGCAGAAATTTGCCATGTTTTTCTTGCAAAAGTAACCTTAATTCAGGCACCCCACAACCTCGCAGTGATAATCCTAACTTTCTTTTAATGGGTGCTCTTCTGTTTCTTCAAAGCACCAAAGTGAACATTTCAGAGTTTATTAGAAACTTGCTTCACGGAGGGATTCAGAGCCAAGGACACCAAACCTGCAAGTACTTACTCATGGGAATTATGATAATGTAGTTCGTACAATCCAAGGAGACCATACACATTGCAAGCATTTATTTGGATATGCAGGAAAGGGAAGCAACAAACTTAGCAGGGTTGGAATATCGAGGAAGTCAGATTAAAAAACTTCTTAAACAGTGACCCTGTCACTCACTTTATAAGTTTCCTGTTGGCAAATATTTATTTTTTCAGGATTTGGTTTTTAGTTTTAATGACTAGTTTTTAGTTAAAGGTAACCTGGTAAAAAAATCATAGGAAGCAAAAGATGCAAAAGTCATCACTCCAGTACCAACATTCACGTGGCCCATACATTTTGTGCTACATTTTATAGCAAAAAAAAAAGTTCATCAAAATGTACACTCTGCCAGAAAAAGAGGGCTGAAAATGCACTAAATCATCACTTAAATTTTATTTACCGGTCTGTTGATTTGTGCTTGCATTTGTGACTGCATGTGTGAGAGGAGAAACAGAGACAGAGACACAGAGAGAGAGGGAAGAAAATGACTCATGCCTGGCTATGTCTCCGTGTAAATGGTCATAGCTGTAGGCTTCCCTGGGGGAATTTGTAATACCAAAAATCCAGCTAGTCTGCAATTACAGTGCCGGCAGCAAGTCCCTCCAGCACGAGCCATAATGTCTGGCTAAGGCTGGTGGGAGCACTCTGCCTGTGCTCCTCGCTGCCCCCAGAGCATCCTGGGCTTCAGTGACGGGGTGGCAAGCATGGGGCAAAGTTGCTGGGACAGCCCCACACCTCCAGCAGGCAGACCTCTCCCAAAAACTGCTTTCCACAGAGCGATGCAAAAGAGACACCAGAGCGGGCATCCACAGCTACCAGCCCAAGACCTTTAAAGAACACTGAAAAAGAAATAAATTTCAAATGCTGTTTAGGAGGCTTTCAGGCAGAACTCCACTCTTGGCACATGTATACATTTGCTATTGACTCCCCACTATCCTCTCCTGTGGCAAAGAAACCACAACCACCACTGATGTGAAGGACTCAGCGTTAAAAATAAAAATACAGTCCTCAGCAAAAAAAGAGAAAGGTTCCCGGGTGAGGAACACAAACCCATGCCAGTGACAGACTTGAAGTGCAACATGACGGAGATGCTGCTGTAACCGGACAGTTGAGGGATGAGCTGGGGTTTCCAGGCATGTCACGAGGATGACATCCCACTGCTCCGGGGGCCAGAGCCGCTGAACCTGCTGCTGGCCAATCCTTGGAGTGTCACTTACATGAGCTCCAAAGTAATCTTCTGGCCCACCCTTCAGGAAAAAGATAAGATGTCATGATCAGCTAATAGGAAGTGACAAGAAGAGATAAAATGGATGGGGAGAGAGAGAAGGTTTAGGACTGAAAAGGCATTACTCTTTCCTCTAACGCCAACCCTGCTAACTATTGGGCTGAGTTAATTAATGGGCTATTTGAGTACTTTCAACCATTTTTGCATATAGCACTACTTTTTCTACAGATATATGTAACACAATTAACCTGCAGCTTTTTAAACTATCATACATGGCAATCTCTTCGGTCTGGTGGGGAAAACATTGCACTTTCACAGAAAAAAGGGATTTAATTAGGGGAAAAGATTGTGGAGAGTCTTTGTTCATCTATTCTTCCACCCGTTGCCTTCCATATGGCAGGGGAACTCACTACCAAAACCTCTAAGCATCTCCCACATAATTAAAAAAAAACCACAAAAAACCCCAAAGCATTAACACCCCCCCCCCCCCCAAAACCAACAGCAAGGTATGAAGTTTCTGGGTTTCTTCCCTCTTCAGAGGAGAAAATCCTGTCAGACTTAGTTCACTTGTAATTAAGAAACCTGCTTCACTCCCTAATGAAATGTTAGTGCATCACATTACTAAGTCCCCTCATTGAGCACAGACCAAGAGGTTTAGGCTGGAAAATGCTTGAGAAGTTTCTCCCTCTGCGCTGCTCCAATGACACCTCTAACCCGGGGGGGGATGTGTCCCAATCCCTGCGACCACCGTGCTGCACAGGCACAAAGCCCTCGGTATTCGGTCGGTTCCGCAAACTTCATCAAAAACCTCATGTGAAGTGCCAGGCTTTCACGCTCACAGCTCTGCCACGATGTTAATCAGCTGCGTGGGGGAAGAAGCATCTCTGTCGGGTACAAAGCCCAGGACAAGGGGCTGCGGTCTCTGCGGCAGCCACACGAATAACAAATAACAGTAGCGAACTGCTGCCTTTGGTGGAGAGCAGAGCGCGTACTATGGACACAAAAAGACTCCCTTTACGCTGTAAAGAACTCAGGGTTTAACCAAACCACAATATGTTTCGAAGCTTTTGCCAAAAAGTACAAAAACCTGTAGTCGGTGTAGCTAAGCATCTGATAACAAGCACGGTTTCTTCTGCTCGACATATTTTCCTGGTGCATTTGTTTGTAAAGGTAGAGATAAGTGTAGTAACACAATCTGCTCCTTAATATCATAGGCAAAGAAAAATCATTAGTCACTAGCTACAACAGTTTACAAGCTTTGTGAGACTGCTGCAAGTATGTTTATTTTTTTTCTAAATATCTCAAATGGAGCCTGATCCTGAAAACCCTTCTTCCCTCCAATGATGCTTGCCTGCAATAATAATACTCATGAAAAGCAACTGCTGGTATAAGGAATGAAAAGAAAAGATGAGGTTCAGATTTCCTATAAGATGCTCATAATTGTTACTTCCACTAACAACAAGAAAGCAGACTTGTATGTGCAATATCACAGAAACAAGCCATTCTGTCGCTATCTATAATTTTGACAGTTATCTATGGAAAATGTGGACTTAAAAAACTCTTAAGAATAATTATTTGAAATCATAGCCAAAATAACATACATCACCCTTGATTAGCTACATGAAAAAGCAGCCTTAAATTGATAGTTTAAAAACAGGAAAATTAGCAGTATGATTAAGTATGAATGGCTAATAAAAAGAATTTTGCTAAAACAGATTATGGTTCAGATCGGGGTCACAAAAGGAACTGATTGAGGAAAACTGTCATTTTTACTGGGACTCAGTAGCTCTTTTAGCAGTACTGTTTCCTCTGAATCACAGTCTTGTAATGAGAAATTATACTGCTGAGGCTAATAAAGACTTGGCACATTTGTCTACCCCAAAATTTCAGTTAAAACATTATGGTAAAAAAAAAAAGGCAAATTCCTCGCATGTAAATGGACGGAAAGGGATATAACTAAGCTAAGAAACGTCTAACAAAACATAAGGTGAATTTACCCTATAGTTCAAGTTCTCATGTGTGTTGTAAATTCACTCCAGGAAAAATATAATCTGCAAGTGACCCAAAGCCCTTTTTGTCCCCGTTTCTTCCAAAACAAACAGCTCCTAGTCACAGCCCCACAGACCCAGTTAGCAGAGGGCAGGCTCTACTGATGGGGGCTGATTTGCCTTTCTTCCAGCTTTGCCCCTCCTTGGCCACAGACAAACTCCAGGAGGGTGTGTCTCAGCTCCTCTTTCTGTCCTGACCGGTCAAGAGCTGAGCAAAGGCCTTGGATCCATAGGTATGGTCTGAAATTCAGCGTTCCCAAGGGAAAGACGTACAAGCAGATTTTTCCCAGATAAAGCCTGTCTTCCTGCACGCAGGCACCAGCGAATGGGACACTGTCAGGGCTTAAAAGCTATGGCTGCAGTTGACCTCGGGAATTTCAGAGCAGAAGTGACCTTTTGCATGCAATTTCCCTCTGAAAATGACTCTACTTTCTTGTTATCCCACTTGCAGGGAGCTGGGGTGATTCCCGAAGAGACCAAGGAGTTGATGTGTGAGTGTTGTCATTGCCTCACATTTTCATCTTGTGCTGATGGTGCACAAAGAGAAAGAGGGAGGGACCACAAGCGTTCGGGTTGTTACCCACCACCTCGTGCTCCCAGTCCCACAGGACCTCAACGCACTGAGCTCCATGGCAGAGGCACCCCCGGTTGCCCTCCAAAGCAGCTTTGTTCAGAGCATGCAATGCTACACATGCGCGGGGGTCTGGGCTTCACAGCGAAGACAGGCGTTTTGATAACAAGACTTCTAGCAACAGTGAAACTGTTGGGCGATATCCTCTGCTTTGTGGATACAATGCTCCAGTGAAACAAATCGTCCCGTCTATAAGTTGGGGGCTACAGGGGGGTGGGATTTTCACTCTTTGGGTTCTTCCCCTCCCGAGGTGGTGCTCTGCGCGAAGGGGAGCAGGTACCTCTGCTCTGTGAGGGGCGCTGTTGCAGCCCTCCTGAGCACTGGCTTCCTAGTGTTGTCATTGCTATCGCCAGCCCTGCTCGGGGTCAGCAAGCCAACGCAAGAGCTGTTGTATAACTCAGCAATAAAAAGACAGTCCTTGTCCCAGAACACACTCGGGCTGGTTTTCTGACAAGCTGTAACAGGTTCTGCGGCGGCACCTTTTCTGTTGCTAAATAAAGAACTTCTGTCTTGCAGAGCCTAAACCCATTGCTGAAAGATTGAAAGGAAAACGAACTAATAGGACAAAGGAGCTGTGTGCGGGGGTTTTTTAACGTTTGTTTGTTTTGATCTTAGTTGCAAGTAATTCACACAGAGCGAAGTGCATTGACGCTCAGAAGAAAGTAAGTACTTAATTTAGAAAGAACAACTACTTCAGACCAAGCCAAATGCAAAAAGTCAGAAGCATCCAGATAAGATTTCTGGGCCAGAAATTACATTTTTATTAGTACATAAACCACATGTCACTTGACAATGAGTATCTGCAGCATGGAATGAAATAACCCTCCGGCAGCAAAGTCAATATTTAAATCAATATCTCTAGTAAGGAAAATATCTTACTTATTGATATAGATTGGATATTTTTCCTTATAAATCCCTTAGGAGGTAAACAGCATATTTCTGTTGTAAAAGCTACTAAATAGTATTGCCAAACAGGTATAATCATTCCTAGAATTCAATAGCACGATGCTCTGAAATTATTACTGTTGTTATGAATGCCTTTTGACCTTTATGTCAGGGATATATTTCCTCTCCAGAAAAAGCCACCTACATTATTTTGGCCCTGGTGCTGCTGAGTGTGAGCCCAGTAACACCAGTGGGAGCTCAGGG